>CAWUFW010011134.1:0-638277 GCA_963921515.1 Calotriton arnoldi | reverse complement strand
GATGTTCTGTTTATCTAATAATATATTCGTCTTTGATTCCATCATGTATAAACAATTTAAAGGAGCAGCTATGAGGACCTGCTTCACTCCCAGCTATGCAAATTTGTACACGGGTCAGTGGGAAGAGCAGATTCAAGCTTATCAAATTCAGATGTTTGCCATTGTGCGTCTATCAGAAAGAACTACTTCCTAGGATCTGGACGTCTGGCCTGCATGTTAAACAAGGATTTCTACAAGAGCCTCATGAACCAATTGAGCTGTCATATGAAGATTTGAAACACTGATCTGTAGATTACATGTTTTGCTGAACAGAAGCCATTTTTACATTGTCACTATATTGCAAGCCTTTTGAAAACAAATTGCATTTAAAAACAAATGTGACAACTGTTGCTAAATATGCAGTTTGTGTAAAAATGTTCATTCAAAGGGGTAAGTCACTTTCCTGTGGAAAAAAGCTTAAAATTCAGACTTTGCTTGAAGTGAAGGTGATATTTTTGGGTTTCGTGAAATGCCAAGCTGCACAATAAAAGCAGGTGCTTGGGAATTTGGTGGCCTGAAGACAGAGTCGATATCAGACTGGGAGGGAGTCACATGGGTTGGGAGGCCTGTAAATGGGATATGGGGCTAAGGTAGGATGCCTTGTGCTAGGCTACCTTGGATAGACTGAGGTTTTTAGAGCTCAAAATGAGGATCTGAAAGCTAGGTATCAGCTGCTCTGGTGATGGGCAAGGAACAGGTATTTAAGGCAATGTGGCTTATGTAATGTGAGGTTCAGTGCTTCTCATTGTTAAATTGGATTGCCTGGCCTCTCTTAGGGCCAACAGACGGTGACTTAAGGTGGCAAGAGGGCAGTTTCTGGGTGTCTGTTTAAGAGAAATGGCTCAGTGAAGAGAGTTGCGGTGTGACTTATCAGTGAGTTTGAATGACTGTCTGATGGCCAACTGAGGGCGAAAAGGTGCAGGCTAAGAATCAAAGAAGCCTGAAGACATCTGAAGATGGCTTAAAGGAATGTGGTGGGTCTCACATGAATGACAATAGAGCTCTAAGGATGACATAGGCCACATTAACACGACCCTGATCCAACATTCTGAGCATGCCTTAATCTTCTATCTCTTTCCTGCATACAATTTTGAGGTCAGATATGATTTCTTCTGCCTATGAGATAGTTGTCTTAGCTGTGAAATAATCTTAAATTGCTGCAGCCCATTGGGTCCAGTTATGTGTGTCAAGGAAGCTTGCACTGCTTTTACCTCTCTTGAATCCTTTTTGAGTTTTGTGAAAAGCTTGCTCTAAGTGGTGAGGAATGTGTGCCCTAAGCAGTAGTGCATGCACTTATTAATATTATTATTATTACTATCACCATCATCGTTGTTTTGTTGGTTTTAATGTCATTATTATTGTTTGAAGTAGTTGTCAGGAATCGCGTTGGTTAGCACCTTTCTAGACTGGAAGATCGCAAGACTACATTTCCCAGGAGGCTACCGGTGAAGGAGGAGCAAGCGTATATATGATGACGCAAACACGCTCGTTAGCGTGCGTAATTCCGATTTTTGGGGTTTGTCTCTCGGCTGAGAGAATTCGTCCACGGAGGGAGCTGCGGAAGTTGCTCCGTTATTTGGATCAGGGTGGGGGAGCCCCTACTTGTGGGACTTCGCGTCCAGTTCCGCACTACGGTGCTCGGCTGAGCACGTCGTGAGTCCGGGCTCCTGGAATTTCGCTGGGCGTTCCGCTAGTAAGCGAGTATTCCGTGGAGACGCCGTGTTAACTGCCTGGAGTGCCGTGATAATCGCTCTGAGGAGAGTGGAGAGCATTCTGGGACAGCTATACGGGCGGTGGTGAGGGGAACCACGTCCCGTAATCTTTTTGGACATCCCGAGGTAGGATTGAATGTGGCTCAGTTCATTATTTATTTTCAATATCTTTTTCAAGTGGGGTCGCTTTACTTCTTAGCCGATTTTGTTGCTGGACTATAATCGGCTACTAGGAATACACAAAGGCTTGGCTGCAGTTATAGACCATATTATACAGACTGTGTGATGGGAACTCTGGAGGAAATTGTTCTATCTGCATGATCTTTGGCTATTGGTGCCTGCTTTAAGTACTCTGGTGATTCCTGGTGAACATTTCTTTGAGACTGTCAGTACACCCCAGGATTAAGACTCTGGTTATTTTTTGCCCCTTTTTTCTCTTTTTGTGGCAGTCCTTAAATCCTTGCAATTAATTAGAAAACCGGTATGTATTGGGATTCATATGGATGGCGGATGTCTGTGAAGTAGGGTGATTAGAATCTGGTTTAACCTGCTGTTTTTATGCCTCCTAGAAGCATGTACACGAAGGACTGATTATTTCCAGATATATGAATACTGACAGACTCCGTCCTCACGTACTAAGGTAGTGAAGTGCATTCTAGTGAGATCATATGAGAGTAGTTGTTGTATGTGCTTACATTTGTGCTGCTTGTTCTTTGTTTTATAGGTTCTCTTCCCCGCTGTTCCCATCCTACCCTTCCTTCACTTGATCGCCCTAACACTCCGTAACTTACAGTTGGAGTTGGGGATGTCAAGGGGTGGACCCCTTATTGCATCACCTGAATCCTGAGGAGTGAAACATCTCGCATGTGTGAGATCCTTGCAGTAGTAGGTACTAGCGGGGTAGGAATAGAAGCAGCATTAGTTGTGGTAGGATAATAATAATAATGATATAAGTAGTGGTAGTAATAGGATTAGTAGCACTATTAATATCATTATTATTTTTTCTGAACCAAACAGCAAGAGGGCAATAATGCTTAGAATGCAGTTAAATGTAACCCTGTGAGCTGGCCTTGAAAGGTTAGAGTGTTTTTTCTATGGCCATCTTACCTGGCTGCTCTGATGTATGGGCCGTCTGTCCCCTGGTGTACCATTGGTCTGTTATAATGCTTGTTTGCTTCTAGGGCGATAATTAGGTGCATTCAAAGGCTACAAAACTCATACAGGTCACCCTCCTGCAGGACCTGCAGCTGACCTTAATAACTCACACCCCGACCTGGAGTTATTATGTACATTTGTGTTGAGACTACTGTGACCTTCATTCTGTGCCTGGCCCCTTCCCCACACGTAGGAGCCTCTACAGTGCAATAAAACCAAATTATTTCATTTTACAGACCCTACTGTACTTCTGACTTAATTAGAAGAAAATGTGCTCCGCGCCACAGGCCCTCTGCGGCGACCTTGCTTATTTAAGTTTCGTCTTTGCCGGAAAGAGAAATAGAAATGACTGTTGGCACTGAGGTCAGGGTTGTCGTAGCTCGAGAGCTAATTGGAAGAGCCCTTAATACCCACCAAAATAAAAGTTGCAGCCATTCCCAACATCCAGTCACAGCCATATCGTGTGAAGTTAGTGTACACCTTGCCTAGTATTTTGCAATTTTTGCAGACAGTTTTGCAGCAGTACCTGGTTATTTTACTTCACAAAATGAATAAAGCAAAGCTCACATTGTGTACTAGCCAGTTGGTGTATGTGTTGAGATTTTTTCAAAGCAGCCATGACGGGGCACTTAAGGTAATCTTAGAAGTACCATTAATTCAGTCAAACCTCCTACTGACATCGAATTATCTGTCGAGTATCACAACAGAGGAAAACAAGAAGTGTCAATGCAGCAACAACCATTTTTCATGGTAATCCAAAAATTCAATCATTCAATCAATCTCTTTATTCAAATGCCAATGCCAATCATAAAAGATAAACATACAGAATATAAAATCATGCATAACAAATAATAATGGCAATTTATATTGGCAATATAGAGATATTAAAACTTAAAAATCAAGATTTTTTACGAAAAAACACAGCTGCTTTGAGAAAGCTACTCACTATACAACATACATCAGAACTTGGTAACAATTGTAAAAATCCGAGGGCAACCCTGCACTGTTTAAAATTATGAATTTTAAAAGAGGTAATAAATAACGAACTCTAAAAGATTTATACAATGAACAAAATATCATAAAGTGCATCAAAGATTGGGAGGAAACATTATCACAAGCACATTTCTTTTTTTCCAAATCCTCATAGTAACCCGTGAAGCACAGTATATAACATATAGAGCCAGCTCTGAATTTTATCAATAGGGTTCTTTCCCAGTTATTAGTCAGGTACAATAAATAGGGTTCTGGGCCAGGACTAGTTTTCAAAACGGAATAATGCCCAACAAGTGATTTGCCTAATTCTAGACAATCACTTTCAGCACAGCGTTTTTCCATAAATTACACAAAATTCTTATCAGCCTTGCATACAGATAAAGGATTATCTAATGAAATGGGTTTACCTAAAATAGTACAATTTCGTTTAACATAAGAAAGCCAATGGATATCCAGGCCCCAGGCACAGCGCACACAGTCCTAAATGATGTTATGAGTAAAAGAAGCCCTTGGGTTTTCCAAATTGATGCCACAACAAAAGGGGACCCAACCTAATGGAATCCTTAAGATATGGTAAGGCCATCTCTTCATGACAGATCTAAAGGGAAGCTGAAAGAGAAAGAAAGATGCCTAAAGAAGTGATTCTCCTTGACCTGTAACAAACGACAATCAATGTAACCCCAAATCGCACACTCATCGCTTGCAACAGGTACGCACTGCTTAGAATATATTTCTATGAGAGAGGTTTTAGGCTTACCCCCAACAGATTTACAAACGTTAAAAAGTGAACAAATAGCCTGCTTGAATTTAGTGTTTCTAAAACTTGTGTTCTCTGCCCAGGAACCAATAGCATCAAATATTAAACCAAGATATGGAAATTTAAAGACACTCTCTAGGTAATTCTCAATCCAGAAATTAATTTGGATCTTTTCTATAAAACCATAGATGAACACCACGCTTCGTGTTTAGATGGAAACATGTCTCATTCTGGCTAAAGGGCTTTTAATTTAGCTTCTGAATAGACATCATTATCTGATATTAGCTTCGCTTTATTTCTGATCTAGAGGGAATGTAAGACTCTTGGCGCCGAGGCACATCCTCAACTTATACAGCGATTTATCTTGTTTCCATCAGACAGCATATCTTCTTATTTGACATTTATTCAATCTAAGTTTCAAAAAGAGTATGGCACAATCTGTGCTAACTGTTATCTATGCTTTATGGATTCTATCATTAAGTCAAATTTTGCTGCCTTGAAAATGGAAAACAAAGATTCAGCGATGTCTGTGACTTTCACAGCATTGTATTTATAGAGAGCTTTCCATACTCCCAATCAAGGGTTAAAGAAGTGCTTTCACAATTGTTCACAGCTACCCTGCATGTGCAATTTATATACAGGGATGAAGCTCCCATTGGTGCAGTAGGTGCAGTGGCATTTCAGCCCAGAGGCCTGAGTGGCCCACTAAACCCTCATTGTTGCTGTATTTTATCATTTAAACAGCGGCCAGGGCCCCATTTCCTTCCTTGTACTAGGGCCCATGACACACTAGCTGAAAGTAGACAGGGAAGAACTGATCAGTTTCCTGGTGGTGATTGACAACGTGTTAGGTGCACATTGTCCTTTGTGAAAGAAAAATTGGGTGCCCTTCAGGTGGTTTGTCGCAGGAAAGAGTTGTGCTTGAGGCTTCATCTGCATCAGCATGCATGTT
Source organism: Calotriton arnoldi (assembly GCA_963921515.1). Taxonomy (NCBI): domain Eukaryota; kingdom Metazoa; phylum Chordata; class Amphibia; order Caudata; family Salamandridae; genus Calotriton; species Calotriton arnoldi. The sequence goes on along the minus strand of CAWUFW010011134.1, from coordinate 632,669 downwards.
GTAATGGTGAAAATCCGCCACAACAGTGCATGCATAAATTTACCACATATACGTTGATATATGTGGTTGCCGTTAATGTTGCCCATATAGGCCACAGTTAGACCACCGTAAAGTTGTTGGACAGGATCATGCTTTCTTCAATATTGTTCTGATCCCCATGAAGCGCTGTAGACTTCATCCACTGTGCTTTTGATATACCATCCTGCAGCACTTAGAACTTTGCCACAGCAGATCACGAATATAGAAGAGCGAAGATCCACTTGGTAGAGCCTTCTGCGTGAACTGCCGCTCATTATTTTTAAAATCTTATGTATCTATGGAAATGATTTGTAGAGTGAAAGACATTGCCTTGAGGGTGATTCACATTGCGAAAACTATAGGATAAAAAAATCACAAAGGCAACAGATGTTTTCATTTTAATATTTTTGGTGAGTCTGTTTAACACATTGTATTTATCGTGCAAAACATGATGAAATGACTAGACTGTAAAGTGGTTCTCTCCTATGTGATGTGTGCTGTACGCGAAAAACGGTTTTTAACTGCTTTAACAATATGCCATGTAATGCTATAGGATTTAGGACCATCATTTTACACACAATCAAATACATAGGGGCCGATTCCGATCTCGGCCGGTAGTGCTCCGAATCGGATTCGGATTTACCGGATCCGATTCGGAGCCCTGTTTCCCGACCGAATCGTACGCGGTCCGGCCGAGCGAGTACGATGCGAGCGCACGCGAAATCGCCGACCGACTCGTTCACGGGTCCGAACCGCACCGACCGACTCGCTCGGACTCGACTCGCACCGCGCTATGGAGACGTTTCCCGGCCGGGTAAGTACAATGCGCGCCGCGAGCAGTCCGACCGACTCGCACCGTCAGGCTCGAAAGAGCTGTCGGAGCCGGACTTTGGGGGTCCGCGTCGGACCCCCCTGTATGCGTAGGCGTGCGAGTCGCACACAGGGGGGAACCATGGGTCCCCCCTACCTGTGCATGTATGCCGTGATGCGCATGGACGCGTACCCGCTGTAGGGGGCGCCCTTGTTCGCCTCGCACCCATTGAGTCAATGGGAGCCCGCGTACGCGTTGTACGACCGGCTCCCATTGACTTCAATGGGAGTCCGACCGAATCGAGTCCGATAGCATGCGAATGCATCGTACTCGTCCGGTCGGACTGCTAGGGTCCGATTCGGTCGGAATTCTCTCCGGGTCCAGCTCGGTCGGAGAGATTTCCAGCCGGAATCGGAATCAGCCCCATAGTTGTGAGTCTAAAGGGACCATTGTTAGATTAATGATGTAGAGGCCCAAGCTTCCCTGTAGGTTTGTTCATGGCTTCTGTTAAGGGACAGACAAAAAGACTACCTTTGGTCACCTTACCTATATTTACTTTATAGCTGCCTAAAGAGAACATTCACCATTGTTGATCATCTGAATACATAGTGAGTACCTGTATGAGCTTTTTTCATTAAAACTACAGTAGCTGTCAGAATTTAAAATTGTAGCTGATTAGGATGGGGGAAAGAATTCCGCGACATCAGCAGCTTAAATTATGCACATTTGTCTCCTGGGTAGCAAGACAAACCCATGCGCGTGGGCTAGGGAGAATGACTGACTCATGACCCACCATATATCTGAAGTCGAAGTTTGAATTCATCCATTAAAAGGTTTCTTTTTTTGGAATAAATGCCAAAAAAGGTTGCAGTGGGATCAAGAAAGGGAAAAAGATTAAATCATGCACCTGCATGTGAAATAAATTAAAGAATGACCTACCTAGCCATCAAGACAAGCAAAAGAACTCAGAATTGGAGAAGAAGAAAACGGATCAAGGAAGTCCGATGAAAGGGTGGTACTCTGCTTAACGGTAAGAAATTACGGAAATTTGAATATGTTCAGACAACCAAGCTGGGGTGGAAAATCATTAAGTGAAAAAAATGAATACATGAGCTGGAGAGTTACAACCATGTCAGTTGTGCAATCATGTGAGGAATTACTGCAGAACAATGTGAAAATACAGCTAGGAATCGCATAATGCAGACCATGAAATGAAGCCCTGGAACCTAAGGACAAATCCAGGATTTTAGTCATTTGAAGCCTCAAACATGGCAATCCAAAAGTAAGATGCCTTAAGGACCATAGGAGAGCTGAAGGACGTGAGTTGAGCCTCCAACAACAGGACATTAAATATGTTTATTCAATTGTTTTCCTTCATTATACACTTCTCACCTCATTAACTCTAACAGAAATCACCTATTTCTAGAGCAGGCTTCTCCAATGAGAAGCTTGTGAGCTACCAGTAGCTCTCCATCTGCTTGTAAGTAGTGCTCCTGTGTGATGCCCTGCCTACTAAATTAGAAGCTTTTGCTTGGTTGAATTAATGTACATATACAAAAATTGAAAAGTGAGAATTCAAGATGAAAATTCAGAACTCATAAGCTGATGTTTGGTAAAATGGTTGACCTTGTAAAATATATTTAAAGCTAATATTTTAGTGATAAATCAAGCGGTATAGGGAGACTTATTACTCCTATTATTTCCTTGCTATCAGGGGCATTACATATTTCGCTGTTTCATATTACCCATGTAGAGATTTTGTATTGATAAAGCCTTTTTTACATTACTGGTGGAAACCCTGTCTGAGGCCCTATGGTGATCATTGCTGGTATTCTTGTATGGGGTAGCCACTAATGTAATCTTGTCTAATTTGCTCACTATTACAGTAATAACATTAGCTCTGGATGATATTCTTATTTCTTAAAAGGTTGAAGACCAGTGTTCTAGAGGATACACAATTAGACTGAAAGATGACCGGTGTAGACAAGGCCTTGATATAAGCAGAGATAACTTTAGAGAATATATACGTCCAATAAGGGACTCCTGAAATCCTCTTGTTTCTTCTGTAAACAATAATCAAAAGTCCACATTCATACATTTCAGTCTAGTTTACTTCTAAATCAGAAAACTACCTTCTGTTGTAATGTTGGCAACGGGATATGCTGAGAAGTAAAGCTCCATTACCTGCCGGTTTCCTTTCAAACTGACCACCTCAGATTTCAGCATCTACAAGAAGCAAGTTATCCCTGAATGTTGAGTAGAAGGGACAAGCTACAGTGGATTATAACTCGAACTGCTCTAAAAAGAAATTCCGCTATCTGGGAGGGCCAGAGATGTTTCTGTAGGTTGCAGGATGGGTGCCTGCTTTTGGAGAAGAGAGAGCCTGCCTGGTGGGAGAGAGGGACCTACTCTGCATGAGAAGTAAGTGAGTGTCAAAGACAAGGAGAAGATTGTGCTGAAGTAAACTAGAGATGTACGTGGCATTAGACAAGGTCTGAAGGGGATAATTCAAGTGTAAAGAAGTCAATAGTGGACTTCAGCAGCTGGGAAGATAATTGAATGTCCTCTTGGATATTTGGCCACTGTAAAATGGCCAGTGAAATGGTTGCCTACCAAAGCCAGTAGCATAGCAGAAGACATGATTAATTGAATAGGAAATTTACTCTACTGTGGCAGGATGTATAGTTCCAATATATCCTGGTGTTTTGGGATCCAGGCTCCAGCATTTTACAGACCTACAGTTGCTTCTGTCATGTGTGGCCCTCAACATCATGGGACAGAAACAGCCTTGCATCATAGCTGAGGTAAGGAAGCAGTATTACACCCACTGGGGTTGGTGCTGAGAATCTCCAAGCCATGGTGTTATGTGAAGATTGTGCCAGTGCAATGGCAATGAACAAGTGGCGCATTAACTGCTTCTGCTCTCGCTTTGTCCACTGTTCCTGACAGTTGTTTCTTTTGGTAGTGTATTCTGTCTGGGAGACTGAACTGGTTAGTAGCATGCACATGGTGAATACTGAGTTGAAGTGTACATGCATTTTAATTCCATCTATTCAGGCGCAAAAGTTGTGATACAGAACCCATAACAAGATTTTTCTCAGATTATGATGCTTGTCAGTTTATGCTCTCTTGATATCTACTGGAAACATTAAATTGTGCTGAATAATTCAAGATAGTTGGAGCTGAATGGCGGGGTAAATGAATGCAAGTAGGGCAGAGGATTTCTAAAATGTTGAATGGCCTTACCTCGAGGATCCTGACAATCATTTGAATCAGAAGGTGCTTTAATTTACTTCAGGGGGTTGAGGATGCAGCAAGAGGGCGATGATGAGGCGTATCCTACCTCTTACTATCATTGCTGGTTATTGGGTTTAAGGGTTGTTAATGTACATTTTTTTAAGTTTGTCAAACTGTCCCGATTTACATAATAAACTGTGATTAACTGTATTCTCTATGGTTTTCCTTATGGCTATGCACATCTTGCCAATTCCTGTGTAACTAAAAAATGAAAATATCTAACCATTAGGTGATTTAAATAGAAACCATTCAGCTGTATACCTTTAGTCAACAAAGAGAATGCAAACATTTATTTATTTGAGGAGTTTTATATAGCGCTGGCTAGACCCGGAGGTATCAGAGCGCTTTACATGAGAGTTACATATTGTTACAAGGTTACATCAGAAACAATTTACATCAGTTACTAGGACGTAACAAAGAATAGAAAAAGCGAGAATAAGAGAGCGTAGATGGTGAAGAGAGAGAGGGGTAGAGAATGCAGATCCGATCACAGACAATAGTCAGTAAGGTGGAACAAGGCGCTGATCAGATGCATGAGTCGGTCAGGGGGAATGACGAGTCCGTAAGATGTAGGTTTCAGCTTCAAGGACCCCAGGTACCTCGCAAACAAAAATGGCGGCAATTGCGGGTAAAACCAAATCGGGTAAAAAAAATTCCAAAAAGGATAAACCTACCCCATGAGTAGGGTTGAATGGGGGCAGATCCCAGATCCATAATGAAGGAAGTCAAGAGGGCGTTAACACCCACGACACATCGGCAGTCCAGGGAAAACAGGGAAGCTCAGGCAGCAGCCTCGTAAGAGGAAAGGCGGCCATGGGGGTCAGGCGGGCGCTTCAATGCGGGCGAGGGAAACCAACTCGGAAATCAGGACAGCCGCGTCGCGTCACTCTCGGGGCGGCTCTGATGGGGGAAGACACGAACCACACGTCTCCGTTGAAGCCCCGGACAAGGTGCCAGCGGGATTCCAGGTAGCAACAGAACGGACCAGCACGCAGGCGAAAGCCAGATCTCCTCGTCGCATTCTCGCCGATTCTTCGCTGCTGAAAACATAACTATTGAAGCAGAGAACCAGTGCTAGTGTGTGACCAGGCAGGGTTTCAAGAAGATAGGTTGGGAACGATTTGAACATTACAACGGGTGATGGGACCCCAACTTGATACTGTTATCCTGAGGTGGGGATCACTGACAGAATATCGACAACAGGAATGTCGACCTACAAAAATATTGTGACAAAAATATCGTTGTCAAAAATATCGACCTCCTATCTACATAATGGTAAGTACAAAAATATCGGAAAAAATATCGTTGTTAAAAATATCGTTGTTAAAAATATCATTTTTTTATAAATGTTTAAAAAATAAAGTAAAATTAAATAATACATATAATAAAAAAAACGTAGTTAGAATTATTAAAAAATGTTTAAAATTATAAGTAATAAATATAATGGAAAAATAAATTAAACATACATATATATAACATATAATATATATATTTTCTTAATATTATTACTAAATAATTATTTTAATAAATTATAAAATGTTAGAAACATATTAAAAATTATAAATACATATATATATATATATACATACACCTGTAAAATAAAAATAATAATTAAATATATATATAATAAATTAAAATATTAAAATATTTTAATTTTTTTAAAACCACATTTTACACTACATTAACTGCAACAGTAGAGAAAATGTTGGATAGCGAAGGGGATAAAATTACTATTCCCACTCCAAGGAGTGCAACAGTAGGGAAAATGTAGGATAGCGGAGGGGAAAAATTTACTATTCCCACTCCAATGAGTGCAACAGTAGTGAAAGTGTTGGATAGCGGAGGGGAATAATTTACTATTCCCACTCCAGCAAGTACAACAGTAGGGAAAGTGTTGGATAGCGGAGGGGAATAATTTACTATTCCCACTCCAGCAAGTACAACAGTAGGGAAAGTGTTGGATAGCGGAGGGGAATGATTTACTTTTCCGACTCCAGGGAGTGCAAAAGTGGGGAAAGTGTTGGATAGCGTAGGGGTAAAAATGACTATTCCCACTCCAGGGATAGCAACAGTAGGGAAAGTGTTGGATAGCGTAGGGGTAAAAATTACTATTCCCACTCCAGAGAGTGCAACAGCAGGGAAAGTGTTGGATAGCGGAGGGGATAAAATTACTATTCCCACTCCAGCGAGTGCAACAGTAGGGAAAGTGTTGGATAGCGAACGAGTAAAAATTACTATTCCCACTCCAGGGAGTGCAAGAGTAGGGAAAGTGTTGGATAAAGAGGGGAATAATTTACTATTCCCACTCCAGCAAGTACAACAGTAGGGAAAGTGTTGGATAGCGGAGGGTAAAAATGTACTATTCCCACTCCAGGGAGTGCAACAGTAGGGAAAGTGTTGGATAGCGGAGGGGATAAAATTACTATTCCCACTCCAGCGAGTGCAACAGTAGGGAAAGTGTTGGATAGCGTAGGGGTAACAATTACTATTCCCACTCCAGGGAGTGCAAGAGTAGGGAAAGTGTTGGATAGCGGAGGGGAATAATTTACTATTCCCACTCCAGCAAGTACAACAGTAGGGAAAGTGTTGGATAGCGGAGGGTAAAAATTTACTATTCCCACTCCAGGGAGTGCAACAGTAGGGAAAGTGTCAGATAGCGGAGGGGATAAAATTACTATTCCCACTCCAGCGAGTGCAACAGTAGGGAAAGTGTTGGATAGCGTAGGGGTAACAATTACTATTCCCACTCCAGCAAGTGCAACAGTAGGTAAAATGTTGGATAGCGAAGGGGAATAATTTACCATTCCCACTCCAGCAAGTGCAACAGTAGGGAAACTTTTGGATAGCGGAGGGGAATAATTTACTATTCCCACTCCAGGGAGTGCAACAGTAGGGAAAGTGTTGGATAGCGAAGGGGAATAATTTACCATTCCCACTCCAGCAAGTGCAACAGTAGGGAAACTTTTGGATAGTGGAGGGGAATAATTTACTATTCCCACTCCAGGGAGTGCAACAGTAGGGAAAGTGTTGGATAGCGGAGGGGAATAATTTACTATTCCCACTCCAGCAAGTACAACAGTAGGGAAAGTGTTGGATAGCGGAGGGTAAAAATGTACTATTCCCACTCCAGGGAGTGCAACAGTAGGGAAAGTGTTGGATAGCAGAGGGGATAAAATTACTATTCCCACTCCAGCGAGTGCAACAGTAGGGAAAGTGTTGGATAGCGTAGGGGTAACAATTACTATTCCCACTCCAGGGAGTGCAAGAGTAGGGAAAGTGTTGGATAGCGGAGGGGAATAATTTACTATTCTCACTCCAGCAAGTACAACAGTAGGGAAAGTGTTGGATAGCAGAGGGTAAAAATGTACTATTCCCACTCCAGGGAGTGCAACAGTAGGGAAAGTGTTGGATAGCGGAGGGGATAAAATTACTATTCCCACTCCAGCGAGTGCAACAGTAGGGAAAGTGTTGGATAGCATAGGGGTAACAATTACTATTCCCACTCCAGAATGTGCAACAGTAGGTAAAGTGTTGGATAGCGAAGGGTAATAATTTACCATTCCCACTCCAGCAAGTGCAACAGTAGGGAAACTTTTGGATAGCGGAGGGGAATAATTTACTATTCCCACTCCAGGGATAGCAACAGTAGGGAAAGTGTTGGATAGCGTAAGGGTAAAAATTACTATTCCCACTCCAGGGAGTGCAACAGTAGGGAAAGTGTTGGATAGGGAGGGGAATAATTTACTATTCCCACTCCAGCAGTTGTAACAGTAGGGAAAATGTTGGATAGCATAGGGAATAAAATTTACTATTCCCACTCCAGAAAGCGCAACAGTAGGGAAAGTGTTGGATAGCGGAGGGGATAAAATTACTATTCCCACTCCAGCGACTGCAACAGTAGGGAAAGTGTTGGATAGCGGAGGGGATAAAATTACTATTCCCACTCCAGGGAGTGCAACAGTAGGGAAAGTGTTGGATAGCGGAGGGGTAAAAATTACTATTCCCACTCCAGCAAGTGCTACAGTAGGGAAAGTGTTGGATAGTGGAGGGGAATAATTTACTATTCCCACTCCAGAAAATTAATTAGCATTAATTAACAAACAATTAATTAATTAATAATAATTTACCCCCACCATATTCCCCTATAAATAACACCACCAATGTCGTAAAGCATCACACAATTAACATAATTAATTAACACTTAATTACTCAATTAATAACAATTAACAAGCAAATGAAAAACAATTATTAATAAATTAATTCACACAATTAACACTATAAAACAACATTAAATAAATATTATATAAAAAATATTAATTAATTAATTATAATTAAATTACTTCCCACCCTACTCCCCTATAAACACACAACCTGCTCCTAAAAGAATGACACAATAAACATAATTAACAATTAATTAATAATTATTTACAGCCAATTAATAAATAATTAATAATAAATTAATTTCCACAATTAACAATATAAAATATTAACTACATAAATATTAATACAAAATATTAATTAATTAATTATAATTAAATTACTTCCCACCCTACTCCCCTAGAAAACCACAACCCGCTCCTAAACAAATGATACAATTAACATAATTAACAATTAATTATTAATAATTAACAACCAATTAATAACTAATTATTAATAAATTAATTTCCACAATTAACAATATAAAATATTAAATACATAAATAGTAATTAATAAAAAATATTAATTAATTAATTATAATTAAATTACTTCCCACCCTATTCCCCTATAAACCCACAACTTGCTACGGAACTAAAACGCAAAATGTAATTAAAAAAAAATAATAACTTCTAAAAATATTAATAAATGTATTATAATTAAATTACTTCCCACCCTATTCCCCTATAAACCCACAACCCGCTACGGAACTAAAACGCAAAATTTACTTTAAAAAAAATAATAACTTCTAAAAATTTAACACATATATTAAAAAACAAATGCAATACTTACACAAAAAAATAGAACACATACATTTAAAATACACACAAATACATAACATTAATTAAAACAACGATACTTTTAACAACGATATTTTTGCAAACGATACTAATGACGTCGATATTTTTAAAAACGATATTACTTACCTTAAACTTGATATTCTTGACAACGATATTCTGACAGTCGATATTTTTGTATTACGATATTTTGCACTCGATATTAGTGCAAGTCGACATTTACAACTCAATATTATGTCTGTTTACCCTGAGGTGGATGCGGTCATGGACCTTGTGCTGAGACACGATGAGGGGTTCCAATTGGGTGCTGGTGGCCGTCTGGGGGAAGGTTGGGGGGAAGGGATGGCGATGTGGTGTTTGGGGGTATGTCTGTGCTTACTGTGTGCAAATTCTTGTCTGTTTGTAAAATCAATAAAATATGTACCCCCCCCCCAAAAAAAAAGGAAGATAGGTTGGACTTAGCAAATACTGGAGCTAGCCGGTCAAAGATTCAATGATAGCAGTTTGAGAAAAAAGACACAATGCCATCAGACAGACAAGGAGGATTAGGTACAGAAACAGTAGGCCAAGTAGGAAATTGACCGAATATCTCTGTTTTATCCCTGCTCTTCCACAGTCATGTCCATGCTATCAAATCTATTGTCTGCATGTTTCTTAGGTTTTAAAGCAGCTTCTGAAGGAGAGGATGGAGAATTATTGTGAGAGAAACCTAAGAAGTGGGTTAAAATTAGGACATAAACTCTTTTTCTGATAAAAGTCTGCCAAACTGAGGCCTAGAACAGGGGTGTGTATTAGCAACCTCTCTTATCAGTTTGTGTACAGCTGTTTCGGTGTTATGCTTTAGAAGGCAAACATATTTCCACCTAGCCAGAGGTTAGAGCACATTTCTGTATTGCAATTTGCATATGAAATTGTCATCTTAAACCAGACTGCTGTGGGACTACAAAAGTCCTTTGTCAAACAGGAAGACTACAATGCAACTTATTGTAAAATAGCTTCTAAGTCAAATTTTTAAGTCCGTGTGAGGAAGCGTACTAAAATGTCAAAATGGTACCTGGTTCATTTACAAATAAATGAACACCCATAGGTGTCTCTTTTGGATTCCACATAGACCAGCCCGGTAGCCGCAAGTATCAATTGGCTTGCCGCTCGGCGAAAGTATCATCATTAAACTTAGCAGTGAGACAAATTCATGCTAAATTGTTCAACCCTAACATAGAACTATTCTTTACAGTTATCTGAGCCAAACTTATGCCAACATCAGTTTTGGAATCTGAAGCCTTTCCTGGCAAAACCATTGCTTTCGTTTGACTTGATTCAATATAATACCATAAGGGTGTTATTCAGGGGTGTTATTCAGGAACTCGTTTTCCTCAGTTCAAGAGGAAGTTCAACTTGAGTTCAACCTCCCACTGCAATTGTAATGAAATGTATCTTGCTTTCTTAAAATGTGTCCATGATTGAAAAAGTCGAAACAGGCTTCCCTGAAGGAACTAGGCGGGAGCTGGAGCACAAAATCAGAAGGGGATTACCACAATCCTTGGATATGGTTACTCATAAATCATAGGAATGAGGAAAAATTAAAAACAGGCACTAAATATTCAGCATTAAAAGAATCACTAAGCTGTAATACAGCACATAAATCCTTCCAGGCAGATTTCAGTGATAAAGCATCTCAGAAGTGGAAGAAATTAGGGTATTATTTCAGGGGGGTGAGTACCCACCTCACATAATAAGCACAACTCTTGTCAGGGTTAACCCCTGAAGTCATTAAACTAACCTGAGCTCAATCCACTGGTAGCTATGGCACAGAGCAGAAATTACATAATTTAGAGGCAATGCATAAATAATTTATACAGTAACAAAACAATGATGAAGTCACAACACAACGTAAGAAAAACCTTAAACCGAAAAATAGAGTGCATTTAATAAATACAATTATGACAAATTGACAAAAATCTAGGAAAGGAAATTGAATTTTCAAAGTTTAAACTTGAAAATAGAGCTAAAAAGCATTAAACGTCAACCGCGGTTACCTGGTTGTGTTTGACCGGCACTATTGCACAAGTTAAGACCAAAATCGATGGAACGCAGGCTGGATACATAAACCTCATTCGACCCAGTAGAAAGTTTTATCTTCCGACTTAGGGGCACATTATGATGGCGGGGGGATCGCCACCGCCCGGCCGGCGGTAGCGATCCGCCCGCCATCACAACACAATTTACCCGCGCCATATTACTATGCCAGGGGTACCGCGGCGGACGGAAAGTCCATCCGCAGCTTTCCCGCCGGTCGGCAATCGTCACGATTGCCGGCCGGGCGGAACTCGGGCATAATATGGTGGCCATCCATATTATGATGCCTGGCGGTTCCGGCCCTTTCATAGCGGCGATGCCGCCATGAAAGGGCTGGCGGGAATTGCTGTGGGGGCCCGTTGCGGGCCCCCAGGGGGGTGGGGGGCTGCACTCATTGCCATGCTCAAGGTGGCAGGCACCGCGCGGTGCCTGTCACGTTGGGCATGGCGATGTGCAACATGCCTATTTGGTATTGTGGCGGGTGCTGCTTACAGCAGCACCCGCCGCAATATTAGATATGCGGAATGCGACCGCCAGGGTGGCGGTTGCATCCTAATTTGCAGAGCGGGACCGCCGCACGTATGGCGGACGGACCCAGCACGGCTAGGATGGCGGGCGGACTGAAGTCCGCCCGCCATCCTAATAGGCCCTTTAGTCTCTGAAATGAAAGTCAAAAATTCTTGGCAGGGCAAGGAAGCAGGTGGGGGCAAAAGAGGACCCACATCATCAGTAGCTGCTGGACAAGGTCTCTTTTGGCCAGAAGCTCTGAGTAAGAGAAATTTGAATTTCGTGCCTCGCTGGCTGGATAATTTTGATGCCTTCACCCGGTGAAGAATTCTGCCTTTGAACTTAGTGTAACGTGTATCCCAATGATTTCAATACACGTTATATGTTTATGCAGAACTCATATATTCATTAAGTGAAAACACAACACAAGAAAAATCCCACACCAATGTAAAAAACTAGACTACATTTTAGTAAATTAAATGATATCAGAACAACGACAATCCAACCAGTAGAACTAGAGACATACAATTTCAATGTTTTAGGTAAAAGTAGTGCCAAAAAGTGCAAAGCATTAACTGTGGCAATGTGGTCGCACCAGACCGGGACAAAGTCACAAGTTTAAGCGATGGAGTGTGGGGCGGGAAAAGTATCAAGTTTGGGCCGCTGGACAGTGTGCCTGGTTGTACTTGGACTGAGATGTAAGATCCTGCGTCGAGATGCGTTGCACTGTGTCACGGAGGTCACTGATCAGGAGCTCGAGGTGCTGTAATGCAAGGTCCTGTGCCAAAATGCATCACGTTGCATCAGTTACAATGGGGCCTCTGATCAGGAGGATTGAGGTGCTGTGTCTCACAGCGTTGAGTTGAGTTGCGTTGATCTGAGTCGGTTCTGAGGGAGCTTACCGTTGGGTCAGGAGGTGTATACTCTGATGCCAGCCAAGGGTCCTGGACTTGGATGGCACCTCTAGGGGATCAGGACTCACTCCAGCAGACACCAGCAGAGGCCAGCAGCAGGGCACAGACAGGTCCAGTTGAGTTTGGGCTGCTGAGCAGATGCAGGGCATGTCTCTGGAGCTTGTTATGTCCCTGTAGCTCATAACAGGAGGTAAGTCAGCTAGACGTTGGAGTCACTCTGGTGGTTCTGGGTTCACAGAGCAGGTCCAGTCTTAATTCATCAGGCAGCAGGGCAGTTCTTCTTGCAGCAGGGCAGCAGGATGGTCATTCTTGCAGCAGCGCAGTCCTTCTTCTGAGTCTTTCACAGGTCTAGAAGTGATCTGAATAGTTTGTGTGAGGGTCCAATATTTATACCTAGTACCAGCTTTGAAGTGGGAGAAACCTCTAGACTTCCCCCCACATTTGGCTCTGGAATTTCCTTCCTTCTCCTACCCTGGTCCCAGGGTGTCTGGAGTCACAAAACGCTAGTGTAAATTAATTTGTGTGTGTGCCCAGGCTCCTTTGAAGATATGCTTTAAAATGCTACTTCAGAGGCTGGCACAATAAATGCTGCCGACCCACTATGGCATTTAATTCACAGGCCCTCGGATACATGTAGTACCACTTCACCAGGGACTTAGAGGTAAATTCAATGGGACATTTGGATGTAAGCCAATTTTACCATGTTTAAAGGAGAGAGCACAAGCAAATTACCACTGGTTTGAGTGGTGAAGTGCACAGAGTCCTTATGCCAACAAAAATGAATTCAGCAAAAATAAAAGACGTGAAGGCACAACATTTGGGGGGAAAACCATGACAAAGATGTCATGTCTAACAGTAACTACAGTGACAATTAAGGGGCCGATTCCGATCTCGGCCGGTAGGGCACCGAATCGGATTCGGCTTAACCGGATCTGATTTGGAGCCCTCTTTCCCGACCGAGTCGTACGTGCGTCCGGGCGAGCGAGTACGATGCGAGCGCGTGCGAATTCACCGACCGACTCGCACGCCCGTCCCAACCGCACCGACCGACTCGCACGGATGCGCCTCGCACCATGCAATAGAGACGTTCCCCGGCCGGGCAAGTACGATGCGCGCCGCGAGCAGTCCGACCGACTCGCACCGCCCGGCTCGAAGAAGCAGTCGGAGCCGTACTTCGGGGGTCCGTGTCAGACCCCCCTGTACGCGTAGCCGCGCGAGTCGCACACAGGGGGGACCCATGGGTCCCCCCTAACTGTGCGTGTACGGCGCGAGTCGCTTCACCGCGTACACGCTGTAGGGGCGCCCTTGTTCGCATCGCACCCATTGATTCAATGGGAGCCCGCGTACGCGTTGTACGACAGGCTCCCATTGACTTCAATGGGAGTCCGACCGAATCGAGTCCGATAGCATGCGTATGCATCGTACTCGTTCGGTCGGGCTGCTAGGGTCCGATTCGGTCGGAAATCTCTCTGGGTCCGGCTCGGTCGGAGAGATTTCCGGCCCGAATCGGAATCGGCCCCTAAGTCTTTCCCCAATATTAAAATCCACTAAGATAATCACCCATCAAAACTGTTGTGTTTACGTATACTATTAAACGCCTCCAGAAGGTCTTTTCACTATTGCAAGTACAAATTGCACCACTTTTGTTTCATAGCTCTAGAAGAAAACCGGAGATCTGAATGTATTGTGTTCTGATCATTGTAATGGATTACTGTAATATAAACACTTCTCATTGAAGCCAGGAAATGGTACATCAAAACGCACAAAAGGTGATTGGAGGATGCATGACTTAAATCTACCACTAACAATTACTTGGGGTAGCTTTCCAACCAGGTGCAGCCAGTGCAGGTAAGAGCGGTGAGGTGGGGGTCGGCGTGGGGGGACCACTTACCTTGCACTCGTCGCATCACCGAGTCGGCGATGCGGCGAGCGCAAAGGAGGTGTTTTTCTTTTTATAAATTTAACTTTACCTCCTCATCGTCTGTCGACTCCCCTCCACCGTCCCCCTACCCCACCCCCTCGCCCCACCACTCTTACCTGCACAGGCCACTCCTGATTCCAACCCATCATTATTTTGCCCAACCATGCCACCTCAGGTTGGATCCCGCCATATGCAAATCAGTCTTGATTCTTCTCAGTAAGAAGAATGTAGCGCAAACTGCCAAGCCAGGTCCTCCCTTGTCTGGAACGCAAGCAACCTAGAACTGTTTTTTTCCATATTGGGGTTCTTCAGTCAGGTGCAGCTAAGTTCCAGTGGTACAGTGAGCTAGGACCCATATCTGGTAAAACCCTTGCCACTTAGGGCTGTACATCAAGCACACAAAAGTTAATGGGAGGAATTATTGCATTAAGTCTAACCTCTGGCAATAACTCAGGGTAGCATTTGAATGTTTCTACCTCAAATTACGTAAATTAATTTACAATGTTTTTATTTTAGTATTTACTTAGATCTATACCACCCTATCATTTATTAAATGTATTTTAAATAATGATCATTCAAATTTATTCTTATTTGAGTTATCATTTTTATATGTTTTTATTTTATAATAAATAAATTACATTGCAACTTTCCTGTAGCAATGCAGTGACTGGCAATGTAATTTGCACATTGATGCAGTACTAATGATGGAGCATTCCGTCACTCTTGTGGTGGTATACCAAGTGATATGGACAGGACGATTTATAGTACAATGATTTTTAAAGTCCGAGGCAACGTGAAAGGTTATCTTTTGGGAGCATCCTCTCTCTAAGCAATTCGACTTTAATGGGGGACATTTCTTTGCAATCTGTCTTCTTCTTGTAGTGTCATGTGGTGGTTCCATAAGGCCGCTACCGACACTGCCCTTAATAGAGCACTTGCCCTATGGGAGACCTTGAAAAGAAGACAAAGAAATATTATTGAGAGCATAAAAATAAGCAGACCAATAACTGGTGAGGAACTGATACAAGAATTACTTAAAAAAGAACAGTATGTAAATCACACAGCAAATCAAAGAGGCTGAATAGAAAGTGTGGGTCAAAGATAATATTAATGTTGTGGTTAGAAAAGGAAGTTGCAAGTGAAGTCGGGGTAAAAGAGTAGTTGGTGAGAGTAAGGGAAGTCGTTGTGTGGAAGCATGGAAGAAATGACTTTCAGTTTTTTCTGGTTTAGTCAACAATGTATCTGGGTAACTGAATATTAGAAAGGCATTAACAAGGTGGGCATACCTGGATAAAATGAAAGAGGAAAACTATCACTATCCACTCAATTGCAGAGAATGTATTTACATGTGTCAGAACTGGTTTGGGGGGTCATAAGACAAGTTAAGGTAATTGGGTTTCAGCTGTGGTGGTTGAGTAATTTTACAACTGATGCCCTGGGATCTCACCTACTATGGGACTGCAAAATGAACACCAAGTACACCTTTAGCTCTTGACTCTCAGGACAGCGGAAGGTAGTGTTGGGGTAGCAAGCAATACTGATTGTCAATCTTGTGCTTATCTTTTATAACTGAGAAGTACTTTATAGCACCAGAAGGAAATACCACACAAAGGAATATGGCCATAAGCGCAAGATTCTATAACAGATACTGCAGGTACAATGGGTAAAAAGTCTTAGGCTTGGAATAGTCTCACAGGTGCAGGCTCACTGTGGTTAGCGTGAGCAGGCGTACACCCTGAATATCGACCTGATAATAGCGATGGGACAAAATATCAAGGACAAAATATTGATAGGTAAGTAAATCCAGGTTTTTCTATACCTAAATTTAAATGACTGTAACTAGGCAGTAAATATATCTTCAAGGTATGTAGATGTGGAGTTAGTAATGGTAAATCTATACAACCCTAAATGCACTTACATTTCGATAATTTGTCCCTCAATATTCTGTCCTCGCTATTCTTGTACCATGATATTCTAGGGATCGATATTCAGTAGTCCAATCACAAGGAGGCATCTGTTTCAGTGGCCATTGGCTAATTCTTCATGACCCATTCACTGGTAATCCCCACCATACCTTTTACTAGAGCCAAAAGAGTCTCAATGTCTAATGTTCACAGGTTCAGAGGTGAGGGAGTTATCTGGTGTAGCAGTAGCAAGGTACCAGTGTGAGGCCCTCACCCCAGAGGACGTGTGCAATGGCTATGCCTACCTCTGGAGTGGTTAGGATGCGCTGAGCAGAACGTAAGTGGTCAGCAAATGCCACTGTGGGCCCCAGAGTGGGAATGGGCTAAAGCCAAAGCTACTCTCCTAATAAAGTGAAGAGCCCGCTCTTTAGTGCCTGTGATTCTTTGGTCTTCGGTGATCCTCTGCTCTCCAGCAGATTCAGCACAAGCAGTTGGTTATCAGGGGCAGTCTTTGGAGTCCATGGATGCAATCAAGTTCTCTCACTCACTCCTTCTTCTTGTTTGGTGCAGCACGGAGGTTATGGTTCAAGCAGCGATTGGGAGGTAAGAAAACCAACTCCAGTACTGGAACTGGCAATTGTATCGTTCCTTTTCCTTCTACTTGAGGAACAGTACGCCGAGAACCACTTCTTCAGCCAACAAGAATCTGAACAATGACGTTCTCTGTTTCAGGTGATGGCTTCCACTGTAGGTAATGACTAAAGGATTTTCTAGCTGTTCACTCAAAACATAAGTGCAATCATGTTTTAATACCTTGAGAATACAACAGTAGTTTCACAATCTAAACAAATAAAACAAACTCTCTTTAGCTAATCACTAACAGCAGGCATCAGAAGGAGGCATTGGAAGAGGTCAGAGTGTTGCAAGGAGGCAAGGACATTGAAGAGTTCCAAAGATCCTCGCAAATTCTTTAAAGTGACACTGAAGAAAAAGTTCCAAGATGTACCACAAGCAGAAAGCTTCAGAAAAAATAAACTGGGTGTCCAACTTGAAGATTGTCTCAGCTGGAGAGCCAGAAACCCAGGTGAAGAGCAGAGCCCAAGCATATCTGTCCTCACTTCAACAGGAAGGAAAGCCAAGCACTTGGCCATGCCTGGGGTGTGGTTTTTATAGACCGTGGGATCCTTGAATGCAGCCTGCCACTCAGATGTGGCTAGTTGACACAGCTTTAGGGGTGCCTGCATGGGTACAGGTTTGACTGTGCTAGGGAAGGTGTGCATTACAACTGACAGCAAACATGATATGACTCCTATCATATCAGCATAGACAACATCCTGAGTGACAGTGCCTCTGAGCAAGAGGTGGAAGTAGTAGATCATAATGTCCAGAACTAGAGGTTGATGTGAACTGGAGCAACCACCTGTGGCAAGCCATGGTGCCTTACTCTTTGCTCCTAATCCCAAAGATCAGAAATATCTGCAACAGACCTTACCAGTACAGGGAGGTTGGTCCTCAGCCTTTTTCTTTTGTTATGCTTTGCGTGGAATCATCCATAATGGATCACATTGACCGCACAGTCCCACTCTTGCATTCAACATGGAGTCGCCCTCCTGGTCAACATATATACTCTCTGTGTACACAACACTCACTCCAGGATGTCTGCACAAGGTCCAGGCCCATCATGGTAGCCTTTTATCTAAGTGAGGCCGATAGGCATCTCAGTATTTAAAGTATGCTGCACACAACCACTCCATTCAATAAATATGGATATTTGGTTGTAACTGACCATGTTTTATAGGTCATTCTTTGTGTTCTACTACCCATCTTGTGCACAATTCAATTTTGCAAATGTCTGTTAGTGTGATGAATGAGCTAGTTATATAATTAAATTTGATTAGTAATCTGGTTGTTAATGATAAATTTTTCAATGCGTGAAATTGTTTTTAGTGAAGGCTCTTGTTTATTCCAATGTGTCTCAATTTAAATTTTATAAAGATTGTGTCTCTTTTTAAAGATTATTCACCTAGGTGTATAAAACACAATTTCATTAAAAGAATAGGAAGGGGAGGAACCTAATGGATATTTGAATTGTTTAGATATGCAGGGAAAGGAATAAAATGCTGTTTGTTGGAACAGCCACAGTTTTTGAATTAATATTAGGCTGGAGAAAATAATGAGGGGATGAGTCGCTTGCTGGCTCTATACGGCATGGCCAGTGTTGCCATCTTGAATGTTAGACCATATGCAGCATCGTCTAGTGCATTAAGAAAGAGATAGCGAACTAAGTAATCAACCTAACAATTAAAAGAGAAGTAAAATATTTAGATGGTTAAAATAGTGATGTAAACAAAGAAAATGGTCAGGGTTGCAAGCCCTGAGGTACTCCATATTGGAGGTGAAGAGGGAGAGGGAGGAAACGGATCATTGAAAGATATAGAGTGCACATATAGAGGATAACCATCAAGCAGTTCATCAGTTCTGAGAAAGGGTGTCAGGAGGTATGAAGCGGTCAGCTCTGGAAATAACAGATCAAACAAGAGCTGAAGGGTTCTAAAACTGGAAAGCAGTGGTTCAGTGGTTTAAACATACAAAAGAGCAGCTGCAGCAAATGGGAAAGGAGAAAGCAGAGTTTGAGACTCAAGATTAAAGGACAGCTGAATATGAACTATTTACTCAAAAAGTATAAAGTGGGAACGGCAGTGGAGAAACAGGGCAATAACGAAAAATGGTAAAAAAGGATTTTTGAGAATTATTAGTTTAAAGTCATGTCTAAATATTTCAAGAAATGAAAAAGAAATAGTTCAGAAAGGAGATGGATTGCAAAGTGGAGGTTGGTGTTAGAAAGGAAAGAATAAAGCAGAGATCTAGAAACTGAACCAATGCCAGATACGCATGGCCATAAGAAGGCAAGGAAAGGGGAGCAGGAAGGTGAACTGACAGAGGAATGTACAAATTAGATATTTTTTTGGCAGATCCGATTATGTCCTCACACAGGAGAATTTCCATGCACATTTAATCTGCAATTCGCAATGCTAATCATCTTTTCAGTGATGCAAGATGGTCTATATTTCATTTATTATCAAGACTTTGAACTGGAAAAAAAATCACAATGTTATGCAAACACGCACAAAGTGTTGATAAAGTATTTACTTTCCAGGGTAAAACTTTTTGGCTCTGGAAATTAGTCATACAAATAATGCAAATAGCACCTTGAATTAAGGCGGTCATCCCATGGGGGTACATGCGCATTTTCATGCTACCACCCATGGATTTTGACTAAAAGACCCAGGGGCATATTATCAAGCCCCAGCGATAATTATCGCTGAGCGCGCTTAGCGCGCTTTAAATTATCGCCGGCTATCGCTAGAATATATCGCCAAGCAAGCGCTGTATTATCAACGCTTAGCGCTATGGCGATAAATATTCAAGCGATAGCGGGGTTTTCCATGGAACATCGCTGGTTTTCCAGCGATGTTCCATGGAACACGGCGATAACTTGATGATAAGGCCCTGTGGCCTTAGCCCCACAATCCACCTCCCATGTTAGGTATGCCTTAGTCAGGAATTTAACAGACGTTAAATTCCTGCGTTAAGGCATAGTTAATGCGATCTCAAATATCGCTACCCCTCGTTGATAATATCGCAAAGTTGGGTTAGCGATATTTTCCCATGGAGTTTTGTCAGGCACGCCTCCTTTGCATCTCATTAACGATGCAATGCGAGGCGTGCTGACAACGGGTGCTAAGGCAAGGAAACACGTGCTAGCGTGTCCTTGTTAATAAAGCGATAACATTATCGCCGCTTTTCGCCCGAAAACGGACGCTAAAGCGGCGATAATTTTATCGCGGCCCCTTGATAATATGCCCCCATATTACTAACAATGGTAAACACAGCAATGCACCAAAGAATAACGCCATTTTGTGGCAGATGCTAACAAGGAATTTTTTTTTATTTCGACTACCTTTTCACAGATGGTATGTGTGCTGCACTGTACAGCACACTTACAATGTGGGAAACGTTTTACAGTATGTCTAAGAATTGTATTTTGTCCAGGAAGGATACTCTTCAAGTGCAAAACCTGTGTTAGACATTGCATCAACAGTTTTTGGTGCTAGGCAGTCTGAAAGAGTGGCAATGTTACGGAAGAGAGCAGCAATGCCATATTTTAATAGATATGGTTCTGTCCTGCTCTGTCCTCCCTTTCTAGCGGCACTCAGTACAGCAACTTCACTGATGCACTGCACTACAAATTTGTAAATTCCCCATTTCCTTGAAATGTCATTTGTTGCTGTCGGTGTAGTGCCTTATTTTCTGACAGACAGGCTAATCACTGCAGTGTCTCACTTTTGAGCTCTATCCAGCTTTGACCTTTTTTCGCTTGCATATTCTACAAAATGGCAGCCTTGCATTGTGATGCTTCAGGGCTTGTGGTTTGGCCTCCAATCAGCAATGGCAAACAATTACATTTGGAAAGTAATTCATCTATCTTAGATGGTTTGTTTTTATTTTATTTTGATACTGACGCGCACGCATGCTCAATGCTTCACTTTTAAGGACAGATTGCTTTGGTTCTTACTACAAGTTCCTCAATATGGGCAGTAACTGTACTTCTGCCATATCCTGGAGGAAGCGAGATTGTCTAAAAATATATCCCTGACACCATAGATATGGATGACGATACTCTCACTTTTAATATATTGTCTGTATGGCTTTTTGACTGGCTGAAAGAGGCAGTCCCGGCTGGTGTCGGGGCAAAGTGGTGGGCGGAGGACAAAACAAGAAACAACTTTAAAAAAACGTACCTGTATCCCACTGCATCGCTGCTCTTCTGGCCCCCTTGCAGGCACAGGCCCCCAGACTGCCCTGCGGCCAATCCTGACGCTGCTCCACAGCACGAGAGCAGCATCAAGATTGGCCTGAGCGCCCTTGAATTGTGCTTCCAGGGAGACTGGGAGCCTGTGCCTGGTGTCTCGAACCCGGCACCACAGCTCAGGTTGGAGACATCTTCAGTGCGCATGACGGTTTGGCCTTCCTAAGACGGCCAGCCAAACCGCCATGCGCACTGACAACAGTGCACCTACCACTCCCCCTTGTGTTTGTCATCCCCAAGGGCACGCCTTCTAGACTCCACTGTATGGAGAAAAATAAAGCAATAATAAACATGCTTTATTATCATTTTATTTTTCAAGTTTTGCAGCTGCTGGCGGGAGGGGGGACGCTCCTCCACCGTAGCGGAGGAGCCGCCGCTGGAAAGAGGGAAAGGCCATAAACTCATGTAAATTCAAAAGGTTCTCTCATGGTGCGGCAAAACTTTCAATCGAGAGGATACACCTGCAAACAGCATGCACAATTGCAATTTGAAAATATACACAGTTGAAAACCAGATTCTTGAGGAAAATACAGATTGTGCTTGTTTTTCAGTTGCTCCCTCACTTTAAGCCTTCAATGACTGCCAAACGAGGCACTTCCAGGCACACTAATAATAGCTTGCCTCGCTAACAGAACTCTAAATCTCACCTCCCCCAAATTAGTCACTAAAAAACTAAACATCTGGGGGCATATTATCAAGAACGGCGTTAAAATTATCGCCGCTTTAGCGGCAGAAAACTGCTGCTAAAGCGGCGATAATGGGCTTGATAATATGCCCTTGAGAATTCCAATAAAAGCCCATGTTGACACCAGAACATGGGCTTCTATTGGAATTCTCAAGGGCATATTATCAAGCCCATTATCGCCGCTTTAGCGGCAGTTTTCTGCCGCTAAAGCGGCGATAATTTTAACGCTGTTTCTTGATAATATGCCCCTAGATCTTCACACAATCTCAGAAACAAGAATAAACGTTCTCTCTCGTCACCCATTTTTAAAAAAAGGGGCACTCTTATCAAAACATTTTCTGCCAATGCCTTACGTATTTGGAAAGCTCTTTAAAACCAAATCTTTACGGCTCCATAATTCTTAATTTTCAAGACATTATTCAAACCATGCTTATTGAGAAACACCTGCACCGTTCAGTTTGAAATGATTATACTGATGCACGCACCTCACGGTTATCTATGTGCCCAGACCAAAAAATTATCTGTTTCAACCTAAGATACTTCTTCTTTCTCAATCCTCACTAGGTTTGCTGTCCAGCCTCCAAATCTCTTCCCATTTACCTCTGAAACAATACACTATGTGCAACTTTACATATGAAATTGTAGACTCACCTAATGCACTCATTGTAATATATTTATCTGAACTAAGGATGTGTGATATTCAACTAATTTGCTTTTGCTTAATTAAGTGAAATTTAGGAAAAATTATGGAAATTATGTATAATTACATGAAATGCAAAGGGATTATTTAGAGGCACATGTATCAAAAAAGCATATTGAGATGGGGGCGTGGCCAGGCAAGATGGCCGGGTGGACGTCAACCACTCCGGCTCCGCCGCCACGAAGCTGTTTCAGACAGCAACTAACAACACACGTAGTGCCCAGCGATCAGGTCCCGAACCGGATGACTTCTAGAACCTGCCGGGACTGAAGAAAACATCTGCAACAACGATCCGGAAGTGTTGGTTGACTGCCGAGCATGGCCCCGAGACTCCGGAGGCCAGCAAGATGGTGGCCGCCACGTTCGAGAGCACCCGAGCATAGACGAAACAATGACCTCCGGGCAAGCTGAGTCGTCGGAGGCCAGACATTACCCAGCAACCTCCCGCCAGAATGCCTGGTACCTGCACCGGGGGCCTTGAGGCTCAGGATCAAGGGAAGGAGCCAGAGAGCTGCAGAGCGGCACGGGCACAACACGGCCCAGGGATTCGGCCCAGAAAAGGCCCCTTGATTGCCTCACCGGACAGGCACCAGTGAGTAGAGGCCCGCGGTTATTCGTAGGGGCCGAGGGGCATCTGGGAGTGCGATGAGAGTGGGTGGCAAGGCCCCGAAATAGTGCACACGTGAGGCGCCAGCCGCGCCTGACCCTAAGATGGCGACTGCAGAGACGAGTGGGGCAGGAGAGAGAGCCTTGAAGAGTGAAGCAGCTAAAAGTAAAGGCAGCACTGGGGTGAGACATCACGGAGGAGTGAAGTTGCGGCAGCATACACTATCGAGAAGGAGGGACCAGCACCAGGGAGTTGAACGCCTCACCCTAAGATGGAGGCCAGGGGCAATTGACACCGACTGCACAAGCAGCAGAGTTCTTAGGCCATCTCGTTACGACAGAAGGAGGTTCCTGAATATTGGGGGCCAGCGGGCTGCATTGCCCACAATCAAGAAGCAGGGGGCCGCACCTATGCCACCAAAAAAGTCCACAAGTAAGGTCACAAATTTCTTCACCCCGGCGGAGAAGAGGCCTGCACAAGACCAAGGGGACGTCGATACCACCATGGCACTTACTAAGGACGACCTCATGGCTTCCCTTAGGGAATTTAAAACCGAGCCACGCGCGGAATTGAAACTGGACATAAAGGCCTCAATGGACCAACTTAAGGCCGATCTCACTGAGCGTATGTCATCCCTTCAACAAGAGGTTGACTCCATCGGCACGAAAGTACTGGAGGTGGAGGCCCAAGCACAGGATCTTGATAGGAGAACCACGGACACGCACAAGAGAGTTCAGGACTTGCAGTCCCAGCTACAACAGGCCCTGTTGAAAAACGAGGATTTGGAAAAGAGGTCACGGAGGGACAATATACCAATCAGGAACCAGGAGGAAGGAGCCAAAGGACCGGACCTGGAGGCGTTCATCGAGGGTCTCTATGGGAAATAGTGAGCCCACGTCTAATGAAAATCAAAATGGAGAGAGCGCATCATGTGGGTGCACCCGTGGCGGGAGAAAGGACCCAAGATGTTCTGGTCAAGCTACACTCCTTTAAAGTTACGGAAGCAATACTGCAAGCAGCCAGGAAGAAAGACACAATCGCCTTTCAAGGATTTAGCTGTATGCTATATCAGGACCTCGCGCAGTCCACCCTGCAAAGACGGCAACTCCTCCGGCCTCTGACTACAAAACTAAGAGCCAACAACATCAGATACCGCTGGACATATCCGTTTGGTCTAGCCTTCGAACTGAATAATAAGGCGCGACATGTCACGGATCTGGAGAGGGGCCTGGAACTCATGGGGCTCCCACCAGCAGAAGATTCAGAGAATCAACCAACCTCAAAAGACGGAGGGACCATACGCACGACGGCTGCCCAGTGACGAACAATCCCAAGGGGGAGACAGACCAAGATGTAAAATGGATTTGGCATTCGATAAAGACACCATGGCGACCATGGAACAGCTCAACAGAGATTCCTAAGAGAAACCGAAATGGACAAAACGAACAGGTCGAGAGAAATGCGAACCGAGATACAGGGAGGGCCACACCTCCTAAGGGTCTCAGAGTGGATAAAGACAACACACGGACACACTACATGTGTAACAGAGCAGAGACAGCCGGGCCAGCGGACCTAGACCATGGCGCCCACCAGCGTACCCGGCATCAAGAAGGACTGTATCGTTGGGGGCCATCGGGCCCTCCGGCAAAGGTTTTATTGGGTTTTGGGGATCCAGTTGGGGGGGTTTGTTACAGGGGAAGGCGGTGGTCATACAAAGGTGTTACTCAGTCTACATCACAATTCCTCAATGGGGAGCGCCCGGACATAGGAACAACGGGGAAGGCCGTAGAGGGCAACAAAGAGGGAGTTGCTACATGCACTAGGTTCAGAGGGGGACAGGAGGAAAAAGGGGTAAAGCACCATGACGTTTAGCATAGCCTACTGGAATGTTAAGGGGCTGAACTCCCCGCTCAAGCACCATAAAATCTGGAAATACTTAATAGATCACCAACACGATATAGTGGCACTCCAGGAAACTCACTTAAAATGGGAAGAAGAACATGGACTCAGACATAAAAGCTACA
The DNA here is from genome assembly GCA_963921515.1 of Calotriton arnoldi. NCBI lineage: Eukaryota > Metazoa > Chordata > Amphibia > Caudata > Salamandridae > Calotriton > Calotriton arnoldi. Next base: position 607,344 of record CAWUFW010011134.1, on the reverse strand, counting down.
CCCTAATATACAGGTCTTCCGCAACACAACACAACTAAATTCCAGACTGAAGGCATGAAAACGGATAAGGAAGGAAGAGTGATAATGGTAAAAGGGAAGCTGAGGGGCAGGATGTGCACATTTGTCTCGGCCTACACAACCAACACAGGCCAAGCCGCGTTCGTGACTTCAATGATGAACATGTTAGGAGGGTTTGCAGAAGGTCCAATAGTTCTCATGGGGGACTTTATTTTGACCTGGCAATCAGCAGAGGATAGCACATATCCACACAGGGCGCCCACAGGTAGTTTCCCCAAAGGACTGAAACACACCTTCCACACGATGGGCCTCTCCGACGCTTGGAGGTCAATATATCCAACCACAAGAGATTACACTTTCTTCTCGCATGTACACCGAACGTATTCAAGACTAGACTATATATTCCTCAGCCAGTGCCTCATGGGGTCCCTGTAAGCTGCAAAAATACACATGATTACCGTTTCAGACCATTGCCTAATTTTGGTCTGCCTGAACTGGAGTGGCCCCACGCAGGGACCACCAAGATGGTTCTTTCCAATCTCTCTGACTAGGGGCAGACTGCTCAGTGATGAACTGAGAGGGGCAATCAATTGAATCAACCAAACGCTACCACCCCCTCAAATAACTGGGACGCTTTTAAGGCAGTGGTGAGGGGTAAATGCATCGAATAGGCAAAAAGCAAAAGAACGCAACGCAGTAGAAGCCGAGCTCGAGGAAATTGAAAAAGAGCACAAAAAGGCCCCCACGCAGACCTACAACGTCAACTCAGCGCCCTAAAGGGGAAAATCAATGTGATTTACACCAGTAGGGCAGAATACACACTCCTTCGGCTTCGTCAAATATCCTATGCCCAGGGGAATAAAGTGGGACCCCACCTGGCAAGACAACTACCGGAAAAAAGGGAGAAAGAATATGTAGCGGGGATTAGGGGAGACGGGGGACACATAGAACTCTCAGACAAGGGCAAAGCAAACATATTTGGGACCTTTTATAGTGATCTCTACCAAGCAGGGGCCACTGACCCGATGGCCCAAATCAATTACCTAGAGACAGTGTCCCTCCCTAGGGTATCTCCAGATTGGAGAGAGCAATTGGACGCCTCCATCACCGAGGAGGAGGTGGGACATGCTATAACGGCGCTGAAACCCAATAAATGCCCGGGACCAGATGGCCTGATGGCACACTTTTATAGAACATTTGCCCGGAGCTCATTCCCCAGATGACCACTCTTTTTAATGCAATTGCGACAGGGTCAAACGTGACAGATTCTATGGCTGAAGCCAAGATAACAGTGATCCCAAAGGCAGGGAAAAACCCTCAACTTTGTGCCTCTTACAGGCCAATCGCTTTGTTGAACTTAGACGCTAAGTTATATTCAGCGATACTGGCAGCCAGACTGGTAGACCTGATGCCTGACCTTATTTATCCGTACCAATCGGGCTTCATAAAGGGGAGACAGACCAATGATAATATTCGCAGAACGCTGCATCTGATAGAGAAAGTCTCCAAACGCAAAGGACCCGCGATAGTGGTAGGGCTTGACGCGGAAAAAGCTTTTGACAGGTAGACTGGCCCTTCAGGTGGTTTTTTATGGGCCCAGAAATTCTAAAAAAAAAAAATCTAAATCTGTAAAGTGCGAACTACTCACCCTTACGGGTCTCAAGGCGCTGGGGGCCGTCGTGGAAATTAAGTGAGCTTTTTGCCCAGAGTCACATGGTGCTGAGCTGAGCTGCCGCCGGAGCCGGGGATCGAACCGTGAACCCTGTGCTCTGAAGGCAGCTGCCCTGGCCGCTGCACCACACCTCTCCACGTTGTGGGGTAGCTTTAGAAGCGTTTTAGTAAAAACCGTTTCCTTTCCCTCTTATCTTGAAGGTTGCAAGCAGGAGTAATGTCATGCTTAGAAGTGATAAGTTTTAAACATCCTCATGAAATGTTTATATGCAGTGAAGACAATTGGAGAAATATATCTGATGTAAATGGCATGAGCATATTGTATAAGGAGATCAAATTGAGTCATAGCACATGTGAGCATATATAAAATGAATTATGGAATTGTGAGTTGTGCTAGCAGATTGTCACTACAAATTTTGTGTATAGTAGAATCATTTGAAGGTTTTTAATTAAAAATATATATTTTTATACACTTGTTTACACAGGGTATAACAACCTAATGTACCACAAAGAAAAGTGAACATAATGACTGTCTTGATAAAGATGGAATAATCAGATACCCATCGAAACGCGTTGACGCATTTCTGTACATTATCCCGAGGACAAGTTGGACCTGTAGATACAAAATAGAGTATATGTATCCAGGCTAATCTTGCTAAAATTATTCCTAGGGAATTGTTGAGTTAAAAGACAAAGTGTACTGTCTATCACTGTTCTTTTCCCTATTTTTTAGGGGTCTCTGTGGTAAAAGTGTCATAAGATGTTATGTTATGTCCTGATCTGATGAATTGTATTGTTTTTAATTATGTTGAATTGATGCATTGTGTTGTATTTTAGGTGTTTTACTATATAAATTGGGTTTTTAATAATATTCACATGTACTAAAGAAATAAATTGACCCTTTTTGTATTGCATGTTATAGTGGTATTATTGTTTGAGTGTGTTAGGGTTTTTGAGTGAGATCCCCTCAAAAACAATTTCTATGTGCTTTATATGAATTAAGAATTCCACTAATGATAGGGTGTTCTTGTTGATTGAGTAAATCAAGGGATAATTAGTTTTTTGTACTGGTAGTACCCCACTCCCTTGGTAGCTGACAAGGGGTCTCTCTCTGTTTAAACACCTTCATGTTCCATACATTGGAAAGATTTGGTTTGGGGCCCCATTTATTAACATGATCAGAGTCAACTATGCACACCCGTACTCATGAGTGCAGGTGAATGGAGTGTGCTCTCGGTCATTCGATCTATGCAGAGGGACGAGGCAGGGGTGCCTGTTGTCCCCGCTGTTATTTGCCTTAAGCATAGAGCCATTTGCAGCGAGAATCCGAGCCACCTCGAAAATCCAGGGGACAACATTTGGTGGTGAGGAACACAAACTGTCCCTGTTCGCAGATGACGTCCTGTTGACACTCACCTCCCCCCGCTCTTCCCTATCCGCTCTCCAGGAAGAGCTGAGGAAATTCGAAGACGTAGCAGGGTTTAAGGTAAATTTGAATAAGTCATCCATCCTGACGATTACCCTGCCGGAAAGAGAGGCAATGCTGCTGAGGGGGGAGACCCCATTTCACTGGGCCAAGCACACCCTCACATACTTGGGGATCCAGATTACGCCTCACCTGGGAGTTTGAAAGCAAATTATCCTCCCCTCCTACTCCAGATACAACACGATCTTAAACACTGGAAACCTCTATATATCTCTTGGCTAGGGCGGATCCACGCTGTAAAGATGACAGTGCTGCCAAAATGTTTATATTTATTCCAGGCCCTTCCGATCGAGAGAGAGTTTCTCCCTAAGCTACACTCACTTATCACGTGATATATATGGCAAAATGGCAGGGTACGCCTTCCGTTTCACACTCTCAGAAGGCCGAGACACGAGGGAGGAGTGGCACTCCCAGATTTCGATCTCTATTACAAAGCTGCCCAACTACGGGTGATAGCGGAGTGGTCCAAGAGGGAATCAGACAAACACTGGCTGCACATGGACAGGGCTATCGTGGGGAAGACAATCTGCAATGTGATTAGGAAAAAAAAAAAGGATAGGCTACCGAACGCTTACCTAAGCACACTCATGCGGACTTCGCTTAGGGTTTGGGATGAGGTCACTACGAGACAAAGGGTGGACGACGTCCCCCTCCCCGTACACTCCAATTCGTTTTAACCCAGAGTTTCTGCCGGCAATGATGGAAAGGCCATTTGATGCATGGATGAGGGAGGATGTATAATGCTTTCGGACATCTTTCACAACTATGACATGCTTACATTCGTACATTGTCAGAGGGACTTTAAACTAACACCCAATGAACACTGCCACTACCTACAACTTAAGCACTGGGCCCTCCACCCACCAGTAAGGGAAGCAGCTACACGAGACCCCACACCAGTAGAATCCTTTGTAAGGAAGGTGGGTGCAATGAAAGGGGTGATATCATCCGTACATGGCCTATTAGCATCCACACTTCATGCTCCAAGCCCTCATTATATCGCCAGTTGGGAGGGCATAGTAGGGAGAGACGTCCTAGAAAAGGAATGGAAACACCCATAGTCAGACATAGCGAAGAATAACCACTCGCTTGACCTCAGAGAAGCACACTACAAAACGCTCTTCGATTGGTATCTATACCCATCCAAGCTTAAAAAGATTTTCCCAGAGACCTCATATTTATGCAGGCGAGGGTGTGGCTTACTGGGAGACTTTCGCCACATATGGTGGGATTGTCCCACGATTAAACCGTTCTGGGAGGAGATTTTGGCACAGATGAAAGACTTGCTTGGGTATCCCATCCCGACTTCTATAGAAGCTGTTCTCCTGGGCCTTAGAGATCCACCGCTCGAACACCAAACAAAGGCAGATAGAGCTAATATGTGGGCATGTTTGGGGGCAGCAAAGACCGCGATCTCTGCGGCCTGGCAGAAAGAAGAAGCACCAGCATTGGCGCAATGGCACACTCGACTGTGGAAAATACTCACCATGGAAAGGTTAGAAGATACAAAAATGTTGAATACAAATGGGGTCCTCTAGTGACATACCTCACAAGGGGCCTGCCGCTAGCAGTATGTCCACCCACGATGAGAGCAATGCACCTCTTCCAGTTCTAGTAGAAGGGAAGGCCCGCCTCCATATAAGAAGCTCAAACGGTCATGGTATCAACACACAAGGCCGGTGGTCAGAACCTATGAATCGCCTCCTGAGACAAACGATACACTCATAGGCTGAAGTGGTCACAATAGCAGCAACATCGGTGGGAGGGGGGATGTTGAGGGGAGGGAGTTGAGGGAGGGAGGGGCATTTGGGACATGGTTTTAATAAGTGGTAGATGTAAAACAATATTACAGTGACCAGAGGGCATGGAGTGGTCACTTTGTTTTCTAAGATAGAGATACCCACAGAAGAAGCATCTGGGTTCCATTTAGACATCTGGTGGCAATGTGGGAACAAATGTATGTAACTTTGACTCTATGTCTGAAGCACTATTTCAATAAGAAGTTTGATAAAAAAAAAAAGCACATTGAGATCACCAAATAGCGATTTTTACTAAATCGCTATTTGGTATTAGCAAAAGGCTATGTATGTAAGGAATCGCCAAAGATTTGGCAATTCCTTGATATTACCAAATAGCGATTCAGTAATTAGTTAATCGCTATTAGGTAATACTACTCCATTCGTTCCTATGGGACTAAAGGCCCATAGGTGTGAATGGTTTTGCATTAGCTAATTTGTGATTACCTAATTGGTAATCGCATATTAGGCAATGCAAAGCCAAGGGTGCCCAGGGGCCTAATGCCCCCCTGAAGCACCCCAAAAAATAAAATGTGCACATATAAAGCGCACACATGCCCATAATGTGCACTACATGGCACTTTGAAAAATGCACTTTCAAAATTTGCACATGGTTACCATCGACTTGGAGTCGAGGGTAATAGCATTTTCCTAAATGCACAGTTTGTATTTAGACAATACTTGGCACATGTGCTAAGGGAATTGTAAATCGCAATTTTAGGTAATCACTATTTTTGCAATTATCTAAAATTGTGACTACAAAGTCTTTCATTCATCTTGAAAGGCTATTTTGCTTTTGCAAATGGCCTAAATTACTGATTTGCACCGTTTGTGAATGCAAAATTGTTTGATGCATGTGGCCCTCAGTGCTATATTCTAGCACAAAATGCATCCTTGTGTCACTTTTTGACACACAGACGGTCTTCGTGCTAAACAAATAGCATGAAAAACACAACAGCTGCTCGTGGTCTGGTTGTTCATGTCGTTCCAGTGCCCCATGCTATAATTATGTAATCACACAATGTGACCTATTGGCATAATTTTGAGAATTCCACATAACAAGAGTAATACGAAATTTTTCCCGGGCCTAAACTTAACCTCATATACTGCCACTTTCTTCAATGCATCTGTCCTACTGCTTTTTTAATTTCTCAACTATAGTCATCTATTTTTTCTAACTCGCTGTGTACAAATAATTATACTTCTTTTCTACCATAACTTTTTCGCTTCACTGTCCGATTTTAATCCAGTTATAGACTGTGTTGAGGCTATTAGACAACTTTGTTGTCGCTGCAGATCTGCTTATGTATGTCCACTCAACCTCTATCCATAATAATAATCATACTCCCAAGGGAAATGTATTGTACCACTCATCGTGTTTCCTGCACATCAGACTTTAAATACTTACAAAATATGAAGGTAGATTTCAAGTCAAATTTACTTCAAAATGACAAATAACCGAAAAAAGAAATACTTTTCAATTGTCAATGAGAACCTGCTTGGTGCTCAAATGTGACATGATGTAAGATTTTTAACAGCAATGACATCATAGTCTTGCAAGAGTCTTGGGCTACCAGGGACGTCCCTTTTGATGGGTGCATATGTTATAACCTCCATGCCTGTCCATCGCCCTCTGCCCAAGCCAGGGGGTTTTGGCTACCATTGTTTAAGGTCAGCATTGGTTGTGACATTGTGCAGTTATTTCGGGGGGGGGGGAGCGGGGGGTATATGCAGGCTTTTGATCTTAAGTGGAGCCCCAACTTTGCTCTGGTGCTAGTACATTTCTATAACAATGATTCAAACAATATGATTCTCCCACAGCTCTTTGACTTTGTGAATATCGTGGTGAATCTGGCTGGGGACTTTAATGCCAAACTGGGGGTTTCCCCAACTCTGTCCACATCAGCTTAAGAGAGTGTGGTTACTAACTCATTATCTGGCCAGGTCCCGACATACATTGTCAGGGGGCTGGGTGCTATTGCTTATATTTTCACCTCCAGAAGTCTACAGCCATTGATTAATACAGGGGAAGTAATGCCTGCTATATACAGTGACCACAATTCCATATCACTTGCTTTGAATATTCCGGGGGTAGAGACGAAGGAGAACACTGGTGGGAGGCAGCCTTTTCACAAAAGCTGCCGGGCACAGATTAGTCTGGCGGTCCACTAACATTGAACTGATTATGTGTAATACTCTGGAGGGTTGCAGGGGGTTGATAAATACTTGTTTGGACGTAGATGTAGATCCCAATGTTAGGTGAACACATTTTGCTGTTTTAAAATCATTTATCAAGGAGTTGGTAATGAAGCCGCCTGGAAATATTAGGAAGGCCAGTAATTCCTGGTTTGATAAGGCATGTAGAGAAGCTAACAATGGGCTGAGAGGGAAACAGAAACGTTCACCTAGGGATCAGGATGAAATATGAGCTTGTAGAAAGGCTTACACCCAGGCACTCAGGAAGAGAAAAGCTGATAAGAAAGAAAAGAAATGGGAAAACCTGGTGCATTTGTGCCTAGCAAAAGACCCACACGGTTTCTGGGAGGCCGGACACGATGGCCTCTTCCTAGGTGTATCTTCTAATAAAGTTACCTTCCACATAGGTTCAGAGGAATGGGTACGTCACTTTAGAAGGGTTTATCATTCTAATGACTCTACCAAAGCAAGTGGTCCTGTAGATTATACACTGCCCCTGACGATCCGATTCTCCCACGAGAAGGTACTTACCGCCATAAACAAGAGTCCATTTAAAAAAGCACCTGGCCCTGATGGATTATCCAAGGACATATATAAAATAAACCCAGAGTTGTGGGCCCCTGTGTCAACTGATGTTATTAATTAGGCAAGTAAGGTAGGGTTTTTACCCACTTGGCACTCCTCCACCAAAGTACCAGTTTTCAAAAAGGGTAATACACGAATATGCCTCCTTTTCACGCATACCGTCACCCCGCATGCAATTACAACGCGGTCGTTACAACAACCACGTTGTAACAACGCATTCCATTACCCTGCAATTCGGGACAACGACTTGCGGAGGGGGGCGCTGGATGTTGGAATAGTATAATTTACTATTCCAACTCCAGTCTGTGTGGACAGTAGGGAAGGTGTTGGATTTTAAATCCAACACCTTCTCCCCCCTCCGCAAGTCTTTTTTTTGACTTGCGGGGTAATGGTATGCGTTGTTACAAGGCGGTCATTGTAACGACCGCGTTGTAATTGCATGCGGGGTGACAGCTTCGTTGTGAGGGCTGTTTACCGTAATACACAGGATCCAAAGTCCTATCGTCCAATATCATTATTAGACTCTACTGTTGAAATCATTGGTAAAGTAGTATCAGATAGGCTGCTTCTTTGCTTCTCTGAAATAAATATCCTTTCCAAGGTGCACTAAGGCTTCAAAAAAGGCCTGGGAACTATTGAACAAGGGTTAAATCTACATCTCTTAGTTTCAAAGTATAGGTATGCGAACTCCAGCCCCATTTATCTAGCATTCATGGATCTCTCATCCGCATTTGTTTGTGTTAATAGATCCAAGCTGTGGGCTATTTTAGGCAGCCTGGGCTGGGAGGAGGATTTGGTAACTTTCCTGTGGTGTCTACATAACCTGACTGCATCTGTGAGGTACGGCAAGGGGGGAGAATGTGCCGCCCCTTTTCCTGTCAAACGCAAGGTACAGCAGGGCTGTATGATGGCTCCCATTTTGTTTTTGCTCTATATAATGGGTGTGGAAGCTGCTCTAAACAAATCAGTGGCAGATGTCCATATGGTTAGGAAAAAACCCATCCCAGTGCTCTTGTAGGCAGATGATGCCATTCTGCTCACCAGGACTGCTAACAGTTTAATGATCTTGAATTCCTCCTTCATGTTATTAATGAAGCACTTGGAGTTGGAAACCAACCTAACTAACATCTTCACCATGGTATGTGGCCCCAAAAGTGCCAAAACCTGCTGCATCAGCATTGGGGATAGGGTTATTGAAAGAGTGACAGAGTTCCCATATCTCATTTTAATGTATGATAACGCTTGCACCTGGACTCCGTGTGTCAATTACAGAAAGAATCGCTTTCTGCGTGTGATTGGCTCAATTTTCTCCTTGGTCTCATCAATCGGCAACAAGCCTATGATGCAGCGGAAGCGGTGGGGGGTCATATAATATCCCACAACAGCCTTTACAATACCTAAGGAAGCGTAAATACTATAATGACGGGCCTATAAGTCATTATCCTCTCAATTAGTATTAGCAATATCAAAGGTCCTCCAATGGATCTTTGGTAGAGCTAAAAGGGACTAAGTAGAGAAATCAGAGAACTATCCCTTCACGAGGACCTGTAATGAAAAAATAGTTATACCAGTACACCACAAAATACATTAATAATATGACAATGTTATCCTAAAAAAAAGTCATGACTCATGAAATAACGACTGACACTATTCTTTCTAGGTACCTTTTTGGTATTATTTCAGAAAATATGAATGTCATACAAATCATAAGAGTACACTTTGTTCGCAAATATCACAGGTAAATCATCACAGCATTCAGAGTAATTCAAAATCATCAAATTCAGGTGAGAAAAGGAAAGGGAGAGAGAAACAGTGAACATCACAGTAATCGCAGTTCAGTTACCTCTCAGGATTTTAGAGAAAACTAATGCACAGCGTGCATTTAGTCAAGAAAACTATCTCCACGGCCGTAGGAGAATAGTGCGGGCAGCATCACCAGCCGATGATGTGCAAAGTCTCTAGAGAAAGTTCTCCACAGTCAGGTTTGCCAGCCAGATCAGGAATCAGCACAGCACAGCATACAGCATACCACGGATGCAGGACAGGTCACCAGAATGTGAACGAGCTGATGATCATTTTCCCACCAGCGTCTTTATACTGACTTCGCAACTTTGTTACACTAGGTTAGAAACTCTCCTAAATCCTACAAACCATACTCATTGGTCAAAACGAGAGAAGGAAAAAACAACTCTTAACGATGACTTTACAAATTTCTCTAAACAGTCATTGTCTAAAATTGTATTACTTCCTAGAGAGGAAGGAGAAGACTACAATTTACACATTTTGTAACTTCATAGCAACAGTTTCAATCTGAATCCTCGCCTAGACAGGAAAGAGTCATACTATTTTCCGCTCTCTAAGGATGTAAATGTTATTTTTTACAAGGACATCAGGAAACGGCATGAAAAGAAACAAAGGAGCACGGAAGCACATCCCCTAACTAATACATTTGCTTAGGCCTGCATGTTTTAGCAAGGAAAGACAGAGAGAAAAGAAAAATCATTTCTGCATTTTCTAGGCCTACTCTACTTTCACGAAGAATAAAAGAGCATTTTCATGTTTGTGCTTGAATTTTCCTGCAGTTCAGGAAACATAAAAACATTAATATTTGACACGCAAATTAATAATTTCTTCTCAATCTATTATTATTCTTGACCCTATAAAGAAAACTTCCATTCTACATGTGTTATTCTGACTCTTAGAAAAACGTGCTGCTTTTCACATTTTCGGTCGTACCTTCTAAATCTTCACATTTTAGTAATTATAGTTTTTCACACATGTTAGTAATTTATTAAAACACACACATGGGTGGATTTTCCCGAGCAGATTTTATTAGCAAAAATCATGCTCCATCAATCCCCCATCTGATGGTATTTCAAACCATCACACCAACCCATATCAGATTACTATCTGATAATAAACAATCAGAATGCAGTAGTTCTCATTTGTTTTAGCCTAACACCCTCTATATCCTTCCAGGCATCATAATAAATCCCTCTTCGATCTTCCATTTCTATTTCTTCTCTTTTCCTTTTCCTTGCTTGCTGCTTTCCCTCAGCAGGCTTACTCCTGTAACACTTGTAAAGCAGTATTATCATTAGTATGCTTGCAGCAATAGCAATTATGGGTGTTAGTATTCTTCCTAATAAGCTATTAGAAAAATCAGAAAACCAGTTACCTATGGAAGAAATACTCTTACCAATTTTCTCCCATGCACCATCAGCCTTCAGTTTTGACAGATCATCATGTAAATGAGTAATGTTACTAATATATCCCTCCAAATCCTTACTCTTATCGGGGATATAAGTGCAACATTGTTGAATCTTTAACATACTACAGACTCTGCCTTCTTTTGTCAATAATACATCTAAGGCAAGTCTATTTTGTAAAACCATGGTCCTCATAGCAACCATTTCAGTATCAACCATCAAAAACCCACCAGCGGTATCCGTTGATAAACGATCAACCACTGTAGACAATTTTCGAATTTTCTGTGAATTTAGAATAACCCCAACTGAAGGTATCAATGCACCAAATATATCCCCAATTATTTCAGCAGCACTCAAACCTCTTTTTCTCCGTATTAGTTGCTTTTCATTGGTTCCTTGTTCATCATTCACATGATAAATTTTAGGAAAGACAATTCCCATATAACAACATCCATACCAATGTGGTGGCAACCTATAGTAGGCATTTTTACCACATATGAAATATACACCAGGGTAAACAGGATCTGTACCACCCTTTAATCCCCAACCACCAGTAATTAAGAAAGTGTGTTCATATTCACTGGAACCAATGAAATGGTTATTATAATCTGTTTTCTGCCTTAGTATGCAAAGCTTTCCCCTATGGGACCAATCCAGAGCCATTGCAGTGAAAGTCTCAGTCTTCTGATAATTTCCCTCTTTATGTGCCCATGGAGGCTCCTTACTCTTTTGTTCAGCAGCCATGCGTTTGAACTCTCTACTTCTATCCTCTACAGAATTTATAAAATCAATCTCTACACTACTTAACCTACAGGTTAAATTATGTCTATGTGCATAAACTGTATCTATCGTTTTAATAGTATGAAAAAATTCTCCCAAATATTCTGCATCTCTAGCACTATAAACTATATTCATATTCTTTCTAATAGGAATTTCTGAAAACACTAAATCATAATTTGAATAAAAGTATTGAAACGCCCCTTTAGCATAAAATAAACTGGTTAGTACACTACACGATATGCCATATGTTAGTGGCAAATGGTGGTAAGTTACACCCTCAGACACAGACGTGGGTAATTGCATGCACACATGACAATCTCTCGCATCCATTGTGTCCACATATTCATAAAGTAATTTTGTATAGACGTTTAATGAATAATCACTAATAGATTTATCCAAATGTAAGACACTACCGGTTATTTCTTTCATATTAGTCTCAGAATCTTCTTTCAGAACGTTTTTAGTAACCAAAGTCACATGCTCATTATTAGTAGTAGTGTTTACTATAATAATAAACATAAAGCGAGGTATTACAAATGTTAAAACCAACCATACAAACATTGTTTATAAAACACAGAAAACACATACATTGAAGCATTTTCGCCTACATATTCCCTGATTCTGTTTACCAGTCTCAGTTCTATTCTTCTTCAAAAATTTTGTTATAAATGGAAAAAAAAAAATAGACACAATTCCTAACTAAAAATTTTACTCAAAAATAATTAGTAATTTTACTAGACTAGTTTAGTTTGCGCACTCCACACCAAAGACCTGAGCCTTGAGCTCCTCTTCAAAATCCATCTTCAGAAACTTTTTTTCTTCTGGAAATTTATCACATAAATCTCCTCTCTCTTTTTGATCACCCTCTTCAAATTAGCAGTTCACTTAGGGCGGCTTAAAAGAATTGTCCTTCTTCACACAGAATTTTAGAAATTCTTTTTCCCAATCATTATTTAAGACACTTTCATTTGCACCTACAACCACATAAGTCCATCTGGTGCTGAGTATTTCTTGCTCGGCACTTTCACTCTCTTTGTTCTTCGTACTTTATTCTCTTCTTCTGTTTCACTTCATTCTGATTGACTCGATACTTCAAGTATTGTTTCAGGAACCTTAATATTGACAGTGTATTTCAGCTTTTTCACTTCTTTTGGCCATTTATCTCCCTTCTTTGCCCTTTTTCCATTTTCATTCGTTCCTGAACTTTCTTCAGATGAGTTTCTTTTTCTTTTGTCTTTGGCAACTGCAGAAACTGAAGAAGTCACTCTGTTCTCACCATTGACAGCAACAGTGTTATCTTCACTAGTCCCAGTAACTTGTGCCCACTCTACTCCAACTTCAACCTGCTCTGGAACATTTGTTCACGTCTCTCTTCTTCAGCAGTTTCTTCGTATTCAAGTGGACTTGGGACTTTTCTCATGTGACTTGCGTGAATCCAATTTGACAGACCCGCACACTTGACAGCTGTCATAGTCACCAGTATGATCTGATGAGGGCCATGCCAGCGAGGTTCTAAACAGGACTTTCTGACATGCTTCTTCACCACGACCCAGTCCCCAGGGCTTAGATCATGGCCTTGTTCTTGTTGAGCTGTTGTCGCAACTTCTCCAACCTGGTGAGACACAGAATGTACCACATCAGCCAATCCTTTACAATAATCCAGTACCAAGTCATCAGTAATGTTCATCAGTTGATTTGCTGGAACTGTTGGCTGTCTCATAGCCCTGCCCATAATGATTTCGTGGGGAGACAATCCAGTTTTCTTGTCTGGGATACTTCTTAGGCTCATTAATACTAATGGTAAAGCATCAGGCCATTTCAATGTTGTGGAAGCACAAACATTAGCCAATCTTGATTTTATTGTGCCATTGACCTGTTCAACTACACCTGAAGCCTCAGGTCTGTATGCACAGTGCAGTTTTTGCTCAATTTGTAATGCTGCACAAAGCATCCAAATTATTTCATTATTAAAATGTGTCCCTCTATCTGATTCCAACGAGACTGAAAAACCAAATCTAGGAATAATCTCTCTAAGAAGTAATTTAGCAACTGTCAGGCTATCATCACATCTTGTTGGACATGCGGATCCCGTGCTTCTGTCTAACTACCGCCCGATTTCTCTGCTTCCTTTTTTGGCGAAGATTTTGGAGGCCCATGTAGCCAAATGTCTCTCTAACTTTCTGGAGGAATCTAAATTTTTGGACCCTTATCAGGCAGGGTTCCGGCCGGCCCATTCTACTGAAACGGTAATACTTGCTGTCCTGGATACTCTCCGGGACAACGCAGATAGATGTTCCCCTCAGGCACTGGTATTACTGGACCTTTCTGCCGCCTTTGACACGGTCGACCATACTATTCTGCTCGACCGTGTCAAACATGCTGGTATCCAAGGTACAGCGGCTCTCTGCCTCGCTTCCTTTTTGGAAGATCGCTCTCAGGCCGTCCGCCAGGGTCACTTCTCAGCCTCCCCCCGTAAAATTACCTGCGGTGTTCCACAGGGCTCGGCTCTCTCTCCTCATTTATTTAATCTCTATATTGCCCCTCTGATTCAGTCCCTCAAAGATATGAAGGTAACAGTTTTTAATTACGCAGACGACCTCCAACTTCTTTTCAGAATCGACAACTCACACAAATCAGTCATAGACTTTCAGGCTACAATGCGGCACATTCAACAATGGATGGACCTCAATCATCTTAAACTGAACCCTGGTAAGACAGAGCTTGTTCTCACCGGGGACTGCCAAAAATATTGGGGTCCCCATTATTGGCCTCCAGAGCTAGGACCCCCACCCTCCCCGTCCCCTTCGGCTAAAACACTTGGAGTCTCCCTTAACAATGACCTCTCTCTAAAAACTCAGGTCGGTGCGGTCATCTCTAAGTGTTTTTTCCAAATGCGTAAGATCAGGAAGATACACCGCCTCCTTACTCAGGAAGCCCTGATTCAGGTCGTAATAGCCACGGTCCTGTCACATCTTGATTACGCCAACTCGGTGTACCTGGGCATGCCTCTTTATCTGCTAAAACGGCTTCAGATGGTTCAAAACCATGCAGCCCGACTGATCCTTTGACAACCGAAATGGCAATCAGCGACTCCCTTACTGAAGGAACTGCACTGGCTCCCTGTTGCCCAGCGCTGTGCCTTTAAAACAGGCTGCCTTATTTTTAAATCTTTACAAGGCAATAATCCTGTATTTATCAACTGCCTGATTTCCAAGCATACCCCTACACGTAACTTACGCTCCGCTCACCTCTCACTTCTTACCACTCCGTCATTCAAGCGGGTGCGTCAAGGAGGCCGCAGATTCGCGGTTCTTGCCCCCAAACTATGGAATTCTTTTCCACTGGAGATCCGGTCTTGCACAAACCTTCTGCAGTTTAGGAAGTCCCTCAAAACATGGCTTTTTAGACAGGCCTATGACTGATGTCTATCGGATAGCAATTGAAGTCTCTCTATAGCGCCATGAAGCCACCTGGTGTACGTGCGCTTTATAAATTCTTTTTAACATTAACATTAACATTAACATGCTTCAACCCAACGAGAAAACTAGCAAACAACCACAAGGACATATTTTAATCCATTGCAAGGGGGCATTTCAATAAAGTCTAGCTGCATTCTGGTAAATGGACCAGCTGCTTTTCCAATTCGTCCCATGCTAACCACTGTCTTTCTTCCTGGGTTTTGTTTCTGACAAACTGTGCATCTCTGACAGAGACTTTCTGCAGTCACTCTGAATTTGGGATTAAACCATGTCTGTTGAAACAATCTAATCATTGCATCTCTTCCAATGTGTGTCGGCCCATGATGGACTCTAGCCATCTGAGAAAGAAGACTGTCTGGCATTACTATTCTCCCATCAGTGTATACCCAGACCTCATCATCTGACCTGCGTGTGCATCCCAATTTAATCCACCCCTCTTTTTCAGAGTCACTTGCCTCTTCTTGTAGGTCTCTCACTTCATCCCAAGTTTCAACAGATGTGAACAATAATTTGCATTCTGTTTGTTCAATTTGCTCATTTACTAAAGGTTCCACATTAATCTAGTATGTATTTAAAGCACAAAATTTAGTAATTTCGTCCGCATATCTATTACCTAGTGTGATGTATTCACAACCAGATCGATGTGCACTGCACTTCACCACCCCAATTTGTGCCGACAATTGTAATGCCATCAGTAGATCTTTTACACACTCTCCGTTTCTGATCGGTGAACCCAATGAGGTCAAAAATTCACGTTGGGACCACAACTGCCCAAAGTCATGTACAACACCAAAGCCGTATTGACTATCCGTAAAGATTGGAACCCTCAATTGTCTTGATTAAATGCAAGCTCGAGTGAGCGCTTTTAATTCAGCCACTTGTGCTGAACTCACTCCTTTCAACCACGATGCTTCAATCACATTTGCTACTGTGCAAATTACATAGGCAGCTCTCAAGCAACCCTCAGAATCTCTCAAACATGAGCCATCCACAAACAGAACCAATCAGATTCAGGAAGCTGTGTATCTTTTATATCAGGCCTTGGTTTTGTGCACAATTCTGTCACATCCAGGCAATCATGATCCACTTCATCAAAAACGTCCTCACAATCTGGAGTTAGCAATAACGTGGCTGGATTTAAACTAGTACACCTCGTTATTGTCACATTTTCAGCACCTAGAATCACTTGTTCATATTTTGTCAAATTGATACTCGTCAAATGTTGTGTTCGAGTGCCCTTTAACAGAATCTCAACTTAGGGGCCAATTCCGATCTCGGCCGGAAGCGCACCTAACAGTATTTGTCCGGAAAAAAACCAAGCCGAACGTGTGTTTCCCGACCGATTCGAACAGCCGTCCGAACGAACAAGTACGATGCGCATAACAGCCCAGATTCCGAGCGAGCCGTACTCACCCATTACAGCTCCTGTTCCCCGCCCGAGCCGGATCCGTAAACGTCCAATCGAGTCGCACGGAAGCAAATACACAGCACCTTCCGGCCGGACTAGTACGATGCGCCTTCCGTACGCGCCGAACCCGTCGCTACGTCCGGCACGTCAGAGCATCCGGGAGAGCTGCACATAAGCTCCGATTCACGCCACAAGACAATCCACGGCTACGAGACGAACAAGCCAGCGACGAGTACGAGTCGAAGCCACGAGAAACCCGAACGAGACGAACAAACCATGAATCCCATCGCGCAGGTCCTACCAATACTCTACATCTATTACCGGGACCGGTACGGACGCGTACGGCGAAGACGGTAAGTCAAACACCCACTACACAAACAAACCACACGTACCCAACATATGTCACACACACATAGGGATGCAGAAATGACATACACCAGCAACAGCAGAACCATAGGGGCGGGATGGCTACCACCAATGCCATACACACCCATAGGGGGATGGATGCCTACCACTACCACCACCCCTACTCAGGGGGGCCTGGATGCCTACCACTAACACCACCCCTACTCAGGGGGCCTGGATGCCTACCACCACCCCTACTCAGGGGGCTGGATGCCTACCACTACCACCACCCCCACTCAGGGGGCTGGATGCCTACCACTAACACCAACCCTACTCAGGGGGGCCTGGATGCCTACCACTACCACCACCCCTACTCAGGGGGGCCTGGATGCCTGTCACTACCACCACCCCTACTCAGGGGGGGCTGGATGCCTACCACTACCACCACCCCTACTCAGGGGGGCCTGGATGCCTGTCACTACTACCATCCCCACTCATAGGGGGATGGATGCCTACCACTAATACCACACCTACTAATGGGGGGCTGGATGCCTGTCACTACCACCATCCCCACTCATAGGGGGATGGATGCCTACCACTAATACCACCCCTACTCATGGGGGGCTAGATGCCTACCACTACCACCACCCCTACTCAGGGGTGCCTGGATGCCTGTCACTACTACCATCCCCACTCATAGGGGGATGGATGCCTACCACTAATACCACCCCTACTCATGGGGGGGCTAGATGCCTACCACTACCACCACCCCTACTCAGGGGTGCCTGGATGCCTGTCACTACTACCATCCCCACTCATAGGGGGATGGATGCCTACCACTAATACCACCCCTACTCATGGGGGGCTAGATGCCTACCACTACCACCACCCCTACTCAGGGGGGCCTGGATGCCTGTCACTTCTACCATCCCCACTCATAGGGGGATGGATGCCTACCACTAATACCACACCTACTAATGGGGGCTGGATGCCTGTCACTACCACCATCCCCACTCATAGGGGGATGGATGCCTAGCACTACCACCACCCCTACTCATGGGGGCCTGGATGCCTGTCACTACTACCATCCCCACTCATAGGGGGATGGATGCCTACCACTAATACCACCCCTACTCATGGGGGGCTAGATGCCTGCCACTACCACCACCCCAACTCATGGGGGCCTGGATGCCTGCCACTACCACCACCCCTACTAATGGGGGCCTGGATGCCTCCCACTACCACCACCCCTACTCAGGGGGGCCTGGATGCCTACCACTACCACCACTCCTACTCAGGGGTGCCTGGATGCCTGTCACTACTACCATCCCCACTCATAGGGGGATGGATGCCTACCACCCACACAACCCCCACTCATAGGACGGGTAATGCATGACACAACCAGCATACTCCAACATAAGGAATGCCTGAAAATTACACCCCCCCAACACCATGACAAGAGTGTGTAGTCTGTGTCAAATGCCTACAACACTGAACATGACATTGAACATACAATGTGACCCCCTATCACATGTGTCACACATAAATGTGTGTGGCCTCCACAATGCAAGCCGACCATGAACACTGTGGCAATGGGGTCGAACACCCCATCATCACAGTGACCAAAAGGTAAGTGTGGGTTCCATAGCTGAAGCACATTTTGAACATTGTGGCAATGGGGTCGAACACCCCATCATCACAGTGACCAAAAGGTAAGTGTGGTGTCCATATCTGAAGCACATTTTGAACATTGTGGCAATGGGGTCTAAAGCCCCATCATCATAGTGACCAAAAGGGAAGTGTGGGGTCCATAGCTGAAGCACATTTTGAACATTGTGGCAATGGGGCCTAAACCCCCATCATCACAGTGACCAAAAGGGAAGTGTGGGGTCCATAGCTGAAGGCCATTTTGAACATTGTGGCAATGGGGCCTAAACCCCCATCATCACAGTGACCAAAAGGGAAGTGTGGGTTCCATAGCTGAAGCACATTTTGAACATTGTGGCAATGGGGTCGAACACCCCATCATCACAGTGACCAAAAGGGAAGTGTGGGTTCCATAGCTGAAGCACATTTTGAACATTGTGGCAATGGGGTCGAACACCCCATCATCACAGTGACCAAAAGGTAAGTGTGGGGTCCATATCTGAAGCACATTTTGAACATTGTGGCAATGGGGCCTAAACCCCCATCATCACAGTGACCAAAAGGGAAGTGTGGGGTCCATAGCTGAAGCACATTTTGAACATTGTGGCAATGGGGTCTAAAGCCCCATCACCACAGTGACCAAAATGTAAGTGTAGTCATGGTAAAAGCTGCAAATGCCAAACTGCATGGATCAATCCTGGTCACACAACAACAAACACATCAGTGGCATACCAGTGCTTGTGTCCCATAGCAACAGAGATTGGGTGAGGCAAACAGTGCAGTGCAAATGAAACATCGCTTTGGCCATGTGCAGACAAACATCACCCATGGGGGCTCACATTGTCAACATTCACAAATAACACAATGTCAGAAGTGACCATCACAATGCAGATCCACATAGCTGCACCAATGGACACACAATTGTAGATATCCTGTGGAGACTGTAGATGTCAGGTGAACAAATACCATACCATGGCAGCAATGGGACATACAAACCATGATCATTGTGCTGACTGATGACCTAGGAGTCCCAGGGACAGCAGGGGTAAGCCAACAAACAACATACAGCCAATGGCACACTAAAGATATGCCAATGCAGTTGTGCAAATGCACAAACACAAACAGGCAGACTCACACTGCATATCAAACACCACAGGTGAGGGGTGGTGTGCCAGTGTCCCCAGGCAAACACACAACACACGAGGAGGCCTGAATCCCCATTACACAGATGTCAACACAGTGCCACACAAAAGTAACTCATGGATCGGATTCCCCTATGTGGGCAATCATGCATCGTTAGATGAGAGGGAGCCCAAATCACAAATGTCACACAAGCTTGTAGGAACAGCAACTAACACAGCAAGAGACAGACCCACCACAGCACTACCCCCAGGGAGCCCACATTGTGGTGACACTGGCCTGCATGATAATCCCACTGTGATGACAAAGGTAGATGTCGTACACACTGTGAACCACAGTCATGTGTCCTGAGCAACTAACTACCATCACACCTACACAAGCACAAATAAAACAGCACGGCCTGTCAGCCAAGGCCAACATGGAGGTAGGGGTCCAGCCGTGCAACAACTCTCATTTGCACACACTCAACACCACACACCTTGATCTCCAACAATGTGCAGCAGTGAAGCTCACATGGACTGGTGACATTGCACATGCACCCATGACAATCCCAGGGGTGGTGGGGGGAACTAAGGCGGAGATACCCATCACACATGGCCAGTCAACAAGACTTGTGAATGTCTCACACACTGCACAGTACGCTGTACATGGGCATGACGTCAAATCCACACCAACCAATGGGATCCCGGACACAGTCACACACCAATGAAGATGACAAGCTCACCCACAAACAACACACATAGACAACTTCCAACATTGCAGCTCTGACCCTGAGGAGTGGCAGCAGTCACACACACAACGTGTCACAATCACTGGAAGCTAACGCAAATTGTAAATTACATGACTTGTGTAACCAACAAGTGCCAAGGGGAATCCTGACTGTGTCTCATCTGCGTTTGCCCACAAACTCAGCCCTGACAGCAAACACACCTATGGATGACACCCTGATCACCAGTAATGTGCCATGCACCCACATCACAGAGCACCCAGGGAGAAGATCTGGGGGAACATTGCTCAACTCAGCAAGCATCACAAACAGGAACATCACTAGGGCCCCCAGCCTGCGTAGCAAAATGGAAGTGAGCACACACAGACATGCTCACACAACACACACCTTGGGCTCAGGCAATGTCACGGAATTACACACTGCCATGAGGGGACTCCACTCCTGTGTAAGAAAAGCTGTGCCATATGTTGTCTCTGCAGGGCGCTATCATGTCAGCAGAACACTTGGTCACTCAGTCAACAATTAGCACAAAATGAAGGCTCCCGTCACATCAGCCTGGTCATGGCATAGTCACCCAAATCATCAGCACCGATCAAATACACATGTATAGCAAGTTGCACTGATACCACAGATGAGTCCTTCCCCATTGATGCCCAAACATGCATGTCCAGTGGAGATGGTCACACGGTCAGGGAAATAGACCAATTGAACAATGGCAAGCACATTTGATGTGCAGGGGTGTAAGCCACAGATGTGATATTGAAAAAACAGGTAGGGAATCCCTTTTGCAAATATGGAAAACATGACACCCTCATATTGATACAAAGGATGACATGGCTACACACCAGGATAGGACACATTCCCCCTGGACCACATGGGGTCCTGCACAGTAACACTTCATTTACCTGACATCAAAAATCAACATCACTGCAGCAAGGGCATGGTTAGCATCATCAACATCATGTACATCTGAAGCAAAACCACTAAAGAACTGAAAGTAGCTTTAATCAGCATATGTTAAATAGAAAATTAAAGTCAAGAAAAAACACAAAGGCCAATGTCCAGTCCTTGAATCAAGTCCAAACTGGGTGACAGTGGCAGATGTCACCCTCTGCTTGCCTGCACTGACATGGAGCAGGGACATTCCCCTCGGAGAGGTATATGGGGGGGCAGGCCAGGCACCGCAGGGACAGGATCAGGGCTCATCAGAAGGAGGCAGGGAAGGGGTGGCTGGTGCTGGAGAGTCACTGACAACTGCAGTGGAGGTGTCTGACATGGTGTGTGCTGGCACAACTGGGGGGCATGAGCCGGATGGTGTGGGTGCCGGCACAACTCCAGTGGGCTGGCCAGATGGAGAGGACAGGTTCCCCACTGCAGTGCCCAAGTCAGACGGGGTGTTACTGGACTCCACTGCAGTGCCCATCTCCAGGGGAGTAGAATGGGGTTCAGGTAAGGTGGGCAGGACAGAGGGGAGGACACGGTCTCCACACCAGTGGCACTAACATGTGCAGCGGGGGTGGTGGTGCTGGAAGAGCAAGTGGGAGGTGGAGAAGGACGGATCATTTTGGGGATGGTGTATCTGTGGGTGGGGGAACCTGGGGCAGGGTGTGGTGGGGGAACCTGTGTTGTGGGGGCCCGAGGGATGGAGGAAGGGGACTGTGTGCTTGACTTGCAGGGCGGTGGCGGGGTCTTGCTCTTCCGGGACCGGGGGGACTTGCGGGTGGGGGCCCCCGTCTGTCTGCGCCTGGGGGAGGGTGTCCGGGGGCGAGGGGCACTCCCCTCTGTGTGGGTGGACTTCCTCTTCCCCCTGTATGCTGGATCAGCGGGATCGGATGGGAAGAGGCCGAGGTCACAGAGGAAGATTTTCTGTGTAGGTGGGGTTGCAGGTGAGGCAAGGGAAGAGGTCTTGGAGGGAGAGGATTTGGAGGACTGCGGAGTGACTGTGGATGCCTGTGTGTGTGTCTCTTCCCCATCCCCTGTGGGTGTGGTATCAGTCCCCTGAGGATGCTTGTGTGCACGTCTTGCCTTTGTTGTGGGTGTTTCTGTGCTGCTCGTGTCTGTGTGTTTGGGTGACCGTGCAGGTGTGCATGTGCTTGGGACAGGTAGGGTGCCAGGAAGTGTGGATGGGGCAGAGGTAGGAAGGGTGAGGGACTGTTGGAGGAGGGACACTGCTGCCATCAGGGAGGAGTCCATGGACTTATTGCTCCTCTGTAGGGCAGACATACCCGTTGAGATGCCCTCCATGAACGACACCAGCTGTGTCAACAGAGTGGTGTGTGCATGGAGGACACTCAGCATTGCTGTCTGCCCTACATGGAGCTGCCGAAGTAGGTACACAGACTCCTCACTCAGGGCAGCAGGGGACACAGGGGCAGGGGGTGCGGTGCCTGGCACGAAGGAGACACGCTCCAGAACATGGGAGCCTCCACAGACCTCTGGAATGGGAGCCAATGGGAGGGCAGTGGTGGTGGTGGTGGTGGTGGCGGGGCCAGACAGACTAGCTGGGGTGTGGTGGCTGCTGACACCCGCCTCCACAAGGGAGTCATCCTCTGAGCTGCTGTGGTCCTCAGCTGAGGTGGATGGTGCTGAGGACTCCTCGGTGTGGCTCTCCTCGCCCTCCGTGCCACTGGGTCCCTCCGACCACTCGTCGGCTGTTGACCCAGTCTGGCTCTGCAGCTCCTCCTAGTCCGTGGAGCTGTCCCCTCCTGTGGCCGTGGAAGTATCTGCAAACAATTAGGGAAACAGACAAACATCAGTCACCTGCACTGACCGCACACACCACAGTAAGTACAGCACATTACAGAGCAAGCCCTGGCATCCTTAGTTGAGCATTGCCAATAGTCCTCACACAGATTAGGAGAAACCAATTGTCAGTCTGATGGTTAACCATGGAACTCACACCCCTCCTGCCCTTGCACCCATCGGTCTGGTGCCTGTCTGATGGTAATACCCCAGTGTGGACACATGCACCACCTACACAGTTGTTGGACATTGCAGAGAACACGGTGAAGTATGTGAACATGCACACATCACATCACTTGCCACTGAGTCAGTGCAGGTGTCCGGATAAAGGGATGGCCAGAGTCTATTTTGAAATGCATGTGATGCATACCAGCACCAGACACCATGATGCACCCATGTCTGGATAGTCAATGCCACAATGAGGTGCATGTTGCACATGTCACTCCCCTGCAGGATCACTCTTAGGAAGTTCAATGCCATGGCACAGGCATGCCTGCAAAGTCATACATCACTGTCTCCAGTCACGTGGGCATGGCAGCCAGCCAACAACAGTCTGCACTGTGTCACAATCCTAGGACATGGTGAATGCAAGTTATGTATCTGACAAGTGCACCTGTCCATACCCCACAAACCACATCATCTGAACTCTTATTTGTCCACGTCATACCAATTGGACATATGGGAGACATGAAACACAACTCTCAGAACCTGAGCACCTCACAGCCTGCTGTGAATGAAAAACAGCTGCCTGAAATTCACAGTTGCATACACCTGTGTGCACAGTCAAGTGATCAAACACCTATAAGTCACAGAAGTATCGTCTCTCATGGTCACATCTCAGATGGCATGCTGAGCCCTAACCGATTAACATCCCAGTAGTCCTGACAACGAAGCCACAGCACAATGTCACACAGGCAGACACCTGAGGGAACATTTCACTGATCACAACATGTCAGCTGATACACGGGAGTGGGAGTACAGAGTGTATTGTATGCCCTGGAGTAGGCATAACTGTCCTGCTCCACTTGAAGGAGGGATGAGCCCTGGACAGTAGGCAGGTGGCTAAGCATGTGTGACACACTTGATATACATACTCCTGAGGCCCAAACATTGTTCCCACCCGCAGCATGGGGGTGTGCCAAATACCCCAGGGACATGTGGTGATTCAGATCAGCAAGTGGACCACATATCAAAGTTACACCCAGATTACATGTCAGGACTAAGGCATTGTGTGAGCAATTGACCCACCCATGAAGCACACCACAAAGTCACAGGAAGAAATGCAGTCCCCCACCTTGAGCGAAGCAAAATGCAAGGACACAGTACCCAAGTGACACAATTTCCTGATTGTAAGGACCACACCTGCGTATCAGATGAGTAGTGGGCATGTCACAATTGAGGGACATGTGTCCTGGACCACAAGACTGATGTACTGTGGAAGTTTAACAAGGCCAGAGGAGGGCACATAGCATGTCAGACAAAGTTCACAGTGCAGTCATGGACTCACCCCCTCCTTGTTGCTGTCTGTCCTTCAGCTGCCCATCCAGGTCAGGGAAGACCACCGCCAGGATCCGGAGCATGTGGGGGGTCAGGGTCCGGTGTACGCCCCTCCTGCGAGGAGGCGACAGCTTCAGCTGGACCCTTGCGATCCTCCGGGTCCAGCCCCGAAGGTCCTGCCACCTCTTCTGGCAGTTGCGGATCCGGCGCTTGTAGACCCCCACGGATCTTACTGCCCGGGCGATGGTCAGCCAGATTTCCTGCTTCTGGTGGGCATCAACCTGTGAGGATGACAAAGTGAAAAGGCCATTACTACACATGCAACATATCCGTGCATCACACAGTTGGATATACATGTCTCAATCACAGGGGCATATGATGTTCACAGGCAGTGCAACGATGGCTAAGAACAGTTTGCCAGCAGTTACTACATGGTATCATTGCATGGGAAGTAAACCTTGTTGGAATGCACTGTTACTGCACTGAACCTGTTCAGTGCATGTGACTACACACTTTGGGGGGGGGAGAACTACTCAGTGAGCATGCTAGCCAGTGGTGTGCACACTGTAAGTCTTGCTAGTCAGACAACATGCACAATTAGTAAGGCAGTGGACATCACACTCACCTGCTCCCCTGGTTTCCCATACAGCTTGCTGTACTGTGGAAGGAGGCTGTCCAGCAGGGCCTGGTTCTCCTCAGTGCTGAAGGCTGGGGCTCTCTCCACAGTACGTGCCATTGCAGGATCCAGAGGATGCAGAGACAGCAGCAGTGTTGGTGGCAGATGTCGTCCTGGAGCATGTAGTGCAGGCAAGTGAGCCCTCAGGGGAACAGCCAGCATTATATGTGTGCTGCAGAGACAGATACTGTCCCATGTGTCCAAAGTGATAGGTCCAAGTCGTTTGCATCTTCTGAATCTGGCCAATCCATGGAATTGCACCACTTACACACGCCCACAGCAGCCTTCGAAAGTTCAACTTCATGACACCCATGAATTTGCAACATTGTTGTGGGTGGCCAACTGAATTCACAGCATCAGACTCGTTAAACATTTGAAAACGCGTCCATTGCCATGCCAGGCCATAGCCAATGCGTGCGCACCGATCGGTCCATTGCTGTACAACGCGTATTCCGGGTACAACGCGTACCCGCACATGACAGATTCAATGGCCAGTGCGTGCACACCGATCGGTCCATTGCTGTACAACGCGTACCCGCTTATGACAAATACAATGGCCAGTGCGTGCACACCGATCGGTCCATTGCTGTACAACGCGTATTCCGGGTACAACGCGTACCCGCACATGACAGATTCAATGGCCAGTGCGTGCACACCGATCGGTCCATTGCTGTACAACGCGTACCCGCACATGACAAATACAATGGCCAGTGCGTGCACACCGATCGGCCCATTGCTGAACAACGCGTATTCCGGGTACAACGCGTACCCGCACATGACAGATTCAATGGCCAGTGCGTGCACACCGATCGGTCCATTGCTGTACAACGCGTACCCGCACATGACAGATACAATGGCCAGTGCGTGCACACCGATCGGTCCATTGCTGTACAATGCGTACCCGCACATGACAGATTCAATGGCCAGTGCGTGCACACCGATCGGTCCATTGCTGTACAACGCGTACCCGCACATGACAGATTCAATGGCCAGTGCGTGCATACCGATCGGTCGATTGCTGTACAACGCGTACCCGCACATGACAGATTCAATGGCCAGTGCGTGCACACCGATCGGTCCATTCCTGTACAACGCATACCCGCACATGACAAATACAATGGCCAGTGCGTGCACATCGATCGGTCCATTGCTGTACAACGCGTATTCCGGGTACAACGCGTACCCGCACATGACAGATTCAATGGCCAGTGCGTGCACACCGATTGGTCCATTGCTGTACATCGCGTATTCCGGGTACAACGCGTACCCGCACATGACAGATTCAATGGCCAGTGCGTGCACACCGATCGGTCCATTGCTGTACAACGTGTACCCGCACATGACAGATTCAATGGCCAGTGCGTGCGCACCGATCGGTCCATTGCTGTACGACGCTTCCCTGTACAGGTCTCTCGCATATGTCACCATGCTTGTCACTGGTGAACGTATGCCAGTAACATATACTTGCCAGGGACTCAGGGGCACACCTACAACACCACAGCCTGTCCACACTGTATCCTAAGGCATGTAAGGCTGCATTACCTTTTCTGTGTATGGGGGTCAACATGTGGTTTTTGGGGTGGCACTTGGGGGCAGCCACTCCCAGGCTGTGCACGTGTTCATGGGGACAGGTTCCTTTGTGTGTTGTGCACATGACCACTGTGATGTGCAACTGTTCATTTCAGAGCATGTGGCATGGTCACATTTCCAGGTTGTGTATGTGTATGTCATGTCACATACCCCCTGAGTCCCATGTGGGACGGTATGTACGTCACAGGGTGACCCATTGCCACAATGGTGATGGCCCTCCACAGTCTGTGTGCATGTTGTGTATACAATGACTCTGATTCCATGTGCACAATGGGAGACAGTCTCCACATCCACGTTGTTTGTGCATGGCCTTTGATGTTGTGCGTGTGTGTGTCACAGACGTCCATGTCTGTCCTGCCGAGGCAACAGGGAGCACTACCTGCGGGGGTCATGGTTGTTTTGCTGTGGTGTATTCATGATGCACCATGTCATGCCAGTGTCCATGTGGCAATACAGGGTCACTGGGAATCTACCTGTCAATGAGCTGTGATGCCTGGGGCACATCTGTCCTCACATATCACTGTGGTGTGTGTTTGGAACGTGACAGCAGTACATGGGTACTGTGACACAGCCTAATGATATCCCATAGCACAACCTGGGACTTGTTGAGGACACATGTTGAACTGTGATGTTAGATGTTGTCCATTTCGGTGCCATACATGTCCTTATGGAACGGCACACACATCATGTACTTGTGTCTCGTAATGTTGTATCATATGATATTGAGTCTGGTCTATGCCACATATGTGGGGTGACTGACAATCTTCCTTTCCTCACCTATGCACTGCAGGGCACCAGCTGTCCATAGACCATTCCCTGACCTTGCAACGATGGTGGAACGTGACTGCATCCGACGGTACAGCTTCACCAGGCAGCTGATTGAGGATTTGGCTGTGCGCCTGGCACCACATTTGCAACCTGGCCGGCCGTACCCTACAGCGCTGACCCCCAAGGTGAAGGTGATGGCAGCCCTACACTTCTTTGCCACCGGTACCTTTCAACACACTGTGGCGACTGCTGGTGGGATGTCACAGACTATGTTCAGCCGTGTGCTACGTGATATTTTGGAGGCAATGTTGAGATGTCTGAACCAGTACATCTATTTCCCTAAACGTCACCAACTCACTGACGTCAAGAGTAACTTCTATGCCCTGGGGAGGATGCCACATGTCATTGGCTCCATTGATGGGAAACATGTGGCTTTGGTACCACCACAGGCACATGAGCAGGCATACAGGAACCGTAAACATTATCACTCGATCAATGCTCTGGTGGTATGTCTTGCAGATATGACCATCTCACATGTGTGTGCCCATTTCCCTGGTTCGGCACACGATGCCTTCGTGATGAGGAGTAGTCGCATCCCGAGGATGATATCACAGATGCGGAACCAGCGTGCCTGGCTTGTCGGTGTGTACTGACTTTGTACCATTGTGTGTGTTCTGCTATGATGTGTTCCGCACTCTTTTCCAACTCAGCTAATGTGCAATTGTCTGTCTGTAGGTGACTCCGGATACCCCAACATGCCGTGGTTGCTGACACCCCTCAGGAACCCTGTGACACCAGCCCAGATGCGCTACAATGAGGCACATGGTCGGACCAGGAGAGTGATCGAGCGGACATTTGGTCTCCTGAAGAGCCGCTTCCGCTGCCTGGACAAGACAGGAGGGGCCCTCCCATATGCCCCAGCAAAGGTGTGCAAGATTGTCATTGTCTGCTGCATGCTACACAACCTGGCAGTGCGGAAGGAATTGCCTCTCATCCTGGATGGCGATGACCAACATCCGCCACCTGTGGAGGATCCTGGCCTGGGCCACGATGCCAGTGATGATGATGATGATGATGGTGATGTCCGCACACAGCTCATCACCAGCTTCTTCAGCTGAATGTGAGTATCCAGAGATGTCATGTCAATGATTTGAGTTTGCATGATATGTGTTGGTGGTGCTCTGTTGCTGTTTGAGTGTGGCCATGTACTACTTGACTGGATGCGTGCAGCGATGTGTCCTTACAGGTAGTCTGTACTCCCCAACAGTGTTGACATGCTAACTTGTTTTTGTGTAGGTATCTTGTGACATGTATTGTGCATGGGTATTGCAGTTCTGTCCTGTTCTTCAGTGCTTTTGACTGTGTGTCATGTCTGTCCTTCACAGGGCGCTCTCAGAGTTGTTTGGTCAACTCAGATCCCCCGACACCATGATTCAACTTCCAGGGTGGAAGCAGTCGTTTCCCTACAGGTGATGTGCCCCACACCCCTGGACTTTCTTTCTTCTACACTTGTTGGCTGTGTGGCCACTGCCACGTGGGATTACCTTGCATCTGTGGTAGAAACAACATGTTGCGAATGTGTAATAAACCTGTGCTTCACTTTGGGATGTGCGTTGTCTGTGGTCACACTTCTGACTTACATTTGCTTACTGCACCTGTGGGCTAGTTAACACAGACTCTGAATAGGTGTGGTGTCTGTGCATTCCACAATATTTCCTGGCAACATCAGTGTAGGCGATGAGTCCGATGGCCCTGGTGTCTATGTGTTGTGTAGCCCTAGTGGTGTGTCTCCCTCATATGTGTCACGTCACCATGAGTCACATGACGGTGTTGAACTTGCTGTGGCAGTTAGCATGCACGGTGTCATTTAGCAGATCATCATCTCCATGACGATAACAACGTTGGAATCACAACAGAGGCAAGTATGGTGTATTGGTGAGTTTATTACATACATGTGTGAGGTTGGTGCACAGGATGGTGGGTGCTGTACATTGGTATTGTGATCCAAAGTTCCCAGGTGAGTTGGAAGTCTTGGTAGCAGAAATGTCCAGGGTAAAGTCAACAGTGATCTGATACATTGGTCCAACTTGAACTCCCCATGTCATGTGGGTGAGTTGTGTTGCATTCGACAGGGTGAACTGTTTGCACACAAAGGAGAATTTCCAGAACAGGTGTTGGCTTCCTGGGGGATGTACATGTCCATCGACCTCTCAGTTTTCCTTCCTCGGACGACCCCTCTTCTTTGGGGGGACCCGCACGTGCAGGCTGCTGCGGTGCAGGGGACTCTCCGCCAGAGTCCTCCTCCCTCCCTGTGGCAGTTGCAGGTGTTGCAGCACCAGATGTTGTGGGCACACAGGGAGGTGTGGCCATGGTGGTGCTAATCTGGCGGAGGCATGTCAATATGTCCCTATGCACCGCTGTCAGTTCTTGCAATGTGTCCCACTTGGACTCCATGCCAGACATGTGTGTCTCCACACGGGACATGTGTGTCTCCACACGGGACATGTGTGAGTCCAAGCGGGCATGATGGGCAGCCTGCTGCTGTTGAATGTCCTTGAGGATCCCCACTACCTGGGTGACCTCTCTGGTGCTATTCTGGTACGCATCAGCAATGCGTACCAGTTGTGGGTCATCATGCAGTCCAGACCCCTCTGCAAACAGCGACCTATGTCTACCACCCCTCCCACCACCCCTGGCGACACGTGCGGAACCTGCGGTGGCACGCACTGGTGTCCCTGGGCCCCCTTGTGGGTTGTTACTGGGGTCGTTGTCCGTAGCTCAACGTTGGGCCAGGGTCCCTGTGCTGCTGTCATTGGTGGTCCTTGATCTGTCCGTGTCGGCGGGGGTGGTCTGTGTGTTGGCAGTTGTTAGAGGAGTGGGTGCAAGGGGTGCAGATGTTGGTCCTGCTGGTGTTGCATGATGACTCACACCGGAGGTGCCAGGTAGGTCTTCGCCATCCGAGGAGGGCAGAGGCTGTTCCACACCAGTGAACTCAGTGTTTCCCGGAGCCTGGGACTGGGACTCCTCATCGTCTGCTGCTGTGTCCCCATCATCACCTGTTTTTGGAAGAGACACACAATGTATGTTATGTTTCTACAGGCATCAATGGTTCACATACCTGACAGTTGTGACTGTACCTCTGGATGCGGCCCTGTACATTGCATTGACCTAAGTTGTCACAGTAAGAGGTTGATATTGGTGTAGCACATTGTCCTGCAAACCTGAGGCATTTAAATGTGAATGTTGAGGTGTGTGCATGGCCAGCATTGGTTGTATTTGGTGGACATCCGGCCCTCCTTCTCCACCCAGCCAAGTTATCCCACCATGAAGCATGCCACCCTTGCAGTGGGTTCAGGTTGACTCTCAGGATTTTAGTCAGTGGTGTCCTGCTGTTGGTTGGTGCCCAGGTCCCAGCAGGGCCTGGTACTCCCCACAACAGAGCACCATTGTCAGCCATCTTGTCAGTTGGTTTCCACTCCCTGTGATGTGAGCATTGTTCAGAGTGGTGTTGATGGGCCAATTGTGAGGGTGAGCAATATCTGTGACTACAACTCCCATCATGCTATTGTCTACACCCCCCTTCCCAGCATGCCCATACTTCCTTCCTTTTGACTCTGCTTCCCTGTGGGGTAGTGTGCCTATACTGCCAGGATGGCTGATGGTGTTGTCCTGGCATTTGTTTGGCTACAAGTCCCAAAAGTGTCCCTGTGCTTCACACAGCATAACCCAGTGTGGTGGTTCTTTGTGGGATATTAAATTGAAGTCTGAGGCATTGCATTCTCCCAGGTGAGTTGTGTGGAGTTTGTGTTAAGGGGTGTGTGGGAGAAGCTGCTTGTAACTATGGTCAGAGCTGTCAGTCATCCTTCCCACCCAGCCAGATATCCCACCATGGAACGTGCTTCCATTGCAGGGAGTGCAATTTGGCTTTCAGGATGTCAGTCAGTGGTGTCCTGCTGTTGGTTGGTGCACAGTTCCCAGCAGGGCCTTGTGCTCCCCACAGCAGTCCCCAGTGTCCGCCATCTTGTCAGTTGTTTTCCACTCCCTGTGATGTGAGCATGGTTCTGAGTGGTGTTGATGGGCCAATTGTGAGGGTGAGCAATATCTGTGACTACAACTCCCATCATACTATTGCCTACACCCCCCTTCCCAGCATGCCCATACATCCATCCTTTTGAGTGGAGTTCACTGTGTGTGAGTGTGACAGCAATGGCAAGATGGCTGACAGTGTGGTCCTGTTGTTTGTTGATGCCCAGTTCCCAGCAGGGCCTTGCGCTCCCTACAACAGTACACAGTTTCAGCCATCTTGTCAGTAGTTTTCCACTCCCTGTGATGTGAGCATGGTTCAGAGTGGTGTTGATGGGCCAATTGTGAGGGTGACCAATGTCTGTGACTACAACTCCCATCATACTATTGCCTACACCCCCCTTCCCAGCATGCCCATACTTCCTTCCTTTTGAGTGGAGTTCATTGTGTGTGAGTGTGACAGCAATGGCAAGATGGCTGACAGTGTGGTCCTGTTGTTTGTTGGTGCCCAGTTCCCAGCAGGGCCTTGTGCTCCCTACAACAGTACACAGTTTCAGCCATCTTGTCAGTAGTTTTCCACTCCCTGTGATGTGAGCATGGTTCAGAGTGGTGTTGATGGGCCAATTGTGAGGGTGACCAATGTCTGTGACTACAACTCCCATCATACTATTGCCTACACCCCCCTTCCCAGCATGCCATACTTCCTTCCTTTTGAGTGGAGTTCACTGTGTGTGAGTGTGACAGCAATGGCAAGATGGCTGACAGTGTGGTCCTGTTGTTTGTTGGTGCCCAGTTCCCAGCAGGGCCTTGTGCTCCCTACAACAGTACACAGTTTCAGCCATCTTGTCAGTAGTTTTCCACTCTCTGTGATGTGAGCATGGTTCAGAGTGGTGTTGATGGGCCAATTGTGAGGGTGACCAATGTCTGTGACTACAACTCCCATCATACTATTGCCTACACCCCCCTTCCCAGCATGCCCATACTTCCTTCCTTTTGAGTGGAGTTCACTGTGTGTGAGTGTGACAGCAATGGCAAGATGGCTGACAGTGTGGTCCTGTTGTTTGTTGGTGCACAGTTTCCAGCATGGCCTTGGGCTCCCCACAGCTGAGGCCAGTGTCAGACATCTTTGAAGTGGCTTTTCACTCCCTGTGAAGTGTGCATGCTTCAGTGCTGGCTTGCTGGGCCATGTGGGTGGGGGATGTTGAGCTGTGACTACCACTCCCATCATGCTATTGCCTACACCCCCCTTCCCAGCATGCCCATACTTCCTTCCTTTTGACTCTGCTTCCATGTGGGGTAGTGTGCCTGTGCTGGCAGGATGGCTGACAGTGTTGTCCTGGCGTTTGTTTGGCTACAAGTCCCAAAAGTGTCCCTGTGCTTCACACAGCATAACCCAGTTTGGTGGTTCTTTGTGGGATGTTAAATTACAGTGTGAGGCATTGCATTCTCCCAGGTGAGTTGTGTGGAGTTTGTGTTAAGGGGGTATGTGGGATGAGCTGCTTGTAACTATGGTCAGAGCTGTCAGTCATCCTTCCCACCCAGCCAGATATCCCACCATGGAACGTGCTTCCATTGCAGGGGGTGCAATTTGGCTTTCAGGATGTCAGTCAGTGGTGTCCTGCTGTTGGTTGGTGCACAGTTCCCAGCAGGGCCTTGTGCTCCCCACAGCAGTCCCCAGTGTCCGCCATCTTGTCAGTCCTTTCCCACTCCCTGTGATGTGAGCATGGTTCAGAGTGGTGTTGATGGGCCAATTGTGAGGCTGAGCAATATCTGTGACTACAACTCCCATCATGCTATTGCCTACACCCCCTTCCCAGCATGCCCATACTTCCTTCCTTTTGAGTGGACTTCACTGTGTGTGAGTGTGACAGCAATGGCAAGATGGCTGACAGTGTGTTCCTGTTGTTTGTTGGTGGCCAGTTCTCAGCAGGGCCTTGTGCTCCCCACAGCAGTATCTAGTGTCAGCCATTTGTCAGTCCTTTTCTACTCCCTGTGATGTGTGCATGGTTGAGAGTGGTGTTGATGGGCCAATTATGAGGCTGACCAATATCTGTGACTACAACTCCCATCATGCTATTGCCTACACTGACTTCGCCAGCATACCCAGAATTCCTTCCTTTCAGTGAGCTTTCCTGTGAGGTGGTGTTCTGGTGGTGACAACATATGTGACTGTTTGTTTGTTATATTTGTGCCACTGGCTTGCTCTATTTATTGTTATGTTTGTACCTGTCATGACACTGTTACATATCACTATGTGATGGCAGGTATTGTGTTTCTCTGACTAACATAGTCATCTTGGTATGATTATCTTCTGGTTGCTGTGGATTTGCTAAGGGTGCATGGTTTGACTATCCCCTTGACAGTGATGTGTGTGTGTTGCCACACAATATTGTGTATATTAGTTGTGTACTCACCAGGCTCTGGGATGTTTGTTAGTCCATATACGCTCACTGGTGGTAGGATGGCCCGCACCTTCTCCTCCCAGGGCCTGAGGTATAGTGGTTTGGCAGGAGGGCTACTGCCGGTGCGCTGGCTCACAATGTAATCCTTCTTTAGTAGGTCCCTGACCCTCCTGTGCACATCATACCACCTGTTCTGGATGTCTTCCTTTGTGCGCAAACATGGTGATTGTGCGTTGACCCTGTCGACGATCCTCTCCCACATCTTGGTTTTCTGCGACATGGGGGTCTGTTGGACCAATGTGCCAAACAAGTGTGGCTCTACCCTGAGGATCTCATCTACCAGGACTTCCAATTCACTGTCTAGGAACTTATGGTTCTTCTTTGGGGGCATGGTGATGGGTGGTGGTGGTGATTGTTGTGTGTGTGTGTGCAAGTGAGGGTGTGTGTGTGTAGGTTTTGCTGGGTGTATGTGAGGGTGCTATTTGTTGAGGTGCTAATGGTGTGTGGCTTGTGTGATGGATGAGCTGTGAGTGTGTCTGTGGTTGCTGTGTGATGGTGTTCTGTGCTGGCAGGTCAGTAGAATTTGCAAAGGATCATGGTAGGGATTTGTGGCCTCTATATAGGTGGAGTTGGGGGTGTGTCCTTGTTCCCTGTTTTTTTCCCCTGTATTTATTGACTTTGTCATTGCTTGTTTGGCCCTTTTTTTGTATTTTTCCATTTGTTTTTTTTGTGCATGTAGGAGACGTTCTTCTGACCGAGTAGGACGCTGCAGTTGTCTCGTGCCAGCTTCTCCGAGTCGTTCACGCTGTGTTTCTGCTATGTTTATTGTGCTGCGTACGCGTCGGTCGCGGTGTATTGGGTTGCTTCAGCTGGGTTTTGTATGCGTGTCGGTCGTGCGGCTTGGTCTCCGTGCGACTCGGTCTGGTTTTCCACGCATTGCATCGTACTACCCGGCTCGGAGTTCACGTTTACGTTTCGTTCGGGTTCCTTCCTGGTGCGTGTCGGTCGGTTCGATTCGCGTGGTTTTCCGGCCGGATAGCTTATTTCCGTCCTGTTCGGTCATTCGGCTTGTGTTCCGTACGAGTCGGTCGTGTTTCACATGCATTTCATCGTACTACCCAGGTCGGGCAGCGCCGGTACGTGTCGGTCGGACTTTATTCCCGGACCGAGTCGGTCGGTACGTTTTCCGGCCCGAATCGGAATTGGCCCCTTAGTGTGGAACAAACACTTTCAATGGATGTCCCATAACAATTGACTCACTTTGTTCAAGACTCACACAAGTAGCAGTAACTGCTTTCAAACATCCTGGTAATGCTGCAGCGACGGGATCCAAAGTAGCAGAAAAATATGCCACTGGTCTTCGCGCTGTCCCGTGCATTTGCATTAGAACTGAGAGTGCGCAACCCTCACGCTCATTGCAAAACAACGCAAATTCTTTCTCAAAGTCTGTCATTCCTAATGCTGGTGCTCGACATAAACTGTCTCGCAACTCTAGCAACGTCTTCATGCATTCCTCATCCAGATGTATTGGATCTCTCACATCTTTGTGTGTCAGTCTCTGAAGTGGTTTTGCAATCAGTGAAAAATTCATAAACCACTGTCTGCAGTAACCAACCATTCCCAAAAACATTCAAACCTCTTTCTGTGTTTTTGGTGGATTCATTCGCATGATAGCATTTATTTGATCCTGAGAAACTTTTCAAATTCCTTTTTCAATGATATGTCCAAGATAAAGCACTTCAGTCTTACAAAATTGTAATTTTGTCGGTGACACTTTATGACCACCCACTGCCAAATGATTCAGCAAAGCAATCGTATCTGTCACACAATCTTCTCTAGTCCTTGACGCTACTAGTAAGTCGTCAATATACTGGACTAAAACTGAATTTTTGGGCATGACCAATGACTCCAAACACTTTTTCAATATCTGATAGAAAATTGAGTAACTCTGCAGAGGAACTCCCTTGAGGAACTCGGCACCATGCTAAAACACGGTTTCCGAACCGGAATGCAAATAAATATTGGCTATCCGGATGCAAAGGTATCGAGAAAAACGCCTGACAGAGAGCGATCACAGTGAACCATTCTGCGTCACAAGGAATTTGATATAGAATCACTGCTGGATTTGGTACTATAGGACAACAAGGTATAACTATTTGGTTAACCTTTCTCTGGTCCTGTACGATCCTGTATTTCACATTAGGCTTGTGAATTCCCATTACAGGTGAATTGCATGGACTTCCAAATATCTCTTTCAAAATTCCTTGTTCAATCAGCATGTCTATCACTGGTGTCACTCAGGACTCATTTTGTATTGTGGGGATCTCGGAAACTCTGCATTAGGTTTGACTGTAATCTGAATCGGAGCAACTCCTTTCATCAGACCAATATCTTTCCCAGAAAAATCCCACACATCAGACAACACCGTTTTTCTCAACTCAACAGGCAAATCATTCTCTGTGAGCAATGGGTACAACTCATTCATTTCTGTTCCTTGATTAGGCATTTTAAAGACCACGTCTTCATCTTTTGTGTGAAATGCTATTCCATCCGGTGTACAGTAAATGGAACAGTTCATTTTACACAACAGATCTCTACCTAGTAAATTAACAGGGCTTGAATCACACACAACAAATTTGTGTAATTCATTGAAATTTCCAATTTGAACTTTCATTGGCTTAGTTATTGGTGTTCTAATGAGTTTGTTTGATACTCCGACAACTTGGATATTTTCTCCCTAGAGGGGTAGGTTTGGAATTTCCACAGTTCTCACAGTGGAACGGGTAGCACCAGTATCTACGAGGAAAGTAATTGCATTACCATCAACCTCGCCATCCACATATGGACCCGACTGATCTACCACTAGAGATGCGCCAAGAACGCACTCTTCCTCCCCCCTCAGGCACCGTCATTGTGATGAATCCGAATCACTCCCATCTGTTTGCAAAACATACTGTGAAACAACCTGCACATTTGAATTTGGTTGAGCATTTGTACGCAAACCAGTATTTACACTTTGTCTTTGCATTTGACCATTCACATTATTATTATTAGGCATTGGAGCTTGTGAAATTTGCAAATTCTGTCCCCCCTGTTTGTCATCTGCACTTGCTGATTCTGATTCTGCACTTGATAGTTCTGATTTTGACTCTGCGTCTGCTTTTGTCCCTGATCAAATGAACCTACTTTTCCATTATTATTCAACACCACCTAACACTCGCGACGCCAATGTCCAAACTTGCCACAATTAAAACAAGGATGTTTTTGTTTGAAATCTTCCATGTTCACAAAATTACCTCTACCTCTTCCTTGACCCATTGGAACAATTTATGTCACTGTATTGCCATTTGAAACTAAACCTTTCATACCAGTTGTAGTCTGACCATCATCAGTCGCATCTCCATTCAGATATCCTCCTTTCTTAGCTGCTCTCATTTGTGCTAACATCAATTTCTCTTTTAATTTCTTATGTCTCATCTCTATGTCATCTCCACAATACTTCACATAAAGAAGAATCTCATCAACTGATTTACTCTGCCAACATATTAAATGTTGTTGAATCATGGCACTTATTTCTGGTCTCAAGCCATAAACAAAACGATATACAAAATGTCCCATATCTTTTTCAGTGATATTTTCTATACCACTAAACTGCTTAAACACTTGGAGAAGCCTTTCATAATATGCATGCACTGATTCTTTCAGTTCCTGAGTCGTTCTATCAATCTTCACCCAATCTGTTTCTTTTGGAGAAATCTTCCCTTTCAGGTATGTAATAACCTGATTATATTTTTGTTTCAAATTCTTTTGATTGATTTTGTAAAGTCAACACATAGAAATAGCAGAATTGCAACATTTTCCATATAAGCCAAGAGTAACAGATAGCACATGAAGGTTACAGCTTATTCACAAGATCTGTGGCAAGCCAGGCCTACATGTAGGCGCGGTTGTAGCATGTCACAATTGGTATCCAGCAACATTTCTTTTACTATACCTCTAAGCAGAGGAACAAAAGATAAGAAAAAAGGAAAAAAGAAAACCTCAGAGAAACAAGAGAAACAATATAACATTGATGTCATGATGCATATGTTGCTTTATTGGTCAGGAGAGGAGAGCGTCTGACCCAATGAAGAGACCACTTCCTAGAAGTAGGCCCCTGTCTGCTCCCCCGTGAGGTCATATATGAAACAAATGGAGGGCTCTCAGCCGTGGAGCGCACGCCGCCAATGGGAGCCCTTCCGATAAATAACCCACCAGCGGAGACCAAATATACTCGAACCCTTTCCTCGAGTCTTCCACAATGTCGGTCATGCGCTCCATAGCCAATGCCCTCCACAACCGCGCGTGCCATTGAGTTAGAGATGGTGCCTCTTGTTTCTTCCATGCGGCTGCCACTGCCATTTTTGCCGCCCCCAAGCAGAGCCACATAACCGATCTATCCCCTTGCGTTTGACGTTGCAGGGTTGGATCTCAGTGTGTGTTCCAGTGAATTTGGGATTGGGTAACCTAAAATGAGTGTGATTTGGGACAGGATCTCCTTCCAAAATGGCTGTATGGTGGGACAGTCCCACCAGATATGACGAAAGTCACCCAACAAACCGCACCCCCGCCAACATCTATCAGACGAGTTGTGGAAGATCTTCCTGATTATATTTTTTCATAACTTCATCAGAAGGTGCTCCTGTTTTAGGATCTCTTGGGTATTCTTTATTTGGCCAATCTACAGCAATTTTACACTCAATCCACAAATCAGCTGGAACTACTATATCAAAAAGACCTTCTAAATCAACCCATAAAACTTTTGATACTTTCACAAACCTTTCAACTTGTCTTTACCATTCAACAGGTTTTTCTCTCAATCTCGGAAAGTCTTGACCATGGAACATGGACATAACCACCTCCTGGTACTTCTCTCATTGGATAAGCCCCAACAGTATCATCTGATTCTGTCTTTTTTCTGGCTCTCTCAAAGGATACGACGGAAAAGCTACATTCGCTTTGGCATTTTCATCTTTTTTCTTTTTAGCCCATCTTCGTTTCCACTTGTCCAATTCACCCCAATGCTTTAGTGTGCTAATCAACTCTTTAATTTGCAATCGTTTCCCTGAAACATTTACATTTTCCAAATCTCTGTCTGTAAAATCTAATCTATACGTCTTTTGTAATGCTTTTGATTTCTCAATGTCTATTCCATACTCTTGTGCTGTCTCTACAAATATCTCATGCAAATTTCTCGCTTTTCGAGTAATTGTCTTACATAGAAACAACAACTCATCATCTTGAAATTTACTCAATCTCTCTGGGATAATTGTACCTGTAATCATTTCTTCTAGTACTCCTTTTAATTTAGCCACATCAACACAATCATCCTTACTCTGACTACTGCAACCAGGAGCTATATCTCGAATCCACTGATCTAATTCTTCTGGTGATGGACCCATTGATTTTTGTACATCTTCTTCACCTGACTCACTTCTAGGTTTAGCAGATGCTTGTGTATTCAATCTCTCTTCAGTCCGTATTAATCTCCCAGGTTCCTGATACACCACCCTTTTTCGTGTCTCATTTCTCCCTGAAACATCAATTAATTGTTCTTCATGTCTCGAAAGTATACTCACATCTACACTGTTACTTCCACTACTTCTTTCATTAGTCCTAGTCACTTCTGGGACTGCCAAAGCATGTACTCCCGCAACACTCTGTCCATCACTATATAATGGAACTACAGGACCAATCGTCACTGGCACTGACAACACTTCTGGATTTCTCACTGCTTCCATCCTAACAATTGTCCTTTGCCTATTCTCAATCTGATCTGGTCTTACTCCATTTGTCACTCTATTCTGAGATTGTTCCTCAATCTGAATCAAAGGAGCACTAGGTATATTATTTGAAGTATGTGATTCATCTGTACTTAAACTAATCTGTTCCTCTTCTTGATATGGTGGTGGTCTGTTCATTAATAATTCATTTAGGAAATCCTCATCAATGTCTTCTGAATCCATTAAATTCATATTCACATTCTTATTCTCTGTTTCAGTATTATTCTTTTTCTCTTTGGACTTTCCCCTTTCAGTCTCATCAGCTTCTCTAACATTTGCTTCTATCACAGTACCTCTTCTCCACATTTTCTTGCCAGCATCCCATTTTGCTTCAGAATATCTATTCACTGTATTTTTATACCTATTCTGATGCTTGTCTCTTTCTCTCTTGTATGCTTCATACTCCCATTCTTCTAATGCCTCAAACTGCATTGGTCTAGGATTCGGACTTAAACCATTCATTTGAAACCTAAGGTTTTCTAAAATCCTTGTATTAAAAGTACTATTTTCAGGAGAAGCTAATTCACCTTGATCCTCTGTATATTTCACCCAATTCTCTAACCATGCACACGTATTGTAACCCCTTTCCAACGCCATAAATGCTGCTGGCGTACCTTCAGGAGCTATTGGAATCCCTTCTCTAATTGGAATTGGTTGATCTTTACTAAACAATGTCTTTAACAATTTTATTATCTTCATTTTCTCTGCTTACTGTAAGTAAAATATCAATAATAACTCTAATCTGCGTAAATCCTAACAACACCCTCTTCCGTGTTATGTTTTCAACTTCCAATCAAAGTTATTTTCGCTGTCCAATCACAGCGCGGCTCACACCAACTAACCAGTACCAGCGCGGCACCTCTGTGACCTGGTTCACCAACTGTCCAATACCAGTGTGGCTCTCTGTGACATCAGTATTGCTCAATCCACTGACCCTCCCTTTACAAAATCAGCGTTAATGTCTTTTAAGGTCTTTTTAAACAAATAAAACAAACTACATAAACACAAATTGTCTGCTCCACTAAAAGGAAAAAATCGAAAGTATATTCATACACTCGAAGAAAAAAATCTACACTCCAACAATAAACAACGACCAGCGTGATTCTTGTTCTCTTACAATGTAGGACTCTCGGGACTTCCCCAGTTGCGCTTACTGAAGTGACCCAAATTACCCCTCTTATCTCATTCAACAAAGTTCCCTTTACAATACTTTCAGTTCGACGACCGCCTAGTATTGTATTACCAGCAGACAATGTACATCACCTGAGTTTTCGCAAACACTAAGAACAGCCCTTAGGCGTATCCCGGGATCTCAGGCCTCGACGGACCCGTAACAAAAACTCAATATGACAAAACTAACTCAACATATATTTGAACCGTCAATTCCGTCTAGTCAGTAAAAAAAACCTCCTTTTTCTCCACCTAGTATTTTAGTGTAAACTAACCATCTGATGCAACAACCAAAAACTGATGCAGCGGAAGCGGTGGGGGTCATATAATATCCCACACCAGCCTTTACAATACCTAAGGAAGTGTAAATACTATAATGACGGGCCCATAAGTCATTATCCTCTCAATTAGTATTAGCAATATCAAAGGTCCTCCAATGGATCTTTGGTAGAGCTAAAAGGGACTAAGTAAAGAAATCAGAGAACTATCCCTTCACAAGGACCTGTAATGAAGAAATAGTTATACCAGTACACCACAAAATACATTAATAATATGACAATGTTGTCCTAAAAATAAGTCATGACTCATGAAATAACGACAGACACTATTCTTTCTAGGTACCTTTTTGGTATTATTTCAGAAAATATGAATGGTCATACACAAATACAAATCATAAGAGTACACTTTGTTTGCAAATATCACAGGTAAATCATGAAAGCATTCATAAACAGAGTAATTCAAAATCATCAAATTCAGGTGAGAAAAGGAAAGGGAGAGAGAAACAGTGAACATCAGAGTAATCGCAGTTCAGTTACCTCTCAGTAGTTTAGAGAAAACTAATGCATTTAGTCAAGAAAACTATCTCCACAGCCATAGGAGAATAGTGCGGGCAGCATCACCAGCCGATGATGTGCAAAGTCTCTAGAGAAA
Source organism: Calotriton arnoldi (assembly GCA_963921515.1). Classification (NCBI taxonomy): domain Eukaryota; kingdom Metazoa; phylum Chordata; class Amphibia; order Caudata; family Salamandridae; genus Calotriton; species Calotriton arnoldi. Next base: position 565,237 of record CAWUFW010011134.1, on the reverse strand, counting down.
GTTCTCCACAGTCAGGTTTACCAGCCAGATCAGGAATCATCACAGCACAGCATACAGCACACCACGGATGCAGGACAGGTCACCAGAATGTGAACGAGCCGATGATCATTTTCCCACCAGCGTCTTTATACTGACTTCGCAACTTTGTTACACTAGGTTAGAAACTCTCCTAAATCCTACAAACCATACTCATTGGTCAAAACTAGAGAAGGAAAAAACAACTCTTAACGATGACTTTACAAATTTCTCTAAACAGTCTTTGTCTAAAATTGTATTACTTCCTAGAGAGGAAGGAGAAGTCTACAATTTACACATTTTGTAACTTCATAGCAACAGTTTCAATCTGAATCCTCGCCTAGACAGGAAAGAGTCATACTATTCTCCGCTCTCTAAGGATGTAAATGTTATTTTTTACAAGGACATCAGGAAACGGCATGAAAAGAAACAAAGGAGCACGGAAGCACATCCCCTAACTAATACATTTGCTTAGGCCTGCATATTTTAGCAAGAAAAGACAGAGAGAAAAGAAAAATCATTTCTACATTTTCTAGGCCTACTCTACTTTCATGAAGAATAAAAGAGCATTTTCATGTTTGTGCTTGAATATTCCTGCAGTTCAGGAAACATAAAAACATTAATATTAGACACGCAAATTAATAATTTCTTCTCATTCTATTATTATTCTTAACCCTATAAAGAAAACTTCCATTCTACATGAGTTATTCTGACTCTTAGAAAAACGTGCAGCTTTGCACATTTTCGGTCGTATCTTCTAAATCTTCACATTTTAGTAATTATAGTTTTTCACACACGTTAGTAATTTATTAAAACACACACATGGGTGGATTTTCCAGAGCAGATTTTATTAGCAAAAATCATGCTCCATCACCTATTTTACCCTTGCTTCAAATATATAGGAGGAAATGTCTACCTTTACTTACTTATGGTGTAGGAGTCTGGGGGTATCGAGATGCAAGCAGTGTTCAGGTGGAAGAGAATAGGGTGCGTTGCCGCCTTTTGGGAGTCCCTGTATCCACTTCACACTTTACCACTCATCAAAAACTGGGAATGGAGTATATCGAGGGCCAGATAAACCTTGCTCCCCTGCTGCTGTGGTGTTCTATATGGTATAAGGAGGAAGCCTCCCTGAATAGGGAAATTGTTTTGGACTGTCTATCATGCGATCATGAGAATGGGATACCCTGGCTCAAATATATCCAGGAGACAACATTGGCAATAGGTTGCCCGTCCCTCTATGAGAAATCCTCTGACATTTGTAAAAATGATAGAGGGTGGGTCACGGAGTGTTTCCTTCTCACTAGAAGGGCTAAGATATTGGGCAGTGAACTATCGAAGACCTCTGTCAGGTATTATTGCCATATTCAAACTATACTCCGGGTGGCAACGTATTTGAGCTTGGCGTCAGGGACCTGGGAATGTACATTTTTATCTCAATTTAGGCTTGGCTCAATCAGATAATTACTTTGCTTACCGCAAGGCCAATTTGCTGCTTCAGATATTTGCATATGCCCTCACGATGAGCAGGGGCGGCTCCTCTGCTATGGCAGAGGAGTGTCGCCCCACTGCTTTTAAGCAGTGCAAGGAAGAAGGAACATAAAATGATAATAACTTAGAATTATTATAATTTTATGCTTCCTGCCTCTTTGCGGGCGGGCGGGTGGGTGCGGCTGCTCTGCTCTTGGAGCAGGGGAGGGAAGGAGTGGTTTTTCCACTGCTAAGTGCACAATGACTGTTTGGTTGGCCCTCTTGGGCCACCCAAACCAGTCGTGCGCACTTTCCCCATTCTCCATGCAGGCTGCATTACAACCTGCGAGGAGAACAAGCCCAGGCCCCCATTCCCTGTCTGAGCGTCGAACAGGACGCTCAAAACCAATCACAACGCCGCATTGCAGCGTTGTGATTGGTCAGGGGAGCCTGGCTGTACTTCCTGTCCCTGTCTGACGAGGAGAGCAGAGGCAAGGTAAGCATTTTTTTTTATTATCATTTTTTATATTGTGCACCTTTTCCTCCCTCCACCCTTCCTCACCCCCACCACGCGCCAGCACCCACCCCGCCACCCGTGAGCCATGCCGGCCGCCACTGGCGATGAGATGTCACCGCAGACCTTGTTACACCTTGTCTTTTTTTTTGGTTTTTATCTTCCTTTGACCAAACATTGTCCATTGCCTGTTTTAAGGAGGCATAATTTTAATAAGAATAGAGTGGCATTGCTATATTTGATGCAACTAGGCCCTCTTGATGTTTGTTTAGCAGTTGGCTCCTTCCTGAAAAATGCATTTTCCCTGCATAATTCAATGATGTTTTAGTGTTTACTCTGTTTTTTTTGTTATTCTTTTATCGTACATTTTTATTGGCTGTGCGGATGTTCTTAATTGCTTTGCTGGGGTTTTCTTTTTAAAACATTTATATGACAAAGATGCGGTTTGAACATGTTTTTAAAAATAGTACATATCAAACTATTACAACATGAATCTGCTCTCTAACAACTATGCCTACTATGCCGGTTTATGCAGTGGACTTAAATATCCCTGTGAACACAGTGGACCCTTCTACAGGTTTTTGTTGACACGCCTAAGGCGTGTAACCTTACTTTCTATGCCCCAGTATCAGCCGTGCTGCTCACTTTTGTTTCAAAATCTTTTTATTGAAGTTATTCGGAGCACCACAGTAAGAAATACATGGCAGGTACAATCATATAATAAACAGGTCAAATGCTATAGAAATCTCACAAGTAAACACAGCTTGTGAACAAGGATTCGACCCAATACACATTTATGCTTCTACGCCCCTGCTTGTTCCCACCGCTTTCATTAACAGATCTTCTGGATAGTGACCCTGTTGAAGGGGTACTCAGTGAGAATGTGAATGCCTACTGTCCATACTATGCTCTCCATTGAAAAAAAAACATGAACTAGTAAAATAAAGGAAAAAAGAAGAAAGAAGGAAAAACAATGTAAACAAGGTATCATGGTGTAAGTGGTGTGGAGTGATATGCCGTGTGGGGTGGGCGGTGGGCCGAGTCCAGATGCAACTCAAAGTGGGAAGATTTCCTCCCTGGGGGACTCCCTACTTGGTCAGATATGAAAGAGGTGAAGAGCCCTCAGTCGGGGGCTACATGCAAATAAGGGTAGACCCTCCTAGAGGTATGTCACTAACGGGGACCAAATGTAGTTGAAGCCTTTCCTAGTGTCCTCCATGATGTCCGTCAGTCGTTCGAGCGCCAGCGCTCGCCACAATCTCACATGCCACTGTGAGATGGATGGGGCCTCTGTCTTTTTCCAAGCTGCTGCGACCGCCATCTTAGCTGCACCGAGGCATAACCACATAATGTCTCGGTCACTGTTTGTTTGTCTCTTCAGTAGAGGATCTCTTATGCCCAGGAGAGTGTGTTCAATGGTCTCCGGTATGGGATATCCTAGAATCAGTTTTATTTGAGACAGAATTTCCTTCTAAAATGGTTTAATGGAGGGACAGTCCCACCAGATGTGTCTAAAATCTCCCAACAAACCACAGCCCCTCCAACATCTATCAGAAGTGTTAGGGAATATTTTATGTAGTTTTTGCGGGTACATGTACCAATCATACATAGTTTTGTAATGAGCTTCCCGGAGGTACATTGAGCGATTATGTTTTGTTATATTTTTGTATAGGCGGGTCCACTGCTTCTCCTCTACTGGTTTAGGCAAGATGGCTTCCCAGAAAGCTCTGTGCTTCGGTCTCTCCCGAGGGCCCAACGACCGGATAAGGGCATACAAAAAAGAGATATTGCCCTTAGTGGAGGGTCCTGACTGTGCGAATTTCTCTATTGGGAGCAAGTCCCTGGTAGCGGCCAGCTGCTCCTGTGGTTGCTGCACCCAGTGTTTGAGTTGCGTGTAGTGGAAACCCTCATGTGCTTCTAACTGGAACTCTTTGGCGCATTCCACAAACGTCATTAGTTCCCCCTTCTTATATAGGTGGGAGATCATTAAACAGCCCCCCTGTTTCCACTGCGTAAAAGGCCCCTCCTGCATGGCCGGCGGGAAGTCGGGATTAAAATGGATGGGGGTGAAGGGCGAGGAAAAGGTGGATAGAGAAAGCGTTTTAGTAAGCAGATCCCAAACTCTCAGGGTAGTGGCCGTAGGGGTACTGATGTAGGCGTTTGGTGATCTGTGCTGCTTTTTTAACCACAAAAGATCCCAAATGGTCCTTCCTGTTATCTGGCGATCCATATGCAGCCAGTGTTTTTCCGACTCCCTAAGCGACCATTCCGGGATGACCCGGAGCTGGGCCACTCGATAATAACCCCTAAAATTTGGGAGGGCCAGGCCCCCTTCTGATCTGGGCCTCGCCAGAATCCGGTGCGAGAGTCGGGCCCGTTGATCCTGCCAGATAAATTAGGTGACTGCTTTTTTGAGGTCAGCAAAAAATTCTTTGTCTACAGAAATCGGGAGGCCTTGAAATAGGTAGAGTAGTCTAGGGAGAATATTCATTTTTACCACGTTTATTCGACCAATCCAGGAAGTATAGGCCGCCCTCCACCCTTTGAGGTCATCCTTAATTTGCCGCAGTAGCGGCGGGTAATTGGCTTTGTAGAGGCCTGAGAGTTTAGGAGTAAGCTTGACACCTAGGTAAGTAAGATTTTTGTTAGTGCAACAGAAAGGCACGGTCTCCTTTAGACGTTCCCAGTCATCCGCAGGGAGAGTCAGGTTTAAGAGGAACGATTTGGAGCTGTTCACCCGAAATCCCGCCACTCTCTCGAAGCTCTCCAGCTCCACTAGAATTGCCAGGAGCGTGGTCTGTGGATCGGTTATGGGTATGAGCACGTCGTCGGCAAAGAGAGTAATCTTGTGAGTGTCGGGGCTGAAGGACACCCCCTTGATGTCTTGGTTGGCCCTTATCCTCTCTGCCAGGGGCTCAATACTGAGCGCGAACAACAAGGGGAACAGAGAGCAACCCTGTCTTGTCCCCCTCGTGAGCGTGAAAGCATCAGCCACCGCTCCATTCACAAGAACTCTAGAAGTGGGAGAGTGGTAATTGTCCTGCACCATATCTATAAATGCTTCACAAAAGCTGAATCGTTTCATGGTTCTAACTAGGAAGGCCCAATCGACACAATCAAAGGCCTTCTCCATGTCCAGCGAAAGAAGAGACGCAGGGATACTTTTCCTCTGTACCTTTTCAATAATATGTGCCATTCTGCGGAGGTTGTCATGGGTCTGACGTCCCTTGATGAACCCCGATTGGTCGGGATCTATCAATGCCGGGAGAAGGTTTTCTAGGCGCGTAGCTATAATTTTAGAGTAGAGTTTAGCATCCAGGTTCAAAAGAGCAATTGGCCTGTAAGAGGCACACACTGTTGGATCTTTACCTGGTTTAGGGATGACTGTAACCAGGGCCTCCCCCATGGTGTCCGTGACTCTGTGCGCCTTTGCTATTTCATTAAATAGGGTCACTAGATGGGGGTCAATTCGGGCGCAAACGTACGATAGAAGTGGGCGTTTAGCCCATCCGGGCCCGGTGCCTTCTGTAGTTTTAAAGCATCTATTGCCTTTTGGACCTCCTCCTTGGTCAACAGCTTACTCAATTCCTCGTTGGTGTGAGCCGAGACCTGGGGCAGGGAGAGGGACTGCAAGTATTGCTCCTGGGCTTGGCTGTCTACTGGGTCCGCGGAGTACAAAGCCTTGTAGAATCGGCCAAAGGCATTCGCTTTGTCCTCTTCCGTGGAGTGGGAGACGCCCGCGTCATCCACTTTCTGTCTAATGTATGCTTTCTCTTGTTTTGCCCTGAGTTGGAGCGCTAAGAGCGAACCTATTTTGTTGCCAATTTCGTACCCTCTGGCCTGCAACCTCAACAGTGTACGCTCGGCCCTGTTAGTGTATATGGCTTTCAATTTCCCCTTATGGGCAGTGACTTTTCGGAGCGATTGGCTGGATGGGGACGTTTGATGGTTCTTTTCCGCCACTTGGAGGTCTTTTTTCAGTTGAAGCCTCTCCTCCTTTTGTTGGTTTCTGAGGGCCGTGACTAATTCTATACATTTGCCCCAAATCACCCCCTTGAAGGCGTCCCAATTGTTGGTAAAGGAAGTCAGGGCTGGGTCATTATTTAAAAAAAATTCTGTGGTAGTCGCCCGCAGGTCATCCCTAAAAAGTCTGTCCCGACTAAGAACATTGGAGAAAAACCGTCTCCTATGTTTTGACTGTGACGCCGGCCAATCCAATGTAGTCTCTAGTGGGGCATGATCAGAGAGGCAGATCGGGTGATAGCGAGAATCCAATACTCCCCCCAGGAGGGACTGACTGAGAAAGGCATGGTCTATTCTAGAGTGGGTTCTGTGGGAGTGGGAAAAAAATGAATAATCTTTCTCAGTGGGGTGGGTTTCCATCCATGCGTCTACCAAGCCGAATCACCGCTTTAAGAAATGTACTAAATGTCCCCCCCGTAGCCCTCTGGGGATGGGTTGTATCCAGTGTGGGGTCCCAGATGAGGTTAAAGTCCCCTAAAAGCAGAATATTGCCCTTGGGAAACCCCTCCTGTGTGGTCAGGAAGGAGGTAAAAAAATCCAGTTGTCCCGTGTTAGGTGCGTATATTGTGGCTATAGTGCACTCCCTGCCTCTAAGCACCCCGCGCACCATTACAAAGCGCCCTGACGTATCGGGTTTAGTAGCTTGGTGCAGAAAGGGAAGCGTGGAATGAGAGAGGAGGGCTACCCCATTCTGCTTCGAGGCAGCAGAGGAGCGGAATATCTGGGGATACCTCTTGTGTTTCAACCTACCCTCCTCAGTTTTCTTGAGGTGCGTTTCTTGCAGTGTGGCCAGGAGGATCTGATGATCCGTTAGATATTTCCATAGGGATTGCCTTTTATTGGGGGAGTTAAGCCCCCTCACATTCCAGGAAAGACAGTTAACTGCCATAGTCTGGGGTACATCTGTTCCATCCAATTGTAAGTCCCACCAGGGCCTCCCGGTCGGTTCCCACCCTTCCTGCCCCCCGACACCACCCCGCGCTGCACAATAAGAAATCACTATGATACACAACAAATACAACAACAAATAACTAAAACATTGAGTTGTAGGAACCTCCATCCCAGAGGAGGGACTCCCGACGATCAACTCCGGAAGCGAGCCCATTTCCGCTCCCAGATACCCCAGCTATTTCGTAGTCAGGGTGCATGTTTCGTCTCCATCTTCAGCAGGTAGCAAAAGCATGTCCCACATTAAGAACCAGACGCTGAAGTCACTCTGTGGGTATCAGACTCCCAAAAACAGAGTTCCGGGGGAGTCTACGTGGAGGCCTTAGACCTGTGTCCGGGCATCCGTGGCCCCCCCGGGGCCTCTTGTCATCGTTCAATGTCGCTCCCCCTTGAGTGGAACTGCTCACCCGGAAAAAAAATTCCCAGCAAACCAGCATCTGTCCGGCATTAACTTGAAGTCTTCTTGTTTGTTCGACCTGCCATTCTCCATGCTCCGGCGCCGCTCTGCGCATCCCTCCGGACTCCTTCATTGTTCCGTGACGTGGATTCAATTGGAGAGGTGGGAGAATTGAGACCCAGGAGCTCCATCGCCTCTCCGAGTTCTGTACAGTGAACCGGCTTATTGTCCATGGGGAAGGCAATGCCGAAGGGATAGGTCCATCTGTACTTGACTTGTCGTTCTCTCAGCACTTCAGTTACCGGGCGGAATTGCTGGCGACGCATCAGGGTGGCCTGGGCCACATCCTGGAAGAGCGAGCAGGACGTGTTCTGGAAGGTGATTTTCTCCAAGCCTCTCGCTTTCTGCAGAACCAGTTCCTTTGTCTTGAAGGAGCTAAATTTTGCAAGGATATCCCGCGGTCTCTTTTTGGAGCCAGGCAGCTTTGGTCCCACTCTGTGCGTCCGCTCGAGTCGCACCTACGGTCCCCCCTCTCCGATCACAGTGGAGAAGAGGCCCACCAGGAAGGCCTACAGGTCCGGGCCCTCACTTCCTTCTTCTAGACCTCTAATTCTTATGTTGTCGCTTCGGGAACGATTTTCGAGGTCTTCGCATTTAAGGACAGAGGCCTTCAGTTGCTCACGGAGCGATGCTGTTCCTTCCTCCAGTGGGCCCAGTCGGTCTTCCAGTTCCTGACATTTCGCCTCCACATCTAATGTACGTGCCCCCACCGGGTCCACATCAGATTGCAGAGCCACCATCTTCTCTCTCATCTCAGCCCGGAAGGATTCAAAGGAGGCTGTCATGTCTGCCTTAATGTCCTCTCTTAGTTCCCTTTTGAATTCCCTGAGCGACTCTAATAGATCCACACGAGTGAGCGCCATGGTGCCTCTTAATTGTGCGTCGCTTTCCTTGGCGGAACTTGTTCCTGGTTGGCCAAAATAGTTCAAGACTTTGTTGGTCGAAGTCTTTTTGGGTGGCTTATGGGGATTGAGGAGGAGGCCACGCCGGGCCCCGCCAAGGAGTGGGCGTCGCGCCTGACAGTCCACCAGAGGTGAGGCATGGCGGCGGGCGTTCACTGACCTGGTCCTGTGGGTCTCCGCGGTTCCGATCCTCGACTCGGTGGCTAGGCTAACTGCCCTTAGCGTGTAAATCAGGCGCAGCTCACCAGCAGGAGACCCCTCTGGCTGGATGGCTCCGCGGCTCATCTGGGGACCCAGATCACAGGACTTATGGTTCCAAGGCAGGCTGCTTTGCTCGTGGGGAATATCCCCTCTTCAGACCATCCATCCAGCCCCACAGACCACTCCGCCCGGGGAACCGCACTCGTAAGTTCTGTACAGGACTTGGTGACTTGGTGCTGCTTTACTCCCTCAAGATCACTAAAGCCTCCACTTGAGAGAGTGGGGGTGCTTGAAGCGGGATCCAAACTGTTGTGTGGTAGGTGGGTTGGGACCAACGTTGTCGGAACCCAAGGGAGGACCCCCGGCCCGGGGAGCAGGCTGGTTTCTGTTAGGCTTCAGAGCGGATGTACGGCGCCGACCGGGGACCTCCCGCTGCGAAATGGCAGCTCCCTGCATGCGGCCGCCGCCATATTGGGGTCAGACAGGCAGCCTCCCATACACTGATGCGCTTCACCGCTCGGGCCCCCCGTCTCCTGGAGCTTCACCGGGGAGGTCCGCCGCCCCTCGGAGCAGGGATGAGGCTGCCTGTAAACTGGTCTCTTTAATGCGGACGCTTAGCACTGAGCGGAGTCCTCCCGCTGCGAAATGGCGGCTCCCTGCGTGCGGCCGCCGCCACACTGGGGTCAGGCAGGCAACTCCCCGCACACCGACGCGCTGCACAATGCAGGGCACCCCGCCTCCTGTAGCATTACCGGGGGTGCTCGCAGCATCTCGGAGCCGGGATGGGGATGCAGGTGGACTGGTCCCGTCCCCGCCTGCGCCGCACTCACCCAATCCGCGCCAACATGTTGTCCCCCGTCTGGGGATTGCTACCGTCGGACCACTGCTCTTCTGCGGTGGGGGGCCCCCGAAAGCCCGCCGTCGCGCCAAGCAACCGACCAGAGATCAGAGCTGCACCGGCGGCGGAGGAGCGGCCTCACAAGCTCCAGGGGCGCCACCGGCGACCGGCCGCCATTTTGCGAGGCGCCGCGTCGGAACAGGATCTCCGCCAGCAAACTTCGAAAGCGGCCAAAATCAGGAATCGGGAGTTCACCACAGCATGCCGGGGGCTACATCCTCTATTCCCGAGAGTGGATGGGACTCTGCGAGAAGTTTAACACCCTTAAGGTAGCTTAGATCATGGGGCCTGGGCCGGAGCCGATCGGATTCACGTCCGAGCGGCCATGATGGCTGGCCACGCCCCCCTCACTTTTGTATTGTAGGCTTTGTACTGCACAATGCACTTTGTATGGATCTTGTATATATGCAATGCATTTTATCAAATGTTATCAATTTTAAGATGTACTTTTACGGCCATGATTGACCGAATAAAGAAGAATAAATAAATAAATAAAGACACGCAGTGTAATATACTCATATTGGTGCATCGCATTTAGTGTGTTTTGGATAACAAATCTATAAAACTTAACAACTATTAGTGGTTGTAAATAGCAACATTCTGCAGCATTTCGATCCTTTAGTGAAACGGGATCATAATCAGGACTCAAGATGAAGAGAGCCCAGGGCATTCTAGAAAAAGTAAAGAAAAATAGAACAAGCTTTGGTAAAGTCATTAGGTCTCTCCTATGCAAGAGCTATTGGCTTTGACAATCTATTTTAGCTATGTTGTATATCAGGCAGTGCAGCTGCTGTGCAGCATGGCTAAAAGTTTGAAAAAAGCGCTATGACACAGCCAGAACTGTCTGTGCCATAGCGCTATATTTTAACTTTTAGCAATGCTGCAACATGGCTAAGAGACATTGTCAAAGCCAATATCTCTCAAATAGGTAAGACCTATTGGCTTTGCCAATGCATGCTTATCCCTAGTACTCCCCTTTCTTCTGTTGGTTCATGGAGGCAGCAGGGTTAGGAACTATTAAAGCCGTGTCTAGTTCCTGTAGTTTTCAGTCCTTCCCTTAGATCTTCAGCAGCAAACTGAGAGCTGCTGAGTGGCCAAGCATGTGATAAGTATGGAGTTCCATCCTGTCCCCCATTGTGTAAGCAACATCTGTTATCTTGGTGAACTGATTTCCATGATTTACAGAGGAGATGAGATACAGTGTGATGCCTGTATATGATCTTTCATTACCAGATCCCCCCTGCTTTTACCAATGAATCAGGCCTACGAAGTCTGGCTCTCTGTATCCGACACACGCCAACCAGGCCCTTTTTAAAGAGAAAACGCAGACGTGTCCGTTAACAAAAATGTGTTAAAAATAAACGTCGCACATGGAACATCTGCTATATTAGTTACAAGGTACACTCTTTGCATTGGTTATTTCAAATGCACAGCATGCTAATAGCCCTTTTTTCATTGTGTGCGGCGCTGCATGTTTGCGTTTTGGAAACAGACAGACACATATTGTAGCAGACAATGGGATAGCCAGGGCTCACATAAATAGCCACTATGAAGGCATGTTGTTATTCTTTTCAGGGAGGGCATGGCGGGGGAACACTTCCTTTGACAGTCTGTAAACCATAGAGGCATAAAAAAATCAGACCTTTGTGGAACAAATGCACTCATGTTTCCATTCATTTGACACAATTTAAGGTTGTGACTTTAGTGGATATACATATTACTGGATATGGGGAAGGAAGGAAAATAATAGAATCATATCCAAATGTCTCTGAATGTTGCATAAGCAAGAAGTGAACACTTGAAAACCACAAATTTTGAGGTTTTAATGAGATGAGGGGAAGTGGGGGGGAGGTGGTAACTCAATCACAGTGCGAGAAGCAGATGGGCACTAATTAAGTTGAATCAATATGTGCAGTGGCGTAACAAAACTTGAGCGGGCCCCCTACAAAGTACATGGAGAGAGGACCTCATGTTCTGCACCCAGTCAGGAGCTCTGAGGCCAGGGGCCCACTGCCCGTGCACAGAGCAGGGGCCCCCAATGTAAAGTTGTGGGCTCTATGCCCACATACTAGTGAAATAATGCACACACACACTGTAGCATGGTGCTGGACAACTGGCCCAAGGCACGTGCGCCCGTGCAATCTTTTATTAGCAGGGTCACCTGACCAGTGATGCCTGTGATTGGTGGGTGTATAGTGTAGGTACAGCACAATGCTGAACACTAGAACGTGTCCAGCAGGACACTACATCCCTCCCAAATTTTATTGGAAAAGAATCCAAACAAAAGTCCAACCCATGGAAAAATAAACAATAAAACACAGCACCACTGAGTCTCTTCAGGCCATCTGCCGGGCAGTGCTGGACTTCTGGACTGCCTGTCCATGAAGTTTTAATCCACCTCTGCGATGTAGTTCGGACTGACCTGGTCTCACAGTGTTGGAGACTATTTACACAGTTCATTGTGGGTGCATCCGGAGCGGTAGTGGAGTCCACTTTCAAGATCTCCTTGAAGGCACTCAGGCTCCAATGGATGACAAACCTGCAAAGATTGAGGATGACATTGGTGGATAAGGGTCTTCCTTGAAGGTGATCATGCTTCCCAGTGCCCGCTGGTAGGGCAGCTTCAGACTTTCCTCTCCTGCCTGGACTCCCCTCTCACAGGAGTCTCTTTGAGGCTCTTTCTGCCTTGCTGCTACCGGACAGAGAGGACTTTGCGGGGCCACTTGAAGGCTGCACGAGATTTTTCGCAGAGGAACTGCCAACAGGACCACAACCAAGTTACTCTTGCAGCCGTAAAGGGTGGTTGTTCCAGGGTCTGTGTGCTCTAGCCATTAGGACTCAGGTGCACAGGCCTTCATCAAATAGCCTTTGGGTGACCAGTCTCCATCCGTGACCTCTATGTTTCCTGGTGGCTGTCGCGGAGCTGCTGCCAATGCATCTCTGTTGTCGGGATTCACCTCTCACCAGAATTTCTGCAGGCCCTTGCCCCTGGATTGCCACGGGACTGCATGGGCTGTGCGAGGCCTCCTTAGCCATTCAAAGGGATCACTGCGGAACTCCCAACAGGGACACGGCCAAGCCTCGTGCAACCCCAAGGGTGGATGGTCCAATGGTCGAGTGTGCTCTTTTCGGCAGGTCCCAGGTTCATGGGGCCCCACAGAAGGTTTCTGGGTGGCCAGCCTTCCACAGCACCAGGAATGCCTTGTTGGTCTCCAGATGCTTCAGGCGTTTGGATCCACTCTGGTGGTGCGATGCTCCTTAGATATTTCTGGTGATGCACCTGGTACTGATGACAATTATCATCTTTCAATTGGCCTACTGGTGGCAATGTCTTGCTTGGAATTAGGAGGACTGGAGGGACTTCGTAGCCACTTGTAGTTTTTCTTCGGCATGTGCCATTGCTAGCCTGGAAGCCATCTTTATCAAGCAGCTGGTGACAGGTAACTGGATGGTCACACTGTGAAGCATGGGGCCTGGGTGCAGATCGCGCTTGCTGGTGGCTTACAGTTGGTTCTCCTGAAAAGCTGCCTCCAGTGACATCTCAGTACCATCGTGGCTGGCTTGTGTTGATGGATACCCTCTCCGGTGCTGGCATGAGTCCTCAGTCCCAGCACTCTTCTCCCTTTTTTCTTGCGCACCTGTGGTGGTTGCTCACAGTGGCATCATGCCACTCTCTTCTCCTCTTCCACTCCTTTGCGATGTAGCATCAAGCCATGCTCTTCTCTACTTCCGACCAGGTTCCTCACAGTGGTGTGGTATCATGCCATGTGTCTCATGTTCACTTCTCATGGACATTTCACTGGTCGCGTCCGGTTCTTGGGACTTGGCTCTTGTCCTAGCGGTACAACATGCTTCACCTCCTCGTGGACCTCTTGCAGGTCCTATCCCTCCTTCAGGGATCTTTTCGGTGTTCCACTCCCTGGATTGAGGGTCTCCTTTCTTCCATCTTCTACGCTCGAGGGCATAGTGCTTGCGCCTGGAGCCTGCAACATCGCGGCACTTGCTCCTGCCTCCATTCAGGCATGCTTGATAGGGTCAGTCACTTCGTGTGACATGCTCAAAGCTGGGTCAACAGTGGCCATTCTGTGCAGCTGGCGGCCCTCCAGCACAGCCTCTTCTGTTCAGCATTGCTTCTTCCTTTCGGTGAGCTCTCTCTCTCTCCTGCGCTCCTGCCTGAGCTGTCAGGTTCGCTAGTGCGGCCCTCTGCGCACATCTGACTTTGCGCTCTTGGTTCCTCTTCATGGGCGCCCTCTTCTGGTGCTTGGCGTGCCCATTTTCCTGGCTTTTGTGGTGTCCGTTCACCACTGGGGGCATGTGGCACAAGTTCCTCGCTTGCGGTGGTGTTAGACAGCCACTGGGGGCGCGCACACAGCACAGACTCTCCTTGCGTCTTTCATGGGCCTGCTGCTTTGGGGCTTTGTTGCTTGGCTGTTCTTGGCATCACTGGACTCTTGGCCACTTCCTTGGCAGGGTAGCTTTGAGCTTCTTGGGACTCTCTCACTGGGGTTTACAATCCTTCTCCCCTAATACACTCTGCAGCCCACAGGGGGTGTTTTTCACTCGTCTGGCCAGTCTTTTTATGGTGGTGACATAGCAGTAGTGGCTTTTTGCTACTAGGGGGTGTGTGGTACACACCTCATGTGTCTCAGCTTTAAATTACAGAGCTCAGCCCTGAGTGGGAAACTGGGCGGCTGCCGTATCCAAATGAAAACAAGTGGGGGGCACTGCAGGCCCTGATTTCCTTTGCTTGTCCAGAGAGGCAGCCGAGCTGCCGTGCACACTTTCTCTGTGGTTGTCTCTCTGTACTGCTCCTCAGCAGCCTCCTTCACCTTTCAACCGGGGCCCAGCTTCACCCCTAAACACGCTGGTGGCCTGGTCAGGCTGTCTTGTTTTTTTCCAGGGCACCATCATCTGCTGTGTGCTCTCGCGGCAAGTGGCGCAGTAGACGCCTTTTCCTAACTCGCAGCTGCTTCCCTGATGTTGCGGGTCATCTTTTTGCTGGCATGCAGGCTTGCAGGGGTGATGCAGGCAAGCTGAGAATGCCTGGGTGGTTTTCGTTCTTCAAAACTGCGAACCCCGCTGGGCTGCCTTCTGTGTATTTTCACGTTAGTCCTAGTGCAGTGCAAAGACTGCCGCTAGTTGGAGATGCAGCCACCTCAGCTCTTGAACCATGGCAGTTTCTTCAATGCCGGTCATGCCCTTCTTGTTCCACTTGTGGACGGGCCTCAGTAGGCCCGCCTCCCACAGAGCTGCTGCAAAGACAGGTGTGGGGCACTGAAGACGTGGCCTCGACAGCAGGTGGGTCATGTGGCAGGACACCTCTCACCGGCCACAGCATGGCTGGGCTGCTACCATTAATAACCTCCCACCTACTAGTAGGGAGACGCGGTGCCGGCCAACTGTCGGGGGACGCCTCATTTTGTTCTTTCTTTTGCTCCTTTTCACTGGGGAGACTTTGAGTAGTGCAGGGCTGGGGAATACCTGTGCAGGCAGAGTCACCTGACCTGTGATGCCTGTGATGGGTGGGTGTATTGTGTAGGTACAGCACAATGCTGAACACTATAACGTGTCCAGCAGGACACTAGCCCCAGGAGCTTGGGGGCCCTTCACACCAAGGCTGTGAAATAATATCTGGATCACGATGACACAAAGAATATGCAACCTTTAATTACCTACAGGTGAAAATGTTTAGGGCTTGCATATTAAATGTAATGGGAACAATGCCACATTAAGAATAGCCAAGCTACCTGTAAATTGAGGGTGTTCAGAGCCAACCCGGATGGATCAACCTGTTGAATTTAGAACTGTGGCAGGTGGAGATCGGGAGGCCGCTGGTGAAAACCAGAACCGAAATGCAACAAATCCTGCCAAAATTCGGGCAAAATGCAAATATATGTTGCGCTGAAAGTGGCATGATGCCCTCCAGCTCCTTGCTCAGTTGTGACCTCTGCGTGCTGGTAGATGTTAACTTTGTTTGTGGCCAAATTTAGGAAATTGTTTTTGGGACAGAATAGGAGATGTCTTCTCTATAGGCGACCCAGTTTATTCAGTGCCCTTCCTTGGAACTCGTGAGTAAACCTAGAACAGATTTAAAAAAAATGACAATAGAACACAGTATGTGACATACAGATAAACAACTGCCACTAGCAAAAGGGCAAGCTCAAGCAAATGTTTTAATCACCAGTTTGCTACACTGTCAACCAGTAGAAACTTCTACTGGCCAAGATGAGATGGTCGAACTTGTTCATGTCAAAGGGAATCCCTACACTACAGTTCTGCACTCACTGGACGGTTTGGTGTAATGTCGAAAACAGTAGTTCAGCCTGGACATAATGTAAGCGGCACCAACTTATGCATGAGGTTCTGTGGGGAAAAATACTGAAGTACTTTCCTGAGCAGTGGAAGCTCCAAAAACACATCATCACCACATTGGTGTTTGTTGATTGTATTTAATATAAGAAAGATGCAGTTCACCCAATCCATGATGACCACTAAGCAGCCTCTCAGATTAGCCACAGAACTAGGAGCACTTTTGTCTAGAAGAATAACCACCTGTGCATGAGAGCTCAGGGTCAATTTTCTAAGCCAGTTACATTAGTGCCCATGGTGAGTGGTTTTGATGACTGCAGAATTCTTACATTACAGTACACATAAAGTCATGGACACTCAAACAAATGGAAGCAACCAAAGCTTAAAATTCCTGCCTCTCCAAATATTTAAAACAAAATGCCTTTGAATCTTGTACAGATTAAAGAAAGTACACTAAAACCAAAATGCCTGTGGAATGTGAACTTTGCATGTAAGTGCTTTGGCCCAAGGGAAAAATGTATAGGTCACAACAAAATGTCTTGGCATCATTTTAGATAATTAGCTCAATCTCTATAAATATATCAATAACTTGGAAAAATAAACAGAAACCACCAACTCAAACTCACAAGGGGGGGCAAACTTTTCTTAATTGAACAGGACCTTAAAAATGTTATCCAAGCTTTGATTTTACCTGGAAGATTATAAATATGGTACCCTATCCAACTTTCCTAAAATTCACATGGCCATGCTCAAAGCTTCTTTCCATGCAGCTTCCCCGCTGATCTCTAGCTTGGATAACTTCAACCACATCACTCCAATTTTATGTCTTTGCATTGGTTCTAATTGAAGGTAGATCCAGTTTGAAACTTACTGGCTTAGTTCATAAACTTTTACACACCAGTCATTCCCACTACTTGGCAATACACTGAAGATCGCCGGAGGATCCAGACAACATCGCAGAGTTTACTCGCTGTTGAAATCCCTGCTTTTATCAAACAAAATACTTCTCTACGCAATCCTCTGGCTGCGCACCAAAGGTTTGGAATTCCATCCTCCTGGCGATACGCGCTTCTTACATATAAAACAAATAAATGTCTTCCTACTCAACCTGTACTTCCTCTATCCTGCCTGCATTCTTCTGCCTAGTTCAACTGGCTCCAGATGATGGCTGGGTGACAGGTTAGTCTATTCATCTGTTAAGCCTAAAAACGTTATACTGACTTATCCTGCAGATCAAATAATATGAAGAAAATTAACTCTCGGTACTCGGTGGAGGATAGTCATCATGTGGCCTTCTTCATCTAGTTCAATTGCTGGTCTATTGGGTTTAATGTGTGAGCTGACTAGATATGTCACAAGACTATTTAGGTTTTTACTACATCCGACTATATCTGTTAGTTGTTATAATTGTATAAATATGTACTATCATTTATATTGTATTTGTTGTGCTGGCATACTAACTCTGTTGTGTTCATTTACCTTAATACATACTGTGAAGTCTTTGTGAAGTCCTAGCATTCTAGACAAGAACCGTTTTGCCGGTCTGAGGCCAAAAAGGGAACTTTATGGTGAACATAGCACATTAAGTGCAGTAGATTAGGAATTTAGGGGCATACTTATGAGAGGAGTTGCACCGCGAAGCAGGTCCAAAATGAGAATTATGAAGCAACTGAAGGCCCCCTTGTGTGGCTCTGAGTGGCTTCATAAATCTGGAGTAAAGCAACGCAGCACAAATCGCGGCGTTGCCTTACTCTGCCCTGGGAAGGCGTTCCATAGGCATTGCGTGGGTGTTCCCATGCAACTCCCATAGTTTTTGATTCTTTCCCAGGTTTACCAGAACTGGCAGACCTGGGAATGCACCAACAAGATACGCCTTCTCAGATGAGGCATAACGAGGAGAAATATCTTTATTTCTCCTATTACTTCCTCTTGCTATGTGTGCTGCATTTTGCAGCACACATAGAAAGAGGAATATGCCTCTCAGGGTTGCTTTTGTGCAGGAATGGGCCCCTTCCTGCACAAAAAACAATCGGCATGCAACGCAGGCACCCTTGCACCACTGTGGCTAACAAAAGGGCGCCAGCGCAGAGGAAAAAGAAGGAATGCATCATATTGCCTTTAATACGTCACATTCCTGCCCTTTCCTGTCATGTAGTGCAGCGCAGCAAGGTGACTTGCTGTCTGCACTGCGTGACAAGTTCATAAATAGGCCCCTAAGTACTCTGCACAATCTTACACTGTGCTCCTGGAATATACATGGTTGACAAAAGTTGGTGAAAGTTGAGTTTTTCAAGGAGATTCTCTCCAAATATTTTTCCTGGAGACCTGCTTGTGCGAAGAAATCCCCCTAATTGACAGTTTTCTACCAGTCCACCAATGTACTTCTAGTAGTTCTGGTTGAGTTTGAGGTGGGTTAGTGACGAGACTTCACCACAGTGGCTTGTAATGCATCAGCATTAAACACCAACTGTAAATAGATCCTGGTTAAACGTGATAACCTATACAAAAATGCTTCTAATACCTATTTTATAATTGTGCTTAATGTATATATTTCTGTCGAATTCATAATTGTATAAGTCCACATGGCCTCTTTTTCAATGATCTAACCAGGTTTTTCGCCATCTATCCATCTCTTATACAACAAACCTTTATTGTTGGCAACCAATACTGCCTGATAGATTGTGTTTTTGCATGCTTGTGTTTTTTTATTTAATAGTGGATTTTAAATTGTTACAAATGGAGGCTAGTGACCTATGTCCATTGACCTAATTGTAAACCTTTTGTCCCCATACAATAGACGAAATGTACTCCCTCTAAAGGTGGAATTCCCCAAAAGACTTACTACCCAGATCAACAACAAACATCTACTACTTCTGTTATATTTTCAACCAAAAATGGAATCTATCTCAGGGGAAGAAGACTATAACTGAATACGAGGTGGATTGTCTAAAGGTTCAATTAAAGCACGTTAAACACCAGGAAAAAACATTAGCTTCCCGCCAATGTAAGGAGAAAGGTAGTAAACCTACCAGAGCCTTTAGTATGGTACCCGAGGAAGTATGGGTAAAAATGCTGAACGTGATATAATCACTTGGCTATTCAGAAGCACTTCAAGAATGTTATAAAGGTGACAAGGACGTGTTGCCCTTATTTTCACTCACTACTATAAGAAAGACCATTGTATCTCTAAAATTTCGGAGGGTTGCGGCCCCGGATGATCTTCCAGCAATTGTTGTAAAATCACATCTAGACTGGTGGGCTAGGTTTTACTTCCTAGTGTTTCGCAAGATACTATTAACAGGACAGTTTCCAGAAAGCTGGAAAGGGTCGATAATAAAAAATATTTTGATCCCTCAGCCCCAAAAAACTACAGTTAGATAAACCTTTTGGATGTGGGTATATATATAAATATATATATAATAAAAAGGTGTGGTAGGACTTTTAGGACCACACCAAGATGGGTAACAAGACAGACTCATTAAGAAAAGGCAAAATGAAAAAAAAAGAAAAAGCACCCCTCACTGGCATACTGAAAATCCAGCTAATCCCCATGAAAGCCACACTTAACGTAGCAGCCAGACTCATCTCAGAAGAACAACACTTCAACCTCATCATCCACACACTCTCCAGACTCAAATGGCTTCCGATCGAACCAAGATGCATTATCAAGACAGCCTACATTACACACAAAGCCCTCCACTAAGAGTCCCCGAAATACCTATCGAGAAATCTGAAAAAATCATGAAGGAACCACACTCCCAAGAACTCATATACACTTTTACTGGAACCACCCAGATTCAAGAAAGAAGAGTCATTTACATGCTTCTTCACCAGAAACGCACAGAGAATCTGGAACTCTATTCCACTGGAGATTCGTGCAAACCTGTCCATAACAAACTTCCAAAGAAATGCGCTGTAGCTTTTACTGGGCCCTTACTAGAATTGTATCTTTACTTCATCTTATGCTACTCATCTTTTTAGTTGGTCCTCTGATGGATCTTGCTCTGTGCTGAAAGGGGTTGGATATTCAGGGAAGGGACAGTTACTCAATGAGGACCAGGATAGGATAACTGATAACTAGTTTTCCTCAATACATTGATAATCCAATTAATGTTCTCTCTCAAGGAATGATGAGACAGAATAGCAGAGTAAGATTAAATGTTAAAGTTTAGCTGTTCTGTCTAAAAGGTAAAGAGCATTTGCATTCATCAAAGTGACATACAGCCCTAATAATCAATTAGTAAAGGATTTAATGAAATATAACCAGCCTCTGAGATTCCGGGGGAACGAGATGAGTGGGGGGAAGTCTTCCTCAGCCGAGGCAGATTCTGATAACTCACAGCATATGTATTGATTAGGGATAGGTAGCCAGGTGAGCCTTTGTAAAGACTCTCAGGAGAGTTCAGCAAAGTTCCAAGTTCCAGTGCAGTTCGTAAAGACAGTAATCTGTCTCAGTTCGCGGCTGTAACAGCAAGAGTCACAGCAACGTGATCCGAACCCTTCATCCAAAAAGGTTCAATCTGCATCAGGGCACCATCAGCAGTAACGAGTCCAAATCCTAGAATTCTTAGAAACCAGTAGCGCAATAGCCCAAAGAAGCTCCTTTCTCACATTCTTCAAAAATAAGCAATTATACTGGAACAGTTTCTGGGATGACACCCCTTGACATCACCTCAATTTGTCAGACAATTCAGTTAATTGGTTAATCCACAATAGGGTGATGCGGCAATAAAGAAGACACAAATCGGGAAACATTTGGTGGATCAATTATGCAGTTCCTTAACTCATGTAAGCATAGGACACATTGAACAATAGGACATTTAAAAAAGAAAACATAAGGATTTAATTAAATATAACCAGCCTCTGAGATTCCAGGGGAATGAGATGAGTGGGTGGGGAAGTCTAACTCAGCCGAGGCAGAGTCTGATCACTCACAGCATATGTATTGATTAGGGATAGGTAGCCAGGTGAGCCTTTGCAAAGACTCTCAGGAGAGTTCAGCAAAGTTCCAAGTTGCCAGTGCAGTTTGTAAAGACAGCAATCTGTCTCAGTTCACGGCTGTAACAGCTATTGTCACAGCAACGTGATCCGAACCCTTCATCCAAAAAGGTTCAATCTGCATCAGGACACCGTCAGCAGTAACGAGTCTAAATCTTAGAATTCTTAGAAACCAGTTGCGCAATAGCCCAAAGAAGCTCCTTTCTCACATTCTTCAAAAATAAGCAATTATACTGGAACAGTTTCTGGGATGACACCCCTTGACGTCACCTCAATTTGTCAGACCATTCAGTTCATTTGTTAATCCACAATAGGGTGTTGCGGCAATAAAGAAGACACAAATCAGGAAAAATTTGGTGGATCAATTACGCAGTTCCTTAAGTCATGTAAGCATAGGACACATTGAACAATAGGACATTTAAAAAAGAAAACATAAGGCTTCATAAGGGCTCTTTCCCAAGCAGCTGTTCCAGAGTGTAACCAAATGTGTTGCAAGTACACTGTTCAGTCCCGAAGATGTCAAAGGAAACAGTTATCATTTCAATACAACTTGCATTATTGCAAGAAGTTCTCATACGCTTTGGACATTCAGTCCATGACTTCACTGAAAAGGGAAATGAGACCTACATGAAATTTGGGCTAATATACAACAAGATCATGTTAATTTGTGAATTATACATTAATAGGAAGCTAGCATGTGAATTTAAAATATGACCGAAATATATTAATGAAGATTTCATTCTGATCAAAATTAATACATGTCAGTATAATGTACTCATAATTTTTTTGTTTTGTTATGTCAACAATAATTATATAAGAAAATGCATATAAAGCCTTGTCGTTTATGTGTTATTCGACTAATACATACGTGAATTACATACTAAAGAAGTTTCATGAGAACACATCTAAATATAGTTGTGCAGCACCTACTTTTCTTTTGTCATTTTCGGTGCCCATGGTATTACATGAAATGACATTATATTTCATTCTCCCATGGGCACCAAACTAAATCATAATATTTTCTTTTAGTCTTAATAATTTTCACATTCTTTACATGAAAATCAAATCCATTAGCTATAAAAAACGCAACGTGAGATTTTTCTCTTATATTAGTCTAACACATATAAATGAGTGAAAAAAGTGTTTCATGATTAGTAGTCACATCCATTAAAATTAAATGAGTAATATGTCTCAAATCTATCTTTTCTTCAGCATCCTATTACTATGCAGTAACTAAAATTCATATTTATGTCCATTTTCAGAATGTGAAACTTTGCACACATTTTCTATGGTTTACACAGAAGTCATCATAATCATTTCTTTTATCAATATAAAATCGTTTGATGTAATCTCTGCTCTTTCAAATGTCAAAGCATTACAGCTTGAAAGACACCTTGGCCCAATGGGGAAATAAGTCTCTGGATCCTCCAGTGACTCCAGCAAAATCCTGTGCAGCCTCCCCCTCCCCAACTTAGAACAACCTCACTGAGAAGCAACCAGAGACAAAACGCAACACCTAATAACACCCTCTATTATATAAAATGATGAAACTATGCAACCTACTTTCTGCCAAAAGATACGTCCTGCAACCTCTAAGCAATATATAGCCACCCACATGTGATGTAATGTATATACTGAACTATGAAATTTGTATATAACACTGTTTATAACCTAACATTCTAAGTAACCACCAATAAATGGGTGGGCAACATATGTATATTGTACAGCGCTCTGACACCCATGAGTCATGTATGCACTCTAAAAAACTCTCAAATAAATAAACAAACATTAATCTTGTTGTGTACAGTGACTACATATGTATGTATGTATGTATGTATGTATGTATGTATGTGATATTTCTATAGCTCAAACTTAGCCAGAATGCAGCGGAGAGCTGTAAACTGTCTAAGACAAGATTAAAGTCAACGACTGATAGGAGAGATAGTTGGTTTGTGAACGGTTAATGCATTGTGATGTAGTGTTCTTTAAAGAGATGCGGCTTCAACATTTATGTAAATTACAGCAGTGTTGGGGTGGTCCTGATGGACACAGGAATGTTGTTCCAGATCCTGGGTGCATGAATAGAGAAGCCTTTTTTTTTTACACTTCTTAGCCTTCAATCTGAGGATCTCCTCACTGCAGGTGTGCCGAAAACCACCATAGATGATGAGCTTTCTTCAAGATAAGCAGAGTTCCTGGTCATGATGACTTTGTAAATGATGCAGGGATTTTGAAGATGGTGTGTGCTTGAAAGGAGAACCAATGGAATTCTATCAGGATGGGATGATGTGATCATATTTCTTTTTTGCGCTGGTTGAGGCATGCTTTGGCATGTAGGAAGTATTTTAGTGGTGCCAGTGTGGATTCTGGAAGGCTATGGAACAGGGTGTTAACCACCGTATAGATGCAAGAGTACAACGGCTAGCACAGCAGTTTTGACATCTCTTTCAGGAAGAAACGGTTTCACTTTCCTTAGAACAGAGTATAAGCCTTTGGATGTCTGAACCAGAAGAGACTTTCAAGTAGACTTGTGTACCATCTGCATTTTAGTGAATCTGTTATCTGTGATTAGAGCACCAAGTGGCTCCATTGACTATAACAGGGGGCAATATTGAACCCTGGGGTACTCCGCAGCTGAGAGAGATCTTTTGGGACCTGGAGTTGCCCATGTGAACAAATTGGTGTTGGTTGGAAAGGTAGGGGATAACAAGTAAAGGGCATTGCCGGTGAATACCATTTGAGACTTGAGAATGCATATGAGGGCGTGATGGTCAAATATGTCAAAGGCAGCTGAGAAGTCCAGCAATAGCAGAAGTCAGAGGTTCTTCATCTATGGTCAGGAGGCATCATTTACAATGCATATGGTAGCAGTCTCTGTGCTGCAACATGATCAGAAGCCAGACTGGTAATCGTACAGAAGACAGTTAGCATTGATGTGATCTTGGAGGTGAACATAGGCTGCTTTTCTGGTGATCTTGCTCGTGTATGGTAGATGAGGGATCATCCAGAAGTTCCCTATGTCTTCAGGGTTGAGTATAGGTTTCTTTAGGAATAGAAGGATCTGGCCTGTCTTGAGAGCTCCTGGGAAGATGCCTTGAGTTAGGAAGGCTTTGACCATGGTGAGTAATGGAGAGGGAGCATACTCAGAGAGAGCTTTGATGAAGGATGTGGCTTAGACATCATCTTCATAAGAAGTGGCATTGAAGAAGTGGAGTATGTCAGCAAGATCTGTGAAAGATAGGGCTTTGAAGGCTGACAATTGCAGTATTGTATGCAGGATTGGGCCTAAGAAATGAAGCCACCTTGGTATTGTTGATGTGCCTTCGAATCGTCTGTATTTTGTCAATGAAGTAGAGGTTGATGGCATTGATCTGTTCTGTGGAGTGAGAAATAGGTGGGCTGGCAGGAGGTTGATGCAGTGCTTCATTATTTTGAAAAGCTTTTTGCTTCTATTGGTGGCTAAATTGAATGTGTTGGGATAGTACTTTGCTTTGGCTGATGTGATGAGCTGTCTGTGTGTTGCCCGGAGTAAGTTCAGTATCACAAGGTCATCAGGAGTTCAGTTTTTCTTCCATTTTCTTTCCTGTTTGTGAATGGATTTTTTATTGTCAGCAAGATCATAAGAGTATCAGGGTGCTGAAAGGTTTGGCTCAAATAAGCATGCTTCAATTGGAGCTTGGATGTACACTATGCAAAACTATGGATTTTTTAATCTGTCACTGACTTTCCAAGATTCTGTCTTTTCAAGCTCATAACCATCTTTACTTATATCATGCCATCTCATGCCATCTCAACTGCTTTATTAGATTTTTTTAGTCCCTCAATGCCTGTAACTCCAATGGATGCCACTTAGTTAAACATCTTACCAATGTCATCTGTATACCCTCATACTCTTTTCTCCTTTGTTATTTGACTTCTCTTTTGAGGCGCTTGCATTACATCTGTCAGCTTTTCCCTTGTTGACTGCTATACTTGTTTACTTGCCTGCTATCCTCTATGAAGATAACTAGACCCAATATCCCGATGAACACCGCTCTAAATTGCCATCTCGATTTAGTTTGTTGATTCTTTAAACTTTTAATAAAGCACATAGGACAACATTACAAAGTGTAAAAAGATGTATCAATGGACTTGCCTAACAATGCACCATAACATATTTGCTGTTAATGGCTCGTATTGTTTTATTTCTCCTGGATTTTCTTGCTATATTCCCATCATTACTCATTAAAGTCAAATGTTTTCCATAACATTGTCACATGATCCAATAGATATAGATGTGTACAAATCTGATCATGATGGACTGCACATAGATAGGTGTATGTAGGGTACAGCACTGTACGTTTTTCGAATCACCATTAATCATACTGTAGTTGAATGTTTTGTCTTAATTGTGCACATTACAGTTCTCGGAATCTGGTCTCAGTGGAACTTGTGCAATACAAAACTAGAAATAATTTAATTTAGATGCCAAGTAAGAATTCAGAATGCTAATAAATATAGTTCTAAATTTTGAAGAAAAAAGTCATACTGTACCAATCGTAATTGTCTCTAGTCTAGGAAATAAATAGGCGGGTGTAGCATGTCAATAACTAAACATTTTGATGAAGTGGATTTTGGGTTTTCATGTAGGACACCAACTCATCATTTTCAGTATGTATATGGAAGTATGTTTCAGTGGTGCAGAGAGAGTTTTGTCATCACAGAAGTATTAAAAGCACCAGAAATTGTAACGCTGATAGGTTGTCAGACCCCATTGATGAGAGCCCTTGACCAGCTTTTATAGTTAGCTTTCTTCTGGCAACCTCCATTTTAAGTGTGAGTGTCAAAATGGCAGCCTCCCGCGCTTGCCTGTATTCTCAGAGATTTTCTTCTTTGGGTCAGGCAGGGTAAGCTTAGAATTGGTGACCTCTAAAAATTGCTCTGAGATCTCGAGCTCCGCTGACCCAGCTGTCACCAGAAAAGGTTTCAAAGCCTCATGAGAATGGGCCGAGAAGCATCAGGAGGCAGAGAGCAAGGAACTGGGACAATGAGGTCAAGGGTAAAGGATGAGAGGAGAAACAAACTTATTTTGCCTCAATCTAAGTTCCATTTTTTCCATTCTTAAAGTGGTGGAAATATATGTTTCCCGTTCCTGAAATCATTTTGTTCTATAGTTTGCTAGTGCAAAACTTTAGATCAGACTAATGACTTTTTGAGTGATTGCTCGTTGTGTAGCAGCAAAATGTCATTCACCTTTCCTTTTTTTGTAAAAGGGTATGTAATGGTGCTGGAAGACTACAATATGTGGATTTTGCTTTCTTGTTGAAAGATTAGGGCCATATTACAAAGCTTTGCCCTTCTGCCTATACTAGTGCAAAAACAGCTGGCACTACTTTGACACTTCTGTAATGTGCAATTGTGTAAACAAATTGTGCCTTAGTTCATATTACACAAAGCTTCACTGGCCTTGGTGATTGAAATAAAATAGATTGTGGAACCATTGCTAACTCACCATTTATGATCAAGTCACAGCACAAGAACTTCCTTTTTAAAAAAATGATTTGTATTATTATGTTACTTCTGTAACTAACACATTGCAAAACTGATGTTGCTTCAAACAAAGTCGCAGCTTTCGATTTGAATTTTTATTCTAATTAAATTGAATTTAATCTAATTTCGCTGAATTATATTTTTTTATTGCGTAGACATAGAAAAAAAATAAAGTGAAATCAGTTTGTGACTTATTCAACCTGGTTCAGATACCGTTTGCTCCATGCCCTATCACAAGCAGCAAAAATGGTGCAAAAGGAAGCGTCATGTTTTCATTGCACCTCTGCAAAACAAGTGTAAAAGTGCCCGAGAAGAGTCAGGTACAGTAAATAACAAAGTGATTCAAACATCCTTTTTGGCAAGTCTGCAATACTAATGCCAAAGCAGAAATCACAATTCACAGACAGCTCTAACGCAGCAGGCTCTCTTACTTATCATCTAGGGGACGCGTCATGGACATGTGAAAACCCTTTTGGGCATTTCAAAACGCAAGTTCACACAAAGAAAATGAGCAGTAGTGCTAATGTGTTGAAATGTGGGACATGCTAATGACAGCACTAATACCTTTTGTACGTGTGTCTAAAGACAGGAGCATAGCTGTTTGCACATGTGCACCTTTCTACAATACGTTTGTTGTTAATAAAGTGTGAACTCAGGTCCCAAGAATTAAGAGGGCTAGAAGTGGTGGCCGGTCCTTTGCTTACCTGGCCCCCAAACTGTGGAAGTCTCTGCCGGTCACTATTAGACTTGACACTGATCTGTCCAGCTTCAGAAAGCAATTACAATCATATCTGTTTAAAACACAATTTGGATAGTTTTCAGCAGGGATGGCTTGTGCTGGGAAGCCCGATACGGGTAGCTATGCGCTTAACAAATGCTGTTAATAATAATATTAATATCTTTCCAATATTTAAATATTTCCTTATTTCCTATCGTTTTGACTGTAGCATTTATAGATTGAGCTTATCAGACAGTGCAAGTTCTCTGGCTGCAAAAGACCTATTGACAGCTTTCCAAGAGCTGACAGTGGGCATGAAGACTGCCGATTGCTTACCAGTGTTTGGGTTTATTTCACGCTCATTTGCTTGCTTCTTTTTCCATGGCTTATCTTGTCCATCTTGTGTTTGTTCCTCTCCTGGAGCATAGGCATTTTATTTGTGTCCTTCCACTGCTCATTTTTAGGAAACGACTTTTTTTCTTTTTGCTTAAACACTCCGCAAGAGTATATGTATTTTCTAGCTGTCTACCTCATGTGCTTCTCTCAACCCCACCCATGCTCCATGTTGCTCTCTTTTGCCCATGTGCTTCTCTCCCCCTCAAGGCTCTGTGTTGCTCTAAACCATGTGCTTCTTCCTTCAACCGGTGTTGCCCTCTACCTCATGTGCATCTCTCTCCGCCGTCATTGTTGCTCCCTTCCTTGTGTGCTTCTTTTCCTTCTTCCCACCTCCCACCTCCTGCTACCTCAACTCTCTCCTTTAATTGTAGCTTTTTTGGGAGAGCCAGGCAGCAGATTTCTGCTGGCCCTTACGCTATACACAAAAAAGCACTTTTGCGCTACTTCGGTTTCATGTTTTTCTTAACAGCTCCATCTCGAATCGGTAAATAAAAAATATGGTGCATGGCTCAATTACAAAGTAACGTAGCTGTCAGCAGCTGAGTCTTTGTACCCTTTTTCTTTTGTTCATACTGTACAGCTTCTGCATTTTTGCCGATGGAGTACACCATGAACAAAAAAACATTGGAAGAGTCATTAGGTCTCAGAGGCGATACTGGCTTTACAAATTCTTAGTTAACCTGATATTTGTGCATTTTTTCTTTTTGTTCATACTGTATAGCATCTGCGTTTTGGTTGATGCAATACACCATGAACAAAAAACATTGATAGAGTCAATAGGTATCAGAGGCGAGACCTACTGGCTTTACCAATTCTTGTTTTTTTTTGTTTTAAAAAGCTTTTTTTATCAGAAGCAACATGAAACATCGTGAATGTGCACACGGAAATACAAATTGTCACTTAATAAAAATTACACCTGGAGAGAAAAAGCTTTTTAGGAGTTTGCAGTTTGAGGGGAAGGGCAGGGGAAGGAGGGATGAAACATAGGAAATAAAGGATAAACATGATATGAGGGAGTTAAAGTCCTCACTCAGGGCCTCATTACAATGCTGCTGCATCTGCAATCCGATTCCGACCGCTGAAGCCAGGAAAGTTCCCCCCACCATGTTACAATGCAATCCCTGCTACTGCAGTGGTCTCATCTACTGCTTTGGACATTCCCCCAAATATGTCACTGCAAATGTGCACAAAGTCACAGGAAACATTTGATATGTACATACATGCATGATATATGTGGGGATATGCCTTGTGCTGCATGTACCCCATTGCTGGAGTGTGGCGATCTGTGCAAAGTTCAGTCAATGAGGATATGTGCCACCTATGGATTTACCTGCATTCCGGCACCCACAGGGTCATAGTCTTTGGGGTTCAGCTGCCACGGTGTAGGGGGGACCTAAAGAAAAGGATCCGCACTGGAGACTGTCAGGGAGAAGCTGATTTGGGTGAGTATGCACCCCAAAGCCTTTGTTTCCGATGAGCCGAGACAGCCGGTCGGACCCCCACGGTCAGCTCATCGGAAATGCACATCGTAATCGAGATGGCGGTCGGAACACCTTGTACAGCTCTATGGCTGCTGCTTTTCTCCAACCGCCATCTCAGCAGTCGGAGAAAGATTGTCGGAGTCGGCGGTCTGTCAGTGGTCAGTTGGAGTGCACAATGCATGTATCGTTATCCGGCGGTTGGACAGATCGATTCCAATGAGACTGCGGCGGTCCCACTGCCTCCGACTGGACCGCAGAAACCGTGCCAACCAGCATCTTAATGAGGTTCTAAGTATATACCAAAGGAGAGAATCCAAAAATATTATAAAAAATAATTCAATAACAATATGGAGTCAACACTAATCTTGAAGAAATAATAAACAAACAGAGAGGTAAGTAATAATGGTGGGTGGAAATTCTCACATAACGTACAAACAGTATAAGAATCAGAAATTTCAACATTTTCAAGAAAGGTGGTTAATGGCACCCACAGCATATGTCTATTATGCAAAGAGGAACCTGAAGGTATATAAGTAGTATCCAAATTATCCTGATAACATAACGAATCCCACCAGGCCTTGTAAGAGAGATTAGTGGAGAATTTCGAATTAAGAGCAATTTGTTGAATGGCGAGTGCTAAAATTACATGTAATAATTTGTTTGTAGTAAATTGAAAAGAAAATTTGCTAATTTCCGAAAAATATAGTAAGAGTGTTAAAAGGGTAATGCATCTGAAATACTCGTGTAAGTTGGGCCCAAACCTTATGCCAGAAAGATAAGGTGTATGGGCACCAAAATAGCATAGGCATTTGTGAAAGGAACAAGACCAAAGATGGGTTGAGGTACCTGCAGAGAATTTGGCACTGTGAAGAGGAGTAATATAAAGTGTACGGTAAATAAAAAATAAAGTGTGAGCTATAGTAGTAGACCATGAGATTTTATGAATACGCGACCAGATTTGATTCCAAAATGTAACCTGCCAATTAACCCCTAAGTCGCTCTCTCAGAGGCATTCAGGCCCGGACTTGGTTTGAATAGTATTTTGAGGTGATATAAGCTTATAAATAATGGAAACTTTAGGGTGGGAAGAAAGATGTCTGAATAAATCAGAACTGCGTGGTACTGGAGGTAAAGTGTCTTGTAAAGTGAACAAAATATCTGGGATGGTGTTCAGAAGCATGGAAAAACAAATGTGGACAATGAAATGTGTGTAGGAGTTGAGGAAAAGAAATAGGATCACCTCTACGAAATAACTGTGATACCCACATAATGCCCATATCTTTCCAAGACCTCCAGAAAATAGGCCTAATATTCATTTTAATAAATTTATTATAACAAATAGGCATGGTCAAAAGGGTAGGTTTGGATAAAGCGGGGGGTAATACAATGAGCGCAACAAGGAACAAGAATGTTTGATGGAGGAGATGCAGTAATAGAAGATTTAGATGAGAAAGAGAGAATTTCCTAAGTAGTTAAAGGATGAATCAATTTCCTTTCAACATCTAAGCCTGATGTAATCCAAATGCCTTATGATATTGAAGGAAATCCGGAAAGTTGACGCCTCCTTCTAGTTTAGATTTCTTAAGTGAAGAAAGGGAAACCTGGCCTTCTTATCTCCCTTAGGAATCAAGAAAGAATATAATCTATTTTCTTAAAAGTAAGCCTAGGAACACGGAGTGGTATCATAGAAATGATATACAGAAGAAGGGGAGAAAGCATCACTTTGATGTAGTCTAAACAGCCCCACCAAGAAAAAAATAGAGGGTTCCATGATGAGAGTAATGATTCAATTTTGAGGAGGACCATTGAAAACGAGTATTAGAAAAAGACTGTTTAGGGATATATTTATTTATTAAAAGCAAGTATTTCAGTCCTATCCATATTGACTTAATGACCTGAGACGTGAGAAAAAGAGGCAATTTCAGTGAGGAGAATCGGCAGAGACTACTCAGTTTGAGAAATAAAAAGAAGAATATCATCAGCGTCATACACCACGTTGAAGAAGAAAATATAATAGACAATACCACAGCACTATTGAAAATCAGTGAGATACTTAGGGGGGCACCGGGACAGATAATTTTAGGAGGGGACTTTAATTTCATTCAAGATTTGAAGAAAGACACCTCCAATAAGAACAAGAAGCAGTTAAAGCCTAAAACCAAAAAAGTCCTAGATGCTTTAGAGCAGGAACATCTTTTGCTAGATCCCTGGCGCCTAACTAACCCGACTAATTGTAAATATACATGATATTCCCGCCAATTTCAAACGGCTTCTCGTATTGATTTTTTTTTAATATCGCGATCTTTGAAACATATAGGTACAGAAATAGGGGCAAATTCATTTTCTGATCATTCCCTTGTAAAACTAGAGTTGGAAATTGAGGAGGGAAGGAGGACAAGATCCAGGTGGCAGATGGATCGTCTCCTCCTTCAGGATCCCCAATGGGTAGCTGATGTAAAAGAATGGATACTAGAATACTTTAGGATTAATGAAGATACAGCAGAAGTTTTTTCAGTTTGGGGGGGATTCAAAGCAGCCTTGCGTGGGCAAATGATCGCTTTTTCAGCCGCCCAGTCCAAACAACGACATGAAAAAATAGCCAAACTTCAGCAGGCTGTGGATAGTGCCTTGCGCCTGAGTAATACCTTGTCACAGGGGGCGGGGGAAGTTGGGAGTCAGCTTGAAAGGGCGAAACAGGCACTGAGGGAATTCTTTTTAATTGAAGAAATAAATAGTTCTAGGACGTACCAACAACGTGTTTACGAGGACAGCCAAATGGTCGGTAAATTGTTAGCCAGGGCAACTAAAACCAAGCAGGAAGCAGCCTTGATTTCCGAAATTATTGATCCAAAGACCAGGGATATGATAACGGGTAAGGACGGCATAGCCGAAGTCTTTATGGAACATTATCTGCAGCTATACGCCACTAGATATGAGGCAAGATTGGACCGAATCCAGGAATATTTTGAGGGGGTAAATCTTCCGAGCTTGTCAGAGTCGCTTGTGGAACAAATCCAACTCGACATATCAGCAACAGAAGTTTTAAATGTGCTGAAATCTATTGCAGGGGCAAAGGCCTGTGGAACTGATGGGTTGCCGATTGAATTTTATAAAACATTTTCTAAGGAATTGACTCCTTTCTTGGCGAAGCTGTTCTATAATATTAAGTCGGGAGGCTGTGTCCCCTCAAGTTTTAAAGAATCTATAATTGTCAGCTTTGTGAAGAAGGGCAAAAATCACAAAGACGTCAATTCCTATAGACCAATCAGTCTCCTAAATGCTGATTATAAGATTCTAATGAAAGTCCGGGCCCAACGTTTCACCCCCATAGTCCAGGAACTGATTCATAGTGACCAGTCCAGGATTGTTGCAGGGAGGTCTATGTCCTCGAACACTGGGTTCTTAATTCAGGCTCTCGACTATGTTAAGAACAATAAACTCCAACGCTCATCATGATGGTGGACGCCGAAAAGGTATTTGACCTGGTTAACTGGGACGTACTTTTCTTTGGTTTGGACAAATTCGGTATCCCTGTCCAGGTCACCAATATGTTGAGGAATATCTATCAGGGTGCCCAGGCTCAGGTGGTGATAAATGCCAATCAAATAGGGACAGTTAATATTAATCGTGGGACCAGACAAGGGTGTCCGATGTCCCCCTTACTGTTCACCTTTTTCATCGAGCCCCTGGCCATAAGAATCCGCGAAAATCCGGAAATCGAAGCTCCAATACCGGGGATGGTGAAATTAAAACTGTTCGCAGATTACATTGTTTTATATTTAAGTCCTGAGAGCCTGAACTTAGACCGGACACTAACAGAATTCAGTCAATTTGAATTGATTGTGGGGTACAAAATAAATCAAAATAAAACCGAGATCTTAACATTGAATGTCAATTGTAATTTTCTCCCCTCCAATCTCAAATCCCAGGCTTTGAAAGCAGAACCAATACGATATCTGGGTATATATGTTTCCAATCACTATGAACAGTTATTCAGCTTAAACTATTTAGCAATGCGGAATAAAATCAAGGTATTGCTCGATAAGTGGTCGTTTCTGCCCCTAACTCTAATAGGTCGTGTAGCTCTAATAAAAATGTCTATTCTTCCCCTGTTAGTATTCCTTTTTATAAATGTACCTTTGAAAATCAATTCCAATTATTTTAAAGAGCTGGAGTCAATGTTTAGAGAATTTGTCTGGAGTAGGAAGGCTTCTAGGGTTAAGCAAGCAATATTACAGTTAGAAACCAATCAGGGTGGTTTAGCATTGCCGAAAATACGAACTTACTATGAGGCAGCGATTTTAGATCTTACAGAACGTCTACTGGAATCAAATGGTTTATTAGACAATTTTCTCTTTGACAAAATGGTTCAGGAATCTGGCTCGCAAATTCCGATATTTTTAAAAACATCTAAATTGCCGAAGAAGACCGGATATAAGACAGTACTAGACTTCTCCTCTAGACTGCAATCCTTTTTAAACAAGCCGGTTCTTCCGGATTCCACTATTTAAAGTTAGTGGAATGTAAAAATCTCTGTCTTCAAATACACTCTAGTCGTCTTAAAAGTTGGAAGGATTGTGGCCTAGAAGAACTGGGGCACTTTTTTTAATAATAATAAAGTAATTTCTTGGCAAGAGGTCCAAAATAGATATGGTGATCATAACAAGCCCGGCTTTTTTGAGTATCTGCAGATTGTAAATTTTATAAATAGATATAATTTATCATCAAGCGGTCCCCCAACAAAGCAGGTGAGCGCTTTATATCGAGCCAAATTAAGGGGGGTTGGCAACTGGTACACTCAGTTGAGAAAGAGTAATGAGTCCCCCCTGGTTGAGGAATTCTTAGGAAGAGTAACACAGGAAACTACCTGTTCTTTCTCTAGCCGGGAGTGGCAGTCTATAGCCCAGTTAGGGAGCAAGGCATTAAGAGCTGCCAATTTTAAAAGGATGGCTTTCCTATCTCGGTGGCTGGCATATTATACCCCTAAAACTCTTAGTAAAAGATATCCGGAAGTGGAGAATAGATGTTTTCGATGTCAGTCAGAAGGTGAAGGGGCTTGGCTTCACACATTCTTCACGTGCCCAAAATTAGAGTTATTCTGGGTCAAGATCTTCTCGGCAATAAGTCAGGCAATTCAGAAGAGGCTCGATCCAAAGGCTGAGGTAGCCCTGTTTGGTATTTCTAGAGTAAGGACTGATTTGACAAAAGCAGAAGAGACCTTCACTGTGATTTGTTCCCTTGTTGCTCGCTCTCTAATTCTCCAGAATTGGAGGTCTGAAGATGTACCTTCTTATTTTAAATGGTTAAACAAAATTAAACGAACCATGATGTTTGAAGGAGCATATGCTAGGAGGGTAGGCGCAACAAGAAAATTTACTGCGGTTTGGAAGTTCTTTGAGAATTCTGAAATTATGGTGGGAATATAAATCCGATAGATATTGCATTTCAGCACTTGGGAGCACTACAGTACATAGCACTTTTTTTTGGCGCGTTTGATATGCACTTTAAAAAAGGCACGACAGCACTTTAACACTGCAGCATCTCTGCAGGTAAATCCTTGCACAGTTCTGAATGGTTGAGATACTGTTTTAAGTAGTGCTCTAAAATCAAGGATAGAGTTGAACTATAGTTGGACTATGATTTTAATTATCCTTGCTCTTAGGTTGACTTTACGTAAATGTATAGGTCCCCGAACAATTTTAGTGTGATTTTCTCTGGTCATTGTAGCACTCTAGCTCTTTAGAATATTAATGAGTAAGATCTGTTCACTTATAAATAATTTAAGACACAGCCAGATTACTGTTGCAATTTGCTCTCCATCCATGTCTTGGTATTTAATCCATGTTGGTTCCATTTGAATAATGAATGAGATTTGTTGATCGAAGAATGTCAGTTAAATTTCCTGTTGATCACTGTGATTATTATGTATTTTATGCCTTTTTGCTCTGCTCACTAAAAAAAGTCAAAAAAAAAAAAGAAGAGGAAAATATGGGGGAAGCATACTATTGACTAACACTGAAGCTTACAGATATTGATATATTAATGTAATTAATGCTTTAAATTTAAGATCAAAACCTTGCCAGGATAAATATTTCAACTTAAAGTTCCAGGTAATCCTATCAAAAGCTTTCTCAGCATCTATAGTGATGGCTGCCAGTGGGTATTTAAGAAGAGAGGCATTACTCAGGACACTAAAAAATAAACAAGTGTTATCTGACACGAACCTCCCTTTAATAAAACCTGATTGTTCCTTACCTATCAAATGTGAAATTAAGGATTCTAAGCAAAGTGCTAGAAGTTTTGAGAATAATTTATAGTCCACGTTAACTAGAGAAATGGGTCTGTGATTTTTATAATGAGCAGGATCTTTGCAGTCATTATGAATAAGACAAATTGTAGTCTATTGGAAAGTACCAGAGATAAGGCCAGTGGAGGTAAACAAATTAAAACAATTGTAATGAACAGGGGAAACGAATATTAGAAAAGTGAAGAAAAAATTAAACAGTAAAGCCGTCCGGATCAGGCGATTTCCCCTTCCTCAATAAATTAAGCTCTTGTGAAATTTCTTGCAATGAGATATCAATTTCTAAAGAGTTGAAATCCAAAGGTGTTTGGATATGTTTAGGAGTAGATTGTAAATAAGATTCAATATGATCAAATGCTGCTTGCGATTGCAGGAGTGTATAAGAATTTATAGAAGTGAGTGAATTCTTCCAAAATCTCATTATCCTTTAGCAATGGAGTGCCATGCAAATTAAGCAAAGAATCTATCTTCAGGTGTTGTTTCTTAATTATGAGATAGTTAGCTAATAATTTACTGACTCTTTAGCAGTATTGAAGAAGCTTCTTTAGTCTAAAGTTCATTGAATTGGAGTTTAGCTTTGAGGAGATTTTGAAGATCACCAGCCAACTTGGAAGTATAGTATTTCTGTTCTAAAGTTTTTATTGAAGCCAATAAAGTTTTATGATCACGGGATCATGCCTTGTTTCTGTTTGATATATATTTAATGACAAAACCATGAGCAGCTGCCTCAAAAGTATCACATAGAAACTGGAGGTAAATATCAGGGGATTCAATAATTAAAAAGCATTCAGAGGCAAACGAAACAAAGGATGAGGAGAATCGAGAATCTGTTAATAAGGAAGTATTAAACTTCCATTGATGTAAATCAGGATGAGGGGGGACCAAGACCAGATCTGTGATGACCATGGCATGATCGGAGAGCAAAATAGGACCAATGGTGGATTGAATGAGACACTGACATAAGGGTTTGGAAGCAAAATTGTGATCTAGTCTAGTGAGTGAACCGGGCATGTTAGAATAAAAAGAATATTCTCATAGAGTGAAATTCTAGAGTTTCAATGAATCAGTTAAAGCATTTTCAGATATGGTGGAATTAAACTATTTATGAGAAATGAATCTGACTGGAGATTTTTGATCCAGAAAAGGATCCATGATTTTGTTACTAGACCCGCCTAAGATAAAATAGTTATTAGCGTATTGTAAACATTTTTGTGAATTTGCTGGCTACAATGTAGGGCCAGGTTGTGTTAGGGCATATATATTAAAGACTGTTATAGAAATGTTGTTTATGAGTAAATTAACAATAAGCCAACTGTCCTCTTTGTCAGGGATTTCCTACAAAGAATAATAACACTGTTCTTCTTAGTAGAAGTAGGTGAAACAAACACAGAACTCGCCCACCCAAGTTACAATTTTAATGCTTCAGAATTGCTAAGGTGAGTTTCTTGTAGCAGAGCTAAATCTGGGCTTAACTTGGCTAAAAGAGATAACACTCTCCGCTGTTTGATAGGATTAATAAATCCTTTTACATGTCATGAAATTACTCTGAATGTAACATGGAGAATGCAAATATAAATAATTCAGGAGGACTGTCGGAAAAGTAAAATTATTAAAAGATAGAAACAAGAGGATACAATGAACAAAAGAAACATAAAATAAAAAACTGTAAATATCAAATGGGAGAAGGCAGAAGAAAAAGGAGGCAGGGAGCAAATGGAGAGGAAACAAGAAAGAAGTACAGTACATGTCAAAAACTAACAGCTGAAAACATATATGTTAATAAAGGCACATCAGACAGGGGCCACACATCCACAATGGAACGAGATGAAAGAGGAGGAGGGAAGAGCCTATAGATGGTGCACACCCGTAGGGAGACAAAAACCTAAAATAAGCAACAGAACAAAACATCATAACAATACAATCAAGAGGAAAAGTCAGCTTAGATGATATAATAGTCATCAACGTGTAGAGGGGCGGCTGTATCCATGGTATCAGGCATATGTAAGTATAGAAATCTTCTGAGTTCAGACCGATCTTCAAAGGTATTAGTTTTGGTCTGATACATGACCTTAAAGAGG
Source organism: Calotriton arnoldi (assembly GCA_963921515.1). Lineage (NCBI taxonomy): Eukaryota > Metazoa > Chordata > Amphibia > Caudata > Salamandridae > Calotriton > Calotriton arnoldi. Next base: position 527,996 of record CAWUFW010011134.1, on the reverse strand, counting down.
CAGAGATGAAAAAGGCCATAGATTGCCACCAAAGAATGCAATGCAGGACGAAGATTGAGAAATTCCTTCCGTCTGCTGGCTGTAGCATTTGAAACATCCTATGTGATGAAGATCTTTCTGCCAGACCACACGATTTGTCTCTTGGATTTAGTCGTGTTAAGGACTTTCGAAAGGTCTGTAAATTCCAAGAATAAAATGATCACACCTCAAGGTGTGGGATGTGAAGCAGACGTAGAGAGACGTTGACCCAATCTGTGAGCTTGCTGTATATTTAAGTTCATGGAGGGGGTAGATCAACTAACTGTGGTAAGAACGATGAAAAGAGGATCATCTCCATCCATACCTCCTGGAATACCATAAATATGCAGGTTGTTTAGGCGATTTCTGTTTTCTAAATCCTCGGAGTGCTTCTTTGGTTGAATGACCTCTTTTTCCTTTTCCAAACCTTAATTTTATTTGTCTCTTCTTGTAAATCACTAACTCACTACTTCACTACTGACATATTAGTCTCTATGACACACCATTTATCGTCCAGATTTTGAATGCTCTTATTTGTCTGCTCAACAAAAGGGGGAAGGGCGATGATTTCTTTAGTAAAATCTCCATTGAGACCAGAGAGGATGACTTCTCAGGAGACAGGGGGACTTATTGGAGTCTCTTGTTGGGAGCTGAGGATGTATGTGATTTCCCTGAAGTAATAGTCGAAGAAGCAGAGTGAGAGGCAACACAGTGCACCATTGCATCAATAAGAATAGTTATCCATAAAAGGTTCACCAGGCAACAAGCATGATATGTGTGTACTCTGGAGTTGGTATGAAATGTCTTTAATCTCCCCATAAAAAAGCACAAAAAAACAACAGGAGTAGCAGAATAAAAAGTAAAATTAGTTGATGAGAAGATAAAGGAGGAGATTTACCTCATATAGGTAGGAAGATGAAGGAAACACCAAATGCACTCCAGTGTAGACAGAGTCCCGTAGCAGAGAGCAGTAAATGACAAAAAGCTGACTCCAAATTATAGCAAATGCAGGCGGAAATGAAAAAAGGGGAATGTTTGAATTTCAGTCATAATGAGACAAGGAGAGTGCAGCCGACCCAGCAGGCGGCACAATTAGCTAAGATGGCCGCTGTGATATGGAGCGCTTCATTGCCAGAATGTAAATGAGAAGCAGCGACACCACTAGGAGAGATGCCGGGCTGCCACGCTCACCTCGCCAGCATGTCAGATGTGTGCCAATGTAGACCCTCAGGAAAGAGAGTTGAAACTGCTGTGAAAAGCAATGAAGTGTTCAGCCGAGCAGCAGAGCGCCGTAGTCAGGCGGCCATCATAGGTGGCGCCTAAGCCACGCCCCACCAATTCTTGTTTTAATCCGATATTTGCACATTTTTCATTTATTTCTTTTTGTTCATACTGTACAGCATCTGCATTTTTGCCGATGTACACCATGAACAAAAAAACATTGGTAGAGTTAATAGATCTCAGAGGTGAGACCTACTGACTTTACCAATTCTTGTTTTAATCTGATATTTGCACATTTTTAATTTAAAAGCACGAACTTTCATTAAAAATGTGATTATTCAAATCTGGATCTTATTTTTGGATTTAGGAGACAATTTTGCAATGGACACAATATTATTAGTTTTACATTTGTTATTTATATATTTGCACGTTACTTAAAGACCTATATTTAATAGCATTGACTGCTCCATAACCTCTTTTCTCCTTCATGTGGCATCAAAACAAAGTACATCTTTTGTTATTCAGATTGTTAAAACACGGCAGAGGTTCCCAGCCAGATGTGATATGTCTCTGTCAGAGTGGCTTCCTGGTAATAGCGGTTAAGAAGTAAATCCTAATAACTGCATGAGTGTAGACACCTTGCTTTCCTTGTTAAGAAACAATACACGTTTTTTAGTGAAAGCTGAATTCGGGGAAATGTCTTATCGGTTGACGGTTTGTTTCACATGATGTTTTTATTTTGGATGATGGATTATTTCAGGAGAAATGTATTTGTTTCTAGCAGTTTTTATTTTAAATTTAAGGCACTTCATTTTAGGTCGTGATCTACTTCATTTGATGTTTTATTCCAGCTAAGGGCTTGTTTTACTGGAACCTTTACTTCGGATAATGATTTTTTTCAAGTGATGTTTTTCATGCTGTGGTCATATTTCAGGTGATGTCTATTTATTGTCTAGGGTAATTTGTTGATAGGTTATTCAGCTGATTCTTTTATTTCTGACTTGTTTACCTCAGTTTAATATTTCTTTCAGTTTAGGATGCATTTGGATGCCACTAAATTTTGTATGCAGAACTACTCCGGATTATGTTTATTTCCTCTGGTGCATATTTGAACATGGTGCTTTTTTCTGATTCGATATTTTATTTCATAGGGTGATTTATTCTCTATAATGGCTTATCTCTGGAGGTTTATTACATTTGATTGCATGTTTTGAACAGTTTTTTATTTTTATATGATAGTTGTGTCAGTTTTCCTCTTGAGGTTTTTTCAGCTAAAATATGCAATTGTCCCATGTTTAACTGTGTGTCACACGTTTGGAAAAGAGACAGAAGGTGCATTGAATTCGAATTCTATACATCTATGCGACATGTATGTTTCACTCTGTATACATGGCACAGGAATCGAGAGTTAGTATCCAACGGACGCTATAAGTGAAAAAAACAGTTTGAGTCATATGAATAAGTGGCTAAGGAGACAGAATATGAGAAGTGGGCAGAGCCCAACTGTGCGTCCTACAATGAGATAACCACAGGAGAGAGCAAACACCATGAGACATAGGGGGCATATTATCAAGGACCTGCGATATTTCTCGCAAAGCGCGCTTAGCGCTGTTTTCTTTATCGACGGCTATCGCTGGATTTCCTCGCCGTGATAGCGCGGTATTATCAACGCGTATCGCAAAGGCGATAGGAAATCCAGCGATAGCGAGTTAAACCAGCAATAGCGTGAGAATTCCAGCGCTAAATTAACAGCGCTAATGAAAAGCTTGCTAATAGGCAAGTGTATACTTAACCCAACAATCCACCCCCCATTGACAAGATGGTTAAGGCAAGTTTTTTTCAGGCGTTAAATTCCAGCGATAAGCGCGAATTTTCCTATCGCTTCGCGGGCTTTGATAATAGGGGGAAGTTGTGTTTACGACTGTTTCAATGGAGTTTTAGTCAGGAACGCCTACTTTGCATGTCATTAGCGATATATATCGCTGACATGCTTAGAGGTAAAAAAAGCGGCCGGTATCGCTAAAAAACTCACGCTAAGGCCCGTTAGCTGCAGCTTGTTAATGGTGTGATAAAAATATCGCCGCATTAGCGGCAGAAAAGTGCTGCTAACGCGGCGATAAAGGGCTTGATAATATGCCCCATAGATATTCATCATGGAAAAAACTTAAACTTCTATCAGTATTGCACCAGTAACCATGCCGCAAACACTAGCATTGTCAAAGCCTACAGGTCTATTTTCGTAAGTGAAAGTGTTTCTTCATTGATTGATGAGTATCTGTGTGCAAAAGGTTATGAAGGCACGATAAGTCACTGGTTGGAAGAGTGAGTAAATGGATGAATGAGTACATGAGTAATTAGTAGTTGCTTTCTTGTAGGTCAGCAATGATCCGTAACTGAAGAGCAACCTTGCTTGACACCACTGGAATCAACCTGCACCTGACTGAAGACACTCAATTAAGCCAAAATCGGTCTTGGGCTGCTTGTGTTTTCGTCCATAGAAGACCTGGCTTGAGAGTTTGGTCTGGACTATTCCTCTGAAAATGTTTTATCAAGCTTCAGTTTCAGTATTTTATTCTCCTTGTCACTTCACATTGATATAAGCTTTGTGAAAAACAAGGGAGTTATATGTGTGACTCACTAGGGTCCAATTAGTTGTATTTTCTGCATGGGACAGCACCTGGTGGCCGACCGCCCTCGGAAGCCCACCTACCCCCTCAGACCACGCCAAGAACCTCGGCATCGTACTCGACTCATCACTCTCCATAAACCGACAGGTCAACGCCGTCACCTCCAGCTGCTTCAACACCCTCCGCATCCTCCGCAAGACCTTCAAGGGGATCCCCCCTGAGTCAAGGAAGACAGTCACCCATTGCACTCATCACCAGCAGACTGGACTATGGAAACGCACTCTACGCCGGAATCAACAAGTCCCTACTCCGCAAACTCCAGACAGTACAAAACACCACCGCCAGACTTGTCCTCGGCATCCCCCGACACGAACACATCAGCCAACACCTACGAAGTCTCCACTGGCTCCCCATGGAGAAAAGAGTCACTTTTAAAATCCTCACTCACGCCTACAAATGCCTACACAACAACGGACCCAAATACCTCAACGACAGAATCAACTTCCACGTACCCAAAAGAAACCTCCGATCTTCCAACCTCGCACTGGCCGAAACCCCGTGCATCCACAGATCCAGAGCAGGCGGAAGATCCTTCTCTCACATTGCAGCCAAGACCTGGAACGAGCTACCGGCAGACATCAGACGCTCCCCCTCCCTGAACACCTTCAGGAAGACCCTCAAGACCTGGCTCTTCGGCTGAACAGATCTGCGGACCCCCCCACCTCAGCGCCTTGAGACCCTCATGGGTGAGTAGCGCGCTTACAATTCCCTGATTGATTGATTGATTGATTTACCAGTAACAGCTTTTTGCAGTGCTAACTCTACCCAATGGTGTTAGTGCACTTTACAAAGAATCAGAATGAAAACTGTTAATATTCAGTGGTCAACTGCATCACAGAAGATTAGATGATGATAGAGAACAGAAAATATATGATAATTACATGGAAGCAAGATGCATTTGATTATAACATTCAGGATGTGAGGAGGGTAGTATTCTCATCAGCGAGAATGTAGAAAAGTGTTTTAGTTTTGTCGGATTTAAAAAGATGTGTTTTTTTAGAAATGTGTTGAAAGAATTGAGGGAGATGAGTAGTCATCTGAGCAGGGTGGAAGTACAGAGGGTTGGCCCATGCTCAGTAGAAGCGTTGCCTTGTGCATTGACATCATTTGTTTTTAATTTAGAGGTCTCCAGCTGAAAGGAGCCCTTGCTTCTTAAACGTCATTATCTGCTGATATAGTAGGTTGGCCAATCACGGTTGATCTTTCAAAAGAATGGCTTTGTCTTCCAGGCAACAGATTTAAATTTGATCCTTGCTTCAAGGGGCTACCAATGCAAGTCTCTCACGATTGGAGGAATGCTGTTAAATTTATCACTGTGCCAGTGATTGTTGTCTAAGAGATCGCTATAGTGTGGCGGCTGTTCCTTGACATTCATGAAAGGACATCAAAGATAGAAACTCACTTTGATTTCCTGGAAAACACTTTTTAATGCCAGTGCCGTGACTTGTATCTACCAGTAATTTAAAGGATTGTATATCAGGAGCTGGCTTGCGTAAGTCAGTGCTACACGACCAATATCTGTACAGTGTAGTTTAAATGTACATGGATTATTTTGGAAGAAGAATCCTAGACTAAAGAAATGGCACTTTAGACAATGTGCTCCCTGCTAATTCTCCTACCTAAACAGAGAAATTTATTTTGAAACTCTACTCAATTTATGGATGTCACTCTTTCAATAAGCCCATCAAAAGCATCTGCTCGAAAAGAGGTGAACAATGTCAGTAAGAAAACACTGTTCACTCTGACAAGTTCTTAAGTTTGTTTTATTCAGGACTATCGACAATTAACCTGCCTTAATGTATCAGCTAACCATGCTTGATTTTTCTTTGAGGATAAAATATTTCGGCAAGATTATGTAAAGAGATCATGAGAAGTGCTAATTTAAGGCATAGGCCAGGCTATGGTTGTGAGCCTGTAGGCGTCTAAAATAGCAAAAGCGGTGTTATATTGCCAGCTTTGACAATGAAGAATTACTACTTTCTACCTGAAAATTAATGGGCAGTATTGAAACAACACACAATAACACAAAGTACATCAGGATTTCAACACATTACAAAAATGCAACATAAACCAACAAAACATCAGCAAAATAACAACAGCACATCACAACAAAACAACTGAACACAAAAACATAATACAACCTAAGGTTCTATACAAAAAACATAACAATTGCATTATTTTATTGTGTGGAGCTTTGTGTTGGTCTTTTTATTGTGATGTGCAAGTACGCTACTGTGCTATTATTGTGTTTTGGTGTGTTGTATGTTGGTCATTATTTTTCATTTGATTTCTTACCTGCTGGGGTTTGCCACCTACAGTGCTGAGTTCTTTTTTTGGCTATTTGGCTAATTGAAAGCAAACCCCCTGTCTGGCCATGGGAGTGTGGCAGAAAAACTGGCATTAGCCACACCCCCACCCGCACCCAAAATTGAACAAACCAGTTTTTCTGCCCTTCGCAGGGCCAGACAGGGGGTTTACCTTCAAATTGCCCCTGAGATGGACAGAAAGCCTACTACACACCAGGTAATTCGAAAAGGTGCCAAAACAATCAAAAGTAAGTTGAGGCCTTCCCTGGAATTGAGCTACATCCCCACCCCAGAAGGACTAGTAGTTTCTTTCTTCCCCCTGGGAGCAGGTAGGAGGTTTGTCCCAACTGGCGAGGTTGCCCCGAATATGTCCCGGTGGGGTAGAAAGTCCACCTGACACCAGGGACTTTGCCATTGGGGCAAAAGAGAGTGGTGCAGATGTTGCACTCTGGCATTGGCCATACCCTAACCCCAAATCGGACACCCAGAGTGTGTTTCAGTTCCAGTGTTGTTATAGTGTTTTTTATGTTTTTTTTATTATTGTATAATGTTATATTAATGTCTTGTGCTGTGTGTGTGGTGGTCTGCTATTGTATTGTTGGGCTGTCACTATAATGTGGTGTGTTTGCTTCTGCTGAGGGGCTGGCAAGTCACTGTACCTCAGCTGCATCCCATTTGCTTACATTTGCAAAAACATTACTATCGCATAATAACACTGTGACAATTCTGCTTTAATTTTACAGTAGTAAATGGTGTTTGCTCCAATCACTGCACCATTTATCACCAAGGACATGAATTAACAACAAATAAAAATGTTTTTTAATCCAGTCCATTGTGTCCTTTAGCTACATTAAAACCTCTTTCCACAGAAAGACTATTATAAATATATCAAATATACATATACATTTTCATATCTATCAAATATCTCATACATTTTCATTAAGCTGACAAAGTATTGAATATCTATGATAATGCATTCATGATCACTATGCAATTCAGAAAACTGTCGAAGTCTCGATCTGTGATCGCGATACGTTTGCACGCGAAGGAAGTTGTCCTGCGTGAGTGCTGAATCATGGATGGCTCTCTGCTGAAGGCAGGGCAGGTTTGAACCATCCATAGACTAGACGATTGAGTCCAAGTGACGTCCAAACCATGAGCAGGTATGTCCTTTAGAATAGCCACTCGAGGCCCAGGCCAGCCCCAAGCTGTATGAAGTGATGGATGATAAAAATTTTGTGGGTACCCAGACTCCAAGTCTGAGAACTGCTAAATGGCAGTCGGCTCAAATTGCTGCATGTCACTACTTGTTATGGCTATCAGCCTTGTTGGATGACACACTGTAAGGTAAGAGTATGTTTCATGTCCAGTGGGAGAGAGTATTAGCATTAGGTTACCTGGTTTGGTACTCTCATCATCCACAATGTTTGACCATCTCAACATTTTGGATACGCAGGCAACCACTTCATTAGATATTGCATGATGTCCACAGGCAAGGTGGAAGAAATACCGGGTTGGCGCAACAGAGGGTAAAGGTTGCTTCAGATGAAAGCAATCAAATCAGCATAAATATACCTCACTGTCTAATTGACAGTGAGTCACAAAAGCCAGAATAACCACTTTACTAGGGAAAACTGAGACTTGTCCTATGTGTCGCCTGGCTTTCTTGAGTGTCTCATTGTGAAATGTACACGGTTGAGTTAACATGCACTGCGACCAGAGAGATGGTTTACACACACCATCTGTATAAGAGAACTCCATCATTTAAGAATAAAGACTAAAGTATGGCATACAGTCACACTTACAAGCAAGCCTTTATTTGAGAATTGCATGGTATGAACAGATTGAGTTCATGGATCCAATGACCAGTGAGACACAGGTCAGATTTTGAGTTCAGATGTTTATACCGCTCCTTGAACACATGAAAGTGACATTTGAGAACATATTTGTAACTACGCAGCAAAGTAGTTGATGTGCCCACTGCTGTAAAGGTTAGCACTGAAAAACAACACAGAGTCCTTGCATGTGGGTGTTTACCAAAGGGGAAATCAGAGACATGGCAGTTATGAAAACGTTAATGCATCATTTGTTATTTCCAGTTTATCACTTTCAGTCAAATGCATGCTCTACTGAATCACTGACTGATTGTGCTGCACATCTCCTGTCTCTTTTGAATTAAACATTATCTACTATTAAATTTGTTCTTAGGTTTGATAAATGTACTCTTAAGTATCTTGTGTACCAAAGCCATGCCCTTGAAACTAAACGTAGGGTTTGGGTTTGAAGTTGGCAGGTGGAATAGTGTCAATCAAGATTGCAGAGCACATTACCTCTGCCATCTCAATTGTACTCCTCTCTCAAAATTGAGAGATGATGGCCAGCCCAGCTGTCATCTCTGTACACTGAAGGGAACCATTGTCTCAGGAGTTCCTTTCAATGTGCTCAAAGTTTTGATGGCCATTCGCCAAACTTTTCACTTTTTTTTGTGTTTTTTTAGAAACAAACTCCCAAAGAGAGAGCTTATTTCTGAAAAGTGAAAAAATAATGACCTCCACACCCTGGGAGATTTTTCCAAAGGTGTGGGGGTCATTATTGATTTTTCCTGTACCTCTCGGCCAGGTTTTTCCTGGCAGTGATGGGCAGGAAACAAAGGCATTACACAGTCCACCCTAAATAGGACGGATGGTGTAATGTCCTTCATCTGACAGCCTCCTACTCCACTGGACCGTCTGAGGAAGTATTCCATAGACAGAGCCAATGAGAGCTATGTCAATGGAATACTTATGGTCTGCACATCTCTAAATGAGGCGGGCAGACTGATGGGTTGGCGGGCAGGGTACTCTGTTGCGTTTGCGATGGAGTACCTCACCCTCCAAACTCTAAACTTTGTGAGCATTCATAAACAAACAAGACAAAAGTCACCATGTTACTCCCACTCTCCACCCATTGAGTAGAGTCTACTACTGCATAATTTACCACAGTTGGTGAGAAGAATTATACAGTAGTAAATCCGTTTATGCCTAAGAAGTATCCTTTCGTTTCTAGCTGGCAAAGAGCTATTTACAGCCATAAACGTAGGTATGAGGCTGGGAAAAGTTTTGTGAATCGAGACCCGTGAATAAAATGTCTGTCAGGCATCCACTTCCACATATACTGAAAAGAATCACACCCTACTCTTGCAGACCAGGCCATAACTGTGCCAGTTGCACTCTTATGAATGCCCTCTTCATCCTCGGCCATGTTGGGGGTAGTATGTTTGCCTACGCCTCAAACTATGGAACAGGTCCTCTCTCAACCATGGACTTGCCCCACTTGCCCCCTCCACTCAGGAGAAGTGTTGGACTAGCTTGTAGGGATATCAAAATGTTCCCGTGTGGTTAGTCTAACAGGCAGTGCCTAATTTGTAAAATAATGAGCGCCAGTGCCCAAAGCCCTGCTCAGAAGCCCAGCCGGCGCTATTAAATGTCAGCACCCGGAATAGCAAGGCTCCATAGTCCTGAATCCACTTCAGGCCACGTTATTCCACTGTCAGACACACTCTGGCCCTTGATCTCTCTCTTGCAGGTTCCTGCTCTCTCCCTTGGTGATGTTTTTCCATCTAGTCTCTTCCTCCTTCTTTCCAGTTTGGTTGTTTTTCCTCTCCTGTGCTCAGGAAAAGTATGATGGGGAAAAATAACTGCTGGTCCCCAAAAATGAGCTCCATTGGTGTCAGTGTTTTAGCGTTTTTGTGTCTCTGTGTGGGCCTGTTTTGTGGTAAGGTCGGCCGATTTTTGCTGTGGATTTCACTGAAATCGTTTTTCTTAAGGATACACATGCTGCATGTGAACACGCACATATTGTTTGGAAGGTTCCTAATTTTCGTATGGTGGAGGTGAGTTAGTGGGGCACTATTGGTTTTACCTGGTGTTTTTTGGACACTTGTTTTTTGGATGCACATTTTGGTTTGAATATTTCCAGTTCATCAACCAATGCACGTAGTGGTTTGGGAAGGTGCAGTGCGAGAGGGAAAAACATGGTGCATGCAGCACATAAACTAAGCACTGATGTTAAAGGGTTGGGGTAGAGCATTTTGTGAATGTGATGGTGTTTTTATATTTATTTGATAAGTGTTAGTAATGGGGGTCTCTAGTTGGCAGAGGTCCAAATAGGGACCCTTGCTTCTAGTCAGGGTAAGGGGGATACACAATTTAGATACCCCTGCTCAGCCACTGGGTAGCTTGGCACGAACAGACAGACTTATCCCAAAGGCAATGTGTAAAGTATTTGTACTCAAAACACACAGTAATACAGTGATAACACCACAAATGGACACCACACCAGTTTAGAAAAATAAAGTATCTTTATCTAAACTCAACAAGAACAAAATGACAAAAATCCAACATACAAGTATTAAGAATATGACTTTAAAAAGGTTTTAAGCAACTGAGTCCATAGAAAACTATGGATGCGTGATTTCTCTCAAAGTACCTTTAGACAAAATTCACAAGGCCAAACAGCCACAGAGATGGGAAGCATCAAAAATCAAAGATGCGTCAGTTCCTGAGACCATGGGGAGGCGATGCGACAGTTCTGCTGCACGAAGGAGAAGTGACGCGTCGAATCTGGTCTGTAGGGGGAAGTGATGCGTTGATTCCGAGAAGGTTCTGGTCCGCTGGTAACGCGTCGGGAAAACTTGCTGCACAGGTACTATTCGTGGAAATCCGGGATGCGTCGGCGATCGGTGCAGCGTCGTTGATCGGCCCTGCAGATGTTTCTTCAGCCTTGATCCCTCGATGCTTTGGTTCTTGCAGCAGCAACAGGTGCTGTGTCAGTTTCTGCAGCGTTGCGGCGATGCGTGGAGATTCTTCCCGCACACCGGTGCTGTGTCGGAAAAACAGCAGCAAGAAAAGCCATGCATCAATTTTCTTGTAGTTGTGTTGCTTTTCCAGCTCCCAACAGCAGGAACATCCTCGAGAGGCCCAACACAGTCACAGGCACCTCTTGGCAGGTCAGAATTCCCAGCAAGGAAGTTCAGGGGATGAAGTCTTTGTGTCCTTGAGACTTCAGAACAGGAGGCAAGCTCTACTCAAGTCCTTGGAGATCTTCCTCAAGCAGGGGGACACAGCAAACAGCAAAGTCCTTTCCTTGGCAGAAACAGCTACTGCAGGCTAACCCCAGGCAGCACACAGCAAAGGTGCAGTACTCCTCCAGTTTCTCCAGCTCTTCTCCTTGGCAAAGGTTCCTCTTGATTCCAGAAGTAGTCTAAAATTCAGGAGTTTTAGGTCTAATACTTATACCCCAAAATGTCTTTGTTCTGTTTGTGCAAGGGTCTCAGAGCCCAGTCCAAAACAGTTCTGTCCTCACTGGTGCAGTATGACCACAGGGGGTGGAGACAGCATTGTGCAAGGGAGACAGGCCCTATTCAGGTGCAAGGAAATCTCCTCCCACTACTCTAAATTTAGCCAAGCCCCATTCAGCTCAGCTCTGAGTCATCCAGGAAGGGCCAGGCACACCTCAAACCCACCCAGTGGCTGTCTATAGTGAATGCACATCCCCAGTCCCTGTCACACCAAAACCAGACACTCAATACACAAACATGCAAAGGCACACAGAATGGTTAAACAAGAAAATACCTACTTTCTAAAAGTTAATCAACCAAACAAATGCCAATACTGATCATTCGATCAACCATTCATCTTAAAGATCACACACTCCAATTACTATGATCCTTTAAATTTATTCAGACAATATTTTTCAATTTTCAAATTATTTTGTACAACATTAGTACTACCGTGTTTACTGTAAATGTTATTTGTTCAGTGTTGTATGTTTTGTAAGTGAGTTTGTCTCTGTGTATTGTAATGTTATTGATTTTGATGAAATTTGTAAAAATTGATGAGTATTGATGCAAATAATGTTGTATAACATAATTTGAAAATTGAAAAATATGGTCTGAATAAATGTAAGGGATCATAGTAATTGGAGTGTGTGATCTTTGAAATGAATGGTCGGTCGAATGATTATCAGTATTGGCATTTGTTTTGTTGATTAACGTAGTATACATGGCCTAGCCTTACTGATTAAGGGCTGAACCCTTGATAGGTTTAATACTTTCTGAAAGTGGCATTTTCAACCACACAATTTTAAAAACGTCTTTACTAAAAGATGAGTTATTACATTTTGAATTGAGAGAGCCTAAACTTAATTTCTCTATCTTGCCACAATGGAAAGTTATGCTTGTGAGATGTTATAAAGCATTTCCCATTCTATCCTATGGAGCAAGATAGCCTTTCAATAGTGTAAAACGAAATTGGCAGTATTTCTCTATCAGGACATGTCACACACACCAGTACATGTCCTACCTTTCACATACACTGCACCCTGCCCGGGAGGGTACCTTGGGCCTACCATATGGGTGCCTTACATGAAGAATAAGGGAAAGTTAGGGCCTGGCATGTGGGTGCACTTGCCAAGTCGACATGGCAGTTAACAACTGCGCACAGACACTGCAGTAGCAGGCCTGAGTTACCTTTTCAGAGCTACTCATGTGGGTGGCACAATCAGTGCTGCAGGCCCACTTGTAGCATTTGATGTACAGGCCCTGGCACACTTCTGTGCACTTTACTAGGGACTTACCAGTAAATCAAATATGCCAATCAGGAAGAGCCAATTGTAACAACACTTTACACAGGGAGCTCTTGCACTTGCACTTTGACACTGATCAGCAGTGGCAAAGTGACCAAAGCATCTAAGCCACCAAAAATGAAATCCAGCATAGGATCAAAAATACAGGAGGTAGAGGCAAAAAGTCTGGGGAAACCACGCCAAAGATTCCAAGTCTAACATGTGTCCCCTCCAGCTGAAAGATGCTGCGAACTACCCACCTTCTTGGGATTTCTCATCACTAAGGAGGAAGAATCTGGACAGACCATCAGCATTGGAATGTTCTGTATCAGGGCGGTGTTCCACCGTAAAGTCTATTCCCTATTGGAAGATGAACCACCTCAACAGTTTGGGATTCTCACCCCTCATCTGCATCAACCATCTGAGGGGCCTGTGGTCTGTCTGAACCCAGAAGTGAGTCCCAAACAAGTAGGGTCTTAGCCTCTTCAGTGCCCAGACTACAGTAAAGGCTTCTCTTTCAATTGCACTCCACCTCTGTTCCCTGGGAAGTAGCCTCCTACTAATGAAAGCTACGGGTTGGTCCAAGCCCTCGTCGTTCAATTGTGAGATTACTGCTCCCACACCATGCTCTGAAGCATCTGTCTGCACTACAAATTCTTGGGAGAAGTTGGGTGCCTTGAGCATGGGCGCCATGCACATGGCAGATTTCAGGGCATCAAAGGTGGTCTGATAGGCATCGGTCCAGATCACTTTCCTTGGCTGCTTCCTTGAAGTCAGCTCTGTCAAGGGGACAACAATGGTGCCATATCCCTTGACAAACCGTCTGTAATACCCGGTGAGTCCTAAAAAGGCTCTCACCTCTGTCTGGGCATTGGTGGGCTCCCAATCCAGAATGGTGTTGATATTAGGCTGTAGGGGCGCCACCTGGCCGCTTCCTACCTGGTGCCCTAAGTACAAAACAGATCCCCGCTCTATCTGGCACTTACTGGCCTTGATAGTGAGGCCTGCCTTCTGCAGATCCTTCAATACTTCACAGAGATGTTATAAGTGTTCCTCCCTGTTGGAGCTGAACACAGCAATGTCATCCAGGTAAGCGGTGCTGAATCCCTCCAGCCCGGACAATACCTGGTTGACCAGTCTCTGGAATGTGGCAGGGGCGTTCTTCAACCCAAAGGGCATGACACAGAACTGGTAGTGCTCCTCTGGCATTGAAAACGCAGACCTCTCTCTTGCCCCATCGGTCTAGGCAATCTGCGAGTACTCAGACGTTAGATCAAACGTGCTAAGGTACCAGGCAGCTCCCAGCCGATCAATGAGCTCATCAGCTCTGGGGATGGGGTGCGCATCAGTCCTGGTGACGGCTTTGACCCCACGGTAGTCCACTCAGAACAAGAGTTCAGGAGTGGCACGGGGTGCAGCAGCTTTCGGAACCAAGACCACTGGGCTAGCCCAGGGGCTGCAGGAGGGCTCTATCACCCCTAACGCCAACATTTTGGAAACCTCTTCCTTAATGCTGGCCCTGACTTTGTCAGTTACTCTGTAGATTTTATGCTTCACAGGTAAACTGTCCCCAGTGTCCACATCATGGACGCACCAATTGGTGATTCCTGGAGTCAGGGAGAACAGGGAGGCAAATTGTCTCAGCATCTGGCGACAGTCCCTCTGCTGCTCTGGGGTCAGGGTGGGAGACAGGTTTATTCCATCCACTGACCCATCATGTTCCTTGGCGGACAGGAGGTCAGGAAGATGTTCACTCTCCTTTTCCATTCCATCATCTATAGCCAGGAGCATTGCCACTTCAGACTTCTCAAAATGAGGTTTGATGCCGTTCACGTGCAGGACCCTCAAAGTGTTCCTGGGAGTCTGCAAGTTAACCAGGTAGGTTACATCACTCTTGCACTACACCACATCAAATGGACCAGTCCACTTGTCTTGGAGAGCACAAGGCTCTACTAGTGCCATCACCCACACATTTTAGCCAGGCTGAAACTCAACCAGAGTGGTATTCTGGTTGTACCATTGTTTCATCTCCTCCTGGCTGGCTTTAAGGTTCGCCTGAGCGAGTTTCCTAAAGCGTTGATTCTGGTTTCTGAAGGCCAGCATGTAGTTGAACACATCTTGGGGGGTCTTACCAGGAGTTTTCTCCCAGCCCTCCTTCACCAGACTCAGCGGTCCTCTCACAGGGTGCCCATATGGCAATTCAAAGGGACTGAACCCTAAGGATTTCTGTGGTACCTCCCTGTAGGCAAACAACAGGCATGGTAGAAAGACGTTCCACTTACGTCTCATGGGTTCTGCAAGACCCTTTATCATGCCTTTCAGGGTTTGGTTGAATCTCTCAACCAACTTATTCCCTTGGGGATGGTAAGGAGTGGTGAATTTGTACATTACTCCCACAGTGACTTCATATACCTGGAAATGAAGTATGTACCATGGTCAGAGACCACCTCTATGGGGAACCCCACACGGGTAAAGAGGCCCATCAATGACCGGCTCACCACAGGGGCCGTGATTGTCCTGAGAGGGACAGCTTCCGGTTACGGGGTGGCATGGTCCACTAAGACCAAGATAAACGTGTTGCCTAAGGCTGTCTTGGGTTCCAGTGGCCCCACAATGTTGATGCCCACCCATTCGAAAGGGGTGCTCACCACAGGAAAGGGTTGGAGGGGAGCCTTACACTTCCCTCCTGTCTTGCCACTTGCCTGGCAAGTCTAACAAGACCTACAATGTGTGCCAACATGCATCTTCATTTAGGGCCAGTAAAAGTGGGTGATAAGCCTGTAATAGGTCTTTTTGCACCCCAAATGTCTTGCCAAAGGCACGTCATGAGCCAGAAACAGTAGGAAGGTCCTGTAGCATGCGGGTACCACCAGAACACAGGCTGCCCTGGGCTCACTGTAAAGGAGACCATTCTCCCAATAACTCAAATGTGATCCGGACGGGCCACCTGCTGCCTGGTCTGCAGCCTGCTGCCACAAACCAACAAGAGTAGGGCATTCCATCTCCTCCCTGGAGGGACCTCCTTCCTGCTGCTAATGAGTCAGCTCAGGCAGGTCGCCCAGTTCGGCCACTTGCTCCCCTTAGGTTCCAGGGCATCTCCCTCAGGTTCTGCCTCCTCCTGGACCATGGGAACTTTGGGGGCTGTTTCCCACACCCCCTGCTCTTCCTCTTTCTGGCAGGCACAAGGGCCACTCTTTCAGGCTCCAGGTCCTCTTGATCACCCCTACTGGCTGCCATTGACCGAGTAGTTACACAGGCCCACTCAGGCAGTCCCAACATCTTTAAATGAGCCTGGGGCTCTATCTCCCTCCAAGGTGAGCTCTCCAGGTCATTGCCAAGCAGACAGTCAACAGGAATGGACAGACTTACAACGACCTTCAAAGAACCTGAGACCCCAGCCCTCTCAAAGGGAACCTGCACCACCTTACACAGGTGCTCAGAGTTGTCTTCAGCAACTACATGGTGAAGTATATTGGGAATGACCTGCTTCAGACACCCATTGACACTGGACAGATGTCACACTGGCTCCTGTGTCTCCCAGAGCCTCCACCCTCCTCCCATTGATGGCCCCCCACTGCAGGTACTTTTTAGTGTTATCGGCAGGCAGGTTTCTCGAACCATCTCTCTGTCTCCTAATGAGACAAGGGTCATCACAGCTGGCTCCCCATCCTCACTAGGAACCAACTCCTTCCCCAGCACTACACTAACTAACCCCGGTGACTGTGCACCAGTGGGTGCTGGTGGTGCCTTGGGGCACTTGGGATCATTCGCCAGGTGGCCTTCCTGACCACACCCATAATACTTGCGAGGACCCCGGTTGTCTGGCCTACCCTTAGGGGGCCATGACTTCTTAGAACTGGGGGGCTGGGAATAATTACCCTGGGAACTATTTTGGGGCCCTTTAGAGAACTCCTTTACCCTTGTCCCCCCCACTCTTCTGCTGGGGACCCTGCCCACCTTTGGCTGGGTTTTCCACATACCCCTTGTGGAATTCCTTGGAAGAATGATTGCTGCCAGCTCTGGAGGCTGCTCTCCCAACAGGCAAATCATGGGATCTAAAAACATTTTCTGGCACACCCCCATCCACATCTGCATCCCCTGTCTCCTCAGCTTGTCTGGCCTCCCACCAGGCCCTTCGGGCCTTCTGCAGCTCCTCTTTCCTAGAGTTGCTCTTCATGGGACATCTAAAGCTCTTGCAGAATTGCTTGAGTTGCTCTACTTTGTAATTACTTAACATTTCAATGTCAAACTCCAATTCTGCAGCCTCACTTGCTGATTTACCATTTAGAGACATGATGCAGGGATAACTCAAGGGTCAGATCAAAAATAGAACCAAAAATAAATCACAGTATGTACTTTCGTAGTGGTCTGCACTAAACTAGTGATGTACACCAATCACTGTGGGTCAAGTACAAATACAAGTTCAAATCCTCACAGCTGACCACCAATGTTAGAAATGGGAGTCTCTAGTTGGCAGAGGTAGGTACCTTTGTCCAAATAGGGACCCTTGCTTCTAGTCAGGGTAAGGGAGATACACACTTTAGATAACCCCTGCTAACCCCCTGGGTAGCTTGACACAAGCAGACAGACTTATCCCAAAGGCAATGTGTAAAGTATTTGTACTCAAAACACACAGTAATACAGTGATAACACCACAAATGTCCACCACACCAGTTTGGAAAAATAAGGTATCTTAATTTAAACTCAACAAGACCATACGACAAAATCCAACATACAAGTATTAAGAATATGACATTAACCCCTTCGCTAGGCCTTCCCCCCCCCTGTGTTAAGCCTTTTTTTGGCTATTTGGGGTAGTTCATGTTTAGGCCCCTGTAACGTTTTGACCACATAAGGTATCCACGCCAAATTTGCGTCCTTTTATTCCAACATCATGGGGCTTCTAAAGGTACCCAGGGTTTGTGGATTCCCCTGGAGGGGACCCAGAAATTAGCCAAAATACAGCTAAATCTTGTTTTTTTGGGCAAAATGGGAAAAAAGTGCTGCAAATGAAAGCGTCTGGATTTTTCCCTGCAAATGGTATCAACAAAGGGTTTGTGGAGCTGAAATAACAATTTTCCCAGCTTTTATGGACTGACAGACTTTTGTCTGAAAACCAACATTTTTTATACAGTTTTGGCATTTTTCTGGGATATAGCCTATTTTTGCTATTTTTGTGCTTTCAACCTTCTTCCAGTTAATGGTAGAAATGGGTATGAAAGCAATAATGGATCCTGGAAAGCTATACATTTTAGAAAAGTAGACAAAATTCTGAATTTAGCAAGGGGTAATTTGTGTAGATCCTTCAAGGTTTCTTTATAGAAACTAACAGTTAAATATAGGAAAAATTGAAAATTAGTTGAAAAAAACAGCCATTTGTGCCAACGATTTCACCTGTAACTTCTTCTAATTGTGACAGCTGTTTGAAAGCAATATACTGTTTCATCCCCTGGACCTTTCTGGTTGTGGGGATATATAGGACTTGTAGGTTCACCAAGAACCCGACGAACCCAAGCCAATAACTGAGCAGCGTCTTGCAATGGTTTTTCATTATGTGCCGGGTATATAGCAATTAATTTGGGAAAATATATACATGGAAAAATCGGTATGAAAGACACCTATGTATTTCTGAAATTGGAACAAAATATAGAGTTTAGAAACAGTAGATAATTGCACATTTCCGAAATTGTGAGTACCCATACTAGCATGACAATTATAGGTCATTTTTCAAAATGACTTCTTTTTTACACATTGTCTTTCATTTGGAAGGCAGAAATGCATCGAAAGTCAATAGGTAATAACAGTTGCTCTACAATTCTGTGTTACCCTAAGTCTCCCGATAAAAATGGTTCCTCACTTGTGTGGGTAGGCCTAGTGCCCGCGACAGGAAATGGCCCAAAACGCAACATGGACACACTTTATTTTTACAGTGACAACTGACCCTTTTTTTGCAAAGTGCCTAGCTGTAGATTTTGAACCCTAGCTCTGCCGGCACCTAGGGAAACCTAGCAAACCTATACATTTTTAAACACTAAACACCCAGGGGAATCCAGTATGGGGTGACTTGACTGGCTCGCACCAGGTTCTGTTACCCAGAATCCCTTGCAAACCTGAACATTTGTCAAAAAAAACACATTTTCCTCACATTTCTGTGGTGGAAAGCTCTGGAATCTGCGTGGATCCACAAAATTCCACACACCCTGCGTTCCCCAAAGTCTTCCGAGAAAAATGATACCTCACTTGTGTGGGTAGGCCTAGTGCCCGCGACAGGAAACGGCCCAAAACACAACGTGGACACACCATATTTTCACAGTGAAAACGGACCCTTCTTTTGCAAAGTGCCTAGCGGTAGATTTTGAACCCTAGCTCTGCCGGCACCTAGGGAATCCTAGCAAATCTATACATTTTTGAAAACTAGACACCCAGGTGAATCCAGGATGGGAGTGACTTGACTGGCTCTCACCAGGTTCTGGTACCCAGAATCCCTTGCAAACCTAAAAATTTGTAAAAAAACCCAAATGTTTCTCACATTTCTGTGGTGGAAAGGTCTGGAATCTGCGTGGATCCACAAAATTCCACCCACCCCGCGTTCCCCAAAGTCTTCCAAGAAAAATGGTACCTCACTTGTGTAGGTAGGCCTAGTGCCCGTGACAGGAAACGGCCCAAAACGCAACGTGGACGCACCACATTTTCACAGTGAAAACGTACCCTTTTTTGCAAAGTGCCTAGCTGTAGATTTTGAACCCTAGCTCTGCCGGCAGCTAGAGAAACCTAGCAAACCTATACATTTTTGAAAACTAGACACCCAGGGGAATCCAGGATGGGGTGACTTGACTGGCTCTCACCAGGTTCTGGTATACCCAGAATCCCTTGTAAACCTAAAGTTTGTCCAAAAAAACCACATTTTCCTCACATTTCTGTGGTGGAAAGTTCTGGAATCTGCGTGGATCCACAATATTCCACCCACCCCGCGTTCCCCAAAGTCTTCCGAGAAAAATGGTACTTCACTTGTGTGGGTGGTTCAAGTACCCGTGACAGGCAAGGGCCCAAAACCTATTGAGGCGACATCAAAATTACCTATCACAAAACAACCTGGTTTTGCATGGGGGGTCCCATGAGTTTTTGGCCCCGGGCTCGGCGGCCATCTAGGAAAACCTACCAAACCCACACATTTCTGAAAACTAGACACCCGGGGAGTCCATCGAGGTATGGCTTGCGTGGGTCCCCCAACATTTTCCTACCCAGAATCCCCTGCAAACCTCAAATTTTGCTGAAAAAATCACTTTTTTCTCAAATTTCTGTAATGCGAAAGTTCGGGAATCTGCGTGGATCCACAAATTTCCTCCCGCCCAGCGTTCCGCCAGGTCTCCCGATAAAAATGGTACCTCACTTGTGTGGGTAGGCATAGTGGCTGCAACAGGAAATGGCCCAAATCGTACTGAGGAGACTTCAAAATTACCTATAACAAAACTACCTGGTTTTGGGGGGGCACCTGGGGTTTTGGCCCCGGGCTCACCGCCATCTAGGGAAACCTACCAAACCCACACATTTCTGAAAACTAGACACCCTGGGGAGTCCAATAAGGTATGGCTTGCGTGGATCCCCCAACGTTTTCCTACCCAGAATGCCCTGCAAACCTCAAATTTAGCTGAAAAAAACACATTTTCCACATATTTTTGGTTAGAATCACCGTGCCGGCACAAATGTCCTACCCCACAGCGTTCCCATCAGTCTCCCGAGTAAAATGACACCTCACTTGTGTGGGTGGGGCAAGGGCCTGTGACTGGGAAGAGCCCAAAACATAGGGATCAAGGGTATAGCACCGAGAATTCTAAGCGCTATATTTTTTTAAAAATACGTTTTTAGCCAATTCTGCATTGGACACCCACGCAAGTGAGGTATAATTTTACTCGGGACACTAAGGAGAACACTGTGGGGTAGGACATTTGTGCCGGCACGGTGATTCCACCCAAAAATATGTGGAAAATGTGGTTTTTTCAGCTAAATTTGAGGTTTGCAGGGCATTCTGAGCAGGAAAACGTTGTGGGATCCACACAAGCCATACCTCATTGGACTCCCCAGGGTCTCTAGTTTTCAGAAATGTGTGGGTTTGGTAAGTTTCCCTAGATGGCGGTGAGCCCGGGGCCAAAGCCCCAGGTGCCCCCCCCCCAAAACCAGGTAGTTTTGTTATAGGTAATTTTGAAGTCTCCACAGTACGATTTGGGCCATTTCCTGTTGCAGCCACTATGCCTACCCACACAAGTGAGGTACCATTTTTATCGGGAGACCTGGGGGAACGCTGGGTGGGAGGAAATTTGTGGATCCACGCAGATTCCAGAACTTTCCCACACAGAAATTTGAGAAAAAAGTGATTTTTTTCAGCAAAATTTGAGGTTTGCAGGGGATTCTGGGTAGGAAAATATTGGGGTACCCACGCAAGCCATACCTCACTGGACTCCCCCCTGGTGTCTAGTTTTCAGAAATGTGTGGGTTTGGTAGGTTGCCCTAGATGGCCGCCGAACCCGGGGCCAAAAACTCATGGGAGCCCCCTTGCAAAACCAGGTTGTTTTGCGATAGGTAATTTTGATGTCGCCTCAATAGGTTTTGTGCCCTTGCCTGTCGCGGGCAGTTGACCCACCCACGCGAGTGAGGTACCATTTTTATCTGGAGACATGGGGGAACGCTGGGTGGGAGGAAATTTGTGGATCCACGCAGATTCCAGAACTTTCCCACACAGAAATTTGAGAAAAAAGTGATTTTTTCAGCTAAATTTGAGGTTTGCTGGGATTCTGGGTAGGAAAATGTTGGGGTACCCACACAAGCCATACCTCACTGGACTCTCCTGGGTGTCTAGTTTTCAGAAATGTGTGCGTTTGGTAGGTTTCCCTAGATGGCCGCCGAGTTCGGGGCCAAAATCTCATGGGACCCCCCTTGTAAAACTAGGTTGTTTTGCGATAGGTAATTTTGATGTCGCCTCAATAGGTTTTGGGCCCTTGCCTGTCGCGGGTACTTGACCCACCCACACAAGTGAGGTACCATTTTTATTGGGAGACCTGGGGGAACGCTGGGTGGGAGGAAATTTGTGGATCCACGCAGATTCCAGAACTTTCCCACACAGAAATTTGAGAAAAAAGTGATTTTTTCAGCTAAATTTGAGGTTTGCAGGACCCACGCAAGCCATACCTCGCTAGACTCCCCCGGGTGTCTAATTCTCAGAAATGTGTGGGTTTGGTAGGCTACCCTAGATGGCCGCCGAGCCCGGGGCCAAAAACTCATGGGACCCCCCCTTGCAAAACCAGGTTGTTTTGAGATAGGTAATTTTGATGGCGCCTCAATAGGTTTTGGGCCCTTGCCTTTCGCGGGTACTTGACCCACCCACGCGAGTGAGGTACCTTTTTTATCGGGAGACCTGGGGGGAATGCTGGGTGATAGGAAAATTGTGGTTTTTCTGACAACAGAATATTATGACAGAGTAATGCAAGGAAAATGCGTGACTATAGTCACATTTTGAAGTTTGCATGGCATTGTGAGTAAAAAAACTTGTTGGATCCATGATTGGCTCAAACGTTCCGTCCATCATCCCCTTTTGTATCGCTTTGGGATCCATGAGAGGCACACCACCCAGCATTCCCCTTTTTTTTTTTTTACTTTACAGAAATATCTAAAGTTGGCAAATGTTCCCTAGAGACAGACTACACCTTAGCACAGAAAGACAAATGAGACAAATATGACTGCCTATCCACCTGTTCCTCAAGTACACACACATACTGGTTGGATTTGGCACGAGGGTGAGTGAAAGGTTCAAAATGTATATTTTATTAACAAGAGATTTCACAAAAAGGAAATGCACTGCTAATAATTAAAAGGTTAAAAACCTGAACCAATGACTCACAGCTCGTGAGCTGTAAAGCCGCGACAAGGCACCAACCTCTTTACAGGCCATTCACATACCTTTCATACTTGACACACACTTTCACACCACCAGCTGCGGCCCCAGCACATTACAACACTCACATCCACAGACAATGTGGAGACAATGTACACCCTGGCAGAGAGAGAGAGAACAGACAAATATTCCTTCAAAATGAACAATCCCTTAAGTACTCACACATACTGGTTGGATTTGGCACGAGGTTGAGTGAAGGTTCAGAGCGTAACATTCTATTAAGAAGAGATTTCACAAAAAGGAAATGCACTGTTAATATTTAAAAGGTTAAAAACCTGAACCAATGAATCACAGCTCGTGAGCTGTAAAGCCACGGCAAGGCACCAACCTCTTTACAGGCCATTCACACACCTATCATACGTGACACACAAGACCATTGACACCGCCAGCCGCGGGCCCAGCATATTACAACATTTACATCAACAGACAGCGCCATTTAAGGGCCCATCACTTTCATACGCCCACATGACTGACACAGCAATCACACCGGCTGGTGGTTGACATAGTGTCTGCAGTGGCGTTTGACTAGCAGAGTGTGTAATGACCAGCAGCAAGTCACTACTCACACACTGCCAGCCAAATGCCAGCCCACGCACACCACCAGCCAAGCACCATCCCACCCACACTCCCAGCCAAGCGCCAGCCCACGCACACCACCAGCCAAGCGCCAGCCCACGCACACCGCCAGCCAAGCGCCAATCAACGCACACCGCGAGCCAAGCACCAGTTCACGCACACCGCCAGCCAAGCGCCAGTCCACGCACACCGCCAGCCAAGCGCCAGTCCACGCACACTGTCATTACATTTTTTTTAACTAGAAAAAAACACAAACCAATTGCAAATAGATACAAAACTATAACTACAAAAACAACAGCAGTAACTAAAGACATCATTCTATTGCCAAACGTGAAACTGAACAACAACTATATAAAACCATACAGACCAGGCAGTACACTATTAGACTCACGGTTGCTCCCAAAAGCTCTTTTGAGTGTGATACAATCTGAAACATGTGGGCACACACAGCCCAGGATTAGAAGGACAATTGGCACAGTGCATACGACGCTCCTTCCGCATACCTCTTTGCAAGCAGACTCTACATCTCTTACAGGGATTGTTCTTTTTGGGCGCGGGAGCAATTAGATCAGGAAAGTGGCGATCTTTCAATCTAGCCACATCCTCCACCACTCCAACTCTAGGAACACTTGCCTGTTCCACAACAACAAGCCTGCCTATCACAGACTCCTGAAACTGAACAAAAGTCATCTTTGACGCAGGAGAACACTCCTTGAACACAACAAAAGCATTGAAAGTTGCTAAATTGAAGAGATGGATGGCCAACTTCTTATACCAAATGTAAGCCTTACGAACAGCAGTGTAAGGTTCCAACTTCTGATCTACTCTATCGACACCACCCATGTGCTTATTGTAGTCTACAATGTACACAGGTTTGCGCACTTCAGCAACCTGACCCCAAACAGTCACAGGTGAAGTACTCTCATCATTAATGGTAGTCAGCATGTACACATCCCTACCGTCCACAAATTTCACAGCTAGCAGTTCCTCACTACGCAAGGCACTGCACTTTCCCCTCTGAACCTTTTTGCAAACAAGCTCTTTTGGGTAACCTTTACGCTTAGAGCGGATTGTGCCACAAGCAAAAGTGTCCACTTTTAACAATTCCTTAAACAATTGCACAGCAGTGTAGAAGTTATCAAGGTACAAATGGTGGCCTCTGTTAAACAGTCCTCTAGCAAGATCCCACACAATTTTCTCTGAAACTCCAAAAGTGGACGGACAACCAGGGGGGTCAATAGTGGAATCCCTACCAGTGTACACCCGGAAATTATAGACATATCCTGTTCTACTCTCAGACAGCATATACATCTTAATTCCATAATGTGCCCTCTTGCTAGGAATGTACTGCTTAAAAACCAAACGGCCCTTGAACAGGACCAAAGACTCATCAACAGCTATTTCTTCCCCTGGAGTATAGATCTCTGAAAATCGATCTACAAAGTGATCAAGAACAAGCCGAATCTTAAAAAGACGGTCACAGTCAGGGTGATCTCGTGGCAACGTCAAAGCATTATCAACAAAATGCAGCATCCGAAGCAAAAGTAAATACCGATCACGAGTCAGACTCATAATTGCAGGAAATATGGCCGTTGCCATCAAGGGACTGGTAGACCAATATGAAGCCATGGACAGCTTCCTTATCAAGCCCATCAAAAAAGTCAAACCCAAAAACTTCTTCATCTCATCCAGATTTGTGGGAGTCCACCGGGTAGATCTAGAGCGGGGCCTAAGTCTGGCACTGTTGTCCCTCAAAAACTGTTCAGCATACAAATTAGTCTGCTCAACAATCTCAGCCAAAAATACCTCATCCATAAACAACTGAAAAAACTGTATAGGCAAAAAATGTTCACAATTCACTCTACACCCTGCATCCCCACTAAAGGCAGGCAACACCGGCTGCACCATGTTTGGATCAACCCAGAGTCCAGCACTTCCAGTAGGAAGCCTTGCAGCCTCAGGCTGTAATACCGATGTCTCTTGCTGCACCATCGGCACCTCAGTGTCCTCCTCTAAAACAGACACTTCATCCACACTGAGAGTAGCTTCAACCGCACTGAGAGTAGCTTCATCATCAGATGATTCCTCGTAGACAGAAAACTGCCAGAATCTTGCACTCCCTCCTCTCCCTCAGACGCACTGTCAGTCTCATAATCCTGCTCAGAGGAAGATTCAAAAAGCATACCAACCACCTGCTGAGCAGTAATTCTACAGCTAGCCATAACGCTTACTAATAAAGGTAACTTGTCAAACAAGTCAACAACAACAAACCCTTTGTAAAATAAGTAATAAACAAAATGTGGCTTTATCACAAAGACCTATATACTCCAACACTATATCACTCACTTGCCAGAAGCAGCTAGACTCACCACCACCTACTCTGCACAGACACAGCAAGGACCAACAGTATCCCACTAAAAAAGAAAAAGAAAAGAAAATTACACATAAGACAAAGCAAAACACATCGCAAAGAATTTCATGCACAAAACACTAACTAAATATGCTGCTATTATGACACCACTTACAAAAAATTAATTCATGCATGACATTAATACTCATTTGGAGTAAATACAACAAAAATGTTTTTCTTACCCAAAAAAATGCAACTACGCAAAACTGCAGATCAACCACTGCCGATACCGCAAACAAGAATCAAAAACTTTGCACTAGAATAAAAAGGAGAAATAAAACATTACAATCAAATATGCAAATAATGCACTAGTCCACACACTATCCACCAGCCAAGCAAAGGTGGTAGGTGGGCCTAAAAGCATAAGGCCGATCTGCCCCCACGGGGAGCAGAAACAGCCAACAAATTCACCCTCATAAAGGGGGAGCGACCCTTGCCCAAGGGGTCACTCTCCAACACCAACATTTAAAAAGCCCTGGTGTCTAGTGGCTCCTGCCGCCCTAGGGGTCAGATGGGCCTTAAAACATATGGCTGATCTGCCCCCAAAGGGGGCAGAAATGGCCACAATAAATACCCCATAAAGGGGAGCGACCCTTGCCCAAGGGGTCACTCCCAACAACACTAAGACAATCTGGTGGCCT
Organism: Calotriton arnoldi; assembly: GCA_963921515.1. NCBI lineage: Eukaryota > Metazoa > Chordata > Amphibia > Caudata > Salamandridae > Calotriton > Calotriton arnoldi. Next base: position 501,588 of record CAWUFW010011134.1, on the reverse strand, counting down.
AGTGGGCATACAATACAATTAATTGTTTACTTGGGCCGATCTGCCCTCCCAGGGGGGCAGAAACGGCCCAAATGAATGCTCCCCAAAGGGGCGCAACCCTTGCCTAAGGGGCCGCTCCCCAATAACATATTGCTCCCCCAAGGGGAGCGACCCTTGCCCAAGGGGCCGCTCCCCAACAACACTAAAACCCATCCCTGGTGTCTAATGGCTTCTGCCCCCCTTGGGGGCAGATGGGCCTAGAATAACAAGGCCAATCTGCCCCCAAGGGAAGCAGAAACGGCCAAAATAAATGGTCCCCAAAGGGGAGCGACCCTTGCCCAAGGGGCCGCTCCCCAACAACACAAAAAATCCCTGGCGTCTAATGGCTTCTGCCCCCCTTGGGGGCAGATGGGCCTAGAATAACAAGGCCTATCTGCCCCCAAGGGGGGAATAAACGGCCAACATAAATGATTCCCAAAGGGGCCGCTCCCCAAAAACATATTTAAAAAAAAATAACAATCCCTGGTGGCCTAGTGGGCTCACAGTGACTTATTTTTAATTTATATAAATTTGATCTGCCCCCCCAAGGGGGGCAGAGCCATACAAAAAAATTGATCCCCCAAGGGGAGCGACCCTTGCCCAAGGGGCCGCTCCCCAACACAAAGGCCCTTTAAAAAAAAAAATAATTCCCTGGTGGCGTAGTGGTCACATATAGCCATTTTTTTTTGCATCCACAAAAATTGCTGCGAGGCACGCTGATGTCATTACATGATGTGGTGGGGGGGGCAGGGGGGAAGCGGAAGGGCTTCCCCTGTTGTCGCGGGAGGGGCAGCTATGAGGGCAGCCCAAGGGGGGAGCGCCAGCGCTTCTCCCATGGGTGGGTGCTAGGACAGCCGGGAGCCGTCCCACGCACACGCCCACCGTGACGTCAGACGGCTCCCGGCCATCCGATGCACGCAAGGGGTTAAAAAGTTTTTAAGCAACTAGGTCCATAGAAAACTATGAATGCGTGATTTCTCTCTAAGTACCTGTAGTTGCGACAAAATTCACAAGGCCAAACAGCCGCAGAGATGGGAAGCATCGAAAAACAAAGATGCGTAAGTTCCTGAGACCATGGGGAGGCCATGCGACAGTTCTGCTGCATGCAGGAGAAGTGATGCGTCGAATCCGGTCTGTAGGGGGAAGTGATGTGTCGATTCCGAGACGGTTCTGGCCCACGGGTGATGCGTCGGGAAAACTTGCCGCACAGGTACGATGTGTGGAAATCCAGGATGCGTCGGCGATCAATGCGGCGGTGTCGAGCGGCGCTGCGTTGGTATCTTCAGCCGCGATCCCTCGATGCATTGCTTCTTGCAGTGGTGACAGGTGCTGCGTCGGTTTTGGCAGCGGCGCTGCGATACGTGGAGATTCTTCTCACACAGCGGTGCTGCGTCACAAAAACAGCCGCAAAAAAAGTGATGGGTCGATTTTCTTGTAGTTGCATTGCTTTTCCAGCTCCCAACAGCAAGAACAACCTCCAGAGGCCCAACACAGTCACAGGCACCTCCTGGCAGGTCAGCAGAACTCCCAGCAAGGAAGTTCAGGGGAGCTGGGGGTGACGTCTTTGTGTCCTTGAGACCTCAGAACAGGAGGCAAGCTCTACTCAAGCCCTTGGAGATCTTCCTCAAGCAGGGGGACACAGCACACAGCAAAATCCTTGTCCTTTCCATGGCAGAAACAGCTACTGCATGCCAACCCCAGTCGGCACACAGCAAAGGGTAAGTACTCCTCCTCCAGTTTCTCCAACTCTTCTCCTTGGCAAGGGTTCCTTTTGATTCCAGAAGTAGTCTAATATTCAGGGGTTTTGGGTCTAATACTTATACCCCAAAATGTCTTTGTTCTGTTTGTGCAAGGGTCTCTGAGCCCAGTCCAAAACAGTTCTGTCCTCACTGGTGCAGTATGAACACAGGGGGTGGAGACAGCATTGTGCAAGGGAGACAGGCCCTATTCAGGTGCAAGGAAATCTCCTCCCACTACTCTAAATTCAGCCAAGCCCCATTCAGCTCAGCTTAGAGTCATCCAGGAAAGGCCAGGCACACATCAACCCACCCAGTGGATGTCTACAGTGAATGCACATCCCCAGCCCCTGTCACTCCAAAACCAGACAGTCAATACACAAAAAGACAGAGGAATGTCGGAGGAGCAGCGCCCCTTCAATTGATTGACGATTGTGAGCACAGAAGGAAGTAAATCAGCCTGGATTACTTCTTATGGGTCACAGAATTCGTACGGACCCACAAAATAAGACAGCTTTTTAATAGCCTCTCTTCTGATGTCGGAGACCGATAAAGCTGAAATCTAATACGGATTCAGTTACCAGTAGCAATTACCAATGGAATTTTCTAAAGGTTATTCAACACTTAAACTCATCGTCCTGAAGATGGTCTAACGGATGTATGCACCAAACAGACCAAAACGTCGACAGCCACATCTATTTCCTCTGTGTTTCACCTTCTAGAAGGAATTGTACTCTGTGTTGATCAGTTTCATTTTCCTCCTATATGTTTTGTGTGGAATAGATGTTCACATCAGTGATTATAAAGTGTTAGAAAAAACGAATCATTTGTAAACCTCAGTCACTGTGTGGTGTTTTAGACGTTTGTACCCTTCAATAAATATTTCTTTGTTATTAAGTTTGCATTTTGAAAAATGTACACCCGTTCGATAAGTATTTGTAAGAAATTCATTCTGATATAAATAAGTAAACTCAGCTCTTGAACAATCAGTTGCAAGCTACTGAGTGGAGCTTGCGATTAGTATATTGTACACGAAATGTCTGACTAAGTGCGTTTAAATAAAATCCCTTGCAGGCACCATTACCTATTGCCATATACTTTCTAAAAGTGGCATTTTCAAACACACAATTTAAAAAGCATCTTAACTAAAAGATGTTATTAAATTCTGAGTTCAGAGAGCCTAAACGTTATTTCTCAATCTTGTCCCAATGGGAAGTTATGCTTGTAAGATGTTACAAAGCATTTGCCATTCTATCCTATGGGGCAAGATAGCCTTTCAATAATGAAATACGAAATTAGCAGTATTTCACTATCAGGACATGTCACACACCAGTACATATCCTACCTTTCACATACATTGCACCCTGCCCAGGGGGGTACCTTGGGCCTCCCATAGGGGTGCATTACATGAAGAACAAGGGAAGGTTAGGGCCTAGCAAGTGGGTGCACTTGCCAAGTCGACATGGCAGTTAACAACTGCTCACAGACACTGCAGTGGCAGGCCTGAGTTACCTTTTCAGAGCTACTCATGTGGGTAGCACAATCAGTGCTGCAGGCCCACTAGTAGCATTTGATTTACAGGCCCTGGCGCACATCAGTGCATTTTACTAAGGACTTACAAGTAAATCAAATATGCCAATCAGGGAGAACCAATTGTAACAACACTTTACACAGGGAGCACTTGCACTTTGACAGTGATCAGCAGTGGCAAAGTGCCCAAAGCATCTAAGCCATCAAAAACTAAATCCAGCATATCATCAAGAATACAGGAGGTAGAAGCAAAAGTCTGGGAAAACCACACAAAAGATGCCAAGTCAAACAATACAGGATATTACAATTGAGCACTTTACTAGGATTACGCATAGTTGCAAATTATTTTTTTAAGTTTTGGTTTCAATCAAGGAGTATTAGTTCACAAATTACAATTGAGGAGTGGCCTGTTTATGTCACATACATATTGGATGTATTAAAGTTGACATGAAGCACAAATGATAGTTTAAATTTATATATGACATCTAGTGAGTTGGTTCTCATATGTATGTTTTACACTGTAGTTTGTCCTGAGGAAGGGCGAATCCACCCGAAATCCATTTGAATCACCATCTGCACAATGAATTACATGGATTACCACCTATTCGTCAAATTATACGGACTGTGAATCTCTTGCGTCTAGGAGCAAAGCCGATATTGGCACTTGTGGATCTTTGTAAAAGACTGAATATACAAAAAAAATTGGAAAAAAAAGTTTAGATTACCTTTGAAATACAAAGGAATAAAAACGGATAAAATTAGAAAACACGGTTTGACTTTATTGGATGGTTCATGTTCTTTAAGCTGTGCACCCCAGGTTGTGGGAACTGACGAAGTTCTAACTGTTTTCATAGTATCATTTATGCCCTGGTATGAGCGCATTCCAGGGGGGCACGCCCCACATATTGCCTTGAGCATTTACAGTGTTGAAATATAATACAAATAGGAGTGCATTCTGCCATCTTTTTTGATACAAAGTGCACCCATTTGCCAGACCATAACCTTCCCTTTTTCCACATGTAAGGCTCTCTTAGGGTAGGCCCAAGGTACCCCCATGGAAAGGGTGCAGTGTATGTGAAAGGAAGGACATGTACGAGTGTGCTTTACATGTCCTGATAGTGAAATACTGCCAATTTCATTTTTCACTATTGCAATGACTAACTCTCCAATAGGCTACCATGGGAGATGCCTTGTAACATTATACACATGTAACTTTCAATTGAGAACAGCTAGAGATTTGGAGTTTAGGCTCTCTGAGCTCTAAATTTAAAAACACATCTTTTGGTAAAAATGTTTTTTAAATTATGTATTTGAAAATGCCATTTTTAGAAAGTGTGCATTTCCTTGTTTAACCATCCTGTGCTTCTACCTGCCTGTGGAAACAGCATCTGGTTTAGACTCACAGGGACCTGTTTGTGCATTCACTCTAGACAGTCACACAAAGGGAGCTGATGTGTGCCTTGCATATCCTGATGCCCATCTCCAGGCTGATGGGCCTGCCTGAGCTAAAGTGGTGGGAGGAGTTTTCACTGACACCTGAATAGGGCTGTGCCTGGCCTCTCACAATGCTGTCTCCACCCCCCTGGAGTTTGTCTGGAGCCAAGACCAGGCAGGGCAATGACCTGTGCACTACAAAGACAATCCTTTGAAGAATGCCTACTTCAAAGCTCAGAAGGGGTATAAGTATTGGACCTAAAACCACAGACTTTTAGAACACTTCTGGATCAAGAAGAGACTCTGCCAAGGAAGAGAGCTGTAAGGAGGAGTACTGCCCCCTTTGCTGTGTATTGCTTTGCTAGGTTGGCCTGCAGTTGTTACTTCTGCTTTGGAGAGGAAAAGGACTGGACTTTGCTGTGTATCCTGCTTGTGAAGTTTATCCAAGGGCTTGTGTGTGCTTGCCTCCTGTTACGGAGTCTCAGGGCCATCAAAGACTTCACCTGTGACACCCCTGAACTCCACTGCTGGGAGTTCTGACCTGCCAAGTTGTGCCAATTCCAGTTCTGGACCCTTGGAGGTGGTTCCTGCTGCAACAAATTACAAAAGACTTGAAAATCGATGCTTCGCCCTTCCAGCACCTGTTTTTCCTATGTAGCACCGCCGTGCAGGAAACGTTTACACGCACTGCTGCCATGCGGCCGAAGAAATTGACGCAGTGACTGTCTGCGGCTGAAGAAGCCACCGCAGCCCGAGTTCAGTGCACCGTGTCTCTGAAGTCTGAGACCACAGCACTGACTCTGACGCAGGTCCTGCTGTGCTGCTGAAAGAATCGACGCATCGCGGGACCGCGGCTGAAGAAACACGCAGCGCCTGTTTGCCACGCCGCATTGACACCCAGCACATCAGGATTTCCATGCATCGCACCTGTGCGTAAAGTTTTTCACTGCATCACCCGCAGACCAGAACCGTCTTGGATTTCGACGCATCGCTTCCCCTTACAGTCAAGATTCGAATCAACACTTCTCCTGCGTGCAGCAGAACTGACACATCACCTCCCTAGGGACTCAGGAATCGATGCATCGCTATGTTTTCCAATACTTCCACCCTCTGCGGCTATTTTTTCTTGTGGATTTTGACGCATCTAAGGCACTTTGTTTAAAATCACCGCATCAATAGAGTTCTATAGACAAATTTGCTTGAAAAAGTCATATTTTGAGTTCTGTTTGTTGGACTTTTGTCGTTTTGGTCTTGTTTGGTTTAGATAAGGACACTTTATTTTTCTAAACTGGTGTGGTGTCCATTTGTAGTGTTTTCACTGTGTTACTGTGTATGTTCTGTACAAATACTTTACACATTGCATCTGAGATAGACCTGGCTGCTCGTGCCGAGCTACCAAGGGGGTGATCAGGGGTTATCTTGGGTGTGCAACTCCCTTATCTTGACTAGAAGGAAGGGTACCTACTTGGACAGGGCGTATACCACTGCCAACTAGAGACCCCTATTTCTAACAAATGGTAACTTGAAAAGACTATCATCTTAGATTCAGGGCTCAAACCCAATGTTTATCTGGAGCACGATCTTTCTTTCCTCTCCTACACAGAAAACATATTAAACTACTCATTTTATTGGTCTTAGAGGTATGAAACACTGAATCGATCTGCCAGGATTCGAACCTATGACCATCAGGTCAAGCACAGATTCCAAGAGAAGGTACGTTAGTCGCCGAGCCACATAACTCAAAACAAAGGGAAACTACAGAGAGTAAACAGGGCACCTAGAGCTCTGACCAGCTTCTGACCCATCTGCTGCCTTCATGACCTTTGACACCACAGGTAGCAAAGGCAGTTCCAGCCATACCAAACGGCAAGCCGGAGGAAGCAGGTCTAAGTCTTGGTAATCACTATTTGATGTTAATGGTGCAGCCCCCTTTGCCAGCACACATTTTCTGGTAATGCCAGTTTCATGGATGTCTAGGAAGCTGACCTTGTACATCTATGCTTTTGCAAATCGCTTTTCCATTTCTACAGCACGATTGTAGTGTGCGACCATCTACTCTCTGATCCAGTCATTATGATGCCACGGGTCGAACAATGACCTCTGATAAAGACATGCTGATTGCATTTTCTTTCACTAATGTTTGTTCCTATACCTGCATGCCCTGGGGGGTATTATTAGGTGTATAGTTTTGTGTGTTTTTTCAGTAATCTTCACTTTTTCACGTATTTGATATATTTTACATTCATTTAATTATTACTTTAACTGTATAAAGCTATAAGGCATGAATCTGCTTCTCTCTCAACACCACAATACTCCGACTCCTCTTCTTCTCTCTTGACATTCCCTACCATTTATAATCCAGGGACAGAAAGATATTGTCCTTCCCCTCCTTCACGCTTCAGCTTCAAACTAAAAGTACAAACTGCCTCTGGAAACACAGTGATCTTCTACTTCCCAGCAAACCTCACCCTTCAACCATCTCCCTTGATGTCATCTTCATCCTAATACACTTATTTCAGCCCACTACAGCTGAGAATACAAATCTGCTGTTGAACACGACCATAAAACTTGAATCAATTATTTATTTGTTGTTTTTAATAGCGTGGACCAGGCCCACCAGGGAGCAGTGACTATACCAGGAGTTCATCTCATTTTTTTCTAACTATGCCTTGCTAGTTGCACATATATTAAGAATGACCTTCATTGTGTCAGTGGCAGCATTTTTTTATGGGTACCCCATGGTAATAATCACATACTATATTCCAGTACCAGAATTTTGCCACTGGTATTGCCCAAATAACATGGATGGCCCATATGTTAAAAATTACCTCCAGGGTTTCAGAGGCAGCATTTTATCATGGTGTTCTTCCCTCAACCTGCCCACGTGTCCCCAATATGCCTCAGCTGGCATCTGTAAGCCAAAGAATTGCCTACAGTATGCCAGCACCAGCATTTTGAAAAAACGAAGTAAGGACTGCGCACACCAATGATAAATAATTTGTGATTTTGTGGTGTGCTTCTGGGGTATCACCATCTGACAAATGGTGTGATGCAATAACAAATAAAGTAGCTCCACCTGAATAGGGGCGTCCCCCTGAGCACAACAAGAATCCACGAAAAGTGGGTGAATATTGAAGAGTCACAAGGTTCAATATATTCAAATCTTTTTTACTTCATTTGTGTTGTTCAAATATGATATTTAAATCCTCATATCAAAAGAACATTCAATGGGAAAATGGATAGTTTCTCAATCCCAAATATATGGCTGATTAAATCAAAACCCAATGCATTTCGGGCCATGTGGCCCTTCGTCAGGGGCAGAAGTTCTGTAAATAACAAGAAAGGATTCCATGAGGCAAGCACGCTCTCCGGACAGCAAAATAAACAATATATAACACGACGAAACGTGCCAGTGACTAAAAGACTGTTTGATAATAGCAAATAAATGTGAAGTTGAAAATGTGAGATGAAGATAAAATCCCTTGGAGTACCCAAGTAATTTCCGGGTGCAAAATAAATGAATCAACAAAGTGCCAAGAAAGAAAAATAAAAAAAATAAAAGTGCGGTGAAACGCTGAGATGAGTAATAAACACTTGAAAATGATGAAAGTAACCAGTAAATACCCAAGAAGGATGAATATGAGCAACTACAAAATTACTGGTATTGCATGCAAAAAGTCCACAGTATATATAAAGGCACGCGTAAAACGAGCGTGAACAAGTGGTACCAGTAAATACAAAAAAAGGGGACGAATATGGGCAACTAAAAGATTGCTAATGTTGCATGCAAAAAGTCCACAGCATATATAAAGGAACGCGTAAAACGAGCGTGAACAAGTGAGTGTCGCGTACATGCATTAAAAGTAAAAATAACGTGTTCAGAACATGAACACGTTATTTTTACTTTTAATGCATGTACGCGACACTCACTTGTTCACGCTCGTTTTACGCGTTCCTTTATATATGCTGTGGACTTTTTGCATGCAACATTAGCAATCTTTAGTTGCCCATATTCGTCCCCTTTTTGTATTTACTGGTACCACTTGTTCACGCTCGTTTTACGCGTGCCTATATATATACTGTGGACTTTTGCATGCAATACCAGTAATTTTGTAGTTGCTCATATTCATCCTTCTTGGGTATTTACTGGTTACTTTCATCATTTTCAAGTGTTTATTACTCATCTCAGCGTTTCACCGCACTTTTATTTTTTTTATTTTTCTTTCTTGGCACTTTGTTGATTCATTTATTTTGCACCCGGAAATTACTTGGGTACTCCAAGGGATTTTATCTTCATCTCACATTTTCAACTTCACATTTATTTGCTATTATCAAACAGTCTTTTAGTCACTGGCACGTTTCGTCGTGTTATATATTGTTTATTTTGCTGTCCGGAGAGCGTGCTTGCCTCATGGAATCCTTTCTTGTTATTTACAGAACTTCTGTCCCTGACGAAGGGCCACATGGCCCGAAATGCATTGGGTTTTGATTTAATCAGCCATATATTTGGGATTGAGAAACTATCCATTTTCCCATTGAATGTTCTTTTGATATGAGGATTTAAATATCATATTTGAACAACACAAATGAAGTAAAAAAGATTTGAATATATTGAACCTTGTGACTCTTCAATATTCACCCACTTTTCGTGGATTCTTGTTGTGCTCAGGGGGACGCCCCTATTCAGGTGGCGCTACTTTATTTGTTATAGCACCAGCATTTTGCCATAGGTGTCTTTTATGTCAAGTATGTCTTCCAGAATTCAGGGTCTGCGTTTTGACCTTGGCTGCCCTTCCTTATGCCAAGAATTACCACCTATGTCCCAGCGAATGCATTTTGACATGGGTGCCCCATGCCAACAATTCCCTCCAATATGCAAGCACCAGCATTTTTCCATAGGGGCCATGTCAAGAATTACTTCTAGTATGTCACGGCCTGCATTTTGTTATGGTTGCCCTTTGTTAATGCGTAAATTATCTCCAATATGCCAGCAGCAACAAGTTACTTTGGGTGCCACCATAAGCCCTGCATTCTATTTAGTATGACATGGCCAGCAGCAAACTCACAATCACAAACACGCAAACAAACACACTGTTGCTCACTCGCACTCTCTCATTCATACTCACTCTCTCTCACCGTTACTCACACACAGACATACTCATACTCACTAGTTTTCACTCTCACTTACAAACACACACACTTCCCCTTTCACGCTCAATGACTCCGGTCTTGGTGCAACTGCACCTGCTGCACGATTGATAGCTAGAAACCTAATGCACTTCCACACTTTCACAATCTCCAATCACTCACTCCTTATAACGCGTTCAGACTCCTTCACCCACTCCTTCGTTACTAACTTACACTTATTTATACACTCAGATTCCCACTCACTTTCACTCTCATTGACACGCAGATACATTCACACACACTCTAACTCAATCTCAGTCACTGCCAATCACTCACAAACACGTTCACACATAAACACACTAACAGAGCAACAACGTGTTTTTTTTTGCTTACCTTGCTTCCTTAGATGCCAGCTTGGAGGCTCCATGGTAGTAGCAGAGCAGGAAACTGGTGCTGGGCATTAGAACCAGCAAACCATGATTCCCTAAAAGGAGGCAGACAGAGCAGCAAGGTTTAAGAGGAAGACCCACCTCAAGACCTCTCCCAGCTTCTTTATAGGCCTGGAAGCACAGCCCAATAATAAGCTGGGATAGTGCTGGGGATCCCGCCCTTGCTCCTCTCTTGTGGCATCTCATGGGCCTCAGGGACGCACTGATCTGCGCCCTCACAGCCACATTTTAGCAGATATACTGTGCTGCTGTCCGACCTGCAACCGCTGACAAGTGGCAGCGACATTGATGAAGAAGGGCTTGAAACACGTTTTAAAAATGTACAAATGAGAGATTTACCCTTATAACAGAATGGATGAATTTCAGACTTTAAGAGCTCTCCCTGAAAAGATTGCGGTAAAGGTTTTCCTCCTTAAGATTCCAGGAGGGAGTGTCTATTCTTCGGATTGAGCAATAGCCCCATGAGATGGTCAGTGTATATCTCATGTATTGCCTCAGGTGCCAGTTTTTTTTTTTTACCAAACATTGGAAAACGTTGTCAGCACATACCCTTTCACACCACCAGAACCACAACTGAGACTCTGGTGGTTATCAAACTGCTCAACTGTAACAGTTTCCTAGTTGGACTTCCTGAGGAAGTGTGCCTCGTAGAAATGAGTAGAAGGAGGCGCTTGAGGGGAAGACGTCGTTTATTGCAGGTAAGTCATATGTAGACCCCATCCAGCAGCAAGCCAGGAGCAACTGCCACAACACATTCGAGCAGTGCTTGGTAACCAGGTTCTGGAACTAGCAGCAGCTTACAAAGCATTTACCATGCCCAGCTTAAGAACACTTGAGAACACCACATCACCTCCCCCTTTATAAACAAAACTGAACATTGTACATCACAGAAACCTTTGATAAAAACAAGCAAACGATGAAAGCTTACATGTCTCAATCTTGGAGACGAAGAGGAACCCGTTTCAACCGTACAGGCCTCGAACTGCAACTAGATAATTGAAGATCACTTTCTCTTGAACATCCCACAGAAGTCGTCCCACATTTAACAACCCTTTCCAAATTCCAAATTTTGTGATCACTTGTCCTCACCGCATTTCTAAACACCTTGACCACCTGAAATGGTCGACTGTATTTAGATATTCCAGAAGTTTTCTTTGGTAACCTGATCTTGACCCAGTCACCAACAGCAACAACGGTACTTTTCACAGCCTTCCTTAGATCGTAGCTAATTTTCCTTTTCATCATAACAGTTCGTTCCTTGTCCTTCCACCCATCCACACAATCAAACTTCTCATCCACCAAAGCTCTTTTGCCGGAGATCCATGCTGGAGTTATCTCCACATTTGCTAACCTCCCTTTAAAAAGGCGAAAAGGAGTCACCCCCGTAGAGGAGTGTGGAGTGAAACGATACTCTCTCACTTTCTTTTTTACTGCGGCCTCCCAGCACACTCCACATGACCTTGCTTGCTGTATAGCTTCCTTGAGGACGCGGTTAAACCTCTCAACCACGCCGTTACTTTGTGGATGATAAAGAGAGGTTGTTTTGTGCTTAATGCCCCTTGCAGACAAAAATTCCTCCACCGAATGTGAAGTAAACTGCACCCCGTTGTCGGATAGCACAGTCGAAGGAAACCCTTCACGCTCAAATAGCTCATCTAGGAACTTGATAACAACATCAGATTCAACCGAATTAACAATCTTTATCTCTGGCCACCGTGAAAACATGTCAATACACACAAGGAGATAACGAGTCTGTGACTTCAGATTAATGGGACCTAAAATGTCTAAGGAGATGTCAGACCACGGGGCAACAGCTTGTTCTCTCACCACCATTGGCTGAGTTCTGCATTTGTAAGACTTATCACAATTGGCGCACTCAGCACACTCACGCACCAGTCTCTCTATTGAAACATCCATGGCGGGCCACCAAAATCCTTCTCTGACTCTTTCCTTAATCTTTGCTATACCCATGTGTGAAGCGTGGGCACTCCCCACCAACTTTCCTCTCAGGGCCAGTGGGGGAATGAGCTTGCTCCCACGCATAAGCACGCCATCAACAACAGCCAAATCTTCTTTGACATGCCAAAAACCTCTCAGGTCGACCTCGCAGTCTTTCTTTTCGCACCACCCGTCCTTCACCATTACAATCACCTTTTGCAAGACCACATCATCCAAAAGGTGCTCTTTCCATTCAGATTCTGAAACGACACCTTCGCTAATTGTACAAACGTTGACATCTTCTTCCAAATCTTCACCTCCAAAATTGTTAAACTCTTCCACAAGGTCAACTTCATTACCCCCCAACCTTGACAAGCAATCTGCTAGAACATTGTTGGAACCAGGTATATACAAAAGATCAAAATCAAATTCTTGCAGCGCTACCACCCATTTTCGAATTCTGGGTGACACAAAATCTATTCCCTTCTTTGTGAACACCTCTTTGAGAGGTTTATGATCTGATAAAATAGTGAACTTCTTCCCCCACAAAAATTTTCGTAACTTGCGTACAGCCCAAAACACAACCAACGCCTCCTTCTCAATTACAGAGTAGTTACACTCTGCACCCCTTAAAGGCCTGCTGACGAACAAAATCGTCTTTTCTACACCACCTGTTTTTTGTAAAAGCACAGCTCCTAAACCAGTGGCGCTTGCGTCAGTCATAAGAGTAGAAGGTTTGGATGGGTCAAAACTACTGAGGAAGGTAGCACGATTAAGTTCATCTTTTATACCGATGAACTCCTTTTCACAGTCCTCCGACCATGAAAACTCTGACCCTTTTTTCAACAACAGTCTCATATGAGAAGTCTTTCCTGCAAAGTCTTGAATGAACTTGTGGTAAAACTCCGCCATACCCAAAAATTTAATGAGCTCATCTTTACAGGACGGAGAACGCAGACCAAGAATACAATTCACTAGAGACTGCTTAGGCCTAATTCCTTCACCTGAGACAGTGTGCCCAAGATATTAAATTTCTAGCACATTAAATCTGCATTTATCGGCCCGTAAAGTCAGACCTGCTTTCTCTAGCTTACTTAAGACTGCTCTCAATCTCAGATTATGTTCGCCTGCATCACCTCCAAAAACTAGCACATCGTCTTGGTAGACCTTCACTCCACCCAGGTCTCTGAGAATGCCTTCCATCACCCTCTGAAACACAGACGCTGCAGAGATGAGGCCAAAAGGCATCCTCAGGAACCTAAAGGTGCCAAACGGTGTGACAAACGCCGTGTAGTCTTGGGAAGAAGAATGCAGCTTCACCTGGTGATATGCGCTCAGATCTAGCGAGGAGAAGTGCCTGGCCCCTTCCAGGGAACACAACATCTCAGCGATGTTGGGCAATGGGAAATGATCCACAACTACTGATCTGTTGAGTTCTCTCAAGTCCACACAGAGACGTGCCTCTCCATTGGCCTTCCGTGCCATGACAACCGGAGAGACCCACTCTGTCGCTTCTACCTCTTCAATCACACCCTTAGCTAGTAGTTTGTCTAATTCCTTTTTCATATTATCTCTCACCAGGAGAGGTACAGATCTGACTTTAGCAACCTTGGGAACGACATTCTCTTTTAGTTTTATCTTGTGTACATAATCCTTACAACATCCTAACTCATTCGCAAACACAGCAGGAAATTCCTAAACCAAATCATTTTCAAAGCTATTGACCACTTTTACAGAGGTAACTTCTTTTAGACGGACTTGCGGAACTTCGTTGGGATCCAGAAAAACGTTAAGGTCCCTTTGGTGAAGCCAACTAATGAGAGAGTCCCCTTTCATAGATACATAAATCTTTCCAGAAACCACTCTCCCTTTGTAATTTATCACACCCCAAAAGTACCCAAACAGATCTATCGGAACCCCTCCATAACCTTTGGGCCTAATGTCGGGTTTCTCAAGAGCAACCTTGCCATGTAGGTGCTCAACATAGAACACCTTTGGAACCAACGTAATTTTAGCCCCCGAGTCAAACAGCATATTGACTACCGCATCGTTTATCATAACATCTTCATAGGGACCATCAGGTTCCATTCCCTTGACTTGACTAATTACAAACTCATCAGAGTCATATACATCAAAGTCAACTTCTTTCACAGTCTTGTTGACTTTAAAGTTGCCAGAGTTGCAACATTTTGAAACATGACCCTTCTTCCCACAGAGTTTGCACGATGCTCTCCTTCCCGGGCAATTTTTGTAATCTGCCATGTGACCTGAGTCCCCACACCTATAGCACTTCCCATAGAATTGTTTCCTAGCCCATGGTTTTTGGTTGGCTTTATGATTGTCATAGGTGAACCTCTGAGGTTGAATATATTGTCTTTGATCAACATGACCCTTAGGCTTAATTGACTTCTCCGCCACAACTTTAACATCACTTTGATCACCTTTCACCAGACTTGTGTCTTTCCTTATAGTGTCAATACACGCTTTAGAGTGTTCATGACTCTTGGCTATAGTGATGACTTCATGCAGCGAGGGATTATCTTTCTGCCAAAGAGAATCCCTTGTCTTATCTTGCGCACACCCTAACATAAACTGATCCCTGAGACGTTCCTCCAGGTTAGCCCCAAAGCTGCAAGTTGACGCCAACTTGCGTAAAGTTGTGACATATTGTTCAACGGATTCATCTTCTCTTTGCATCCTCCTTCCAAAGTTCCATCGCTCTAGCACAGTGCTGACTTTGGGTAAATAGTGAAGGTCAAGTTTTTTAAGACAAATTTCATACTCATTGAGGGAGGCTGCTTCACTATCCGCGAGGTCTGGAAGGTGTTCAAATACTTCCTGTCCCTCAGACCCTAAACAATGCATAAGAAGAGAAGATTTTCTCTCTGCACTTAGAGAGGTCCCACATACACGTGCGTAGTGATTGAAGACCTTTTTCCATTTCTGCCACAAGATTGGAGGGACACCTGGCGAAGAAAGGAAAAACGGGGGTGCCGGGACATTCTGCATTATAGGAGGTTTAAATAAGGATTCTTAACACTAGTGAATTGTCTGTGTCAATTGCCTGTGTGAACCAACCAATATGTTAACAAACATACGTGTTACCACTTTAACCCAAACAATTTTTAAGGAGAGAACCATGCGCATATACCAGCGAACAATTGAAAAGTAGTGCACCAATTGTGGAGAAAAGAACGAAGCTGTGTGCTTCAGCGTGTGATAATCATCTGTGCACTGCCATTTGTGAATAACTGCACTCTTACATGGACTTAAATCAACATTGGTGACAGGATTACCCAGAGACAGAGGAAGAGGCTGTGCGGATCACCTCTACATAAATTATTTAAAGGCATAGAAGAAAGCTGTGCGCATCAGCGCGTTGTCAACAGCTGAGTGAAATGATCCGCTGAAATGATCCGCTGAATAAGGGCCGTGCGCACCGGCGTAGAAAGCTGTGCGCGTCAGCGCGTTGCCAACAGCTGTGTGAAATGGTTTGCTTAAGGAGGACCGTGCGCACAGGAGTCTTATGTTGCTAGGTAACGTGGCACCGACTTGCAACCATAAGATATGAAAGAAAATGGACGCACGCACGCAGCGTTCATGTGCGTCACGTTGCGTCGTCGAAGGTCAGGCAGGACAGGCTGGGGAGGCGCGCGCCTGCACGCGATCCACTGCAACACAGCACGAGAGGGGTCTCTTGTGAAAATAGAGGAAACTGCCACCACTACGGGACGGAATGAAGTGTCACCAGCACGGCCCCGGTTTTATGCAGACTACAGGAGAACGAGGCTGCAAAGACCGGTAGGAGGAGTCCTTCCCCCCTTTGCTCCTTACTTGACTTGGGTTGGCTGTGCTCCCCTTTGCTCCTTACTTGACTCATGCTTGGCAAAGCGGGTGGTGAAGAGTTGTTCCGGTTGCCTTTCGTTTGTTTCAAGACGGTGAATTAGTCCGTGAAAAACTCTGTAGAGCTCCGTTTGATTGTCGGTCACTTCAGTTGTGCTTTTGTCTCCGTGAACGTATGGAAGTGCTGTTGGGGTCTAACGTTTGAAGTTGCGTGAGTTCTGGGTCGTCGCCAAAATGAGGAAGTGTGCCTCGTAGAAATGAGTAGAAGGAGGCGCTTGAGGGGAAGACGTCGTTTATTGCAGGTAAGTCATATGTAGACCCCATCCAGCAGCAAGCCAGGAGCAACTGCCACAACACATTCGAGCAGTGCTTGGTAACCAACCCCACGCTCCAGGTTCTGGAACTAGCAGCAGCTTACAAAGCATTTACCATGCCCAGCTTAAGAACACTTGAGAACACCACACTTCCCCAGCACACTTTCTCTCATCATTACGAGGATATCAGTTTGGCAATCGGATGCCTTTTCTACAACTACAGACGTAGAACCACTTCCCTCGACAGATACCCAGCAGGTTGGCATTCATCAATAAAGAGAGACCAATAGAAGCATATTTTCTTTTCAAAACACCACACTGGCTAACTGCAACTCCTTCTTTCCAAAGCACCTGTGTTCTCTTTGGACTGTTTAGTTACCCTGGCACATGTTTTGCTGGCCAGGTTAGTGTCTCACCCTCCCTACTGATCTTTAATTGTGTTCTCAAAAAATGACAAGTAACAAGAACAGAAGGCACTCTTGCACACTTTCCTTATTCGTGAACACCCTTACAGTCTTCTGAGACTGGCATGGAACCTTTGTTTGAGCATAAATATTGAGCATGTTCAGACAACATGGGGTTGTTTCTTCCCTCCTGTCATACTTTACCACCTGATTCAGCATTGGCACCTGATCCAAGAATTACATTATTTCTTAACCTATATACTGTTCTATGAATTATGCACTACGCTTCTGATAGAAGGGTTAAATTAGTTTTTTTCATTGTTTTCTGTTTTGTATAGCGCGAACCTGGCCATACGGCATTACTGCACTTTACATCAGCACAGGAATATATTATGGTTTTCTCTTAGGCACGGAGAGACAAAGTGATTTGTCTACAGTCACAGTCTGTTGAGCAAATGTCAGGATTCGACCTGTGCCCCAGCTCTAGCAGTAAGGCCACATATCCTCCCATAAAACCAGTGTGAGAAGGTTGATTACATTTTTCATTAATATTGATGACTGTTGGAGGATAAGCAATTATGAGCTTGTGCCTACACATGTGGAGAGTGCCCATCTTCCCTTAATACATTTAATTAACATTTATTTGTGAGATAACACAGTGGCAGATTACGAAACTGAAATTTTTAACAGTGATTTTGTAGACAGCAATTATAGGAAGGCATTATGGTGTGTTGGTCCACACCAGAGAGACTGACAATAGACATCTTTATTGCATTGACTTCTTAAGACAACAGCAGAAGGGGCTACAAATAAGAGGGCACAAATAACACAGACCCATGTGCATATTGGCAAGGTGTTGCACATGAAGCACAAAACCACAACTGGCTAAACCCTCTTGTACAACACATGGACATCCAGGTAGGGTGTCTTCAGGGCTTTAAGTGGGATGAAAAAACTGGGGGGTCTCTCAAAGGGGCGTGACCAATGTAATTAAGGGTGTGGCTTAAAAACACGCAGGCTAAAAATCTGTGCTTAGCATGGTGTGCCGCCAGACTTGTATTTTGCTGCTTCTGTCATTGCATCCAGATATATTATACAAGTAACATCATACCTACAACAAGTCAGGACTATTGGCTTTGTCAATGGTTGTTAGTGGCATAAGATAAAAAAGCAGCAACCACGGCTTGTATATAATATTGAAAAAGCTTCCACTTAAAGCCCTGGTGACACCAGGACACTGTTGCTGCTCCTGATTTTCAAAAATAAAAGGGAAATCCAGAGAGAAAATTACTCTCTTTAAAGGATTTCTCTTCCCCTACAACGCACACCTGGCATGACGTCATGCCCTAACTTCTCCACTAGTGAGAAGTGAGCAGTGTGAGCACACGCACATCGACGTGCCTGCTGTCACTGCAGTCCGGAAAAAAACAGCCGCCTGTGCCAGGGCACAAAACAGAGCCCGATAGAGACCTGTTTCAAGGCCCCCTTTAAAAAACTGCCGGTGCTCAGCACCGGTGAGACCCGGCCCACTTAAAGCCCTGGGTGTCTTGGTGTGAGTGACCTACCTGAATCAGAACATGAGCGCCTTTCATGGATATTCTAAGGGACAGAAGAGAGATGTACAAGTTGCTTTTTATCCAACAAGTATCTGGTGGTAGTCCACAGAGGCATCTAAATGTAAGTAGGAAGTTTTAAAGATGACACAGACTTTTATAGGAGGGCAATGCAGTGACCTGCCAGCTTGAGGTATATAGGTCATTATATAGGCCATAAAGCATTCTGACAGTGAGGTTTTGAAGCCTCCAAAGAAAGGTGGTGGACATTCAGGCCTCCAAAAAGCGTATTTGCATAGCCAAGCCACGACTTTATAGGTCTTATACCACATTGGTCGTGTGTTCAAATTCAGATCTTCGCCATTGCAGTTGGACCTTCATGGACCATATCAGCGTCGAAAATTACACCTGGGTATTTTACTTCTGGGAGTGAGAGATCAAGTTCCAGGAAGGGAGGCAGCCAAATCATGCTTAGTGTACATCTATCCATTTTGTGAAAACTTGTGATCTCAGTTTGGCACCATTTAACTGCAGATAAGGGCACTTCAAACATTCATTGATCTTCCAAAATATGATTATGGTGTTAAATAGTCTCGATAGAAGCACATGATCGTAAAACCAGAATAGTTTGAAATGGTGAATTCATTTGTTTCTTGGGATAAGTTCTCTATGGAGAGTATATAAAGTAAGAGGAACATTTATTTTGGCAATATTATTTCTTAAGCTTTTAGGGACAATCATGGAGGAAGTGAAATGGTTTATTGGTCTCTTTTAAGTAACCACAAAAACCTCATACTAGAATTGTTAGACCAAATGCAGGTGAAATATCCCCTAGTAGAGACAGCTTATTTGCGATGTGTAGGTGTGTTTAATAAGAACGGAACGCCTAAATCAGATAGTCCATAAACTAAATGTGAGGTGATTGGCCATCTTGAGCCTCCAACCAGATTTTAGAGGGACCAAGATCATACACACACACACACACACGTGTGCAGTGAAATTAAACGTGTATTTTATTTATTAAAATCAAAAGGTCTTGGTTAGGCTAAAAAGGTATACATTTTTACTTAGATTAACTCAAACCGAAATTAGGCTCATTGGTAATAACTGTACTCAGGATATGGGCATCGAATCCGGCCTGGCATAGGCCTCCACCTACAGTTTGCATAGATTTAGTATTATTGGAATGCTCAAAACTGAAAGACATCTTGTGGGAAAATCAACTGTAAACGCTGAGATATTGATCACCACCGGGTCGCAAATCTCGTTTTGGATGCAAACTCCCATTTGTGCCCAAAATGTAATTATAATGTATGTACAAATGTTGGGTGTTTGCTTCTGTGATGTGTGATAGAAAACCTGATGCAAATCGTTGGAGCAAATAGCATATATGCACTGCTTGTGCACCTTGGATTGGGGAATGATGTGCATAGTGAGAGTGTTATGCCCAATTTCAAGGGGTCAACTCGAAAATGTGGGCAAATTGCACACCTACTAATTTGTGAATCACAAGAAAACGCAAATTTGCAGGTGCCCAATTTATGCCTAATGTTGTGGCTCAATCGTGATCAGGCCCTAACCCTAGAATTGTGGCTCGTCCGCGGAGCAGAAATTCTGCAGCTATGGTTAGTGGAAATGTGCGATTGCAAATGTATTTTATCATGTCCTTTCTCTTCATATGATTAACTTTTTTGTGAAAGAGATTGTGTTGGAATGACCTTTTCGTGTTCCTTATAACTATAATTAAGGTGTTATTGCTGATTGTGGCAATCTTTTGCCCAATATTTTTCAGTATAAACTGGCTCCTCTAATGCAAAAGACAATTGATTCTGACAGACCATGTAGAATTCCCCAAGCGCACCAACTATATCAGCGAACTTTCCTTTCTTACTAAGTTTTAATTGCCCACTTGAATACTTTGCTGCTGATGTCTTCCTCTTGGCTGTCTAAATATTTAGTGGTTAACTTAACCAGCTGTAATTCTGAGGAAAATGTGTCCAATAACTCTTTAATTTATTTTTGCTCTTGTACACCTGCAAGCTTTAAAATCTGTGTCTTTCCCCGCAGCCATTATGCACACAGCAATGTCATATGTGGATAAACTTGTTCTGCGGTAGTTGCTCATTCTTTCTTTTAGTTTCCAGTAATCTTTTTAGTGGAAATAACACCTCCACTGACTTTTGTTAATCATATGTGTTTAATGTACTTTCTATGTTATGAGTGCTGAGCAGCAAGTCCCTTGCGTTTAACACGTTTCAAATCCTAAACGTTCTCTTGTGAATTTACTATACTTCGTATCATACCAAAGCCTCAAATTGCGAAACATTTCTTTTTGAGCGTGTGCAGTCGTTGTTCAACATACGGGCCTGTTATGTGTAGAAGCTTTCTGACGGTGCCTCTTTTTAAATAGAAGAGTAAGTGTCAGACCTCGTTTTAAGGGTCACAGGGCAGACAGGAGCTACCAGGCCCCAACCGTGTTGGTTGAAGTCGTTTGCTGCTGGTGTCTTGGGGTTCGTCCTACTGTAGCCCTGCAAACTAGGCCAAGTACAACTCTTTCCGCCTTTGCGTCTCAGGGTAGGGATGGGAAGAAGCCACAGGCTTTTCAGGGAGGCAGTGCGTGGGCAGCAAGAGCTCAGAACGCAACAATCAACCAATAGCCACAATAAAGTATTTTTCAATCCAGTGCTAGTCTTTTGAGTAAAAGAAAGTACTTTAATCACATCTTACTTCATTCTACACTGCACAATTAAAGGAATGCAATTAAGGGTTAAAACCCTGCTTGTGATTATAGGTGCTACACCTTCAGTGCAAAAGGAATTCTAACTAAATTCCCCGGTGCCCATGATTCATGGCATTTAATTAGGGTCACTGTGCTGGCTAGGCTCAAAAAACGATGGATTTAGGCCCAGATCTCTGTACTGGGGTGAATGTATGACATTGTTCTGCATTCAGTCCATCAACTGTTGTTTTTGCATAGGCTCAGAAGCAGTCACTCAATCACTGCCAAGGTTTTTATGCGCTCAACAGTTCTGTTTGTTTCTCCTTCCATGCAATACTCTACTCAAACTTTTGTTCATACTCAGTTCTGATGCTTACGGTTTCCTGCTTTTGACAGTTGCAGTCCTGGTCATGCTAGGTGGCCCTGTGCAGTGATCCTGCTTGTACAGGAGTAGTTTCGAAGCTGTGGGGCACAGTGGCTGCCTCTTTGGTAACTTGAAGACTTGGGGGATCTTGCTGCAGCAGCCTCTCCCTGGCGCTTCTCATCGTCCGCAGTTGTGGCCCCCCTGGCAGCAGGAGGGACAACTACTCGGCAGGTGCAGCCTTGGGCCATTATCACCCTGACAGATGCCATCAACAGTTGCAACCTCTGGATCAATCAGTGTGCACACCTTTGCATTGCTCGAGCATCAGTCTTTCAGTCACATGAGGCTGCTGATTCGTGCAGGGGTCGCCCCCTAAAAGGGGGCCTCGAGGGCCGGCGCCATAAGAGCTGCCGTTGCCCCGGTATGATCCAGTTTGGGCCGCTACAAAACGCCCAGAGAAGAAAGGAGCGATTTCCCCCACCTCTTTTCGTGCCACCGGACGCGCCAGGTAGGCGCCGGGTCACAGGGCCAATGGGGGGGCAGGCGACTTTCGAACCCCCCAATGGGGGGGAAGCCACCCGTGCAACAAGAGAGCACAGTGGATATAATGTGCCACTCCCCAGCCCAGTACATCTCATCACCAATATCGTGGAGGTGGGGGAGCGGCACGCCTCTTTTTGGAGTGGTCTGCTGTTCGAGTCTAACTTACCGAGGCTGTGAGGAAGCATCGCCGGGATCAAGAGAGGGAAGGTGCATCAGAAGGCCATTATCGCCCCCAGCATCCACTGTGGCCTGAGCAGAAGGAGTCCCGAGAACCCGACGGCGAAGGCGGGGAAACAGCAACCGCCCGCAGCAGGACTGGTGCCAGGACACACAGAGCCGTGAAAGAGGACGAGAGCTGCCGCGAGGGTGGTGCAGCGAGCGGCCCCCGGAAAATGTCCCCGAGCAACACCAGAGGGACGCTATGATCACGGCGTGCCTCGCAAGTGGAGGGGCTTTAGGCTGACAGAGAAGCGGGACAGACCTGAGGTCAGCTCACGGAGGCAGGCAACGCACAGAGCAGGATCGGCTGCAGCAGCAGTCGCCCGGCGTTGCCAGTATCAGAGGGATCACACCATGCCCCCATCGGAGCGGAATGGAGGAGGCGAGCGGGAGCAGCTTAGGGAGGCCCTCAGAGCGAGACCGAACAATGGCCCTGACAAAGGTCACCAGGTACAAGCGAGTCGGGGGAACAACGGCACACGCCCGCTGGTACAAGCATGTCGTGGGGTGGCCGGAAGTGTGAGGTGAAGGAATTTCGAGCAGCTGCAGTGCAAGGGCAGTATTACGCACGTAAACTAAGTGCTTGCCCTTGCGGAAGGAGGCCAACCATAAGGAAACAGGAAGAAACAGGAAGAAGCAGAGTGTTGGTGCATAGGGAGAGCGGCAGCACCCCGCTACAAAAACACACAAAAAAAAGAAAAGAAGGGACAGGAGTAGGCAGTACAACAAAGAAGCCCCGCTCAGGATGGAGAAGCAGAATGGTGGTGAGCAGCCCAGTGATCTGGGAGTCTTATTGCAACAGATAAGGGTGGCATCCAAGGTGCATGGCACGAGCTGGCTGCATTCACACCTAGATCAGGTGGTCGGAAACAGAAACGACAAGCAGCTGAGTGAGGGGACACCCGAGGATAGCACCCGGCCAGCAGCTAAGAGACAGAGGGTCACAACCAGAACGACAAAGATGTCTGCGGCCAAGAAAGGAAGCAGGAGGGCCGACCCGCCGCCTGTAGCCATCCCGGCGACGGTGGGAGCTAGTGGAGTGACCAGCAGCACAGCACTAGCTCCCACCGTCGCCGGGATGGCTACAGGCGGCGGGTCGGCCCTCCTGCTTCCTTTCTTGGCTGCAGACTTCTTTGTCATTCTGATTGCGACCCTCTGTCTCTTAGCTGCTGGCCGGCTGCTGTCCTCGGGTGTGGTGAGCAGATCAGCGCAATAGTCTACAAATGCTTGAAATCATTTACACCATTATTGTTAATTGGCTTAGGCATGCAGGGTCAGATCACAACGGGCACCCAGCCACAGGGGGAAATCTAGGGGTTACCATGGCACCTACTGGACCCGGGCTGCGCGCAGCAGGAGCGATTGCAGGGCCCCGCACCCGGGCCCACTGGTCCCGGGAGGTCAGGCAGCCAGGCTACGCAAGAAAGTGGGAGGGCAACAGGGTCTCCCATGGCTGAATGGACCAGCGCAGGCAGCGCAGGCAGGACAAGTGAGGCAGCAGGAGCGGGTCCACCCCCAGATACATACACCAGGCCATCACCGGGCCCTGCATCAATGACCACAAGGGCTACCGGCCTGGCAAGCCTTATCCCCCTAGCAGCGAAGGAAAGTGTTGGACTTGGCCCTTATGTTCACAAACGTTTTCGCTTTTCCCCCCTGGCCTATGTATTTACCTGATGTGTCTAAAATGTAAAAGGGTAATACTGTGTAATGGTGTCACTGTCACTTTTAAAATGGACGCCATTCCTGCCTGCCCTTGTGCCGCCTAACTGAATTGAGTGGCGGTCTAGTTGTTGTTTCCCAGCTCTCCCAGCTTTTGGAGGGAAACCTGGCAGCCAGGGTGCTCTACACCTCCCCCTAAACCAGTTAAGACCGGTTCCCCAGGGAACCTTCCAGAAGTTGCCAGCCTTTCTGGTAGGTGGGGT
This sequence comes from Calotriton arnoldi, assembly GCA_963921515.1. Taxonomy (NCBI): domain Eukaryota; kingdom Metazoa; phylum Chordata; class Amphibia; order Caudata; family Salamandridae; genus Calotriton; species Calotriton arnoldi. The sequence continues at coordinate 477,472 of CAWUFW010011134.1, read as the reverse complement.
GAGGGGCATATTTAAAGGGGGGCTGTGCTGCCATGTGCTCAGTCAGTCAAGAGCAGTCCAGACAGTGAAGGGGAAGTGACTGAGGGGGAACTCTGCCAGGAGGTACCGCCACATTGGGCCTGTGTGCTGGCCCCTGTGCCCATCTGCCCCCCCCTGTTGTCCCCAGGGCCAATAAAGAGACATCGCCGGAGTGGAGGCTGCTGTGCTGGCAGGATTGCCACCTTACTGGAGGATGACCGTTCCGAGGAGCTGCTGCTTCAGGACTGGTGAGCCGCCCTGCTAGCCACTGATCTCGCCCTGCACTACTTGTCTCCTGGCCTCTAGTGCCTCGTGAGCGACATATTGGGACTGCCTGTACTCAAGGAGGTGAGGAGCGTGGACAAAACCCCCCCCCCCTCTGTGGGCCCTGGACCTGTGAGGTCCCTAGCGCCTTGGGAGCGCTTTACTGTACTTGTCTGTGCCTGCCTGCACCCTAGCGCCTGGGGAGCGCTATATCTAATGTGCCAACCGAGGGGCTGTCACCTGCAGCGTTTTGCGGCTCAAGTGCTATAATTGTGCCAAGGAGTGGAGGGGCGTGTGTATCCCCGCAGCGCTGTGTTGCCTTAAGGGCCGGAGGAAATCCCGGAGTGGAGATTCCCCCTGTGTGCAGGAGAAAAGCGGGTGCCCACCCCGCATATCTGTGACCTTCGCGGGAGCCCACCCCGCGTGTGTGCGTATACCAGGAGGGAGCCCACCCCTCCGTGAGGAAAAGAGGAACTGCCGGGAATCACCGCCGCCGGCCCAGGAGTGCCGCGCGGGCTTCCCCGTGACGTCAGGGGAGACGCGCTGGGATTGGCGCCGGCAGGAGCGCCTGGCGGAAGGCCCGCCCCACGACGGAGGAAGCAGTAGGTCCGGAGCCTGCTCCCCACCAAAGTCCCGGGACCCAGGAGGGGGCCCGGGTGAAGTCCGGCAAGGTGCTGGCGTTGGCGGGGCTCCCCGTGACCAGAGGAGAGCCCCGAGAGGAAGTGGGATCTGCCTTAAAGTCCCGGGTCCCAGGAGGGGCCGCGGGTGAAGAGGGAGCCTCGTGTCTGCCCCGGAGCCAGGCGGGAGCCTACCCCACGCTGGCCCCAACGCCGCCGGAGACTTCGCTCCAGAAGAGAAGGAAGTGGTGGGGGCTCCCCGTGACCGGAGGAGAGCCCCGGGCGCCGCCGGAGTCGTTTGGAGCCTCGCCGGCTCCAGGACCAAGTCCCGGGTCCCAGGAGGGGCCCCGGGTGAACAGTGGAGTGCTGCCTGAAGCAGCGCGATGCCTGCAGGACTGCCGGTGAGTGGGGCTGTGTGTTCCGACCCCCAAGGGGGGCCGGCCGAGGCACATTGTCTGTGCCTGAGGCCCCCGGGGCCCAGTCTGCTGGTGGTTGGGGGGTGATGTCGGGGCACATTGTCGGTGCCCACCTCCCCCCTGTGTTGCTCTGAGGGCACCGGTGTGCCCGCGCTGACTTTACAGCTGCCCCGTATAACAGTGGGCAGCTGCAACGTTGAGGGGCATTCTGTTTGTCGAGTCCCAGTGGGGCTCAGCCTTGCCTTGGTGGGGGTGGTGTCGGGGCACGTTGTCGGTGCCCGCCTCCCCCCTGGGTTGTTCTGAGGGCACCGTGGTGCCCGGGTTGGGTCTATAGCTGCCCCGTCTGACAGCGGGCAGCTGCAGCGTCTGGGGCAGTTTCTTGTAATTCAGAGTCCCAGAAGAGGGACTCCCACGCCCCAGGACTGCCCAGTAACTTAGTGACTGCCTTTTCCACAACTGCCCCGCTGGACAGTGGGCAGTTGCAACGGTTGGGGGCACTGGTCATTAGAGGGTCCCAGGAGAGGGGCCCCCTAGGAGCAGAGAAGCCAGAGACTAATCTGCAACAACTTTGGGCATTGAGTCTAGGTATTACCATGTGTGCCCTGCTGATGTCAGGCGTGATGCCCTATTGATGTACTGTATGCCTGCGACCTTCCCCATACTGCCTACACCGCTAATGGGTGTGCGCAATGCTACTAGGATTATGCATATTATGTCCTATGCCTGACCTAACGCTTTTATGTTGCTATTTGCCTCAGGTTATGCCAAGGTGTTGCTTATGCCCCTGCATAATGAGTTTACATGCCTACCCCGACTCATATGGAGGCACCTTATGCCTGCAGTAATGTTTCATGCCGATGAGGTTTATGCCTGTTGATGTGCCTAACCTGCTTTTATGCCAACAGGCCTGTGTTTCATGATAAGGTTTCTATGCCAATGGTTCATGCCAGAAGGGTGTTAATGTCCTGCATAATGTTTCTAATGCCCTATAATGTTACATGCATTCTATGCCCTGTGTTTTTCTTTGCTAATGATGCCTAATGCAGATGTGCTTATAATGATTCTGGCAGCGGCCCGATTGGCGCTGCCCTGTAAATAGTCCCCACGGTTTATGTCTACCGGGTGCCAGTTGGCGCCGTGTTACCACTGTGGTTACATTCTGCTACGCTGATTGCATAATACATATGCTGTTTTTCTTACTCCAACTGGTGTGGTCTCCTTTTTGTAGTGTGCCTGGTGGGTCGCCTGTGTGTGCTGCGCGGATGCTTTACACAATGCTTCCTGGTTTAGCCTTCCCGCTCCGCACCACGCTACCCCGTTTCTAACAGAAAGAATATGGAGGAAGGAGTTTATCGATATTTTCTCATTGCTAGAGATACAGCTAGATGGGTTGGACCTGACGTTGTGTGATAAAAAGGACGATGATAGGAGGGAAAAGAGAAAAGAGAGGAAAGAACGGAATTTTGACAACCGGCTAGACGCATTCAGGATCATGGCCTGCATCTTTGTTCAGAAATTCCCCCACAGCACAGCAGACCTCTGGCTTTACAAATCCAATATTCACTGTGTGCACAGGCAATTCCCGGGGGATACATGGCTAGAGTATGATAAGGGTTTTAGGCTAAAGATGCAGACACACCCAGAAATGGAATGGAATGAGGAAGACATTTCAGGTTTCATACACAAAATGATGGTAGCCAAGGAGGTCAGAGCCTGGACGGGGAAGACCGAGCAGCCCTTTCGGGGAGCATTTCATAAAGAGAAGGGCAGATCATACCAGAAGCCCAAAACATACAACTGGAAACCGGCATACACCAGTGGACCGGCGGCCATCTGTTGGAAATTCGAAGCCAACGAGTGTACATATGGAGCCTCGTGCAAATTCCAATACATATGCTCTAGCTGTAGGGGGGGGTCACCTGGCAGCAGGGTGCAGACGCAAGAAAGGACAGCGTAGTGGTCAGAAAGAGAAGAAGAAGAAGCACTAGTGCAGACCCAGGGTGTGTGGGGGGCCCAAAAGCAGAGACTAGGTACCGGTTAGCTGTGTCCCCCATTAATACCCACCAGCTGAGGAGGCTAGCCAACAAATATCACAATAGGAGGGGCGCAACCCTGTTAGTGAAGGGGCTTGAAGAAGACTTTGTTATACCATTTGAGGGCCCATTGCCCAAAGGCAACGTAAAAAACCTCAAATCAGCACTCCAACACCCAGGGGTCATGCGCCAAAAAATAGAAAAAGAAAAATCACTGGGGAGGATTGAAGGCCCCCTCCTGCTCCCAGTGCGGGACGACTTGGTGGTCTCCCCTCTAGGGGTGGTGCCCAAGAAGGAGGCAGGTCAGTTCAGACTCATCCACCACCTCTCCTTCCCGGAGGGCACGTCAATTAATGATGGGATCAGTGCTGAGGCATGTTCCGTGGGGTACGCAACAGTGGATGATGCCATCGACCTAGTGAGGGCGGCGGGCCGGGGAGCTCTCATGGCAAAAGCCGACATAGAACCAGCATTTCGCCTCCTCCCAGTACATCCCAGCAGCTTCCATTTATTGGGTTTCCAATGGGACAGGTTCACCTATTTTGACAAAGCAATGCCAATGGGTTGTGCGGTGGCCTGCGCATACTTCGAGCAGTTCAGCACATTCTTGGAGTGGGCCCTCCATGACCGGCACCCTGCTGGGGGCAAGTTATACTACCTCGATGACTTCCTATTTGTAGGCTCGGCCAGGTCCCTGGACTGCAAGGCCACATTGGCTGCATTTCAGGAATTAGCAAGGGAATTGGGTGTCCCCTGGCAGCTGACAAGACAGTAGGTCCCACAACCAGACTCACATTTTTGGGGATCGAGTTTGACTCAGTCACGGAAACGTCCCGACTGCCCGACGTCAAGGTGAAGGAATTAAGGGATGACATAAAAGCCTTGTGTAGCAGGGAGAAGGCCACCCTAAGGGAACTACAGCAGTTGATTGGCAAGCTCAACTTTGCAGCCAGGGTCATCCCCACGGGCAAGGTCTTAGCCAGACACCTGACACAACTAACTGCCGTGCTCAAGCACAAACACCACCACGTCAGGCTAGGGGCAGGTGTCAAGCGCGACCTGGCCATGTGGGATGCATTCCTCGCAGACTTTAACTGAGTCCTGATATGGAGAGAGGGCTGGGTGACAGTCAGGCAGATTGCCCTGATTACGGATGCATCGGGGAGCACAGGGTTTGGGGCTATCCTTGGAGACAAGTGGTGTGCAGGGCTATGGCCAGACAGCTGGCACAAACAAGGCATCACCAGCAACATCACGTTTTTGGAGCTATTCCCCATTGTAGTAGCCTTGGCGATATGGAAGCATAAGCTAAGGAACATGAAGCTGACACTATGGTCAGACAACAAAGGTGTAGTACAGGCAATCAACAGAGGCTCACCCTGGTGCCCCGATACTCTGAGATTAATGCGTCAATTGGTTAAATTACAGCTGGAGGGGAACATAGACCTGAAAGCCCGCCACATTCCTGGGGTGGAGAACGAAGTAGCAGACGCACTATCACGAGCTTAGATGAACAGATTCAGGGAACTGGCTCCAAGGGCAGAGAAGTACATGACCCCCTTCCCAGAGGACTTATGGGCCCTGGCAGGACGGACCTGTCATGACTAGTGAGCCAGGCTCTTTCCCACAATGCTGTCAAACGCTCCAAGAAATACGCATGCACAGTGATGCAGGTAGGAGGAATCCAGTCACTAGCAGAAGGAGGTGGGATGGTGAGGGCAGTTGAGCGGTTCATAGAATGGGCATTCACGAAAAAAATATCGAGGTCTTGGGCACAAGCTCACCTGTCAGCTGTAGCATACTTCGCCAAGATCACCACGGGACAAGATCCCACCTCCTCCCCGTACATTAAGGCAGTGATGAAAGGGTGGAAGAGGTCTGAGGGGAAGAAAGCGGACGCCCGGCAACCCATAGACTTTAGGAGGTTGGCCCGGTTCATGGACACACTTGAGTAAGTAACAAGGGACAGATTTGAGCTAAGTCTATTCAAGGTGGCCTTCGCGACCGCATTCTTTGGGGCATTTAGACTCAGTGAACTGGTGGCCCCGGCAAAGTCTGGCCCAGCAGGGTGCTGCCTGCAGGTAGCCGACGTCAAACCCGGCAGGGCAGAGGTGGAGTTGCTGCTGCGACGGTCCAAAACTGATCAGACCGGCAAGGGGGCAGTGGTACAGCTGAGGTGCATCGAAGACCACAGATATTCCGCAGTCTGCTGCCTATTAACCTACATGGCCTTGCAACCAGCAGGGGAAGGTTCACTCTTCAAGCACAGAGACGGGGGTTTTTAAGCAAATTCCAATTCTCAGCAGTAATGCGCCAAGCCCTGAGTAGAGCAGGGCTCCCTCCAGCCGCCTTTGGCACACACTCATTTAGGATAGGGGCCGCCACCTCAGCCGCACAACACGGGATGGCAGAAGCAGGAATTAAGGCGATCGGCAGGTGGCAGTCCAAGGCTTACAGGACATACGTGAGACCCCCAGCTATTGTAGGGGGGGTCTTTGTGACAGGGAAGCAGGGGGAGTGCAGTGGCCCTCCCTCAGGACCTCCCAGCTGTCTAACACTGTGATTATTGCCTCAGCAGGAAAGCGTCCGCAGCTGGTATGGGTGGTGGGCCACTCCTCTGTATCCAGGATGTGGTCATGTTGGCAGCACGGAGTTCACTAGCAGAAGGGAAGGCTGGTCAACACATGCGTCCGCTGGTGGGGTTGCCCGGATATGAGATGGTACCAGCTATAAGCTGCACTCAAGGAGCTACTGGAAGAGGCGGCATGGCACCCGGATGTGTTGACTATACACCTCGGGGGGACCGACCTGGCTTAACTGGGGAGGAAAGAGCTCCTCCAGGCCATCCAGATGGATCTAACGGAGGTGGCGTGGTGCTTCGGTAGCACAACCATCATGTGGTCCGAGCTAATCATCAGGCTGGTCTGGCAAGGTGCTGAGTCACACAAGGCGGTGGAAAATTCCATGAGAAAGCTGGACATAGCAGTAAGCAAATTTTGCAAGACCAAACTTTGCATTGCTTGACATCAGTCTTTCAGTCGCATGAGGCTGCTGATTCTCGTTAATTCTTACTTTCTGTAGAAGACTTGATGCAGTTCACACTGAAAACCTTTTAGGGAGACCATGGGACCCTCTTCCACATTTCGACCACTTCTAACTTTGCTTCCTGGAAGCATCTTGCTCTCTATATCTCCTCCTCTTGCCGGAAACATACTGGGCTTCTCTTCCTGGCCAGTCTCTCCTCCAGCAGGGCCAGACACACTCCTTCCATCTATAAACAGGCAGTCAGGCTACTAGGTTCTGAGCAGACTTTGAGCTCCTCCAGCAGAAAGTGCAGACTTTAGGTGATGCCGCTTCACATCTCGAATTTCTGACCAACTGCAGTTTCACCAGCCCTGGTGAGACTGCAGTCATTCAACTACTCAATGAAGAACTCCCTTCCTTGGTCATGAGGAACTTGTAACAGGAACAAAGTGGGATGCTTTGTGTCCCACTTTTATACACATCTTCCAGACAGGGGATGTGGATCCACTAAGCAAGATTTCAAAACTGGTTTTGTTGTATCTCTTTCAAGTTTCATCCAGACACAGCCTTTGTCACATGTGACAATTCTTACAGCAGGTAGCAATGGTCTTGCCCCAAGCAGGAGTATCCAAAACATGAGCACACAAAAGTATGAGTTCTGTTCACTGGGCTGCCATCACTGTCCTGAAGCAGTAATAAGAGGCAGACAATACGAACAGGCTTTACATAGATACTTCCTCTGCTAGAAGAACAGAAACTGCATTAGCTTCCCTCATCCCTATCATCAAGAGCAAGCATTGGCAATGCCAATAGGTCTGGCTTTAAAAGAATGTTGTATGTGCTCCAGTGGCAAAACCCAGGGGGAAGGGGGTTGGGATGGAGAGAGCATGTAGAGTCAAAGATGCTGTGACTCCTCTACAAATAATAAGGCTTTAGTCTAGTATCACCTCATGAAAGCTTTTCAAATCTCAACCAAACTTTAGTTTTGTTGTTGTTTTGTTTTGTTTTAATTTAGATTGTCTGTAGAGGCCCCTTAATCAAAGTTCTTGACATCGTAGTGAGCATGATTTCAGCATCAAACCCACAAGCAAATGTGGACGGGGTTAGCTTCACCTAAGTCCTCTCTGGCAGAGCCCTGCCAACAGTATATACAAGTTGAACAAAAACACTGGTTACCTTTGTTTGCAGCACGATGTTGTGACTGAGCTCAGTGTGTAGTAAAATCAAGTCTGTTATTGCGTCTCTCCTTTTCTTCTTGTTCTTTTTTCCACCCAGGTGTGAGACTAATGCAGGACGTTCTTTGCAGTGAGGTCGAAGCGGGAGGAACAAGGAAGCTGGCAAGACACAGTCCTGGAAGCTGGGAAACAGGTAAGTGGCAGGCGAAGAGGCTGAGCGAAGGGGAGGAGTGTGGACTGTCCTTAAATAAAACTGCTTTAGAATGTTAATGAAGGACACATTCTAATTGTTTGTAACAAGGAACAGGTGGAGATAATTAACTTGATGTGGCTGCCTTCTAGAAGGTGCTTTAGAATGTTCACAAAGGTCGGGTTCTAATTGCTTATAGCAAGGAACTGGTGCAAATGATTTATTTGATGAGGCTGTCTTCTAGAAGGTGTTTTAGAATGTTCACAAAGGTCGCGTTCTAATTGCTTATAGCAAGGAACGGGTACAGGGAATTAATTTGATGAGGGCTGTTTTCCAGAAGGTTCATGTTGAGGTCATCTATGCCAGTTGCTTGATGCTTTTTTCGGGTGGATATTCTGGATGTTTCCGTGACGCCTGAAACGTGACCTTGCATATGCATGGTAAAACATTTGTAAAAGCAACTAAGCCTTTTAAAAAAAAACAGGGAACACCAACTGCAGCTAGCTATTACCAACAGCATGTAATATAGTCAAAAGTCAGGGTACAAGATGTTTGTTCATTCATAAGTGTTGGAACGAATGATATGAGTCATGCCAGTATATTGTGATAGTCAGGAAAGGTGAACTGTGGCAGAAATTCTGACAGGTAATGTGAAGCATTACAAGTAAATAGCATGGGAATTAATATGCATTTGTGTGAAAGCAAAGAATTGTAGAATAATATTGGTGTCGGTTAAAGGCCAGGAGACAGTTGCACTGTCAAGTCAGACCTAAAAATCCTTGTAGGTTTATAACCGCCCTCCTGCCATCTGTGGTGCTGCCAAATAAAGACAACATAAATCATCTCGTTATCTAAGACAATTTAATACATTACAATGCCATATGTGTGCCCCTGAAAGGTCAAGCTCAGGCAGCTGGATAAATAAACAAAAAGATCACAGCTGCGTGGAAGGCAAGCACTTTTTTGTAGACGCACACAACCTTTGCCCAATCAAAACATGTACTCCTGGCTATGAACATGTGGGCGGGGGCAAAGCCCATCTCTGGTAATGCTCACATAATTTTCTGGTGACAGCTGCGCTGTTGAGCCAGGCTATAAAAAGGCAGTGCTCTGGAAGAATTATTCATCAGTTCTTTTTTTAACTAAATCTCTTCTCTCCTGCCACAGCAATTCAGGCAATGTACTTCCACTGTCTAGAAAAGCTTTCCTCATCCACCATCGTGTGCATGCTAAAGCAGGGGCATCCAAAATAGATCCCACTGGCCCCAGCATTCAGACTAACACACCACACAGAGTCCTGCTACCATACATATGCTACACATGTACTGCATATACACATACCCTCGACATACACATGGAATATCAGAGCAAGAATCTGAGTTTCACTTATCAGTTGAACTTTACACGAAAGGGCTCAGTAGACCATGCTCTGACACACATAGAAAAAGGCCTGGTCCTACTGCAAATTAGCAATATATGGTATGCTGCCACTCCACTTTATGTCATGTACCCAGGGCATGGACAGTTGCCTAATGCCTATTATCAGGGCAGTCTTGGGGCACCACTCTCCCAACTCCAGGTCACAGCACAAGTCTTGGACCTAGTATTGTCAATGGGCCCGATTCACAGAACTAACTTAAGACAAAATCCTAAACTTACTACCATTTTGGTATTCACAGAAGGCACTTACTCATTTTGGTATTCACAGAAGGCACTTACTTACTCATTTTGAGTAACTTACTCATTTTGAGAAACTTGCTCATTTTGGTATTCACAGAAGGCCCTTACTCATTCATGAGTAAGTGCCTTCTGTGAATACCAAAATGAGTAAGTTACTCAAAATGAGTAAGTTACTCAAAATGAGTAAGTAAGTGCCTTCTGTGAATACCAAAATGAGTAAGTGCCTTCTGTGAATACCAAAATGAGTAAGTGCCTTCTGTGAATACCAAAATGGTAGTAAGTTTAGGATTTTGTCTTAAGTTAGTTCTGTGAATCGGGCCCAATATTCACAAACATTCTTGTCCTATATGACCATCTAGAGAACTCTGCACCAAGTGCCACCTGACTTATCACCAGACACATAATAGCACCAGTCAAAAACATTTTGTGAGCTGGTCCTAAGTACGTCCTTGTTTGTGTGAAATTCCAAATACTCCCTATTGGGACTGGAATATCTGTTGCATGGTAAATGGGCATTCTCCTGCCCTGGGTGACTGACTGTCTGTGAAACTGGTATTCTGGCTTTTATTTTGACCCTAGTGTTATGCTAACCTTCCGTGTATGCAGAGACTTAGTACTGTACTTATTTGTGTTGCATTTCTGTTGAGGTGGTGTTGCATTGAATTATTTTGGTGTGGGATTTTGAGTTTTTATGCAGATTTTTTGCTTTGTATTGTTAATTAGTTCTACTATGGTTGTTGTGTCATGTTTTAGATCTGTTCTTATGCTGATTTGTGTTATGTAATTGTGTTGAGTTCCTTCATATACTCTAGAGATGTCAACAAAGGCTGCTAAATTTCAAGCCAAAAGTAAAGCATTTCCTAAAAGTCCTAATGGGCAACAACAATTCACCACTCTTGGAGGTGGTACAATACTCTGGGGCTTATCTATGAGCCTTTTGCGCTGCAGTTGCGTCACTTTTTGTGACGCACAGGCTGCGTAAAATATGCGCCACATTGTGCCCTATTTACAAAGTGACGTATCTAAGCAGATGCACTGCTTTGTAAAGCTCTGCACTGCATTATACCTTCCTATAATATATGCAGGGTGGGCGTTCTCCCGCAAAAAGCCTTGTAGAAGTGGTGCAGTGAATTATATCAGATTTCACTGCGCCACTTCTAGGACGCCACTGCTTAAAAATCTTATGCCTGCCTCACAGCAGGAGTAAGACTAACGCAGGTGCATTTAACATGGCACTTGCCCCGGTGTAACGACCCATTGCTGAAGTTGCGTCACTTTTGCGGCACACTCCAGAAATGCGTCATTACTGTGCCTACAGATACATCAGAAATACTGACGTATCTGTAACTCCTTGTGACATGGAGCACCATACAGTAAATACGGCGCTTCCTGGGTGTCTCAAGGAGGGCACACTGAAAAGTGTCACATCGCTGTCTATACGCAGCAATGCGACACTTTTCATAAATGAGGCCCTCTATGTCTTTCACTGTTTAAATCACCAGTCAGCATAAAAGTGTGTCAGACAACAGTCTTACATGATCACTTCCAGTGCCCACTTTATGTGATATGGCCCTGGTCTCAGTTATTTTAGCACAGGGATTTTGTTCGACTTCAGTGTTGGCCACCTTTTCAACCTCAAGAACTGATTGAAAGTTTAGAAAACTGACTTTTACCCAACCCTACCATGCTGCATTTTCACTTTGTACTAGTGGAGGAGATTTCTTTATGACCGTGATTGGGAAGCACCACCCTGCATCTCTTGAAAGAGGAAGGAGGGCCACTCGCATTTGTGGGTGAGGGTGCGGTTGGCGCCCGACAATGGCAAACCTGGAGAGACGGCCACTGAGCTATTTCCTCCTGCTGTAATCTTCCTTCCATTGGTGGTCCACTGGCTGGCCACTTTGCCGGCTGCTTTCTTCTGCTGCCAGTTCTTGCTACTGCTTGGTAATCAGAGGACTTTCGAATGGTGATGCAGGCGGAGAGGAAAGGTGCATGGGCTGTGGCCAATTCTTCCATGGGCTGTGGTTATTGCATCCCTGTTCATACACCCATCTGCATTCCAGCCTGCCTGTGTTGGCTCTGGCTCAGGCTCATGTTGAGTGTTGTTGCTGTTGCAGCAACCTTTAAGGCATTAAACTCCCTTTTCGTATTGGTCTGCCTTTTCTGAATAACCTACTTCTTTGTGCCTTGTTGAACTATCTGTAGTTTAGGGTTAACCATTGACTGAAACTTCTAATTTTGAACTATAAAACTGTGGAAGACCTGTGAGTGCAAATGACACCATGCTAATTTTAAAATGTGAGGACGGTGCTTGGAATTGAGCGGGGTCTCCAGTGTCCTTCTCCATCTGGACTTGGGACGGGAATGAGGATGTTAGCCCTTCCTTGAATTATTGTGGTGAAGAAACCCGTTAAGGGGAGGCCTCTTGCTTGGAATGTATTGGTGGAGAAAGAGTTTTGTGGAAGCAAAAAGAAACGTGGAAGAGGGTGGAGTACATGTGCCCCTGGTGGTTAAGCCTGCAGATCTTATCAAAAACGCGTGCATGGGTTTCACTCCGCTGCCCGGTAGCTTTACATGTTGGGTAGCTGACATTGTTTGCTAGGAAGCAGTGATGGTGGGGGGCAGTTTTCTGAGTAGTGTTTGTAGATGGTCCACCGCCAATGAAGGTAGATTCAGTGCGGCTTGCAGCTGCATCCAGCACCTACACATTGGATCACTCCTATCTGGTACTTCACCCCATGAGACGACCCCGGGTCTTATCTACAAGGAAGTGACTCAGCCCCGCACCACAAACCAGTTGGCTGCGCCACACTGATTCACTTTCAAAGCACAGGGATGTGTCATATTTACAATGATATGACGCATCCCTGTGCTTTCCCCTGCGCTGGTACACATTTGGCTGTCATGTGCCAGGCCAGGCATGCGTTTTAGGGGAGATTGCTTTTGTGCAGGAAGGGACACCTTCCTGCACAAAAACAATCACAAGAGGTGTTTTCCTCTTTCTGTGTGTGCTGCAGAATGAAAAAATGAGGAGAAATGAAAACAGTTCTCCTCGTTGTACCTCCCTACGCCTCCCCTGTGGAGGCGAAGCATTCTGACGCATTCCCAGGTTTATAAAAGGTTTTAAATCTGGGAATGTGGCAGAAGCCATGGGTGTTGCGTGGGAACACCCACAGCAACACCCTTTGGCACTCCCCTTTCACGCAAAGTGCTGCATGAAAAGGGGCCGTATTTACAAGGACACAAAATGTCACACAGGGTGGCTTTACGAGTACTTGTAAATATGGGGCAGCAAAATGTGCCACCGGTGCTTCACAAAAAGTGAGCGGCGCCAGCGGCTTGTAAATATGCCCCCCCATTCTTTGCCTTCCTTAGTGTATAAGTATTAAAAATTGAAATATCCCAGATATAAACTCATATACTTAGGTCTAGAAAAGCTGGTAATGACCTAAAAGTGAAAGGAAAATCTGTGAAGTAGCAAGCAAAGGGGTCAATCATCAAATGAAATGGATAACAGATTGCCTTTATTACACTCCATCAGGAAATTTGTGTCAAAATATTTCTTCTCTTCAAAAGGGAGAAAAATGCAAAAGGGTCAAGTTCCATTAGTTAATTGTCCAGTGACGACTGAGTGTCAGTTTTGATAGCAACGGGAGCCCAAGGTTGGGAGAAATGCATGATGTGGGTTTTTTAATATCAACAAGCATGATAAAAGGTTTAATGGGTACCAGATTACCGTCATCCCAATGCTTACATCGTCTTTACGGTCTGCTGGCTGGAAGCACAACATAGTGCGCTGAAATGTTGCATACCTTGGATAATCCCGATCAGTTTGTGTATTTTTTTTATTTGCCAGACTCTGCACTTCAGGTACAGGATAGGATGTAACCCCATAAGGGGTCCCAGGTTGTTGTTAAAATAGAGAAAGGGGAGGTTGTTGTGTGTGTCCTTTGAAGATGAAATGCATAACTATCCATGTTCATTGCCATTTATCTTTAAATCGGTGTCATAAAATTTGAAAATCTCTGTTTTTAAAATATGGGGTCTATGTGAGATAAAATGCTATCAATTTGATATTCAGTAAGCAATCTTTGCATGTTAAGCAATATTGGGTCATTTTTTTAAGATCTATGAGAAATTTGGATATTTTTGATGCGTTAGTAGGGGAAATTTTAAAGAATGTATATTAGCTTTATGGACAATTGACTTGAAAACATATTTCACTACTACAGCTTTATGACCGTGAATCAGCAGCTGTTTCTGGATTTTGAGAGGAGTTCATCTTTGGATCCTAGAACTGTTTAATCTGACATTCTCTCAGCACTTTCGCCACTGTGCCCACCTACAAAAAGCACTGATGGCTGTTGGAGTCTGAAAGACTTGAAAAATGAGTTTTTCTTACACTGTCACATTGCATTTGTGAGAGGGATGTTTACCTGACTGTGCAATGCTCGAATAGCACTTTATAGTAGGGAGTTTGTTTTATTCTGAGGATGCAGCTTGAGTTGTTTCTGGAGACCGGAGTACCTTCAGCACTAGGTCTGCAAACTGATTAGTGGGAACACTTACTCATTTGGTACATCCAAATACGCTAACACACAAAAGGTGGGCGAATGTACTAAATAACTGATAATCACTCTGGATAGCATGTCAGTGCATTGTTCCCCTGTCCGCCCACTATATCACTTTAGGCAGATGTCTGCCTTATACAAGTCACTACTGACCCTGCTCCTCATGGGAACAGTCCAAACTGAACTGGCAGGCGAGGCCACCTCCAGAAGGCACCACAAGCAGGCACAAAACGTTATGGCCTTAGTTAGGCCTCATTATGTAAGGTACAGCTTGAATCTTGTGACGCAGTGAGCAAGGAACCCACATCTGGACACACACCATACCACTTGGGGGGGTTTCCATCAAACACACAGAATGTGATACAAGAAATGCTTGCAAATAGTCTAAACCACTGACAATCCCTCTAGGTAGCATTCCAGCTCATTGCTTTTCACCTACTGTCCTTCTCTAGTCAGAAGCCAGCCTTATGGAAGCTATTACTGACCGTGCTCCTCATGGAAACAGAAATGCTGTTAAAACACCTACGCAGCGCCGGGTTTTACATTTATCTTACACTTTCGTGCTGTATTTGCATTTTGTATTAGGGGCAGGGGCTTTTACCTCACACTGCAATGCTGTATTTGCATTTTATAGTTTGGACAGGAGTTTCCTCTGAGGGGTGAGTTGCGGCTGGTTCTGAAGATGAGGGACTGGGAGTATGTTTGACCTTTAAATCTGGTAACTGTTTGATTGGATAATCTGCACCTACAAAAAGCATCTAGTGCTGTTGCATGCCAGCAGTGGAGCGTCAGAGGAAGCACTGAGTGCAACAAAAAGTTAGCAAGCTCAGTAAAGCTAGTCGTAATGGTTTAAATTGCTAAAAGCAGTAAAGCAGACAAAACACCAAACAAAAACGAAATCTAGTGACATGCTAAAGGAGGTGAGACAGAGTCACGCATATTAATATTAAAGGTAAACCCAGAAAAGATTCTTTATCTCAGAACAATCAATGAGCACCCTCAAAACAACTCTGATTGATTGCTTTGGTAATTATTTGCTGCAATAACCTCAATTTCTATCCTCAAGTAGTGGTTGTAGTAATTTCTTGGCTATACTATTGCCCCTTGCATATGTTGATGTAGATGAAAGTCTATACAATGATGTGAAGGAAATTAATTTCGACCTTGGTCCTGTTCTGGATGTTTGCTGTTAGAAATTGAGGTTTCTGGTTGACAGAGTAT
Organism: Calotriton arnoldi; assembly: GCA_963921515.1. NCBI lineage: Eukaryota > Metazoa > Chordata > Amphibia > Caudata > Salamandridae > Calotriton > Calotriton arnoldi. The sequence goes on along the minus strand of CAWUFW010011134.1, from coordinate 462,263 downwards.
ACACCCTGTCCAAGCAGGAGCCACAATCCTAGGAGGTCATTACGATGGCGGGCAGAGAACGTCCGCCCGCCACCGCAGCAGAATGCGTGACCGTCCGCAAGGGGTGCGGTGGTCCCGCACCCGATATTACGATGCCACCGCCACCATGGCGGTGGCAAGCCCTATTCACATCATTGTGGCGGGCGGTGCTCACCACACCGCCCGCCACAATGCTGTGAATGTACATCGTGCATTTGCATGCACAACGTGACAGGCACCGCGCGGTGCCTGCCACCTTGTGCATACAAATGCAGAGGGGTACCACAGGTACCCCCCATGTGCACCCCCCACACCCCCAACATCCTGGGGGCCCGCAATGGGCCCCCAAATGCAAAGACCGTATGCCTTTCCATGGCGGCAATGCCGCCATGGAAAGGCTGATCTCCGCTGGCATCATAATATGGATGGCGGTGTCTTGGAGACACCGCCACCATATTATCCCTGTTTTACGCCGGTCGGCGACTCAACCGGCGGAAAAGCGGCGGACGGTCTTTCCGTCCGCCGCGGACCCCCCAGCCGTCATAATATGGCGGGGGGTCTTTGCTTTACGGATGGCGGGCGGATCGCCCCCGCCGGGCTGGCGGTCACTACCGCCGGCCCGGCGGGGGCAATCCGCCCGCCATCGTAATGACCCCCCTAGTCAGGGTAAGTCAGATATGCAACCTAAATTAAACCAGTGCCCACCCTCTAGTAGCATGGCAAATAGCAGCTAAGCTTAACTTAAGAGGCAATGTGTAAAGTATTTGTGTACATTTAAATTACAGTAATACAATGAAAACGCCTAAAAAATACTTCACACCAGTTTAGAAACATAGAGAACATTTATGTGAGTAAAACAAGACTGAAACAACAAAATTCCAATAACTCGAGATATTCATTTTTTAACATCAAATCCAAAAAGAAGTGCTTAGAATCCAAGTGCACTAAAAGGTTACTTGAGGTTGTGCTAGACTGGGATGAATCCAAATTTCAGCGGACCCCAATGGAGGGCATTCTGGACCCATGCAGGCCCACTAAAAAAGTACCTTTGTGTATTACAAGCGTCGACGTCGGAGACTCAGTGTGCCGTTCCGATCCACGAAGTCCATGCATCGAAGTCGAGCCTCGCAGCGGTGTTCTCTGATCAGCGCTGGATTGTTGTCAAGCCTCACAGTTGGGACCTCGGATCGGCGCTGTGTTGTCATTGAACCTCTCAGTCAGGTCACTGTGTCGAGTCACGCAGGGATGTCCTCGTATCGGCACTGCATCAGCGTCGGAGGATACTGCATCAGTTCTGATCGGTGCAATGGTGACGATGCGTCGATTTTTGCATAAGCAGCTTCAGAACCCACCTCTGAAGCCCAGGTCTGGAAGGGGGCACCTCAGGCAAGGGTAGGACTCACAGATGGCAGAGTCCAGCAGCACCAGCAGAGTTGCAAGAAGTCTTTTGTTACCCTGAGACTTCAGAACAAGAGGCAAGCCAACAAGCCCTTGAAGAAAATTGGTTTCAAGGTTGTAGAGAGCACATCCAGTCCCTCTCACTCCCAGGCAAGAAGCAGTAGGCAGTAGGCTGACACAGCCGAGCACAGCACAGCAATCAGCAGGCAGCAGGCCAACACAGCAAAGCAGTTAGCAAAGTGGCAGTCCCTCCTGCAGCACAGCAGCTCTCCTGCCAGGCAGAATGTCCTTGGTTCAAGCAAAATTTTGATTTGGTGGTGTCAGTGGTCCAGTACTTATACCCAAATGTGCCTTTGAAGTGTTCGAGACATCAAAGATCACAAGTTCCCTGTCTTCCCTGCCCTTGCTAAAGACTCACTACATGGGGGTATGCAGCTGTTTGTGTGAGGACAGGCGCAGCCCTATTCAGGTGCAAGTGTCAGCTCTTCCCTCCCAATCTACGTCAGGAAGGCCCATCAGCTTGGTGATGAGCAATCAGGATGCAAATGTCACACCCCAGCTCCCTTTGTATCACGGTCTAGAGGGGCTGCACAAAGCCCAGCTGTCACCCAACACAGATGTGTATTCAGAGACTGGTAGAGGAACAGCATGGTTAAAGTAAGAAAATGCCCACTTTCTAAAAGTGGCATTTTCAGTCATACAATTTAAAATCCGACTTCACCATAAGTTGTGATTTTAAAGTGTGAGACAACAGACACCAAACTCCAAATCTCCATCTTTTCCCAATTGGAAATTACACTTAAATGATGTTTTAAGGCAATCCCAATGTTAACCTATGGGAGAGATAGGCCTTATGGTAGTGAAAAACGAATGTAGCAATTTGCCACTACCAGGATATGTAAAACTCAAAAGTACATGTCCTACCTATTAAATACATTGCACCCTGCCCATAGCACTGCCTAGAGCCTACCTTAGTAATGACATATATAATAAAAGGGAAGGTTTGGGCCTGGCAAGTAGGTGAACTTGCCAGGTCAAAATGGCACTTTAAAACTGCACACACAGGCTCTGCAGTGGGAGGCCTGAGCCATGTTTAAGGGCTACTGAAGTGGATGGCACAATTAGTGCTGCAGGCCCACTAGTAGCATTTAATTTACAGGCCCTGGGCACATATAGTGTGCTTAACCAGGGACTTACAAGTAAATTAAATATGCAAATTGTGGATAAGCCAATGTTACCAAGTTTAAAGTACAGAGCATATGCACTTTAGCACTAATTAGCAGTGGTAAAGTGCCCACAATCCTAAAGCCAACAAAAACAAATTCATCAAAAAGGGGAGGAGGAAGGCGAAATATATGGGGGTGACCCTGCAGAAAGGGCCATTTACACCACTTGCAAATTGAGTTTGCAAGATTTGAATGATGCACCATTTGATATTAAAATAAAATCTAGTAAGGTGGAAAGCGGAAGTGAAGAGAAAGCACCATCATTGGTTTGTTGCATAAGCGTTCCCTCAACAGAGAGTCTCAAATTGTCTCAAATACAAATAAAGCAGAAAAGCATTCTCCTCTATATAAGGAGGTTAAATGAGTTCTATTTTACAATTACTGAACAGTGTATCTTCGACTGTGCCCACTGTCATCTAACCCTAATGGGAATAGTGTTAGGGTGGCAATCCTCTAAAAAGGATATCCACCTTACTTTGTTGTAAGAGATAGCAATATAGGCACTACAACTAGAAAAAGCCTACTCTATGAACACAGCAATAAAACAGCTCATAAAGTCATTATCGTAAGACAGGTTAAAGGGACCTGGGGCTACTGTGCTGTTATTGCCAAAACTATTCCTGCAGTTGGGAAGGCTGAATCAGTCTTACAGTGTATTACTCACTTGATTGCTTATCCTTACCCCTAGTGCTTACCTTAAACCCCTCACCCCTACCCATAACCTCTTACACCTAACCCTTAACCACTTATTATTGCCCTAGGAAAATCCTTCACAAGTAGTGGGGCTTATGGAAGACCCTTAGCAGATGCATCTCTGTCGTCTTTGGTAATGTACATTAAATTATCATTGTTGGATAATGAAAATGGTATTAGTCATATTCATAGTAATGATCACACTAATTATAATGCTGACAAATGCATTTTTGGAGACTAGGACAAATTACCTGAGGGTCCCATGTCCCTTGACACAGGGGACCCTTGGATGTCAAGAAAATGAGATTAAATTCATCTAAAAATGAAGAAGAAGATGTCACATTCTACGCAAAATAGAAATAAAAACAATAATAGGTGAACGACAGGCAGTATCCTGTCATGCGCTGGGCTAATGAAAAATTGGTTAAAAAAATAGGTATATGAAATATTTGTATATTATTTTTAAATCTAAAGCTGAAGTAGCCAGGCAAATAATTTATGTAAAGTGACATGCAGGCAAGGCTATCTCATTAATCAGGGCTGCATGTAATTTGATACCATTTGTGTCACCAACCTGTGAAACTAGTCTCATGTGAGCAGTAAGCCTCGGGTGGAAATAAAAAAAAAGAATAATAGCCCAAATTATAACACAAAAATATCTGACTTATAGACCAATCACATGCAACCAGGAAGTGGGAGGAGATATCTTCACAGGGCTGTAAGACCAGCGACTACATTCTAACAGTAGCGAACCACCCCACGAGGAGGGAGAATGCTTCAGTGATTGAACCAAACTTTTCTTTGAAGAAGTAAGTGGGGAGTGGAATGTGGCCATCCCTTTGTAGAGTATTGTTAGTCATAAGAATGAAGATTTGTGGGTAGTAGGAAGCTTGGGCAAAGATAAAAGACACATGTGATGGAGGCAACAACTCAATCTCCAAGAAGTTATAGTTGTGTATTACAGAGAACAGTAGTGCTAAACCAATTTTAAAAACCCGCTTTTCTTTCTCTTTTTCATTTCCTCTGATACAAATTTAGAGTGTGGCTATAAGAACGTTGACCATCTCTCGTCGATAGAAAAGGAGTGAAGAACTAAATATATCAGTAAGGAGTGTGTCTGGAGACCATGTATGGGGTGCAGAACCACCTTACTAATGGCATGAATACAGTGAGACACAGTGGTGACCTAGAACTATCAAGGAGAGTGGGCCAGTATCAGGACTCATTAGTAGCCCATAGCTATATTCTCCTATAGCATGTGCAGTTTGGCCCTATACACATGTATTTGGTGGAATGTTTCAGAAAGGGGCAAGTGGTCTATGTAGATGTATACTGAGTAAAATAGCATAAAATGGTGTGGTGATTTTCCCTATCTCTCCACAGATACCCACCAATGATGTAGCCGGTCTGGACATAAGCATAAAGTCTATGCATGGTATGAATGGAAGTATTTTGTGCCAGTAGGGTTAAGTCCCCACTTGTTTGACCTAGAAAGGATTAGGCAATCCATAGGGATTCTTGAATTACTGGTCCTGACAAAAACCTCAGTATCCTCTAGGAAGGCTGAAACATGCAGTCCGCGAGGAAGGATACTCGGGTAATTAAACTGCACATAGTGTCCGCATTTGTTTTTAACACTACCAAGGCAATATTCTGATAAGAAAGTTTGTTGCAGGAATTTCTCAGCCAGCCTTTTAACCACTGACTACTAGGATCCCTTGAAAGATCTGTGAGTGCACCCTGAAAGTGATCAGGTTGAAGACTGCCGGTAACGCCCAGATGGACTGGACTTGTAGTCGACTCCTTGTTTTGATTTATATACAGTCATTTCAGGGAAGTTGGGGGATCCCATCTGATCTTCTATCTCCCTCCCTTTGATTATTTGTGAAATAACCATAATCATTCTTCCTCCATCCAAGACCCCCAAAAATGTATATTTATTAGTTAAAATAAAGTATCAACAGAAACAAGTGCTGTTCTGGAAATACTTCCTGAAGAGGCAGGCTCTATATTCAAGGGATAGTGTTGAATAAAGAGGTGAGCAGTAGCCGTGTAGTAGCCCTGCAAATCTCAGGGAAGAAAACACTTTAGAAACAGTCCATGAGGCTGCCATACCTCTTGTGGATCTACTTAGACACCAGAAGTAATCTCCTTCCAGGTAGATCTATATGTAATGGAAAGAACCAGTTTGACCCATCGACTAATAGTGGATGTACAAAGCTTCTGTCCCTTCCTCTTCCCCAAAGGTTACTTACAGGAAATAATAAGAACATGAAGAGGAAGTACTTTCTATACAAATAATGAAATCTCTTCTGACTTCAAACAGACTTAAATCCATTTTCTCTAGAAAAGAGGGATTCTGAAAAAAACAAGCAAGATAATCTCTTGCTCTAAATTAAATTTAGAATTAGCTGAAGGAAAAAAACCAAAGAAGTAGGATGACCCGATTCAGATGAATCTTAAAAAAAGGAGTATCGGTCACTAAGGTCTTAATTTGGCCCAGCCTTCTGGCGGAAGTGACGACAAATACGAAACAAACGTTTGTAGTAAAAAGAGCTGAAGCACCAGATTCCAGAGCCTCAAAGGCAACCTCCTGCAGATCATTCAGAACTAAAGGCAAACCTAAAGCTGAGAAAAGAAAATGAACCATAGGACATTTGAGTTCCAAGCTTCTAAGAAGCCAGCTGACTAAAAATGTAATCGTAGGCAAAGAATTCTCAGGCTTTGCCAGAATGGCCTATTATTGTACTCTAGGAGAAGACACCACTAAATCTTTGAGAAATACATGTCTCAGAAAGTTTAGAATTTTAAAAAAAGTATCACAGGATACAGCTAATATTCTTTTTAAAGTACACAGCTGGAAAAACATGTGGACTATGGCATGAATAAGATTGCTCTAGTTGCAGGCCTACACCTACGCTCTGTACACTCAGAAACCCCAACAGAACAACCCAACTAATAAGTGTGAAGGGGACTCCAGAGACACCCTGCTAAAAGATGAGTCTGTCAATCATCATGCCATGTTCATCTTGAGATGGAACGATATCAGGAGCAAGGCTTCCAGATTCTGGCTTGATGAAAACTAATTTGTTTAAATTTACATTATTTATTAGGCACAAAACCAACAGCCATGGACATCCTAATGCTAAAACAAGGCATAACTAGCACTACTCTGAATAATGGCAATTCACAATATGCAGTCACCAAACTTAACAACCTAGCATGCCAAGAAACATCAGGTTTTTAGAAACTTCCTGAACTTCAACAGCGATGACTGTTTCCGTGGATGAACAGGAAGGCTATTATTGAGCCTGGCTGTCGCAGCTGGAAATGCTCTGCCACCAAGTTGACTAGACAAAAAGTTGCCACATTGTTGGAAGGCAGTCTCAGATCTCAAGATGTGTCCTGGGACATGAAAAGAGAATCTCAGAGGACTGGGTCTCTTATCATAAAGTGCTTTGTGACCAGGCTTAAAGATTTAAACTTTATAATTTAACTAACTGGCAGCCAGTACAGTTTAACTAACTCACACAAAATCATTTCTCTTCCCTTAATATTTGAGATCATTATGGCTGCAGCATTTTGGACCAACTGCAATTTATTCAGAGATTTCCTCCGTAGACCCAAATATGCAGAATTCCAGTACTTCAACCTGGTGAACACAAAAGCTTTCATAATGTGTGCTCTGTTGACAGTTGAAAAGATGGATGATTCTTTTTAATGTCCTCAGTTTAAAGAAACAGATATTTACCACAAATTGTATTTGGTACTCCACTGAGAGGCTAGAATCGAGTTTGACCCCTCAATCTTCCTCATTATGCACAGGGGTGGGTTTTTGACCAATCAATGGAGACCAGAAAGTGCAATTTCAAACCGATGATTGTCGAAAAAGGAAAATAATCTCTGTTTTTACCTCAACTACCATTTAACAATTTCATGATATCAAGCATTGCACATTTGGAATACATTTTTGTGAGGTTTCAGTACTTGTACAAGTGTCTCTAGTGATCACAAATAAGAGCTCCATGTCATCCACTTACATCAGGCCCACCAAGCCAAAAGATTGAATTAACATGGCCAGATTGGTTGATAAAGGTTGATAAAACTGACCCTGTGGTATTCTCTATGATAAGACTGGTATCAGAGATGTACGAGCCCAACTCCACCTGAACAGTCTAATCCGATAAAAAGCTATGTAACCAGTTAAGCAAGGTATTTCTGAAACCAAATCCAGGCAGGGGCACTAAACATACCTGGTGGCCAACAGTACTGAATGACAGCGACAGATCTAAATGAATCAGAGCCATAGGAACATTTTGGTCTGGCAACTCCTCCTACTCTACCTAAAGAAACCAACTTCAGACACTGATGTTGACTCCAGCTGGTTACAGGCCCACACCTCCTTCCAGTGGTCTCTAAAGTCCAAGACAAAATATAAATATAAAAAATCCTAGACTTTCTTCATTACAGTGACTACTTGGATGACATCAAGACAGTTTTCCATCAGTATCAGAACAGTGGATCTGCTGTAGTGTTCCTGAATGTCTTAGATCTAGAATAGTAGCAGTGTCACTGCTCTGAATTTTCTGGACCTTTCAGTAATCATTGACCATTGATTCCATCGACCCTGATGTACTTTTGTGTTTTCTGGAGATTATAAGGCATAATTTCTATGCAGTGGCCTGAACCATCCAAAAATCAGGGAGCCACTGACTTATGGATGAACACGGAAACAAAGTACATCTCACCTCCAAATAAAAACTTTGAGCTTCAGCTGTTTTAATGAAACAATGACTACTTCTAATGTTATAATGCACTTGTTAAACATCTTCTATATCTATTGCATTTATATGTATCTGTAAATTCTCAAAGTAACAAGCTATTCTTTCTAATAACAACATACCAACATTTTGGGATATATGTTTTCATGAAAATTCTTCTTATATTACAAAATCCCAAAAACCATATTGTAAAATGTCTTTCTGCCAATGTCAGTCGTCTCACACACCTCTTTAGAAGGTCAAAACATAGAAGGACGATTTTCTGTGACTATTAATTTGAATTGTTCTCACTTAAGAACTGGTTCCCTCATATAGTTATGTTAGATGTGTTACAGCAGAGGACTGCGAAATGTACATTAATTATTAGATTGCACATGTTAATAAACTGTAGACCCATATAACTATTTGATTATTGATTATTAATTTCATACTTTTATCAAGGTGCAGACTGAGGTGACCAGATTGTTCTTATAATGGACTTTATAAAACAACCTTCTTTACATCCAGCCTCAAGTATGATCAAAAAGGTAGATGAAAACATCTTCCCTCACTAGGTCTCCAAGAATCTTGTCAACGAAAAAATTGTCCAACTTGGAAATATCATCCTTTTTATTTGCCCCCTCAACTTGCTGATCCTGACCCTCCAAACATCATACAGGCCGAGATCCTGTAATTTACATCCTAAGAGCCCCAGTCATTAGATATTCTGTTAAATTAATGTAGGAGGATCTATACCGCACACCATCCATTACACATTGAAGTCTCCTCCAATAATAAACAGGGAGGAACATCTAGCCAGTTCCTCATCAGTAATGTACATGACCATGGATCATCCCCAATGAGATCATAGAAGGAGGCGATTTCATATACAAGTTCTAAAGATTTAATTTTAACTATCTACCACCAGCCACACCGATTGTATTCTCCAAAATCGTAATCCCTAATATTACAGAACTGAGCAGAACACTGCACCACTTTCCAGAACCTGCTCTGCAGAAACAGCTTTATCTCTTCTGACAAAAGATGTGTTTACTGAAGAAGAATGTGTAATGTATTGCCCTTTTTAATAATCCAGGACCCTGTAATGTTTTAATACCCAATTAAATCCATTAATTTTCAATTTTAAAAGACTATACTTTGTTTAATTAGGGCCTCAGTGACAACCCTCCAGTTTCAGTTTTTGGACAAAGTTATTGTGCCAGTTTAAGGCCATACCTCTCCACTTCGTAGATAACCTTGCAGCAGGGAATTGCAGGTGAACCGTCTCTTCCAGTTATTTTTATTCTCTATTCTTTTTCCTAGTGCTCGTGATCTATACCTTCTTGCTCTACAGACATCAGAATATACTGAAAAAATAAAAGTAAAAACCTTGTACCTGCATTCCCATTGATTTCGGTGCTTCTGATTGGATGTTTTCTTTAACTGTGTAACTTAAAAAATTAACCTGTGACTTCCTAGCATTTTTCCTGTTTGTAGATCTTCGAAGGATCTCTTTGTGCCTCTATGTGTATTGTTACTGAGGACATTTTCATATAATAGCTATGTCACAAACTTGCAAGTTCTATGTTCCAGTCATGAATAATAACTTCCTTTATGATTTATTTATCAAGGAAAGATCCATTTAGTTGAAGCTTCTTAAAACCTCTGCCTCTGGTGAGTTTGTATTTTCTGTTCATAAGTGTAGATTTAGACGCCTTTGTAATCTTCTCTCAAGAGTATAACTTATATAAAGGGGTGCATTACAGAATAATGCATACAGAAATTTCGTCTGACATAAACATTGAGGTCTAAACATCGTTTACAAAAATAATGTCCCATTGGATATAGATTTTCTGTCATTAACTCTGATAGGGTAATTGGTTTCAAATAATATTTAGGACATGGTGTTTATGTCATACCACACTCCGACTATGATAATCTGGCGCCACACCCGATGAAGGCCATAGAATGGAATGCATCTCAATGCTAGTGATTTGATCATTATTTTGACTTTGGGTTTCTTCATTTTGATGAATGGCAGCCCCACCTATCTTGTTCTTGTCATATTTCATATATTTAGCTGACTAATACACGCAAAGAGGTTGTGCTTTTGATAGCAATTTACTTTCTAATACCTTTCTCAATACTATTATTACAACGTCAACCACACTAAACATGCCCAGATATGAGATGCGTGTGTCTTTTTAAGTCATTCACTTCTCTTCTGTGGTCTGTGAACTGTTTTTTTTTTTACGTCCTGCATACGTTTACCTTCCACAAACTAAATCTATTCTTGAATTAATTTTGGTTATGAAAATATGTTCATCTGGGAAGGATCTGTGGAAAACTTAAACGCAACGTTCCTTCCCTGACCTCAGAACAGCAGTTTCTACCCCTGTTCCTCCTATTTAGACATGTGTATCACCCTGCAGTCTGGCCTAACCAAGTCTATCTTATTTGCTCTGCGCCAGTAGTGACGCTGGGTACATTTGTATCACCAAAAAACAATTATTCATTTAGTTAGGCTCCGCTAATAAAAAATACACTATGGATATGGTTAGGGCTCTGTAAATTATGCTAGAATTTTAGTAAATCATGAACAACTCTTCAAATGAATCGTCACAGGGGGAGGGAGGTAACAGTTTAGTCTAATGTTTTCAACTGGTACCGAGATTACAATATTGTAAGATCCAGATCTGTATATGCGAAGATTGAACACTTGTAACCCCGGCTTGACTGGATCAATAACTATAATGTTCTGGAGTTTGAAAACCAATAAAATCTGTTTACAAAAAAACCTCTTCAAATGAATCATTGATTGAAATAATCAAATATAGTGATGGCAGACAGACTGTAGGAAATTGACTTGCAGATTATTTTGAAGAGTGTTTTGTTTGATATTGATAGCAAATTAGATTGAGGAGTCCTTTCAATGTGAAATTTACTAATGATAAGATGCCTATAGTCAATAATTCTTTACAAGTAGTGAGAAAGTCTGTATTGAATACAAAATATATTGAGACTAAATTGCTCAAAACAGGTGTTAAATATGTGTATTAAACCCCTCGGGAAAAGGAATACCGTGTTGAATATGGCACAGTAATTCCCTGTCATTGTGCAGATTTAAAACTTTCATGCAAGAGCAGAGAAAGGAGAGGGCGTCAGAGATCTCTGAAGCTTAGCAAATGTGGCAAGTGGAGTATGGAGCATTGTGGTTGTCAGAAGGATGTGAGAAAGGGATAAGTTACCCTTAGGGCTGGAGGTGACGTGGTAGGATAACAGTTGGCTCAGGTCCAGAACAGGGTCTCTGATGAGTCTATGATGAGCTCAGGGAAGCAGTAAATGGGCTCACAGGGACCCAGAGGAAAAATAAAGGGTTCTGATGACAAGCAGTAGTGGCGCTAAGAGTGGAGGCCAACAGTGGTGGTCTAAGCTCTAGAGAAGTGGTCTGGAGAGCTCCGTAGGCAAGTTGAAGCAGGATCAGGAAGGGGACATACGTTCATGAAGGTCAACAAAAGGGTTCAGAGTGTCAAAGCTGGCCTCCCAAAACCCAATGATACACTTATCTCTAAACCTGCAACTGCCCTAATGCATCTTTTTTTTTTTTTTTTAGTCCTCATCACGCAAAAAAGAGAGAGTATATTTGGCAAGATTTACCGCGTTTAGAGAGCCTTTTCTTCCCCTCTGTTTTTCCCCGCCACACTAGAGTCAACTCCAATTCCTGCGTGGGGGTATCTCACTAGCCAACAGGCATCTCATACGGAACTTGCCCACTCCTTTTTTGAAAGGGGTCAAAACCTGTACCACCATCTCACCTTTCTTGACTGTTGGTGCGCTTAATCATTGGACTTAATTAGATTTTATCAGATCAGTAACAGACCTCATTATAGCGTTTTACCAGACCAATACTGTTCCCAGATATTCCAAAATTCTAATCTTTTAGTAAGTGCACCAGCTCTATCGAGCAGATTTATTCTAAACACAGAATTCAGCCATTCTTCTTCTGTAGGTGACACAGGCTTAACCCATTTAATACATATCTCACGTCTAGCAAGCAATATCAGTAAAAAGAGTAGATTTCTTTGTTTTTTACTAAATTTGGGTCTTCCACTGTCATCCAGCTCCACCCCAAACAATACTAATTGGGCGCTTACCTGTATTACTTGATGGAATACCTCAGAGAGTGTCTTACCCACTTTTTCCCAAAAGCTCTGGAGTCGGGGGCACTGCCAAAACATATGGATGTCATCTGCTCGTTCTTCATCACATTTAGGACATCGTTTCACCTCTCCTTTTTTCAGTTTTGACAGCTTCTTAGGAGTCCAATATGCTCTATGCAAAGTAAATAGATAATTCTTTTTGAGAGGTGCAGATTTAATGACGACCCCACATGCAGCCGCAGATACTTGCCATAATAAGGATACATCCAGCGTAGGCAGTGCTTTCCCCCAGATCTCGATGGGAAGGGTGAATTCCTCTCGTCCTTCATTGATAAGCGCCCAATACCAAAAAGCTACCTCTTTCTTCCCGAATTGTACTTGGAATTTCGACTCCAGTTCTGGATTTCCTACCCCGTCTTTTCCCAAGGATTTTGCCCAGCTTGTAAGTTGGTAATATTTAAACTTAGACAAGCCTCTGTTAGACAGTACTGATAACTGCTCCCAGTCAATAATTGTGGACTCAGACAATATCTGACCCCATTCCACTACTCCGGCTTCTCTCAACGGTACTGATAACACATCCTTTAGGCATTCCGGCGTTCCAGGCGAATCCCAGATTGGAGCATGTTGACAATAATAAGGAATCTTCCACAGACGTCTTATCTGAACCCACAATCTGATAGCCGCACCCAAAATGTTTAGCTTGATTTTCTTAAAAAATTTTGTGTGGCCGAATTTGTACAAAAAATGGCTTCCTGCTGGGCCTATCATTGCTTGCATATAACATGGATAAGAGCTATAATCCTTAAATAATACTCTAAAATTTTTGAAATGAAAGGCCCTATAATATTGGAACAGATCCGGGCTAGCTATTCCACTGTGCTCCTGTTTTCTCCTTATTTTTTTCCACGAGATTCTAGCCCCTCTCGAGGCCCATATAAAACTGCTGATGTCACCCTGCATTTTACTAACCCATTCTTTTTAAACTCAAGTGGAATCGTGTTAAAAATATACGTAAATCTAGGTAAAATCATCATCTTTACCAGATTCGAACGACCCAGGAATGACAACGGGAGGCTCTTCCATGCATTGAGAAGTTTTCTGGACTGTGTTTGAATTTTATTAAAATTAATTTGAGCAATCCTCTTAACCTCTCCCACAATCAAAATCCCTAGATATCTTATTTGGTGTTTTATCAAAGGGTCATTACTCTGAGTATTCCAACACATGATCTCAGTCTTTTGTTGGTTTATCTGATAGCCTGATAAGTTACCAAACTGCTTCAATGTTTCTATTATTCTTGGAAGAGAAGCATTCAGATCATCTGTGAATACCATTAAATCGTCCGCATATAGTGCGACCTTTTTCACCCAATTCCCATACCTGAAAGGGGATATATGTAAATTTGCTCTCAAGGCGCTAGCTAAGGGTTCTATATAAAAGTTGAAGAGCAGGGGAGAAAGAGGGCACCCCTGCCTAGTTCCTCTTTCTATATATATCTTATCTGTAAGGGACCCATTAACTAGTATACATGAGGTTGGGGATCTATATAGAACTCTTACTGCTCTTACAAAATTGCTACCCAGTTTATAAGCCTCCAAGGTATTGTGTAAAAAACTCCAGCTAACCCTATCAAATGCCTTAGCGGCATCGAAAGTGATTATCGATAAGGGGAGCTTCTCCTCAACCGCCAAGTCTATTGCCCCTATTAGTTCATCTGTGAGTTCCTGAATCTGTCTGCCCCTTATGAAACCTTTCTGATCCTGATGAATTAGGCAGCCTGCCCACCTCCCCAATCTTTTTGCTAATATTTGAGTGAAAATTTTATAGTCACTGTTTAACATCGAGATAGGTCTATAGGACTCGCATATCTTAGGATCCTTCCCAGGCTTTAATATAATACAAATGGTTGCGTTGCTCCAGGATTTAGGAGGTTCCTGTCCCCGTATAAATATGTCATTAAATAAGCTAGTGAGCTCAGGGACAAGTTCCTCCTTCAATGCCTTGTATATCTCATTGGGCAAAGCATCAGGCCCAGCCGCCTTTGCATTTTTCATACCTTTAACTACCTCACTTACTTCTAATTCTGTAATCTCCGCATTTAATTCTTCTCTATGCTCTTCTGACAAAGTTTGCTTTACCCAAGAGTTAAGATAATCTTTAATTTGGTCTGCACTGTCACGCGTATCCTCTTTATATAGTTCTTTAAAAAACTTGAAAAAAGCATTCTTAATTTCCGACTCTTCTACAGTAGAATGGTTTTTACCCTCCTCTAGGATGCTCAAAATCTTATTGCGGTTCAAATCAGTCTTAGCTTTCCAAGCTAAAAGCTTTCCACACCCCTCACCATATTGATAGTGAGCAAGTTTACTTGCTTCCCATTTTCTTTTACCTCGAGCATCTAAGATATTAACAAGTTCCCTTTTCTTGTTGATTAATTCCCCTGTAAGTGCTTCGATTTTGACCGCTAAAATTTCCTCTCCAATACTCTTCTCTAATCTCTGTATTTCTCCCTCTACGCTCTCTATTTCCTTTTTATTCAACTTATTTCGATAGGCCGCTGAACTAATCAACTTCCCCCTAAGTACTGCCTTATACGCATCCCATGTAACCTGACGGGAAGTCCCCTCCGCGTTTAATTGGAAATAGAATATAGTTTCCTCTTTCAAGTCCTTTATTATTTGGGCATCCATAAGCAGAGTCTTATCTAAGGTCCATCTAGATTGTAACTGCTGACTCTGAAATTCAAACTCCAATAATACTGCCGAGTGATCAGAGAGATGTTCTGGAAGATGTCTAACCCTTCTTACTTCAGCCCCTAATGATTTATCAATTAAGAAATAATCAATTCTAGAAGAATGACCCAGTTTTTTATTTTTAAACGTAAACAAATGCACTTTTTGACCTTTTGCTCTCCATATATCAATTAACCCTAAGTCATCCTGGTATAACTTTAGCCAACTCTTCATTTTTGGTAAAGTAGGGTATTTTTTAGGAGGATTCCTATCTTGCTTAGGGTCAATTAGTATATTAAAATCACCCCCCAAGATGATGAGACCAGGGACTTCCAACAGATATGCGTAAAGGTCCTGTAACGCTGAGGGATCATCTACATTAGGTCCGTAATATCCTACTATTGCCAACGATCTCTCGTTCATACGTATGTTCGCTACGGCCCATCTCCCTTTATATCGGTCTTATAAGACTCAATGATGGCTTTTGCTGTCCTTTTAAAAATAATGATTATCCCCTTAACGCAACATGTTTGATCATTACAAATATAAGAATCCACCCACCGCTGGGTTTTCATAATGTCTGCCCACTCTGCTTTTAAAAGATGGGTCTCTTGGAGAATTAATATATCGCAATTTATGTTCCTAAGATATTCTAAAAACCTTTGCCTTCTAGCTCTGCCCCGCAAACCATTTACATTCCACGTGAGAATATTAACTCCCATATTCCATGTTATTTTCACTTAAACGTATGCTTCTCGTGAATCGGACCAATATTTTTTGTTTTTTCTCCCCAAATGCTCCCACACCCTTGATGCACCAAATTATATGTAACCCATACCCAACACCCCAGCCCCTCCCCACCCACCCAAAGAGAACCCTCCCTTTATCTATTGGCAGGTTAATCCTGCCACTTTGAGATCCCTACTCTATGGGCATCTTACACTTTAAATGCCTTTATCTTACATATCAATGATTCTACTTCTGTAGCTTCCCTCAAATTAAACATCTGGTTGTCCCACATTACTCTCAATGATGCTGGGAATTTCATCTGTACTGTGGCTCCCAGAGTCTTTAACTCCTGCATATATTGACCAAGCTCCCATTGCCGGTCCTGCGTCGCCTTTGATATATCTGACCTTATTCGGAAGGACCAGTCATTCTTTTTATGAGATCCTGCTCTTATTGCCTCTCTCAGAATTCTCTCTTTTAATGCATAGGTCTTAAAGTTAACTAATATCTTCCTGGGATTTACCCTGTTTTTACCTTTGCCGAACGGGTCTCTATGGACCCTTTGTATGTCCTCATAGAGATCCTTAGCTTCAATCCAGGGAAGATTTCTTTCAAAAGGTTTACCACAAAAGTTTTTATATCTTCTCCCTCTTGACCCTCCGGAATATTCAAAAGTCTCAGGTTATTTCGTCTGGATTGGTTTTCCAGGGACTCAATCTTTCCCCTTAATTCTTTGTCACTTGTCTGCAAGACCCTTATAACTTTTTCATTAGCCGTGACCCTCTTCTCCATTTCTTCCACAGAGACTTCCACTATGCTGACCCTTTCCATGATTGAGTTCACCTTGGTTTCCAATGCCTCACAAACCCCCTGAATTCTAAGTTGATTTCTCTCAGATGTAGCAAAGCTCGACCTCATCTCTGAGATCAGAGTTTCCATTAAGTTATCCACAGTTTTGGCTACATCTGTCGAGTTAAGGCCTGTCGGTTTAGATCCCATTATTGATTAATCTTCACCCCCTCCATTCTCCCCCAAATTCTCGGGAGAAATATGCTCATCATTGCCTGTATCTTTATCTGCTTCCAAGCCTGCCAAACCCTCAAAGCGATTTACACTCAGTGGAATGCCTGCTGTTACGCTTTGTTCTGCCATTATGGTATTTTGTTTGTCCTCAAAGAATTCTGTTTTTTGTGGACACGGATCTTTTGGCACTTTTGAAGACGATTGTTTAACTTTAAAATATGTACGAAGGGAGGGAGTGATTTTAACTTTTTAGTCACAGCCTTAGCCCGTGTTGACACGATAGTAGGCTCCAGGTTTTGTGTGGGGGACACCAATTTATCTTTATCACGCTGAAATGTTACAGTGTTCTGAGGGTAATCTGTTGTTATTGTGAGATTGTCTGGCAGATTTCTACTTCTTAAACAGTACCTTATCCCTCTTCTAGGCGACGTTTCCTGCACCAGCTCTTTAGGGATACCACTGCTTTTATCCTGTTTCTGACCCTTATTATCTTGAACCGTAATTTGAGCCTTTGAACTGTCCCCCTTGATGGCCTCACTTACCCTATTCGATTGTGTCGCACCTCGCGGTATTCGTGTCCGACCCCTCTTGGTCGAGCTAACTGCTCTACTTGTCTTGACGGGAGCCGCTGGGTCTACTGCACCGCTCTCCCTGCAACCGGAAATCCCGCCTCTGGGGCTGAGAGCAACCTTCGCACGGAAGGAAACTCTCGCGGCCGCCTTCCTGCTCTCTCGTAACACCGAGCCTGCCTTAGACCACACTGAGCCTACTTTCAGGCTCCGGTCTCCCAGTGGCACCACGCCACCATCAGAGGAACCAGGAGACGGAGTGCGAATACCGACCTGCAGAGCACCCTGAGCCTCCGAAAGAGGCGCGAGGAGAAGCAGCTTGTTTACCACACTAGTGAGGGTAGTGGACATGCTCCGAGCCACAACGAACTCCAGGAGCCATCAGAACAAAGCCAAAAGTAAGTTGAAAAGCAAACTCTCATGCGCGCTCAAAATCTGCCCATAGAGATCGGGAGCTCCCGATCGGCGTTCCTATCCGGCCGCCATGTTCTCCCACCAATCCCTAATGCATCTTAAAGGTAGACTCTGCATTCATTTGTGCACCTTATGAGTGTAAAATCCCAGCAATTTTGTTTCTCTGAATCAGGATTTGGAATTTATATTTGTAACTTGCTTTCTATTCACACCGACTTTAGATCTGCATGCACACAATGCTATGTGAGCAGGCCTACGCATTTTCACTGAGGGTCATCAGACTAGACTTACGCCATTTTCTGGGTTGAAATCTTCACCCAGAAATAGTACCGATATAAAATGTCTACCAAATTTCAAAGACTTGCACTGATATATTGACATTTTTTCTTTATAATCCTGCATCCTTTATTCAGCTCCATTTTGTGTCCATCCATGTGTTTGCATATGTGACGTCAATCTTAAAAATGTTTATAAAATATTTATATTTTAAAAAGTGTTGGTTACTCTTTTCCTAGGCTCCCTTTAAAGGACTGGTGGCAATGAAAATAATCCTGTTGGGTATATGCATGTCACTCAGCTATTTTGTGAAAAGATATGTAGCTATTTACTTGGCAGTTGGTAAAATAGCAGTGAATATCAGCTATTTAGTGGAAGCAAGGTAAACATAAATACTTAAATTTCGCGTTGTTAAATAGCATCAATTTTCTAGGAGTAATTGTCCTTTAACATAAAGTTTCTCTGGCTTAATGGAAGGAAACATCTACTATTTATCAGATCGCTAGTTAAACAATACTGATTGTACATTATTTATCGCCCACAGTTAAATAGTGATGTTTCTCCGTCATGTGCTCGGCTGTTGGCTACATGGGACAGCATTTCTGTTCAATGCCTGGCTGCTGGCTGAGAAGCACAGAATCTCTGCTATTTACCCAGCTACTCGATGAATAGCAGAAATAATCTGCTATTTGCTTGAGGGCCATGTCAAGCCAAAAGTCAGACACAGAGCCGAGATTCTGTGCTATTTAGTGAGCAATTAGGTACTTAGCAGAGATGCTGTACTATTAGTCAGCAGCCAGGTATCTAGCTAAAAGCTTGAATTACCTGGAAAACAGATGAACACACAGCCACAAAATGTCACTGATTTACTAGATGTAGGTAAATAATACAGATTCTCCATTGTTTAGTGTTGAACACATAAATATCTAAGATTCTGCATTATCTGCCTGAACAAACAGTGAAGAGTCTTCACTATTTATCTCTGGTGCCCCGCTAAATAGCAGAGATTCTGTACTATTTCTCCAGTGGCCAGGTAAATAGCGAAGGAAAACTTTACATTTACTTAGCAGTTGGATAAATGCTATAGAATCGATGCTATTTAGCCAGTAGCTGAGATTAGTGAAGATTTTTCAATTTGATTGTCTACTGGCTAAGTAGTACATAATCTCTGCTTATTAATACATAGCCATATAAATGGCAGAGAAACTTCACTATTTTCCTGGTGGCTCACTGCATAGCTGCCATCGCAGATACATTTAGGGGCATATTCACAAGGAGCTATCGCCGAATTAACGGCATTTTAACGCAGCCAAAGTCGTGATAAATGTACCTCCCCATTCACAAGCCGGTGTTAACAGCCCACAGCACCAGTTTACCAGCGATAGCAGCCTCAAAAAACATTGCCACAGAGGACCCGCGAAAACTATCGCTAATGAGATGCAGAGTGGGCGTTCCCGTGCCAAAAGACGAGACAACATCACACCTCAACATTCACAACGACCAGCCACATCTGCGATAAAAACAAAAAACCAGCGATAAGCCGCGTTAGTACCAGGAAATCTACACCTACCCTGACCTGGTGTAAAGTCCGACCACAGCCTGCACCACAAAAGGGAGCACAGCCCAGAGCCACACGTGAAGGACAACAGATGCCCACGAGCAACTGAACATGCATCACGGACACCCAAGAGGGCCACAACACCCACCGACACAACACCCAGGCTCACAACACTCCCCGGGACCACCCCCAACCCCGGACTAAGAAACTGCACACCAACACCACGAATCCCAAAACAAACATTTTGCCTGATGTCGCACAAGCAGGAAAATAAACATACATGCGTGGCCAGAAAATGGAGAATCACTCATACAGCAATGCAATCACCAACACAAAACACCATACAAACAAAAGCAGAAACAACCCTTAGGATGAGTCCTAGCGGCTCCTCACTGAAAAATCCCTAGCACACAGCCAGGAAGACCAAATCCAAGAGAAGAAGGTGTGCCATGCGCCCAACAAAGGAAAGAGAGGGAGAGAGCGAGGGAGAGAGACGGAGTGAGATAGCACAAGCAGCGCAAGGCCGCTCGGGCACCTGGCTCCACATGCCAACATGCGTGTGTGCATCGCCATCCGTACACCATGAGCCCAAGGCCGTGTCCCAATCTCAGCGCCAAAGCCACATCACATTCCGAAAACGCAAGTAGTAGACAGACAAACATCAGGGATGAAAGCACCATTGTCCCAATGCAGAAGGCGGGAGGACACCTGCACCTCTGACCTTCGTCCAGAACGTGCCTGGAACACCCTGATAGAGATGCAATGGCAGATGGGGACGACTCCCACACCACGCATTACGCAAATGAACCATCCGACTTATCCACAGCCCACACACAGAAGCCCCTGCCTGTGGTACCCCCGCATGGGATGCCCTTGACACTCACGGAAACAGCAACCCATTACCCACAACGTTGCACACACATTCGAATCATTGTCAGAGCTGTGGCATATCCTCCACACAACTGCCGCAGTTCAGAAGAGTGCCGGTTCACAAGATGCACCAACGCAATGGCAGGCCATACCGGGCACATGCACAACCCCCGTCACGTGGAACAGTACCGTGCACGTATGCTGCAACTACTGGGTGCACTGCCACTGGCAGTGCTGAGAATCAGATACAGGCTCAGCTTCCGCATTGCCCACGTCACCTGCGTCCAGCCCTGGTTCCACTGCCGAACATGCACATTCGAGTGTCCCATGGACGTCTGCCTATCCAACACAACTGTTGATGAATTGGACTATGACCTGTGTCTGCGCCCCCTGTTGGATCACGAACAGGAGTGTAACCGAGACAGCCGTGCATTGGATGCCTTGACATACTGCGTATGTATTGGTAGTTGGGCATGGGAGATTGCACAATTCCTCGTGTGCAGTGACCACATCGAGGCGCTCCCCTATTGGGCTGTGTTGCGGATCGGTGAGACGGCGTGGGCTGAGCACACCTGCCTGGACCACCTAATGGATTGGCTCACCCTGGTGTTCCTTGAACACGACAACGACGTACTATTGGAACACATTGCACATGAAGATGCACGGGCATTCATGGACGAGTAACTACGTTCCTGCAGCCACATCTGATTGCCACCCACAGCACATGGCCCAACAACTTGTTGCATCATGGGGATTGCTCACATATCCCACCACACCAGAGGACACGCCTGCCTTCGTCGGGCTCTGGATGCATGTGCGTGGAACAACGCGTGTGTACACACACCTGTGCAAGGTGACGCAGGTCCATGGTCGGAGAAACACAGCGTCGTTTGGCAACGTTGCCAATTCGGACACACTGCTGGGGGAGAGCACACACATGGCATTGTAGCACAACATGTGAACTTGTCGGACCCTCCCAACTGATCACTGTCAGCAGAGCAGACAATCAGCGCACTCCGGAGGCGGAGCACTATGCAGATCCCATGTGCAGTGAGTCATGCCCCCTCACACGGGGCAATGGGCAGACGCAAAACAACACATGACTCATCCAGCAAGGCAAGGTGGGCTGTGAGCGTTGCCATCCGTGGTGAATGTTGTCCATTTTAGCCCCGACATTGTCTGAACCTCGACATGTACCCATGCTGATTGTAAGTGTCTTAAGCATGTCCCTGACTGCTGTGGCTGTTGCCTCGTCCGTACTGACACGCACATGCCAATAAAGTCCATGCCACTCCACTGGTGACTAACTGTGAGGTGTGTTGTTTAGATTGTCCACTCGTGTGCCACAATGAGCATCCTCCCTACACAGGGAGGAACTGACTGACGCATGTGCAATGTGGGTGTGTCCCTTTGGCAAGCTACACCTCTGTGAGCCAGACATAGTTTTGGATATGTGCCGAACGACATGTGCACTCACGTGACGTCAGCAATGTGAGTATGGTGTCCAACCACTGATCATGTGGAGCAATGTCATATCACACTACAGAATGTGTCCACACAGTTGTGTGTGAGTAGGTATGCGACGTGAAGTTCTGTTGTCACATGTGGTGTAGGACACCACTCCTGGCCTGCTTTCGTTTGGGTCAGTCCTACACACAGCCCTATTCAACACATGGACGTGTGCCTACGTTGGGGTGTTGTGTGATTGTTGTTGATGTGCAATGGGGACACAGCTAGTACTCACCTTCACAGTCATCCAATTGGCCATGTGTCTCAGGGATACACATGCGCATAGATGTCAGTTACCAGGGTATGCCTTCATGTGCAATCATCGTCCCCACATCCAGCCATACTTCCATACGTGAGTGAACATAGTGATGACACATCTGTGTGATTTAGAATGTTTTATTCACATTCAGGTGATTGACGGAGCTGGAGCTGTACATGGCCATCCAAACCCACATCACATGGGAGCCCAGTGGTGGGCCAACCAGAGTCCTTTGGGGATTGCACAGTGATTAGGAAGAGGGAGAGTGCAGTCCGCAGCTGGATCGCTGTGTAATTGTCCAGCGGTGAAGATATGGCAGTCCGTGTCGGGGACCGGGTGAATGTCGCAGAGTGTCCCGGGGTTCAGTAGGAGGTATTTCCCAGGGCATGATGCATAGGTCATAACCAGGCAGGGACAGGCCATATGGCGGTGATGGATGCTACTGCCTCCTTCCTCACACAGTAGTTCCCATCCCCTTCTCACTCCCCTGATACGGGTTCTGTGTCCGGTGTGTCAGGTGTGTGTGGCGGGGTGATGGCTGCATCGCTGTGTGCCACTGACACATCAGACTGCGTAGGTGAAGGGGCAGCATCACAGTGTGCCACGGACACATCAGGGGTCGGAGCTGTGTGTGTCGATGTTCCCGCTGCAGTCATCGGGGAAGGGCTCAGTGGCAGCAATGGCAAGATGAAGTACTGCAGGGCATTGAAGGTCCCAGCTACCACTCGCTGGTGTCTAGCCATGGCAGACATACTTCCAGCCTGCATCTGCTCCATGGTCTCCATTGACCTCCGCATCTGTGCCAACTCTGTGCTGTCATGGCTGGTGCCTGTCTGAGCTGACAGTTCTTGTATTTGATTCATGGCACCAGCGAGGTCAGCCAAGGTCTGTGGCGGTGCATGGTGCATACAGGGGGTGTCCGATAGGGACTGTACATGGTCCCTGATGGGACTCAGACACCCACGTATGGCATCGAGTTTGGCTGCCACGAGCTCGAAACCCACCCGCAGCTGATCAGTCAACTCCACCTGGCTAGCCAACACACGCCGTAGGAATTCAATGTATTGGTCGGGGGTCCTGGGAGACAGCCGTGGTGGTGTGTGTTTCCTGCTGTGTGGTCTGTGCAGGTGGTGGGGTCACCTCGAGGCAGCTGGCCTGCCCTGCTCCTGGGGGTGGGGTGCAGAGGCTGTCCATTATCCGTTGGAGGGTGTCTTGACATATGTGCAGGTTGTCCGCTTCATCATCAATGATGGGAAGTGTGGTGTGCTCTGCAGGAGGTGTTGTTTGTCCCTCTGCAATGTAAAGGTGAGATGCAGGTTAACAGAGTTTCACATGTATGTTGATGATTTGCAGATGTTTACATTCAGACTGCATGCCAATGTACATTGTGACTGTTTTGGGCGGAGCTGGCTATTTGATGGCAGTCAGTGTGTTTTTTGACTACATGACGGATGTGTGGTAGTACCCGTACATTATCATCACACAGTGTCAGGCAATGTCAGATGTGAGTGGACAGTTACTACGCACGAGCGGAACCGGTTGTGAGCTCTGTCCTGTGGTGCTGGTGTTGCACTTTGTGCCACATTGCCGTCATTGCTGATGTTCTGTGATTGCTATGTGTGTGTGCTGCATTGTGGGGGAGTTGCCCCTGCAGCTCTGATTTCGTGTAGCCTTCTCCCTTTGAGGCGGGGTGCCTTTGAATTGTTTGCTTCTCGGGGCCTGATTTCTTTTGATTTGGGTCATATGTGCTCTCGGACAGATTTTGTGGCCTGGTGCATTGTTCGTCTGCTGCGTGTATTGTAAGGCATGGGTTGTGGGTGCACGTGGGCATGTCGGAGTATGACCTGCTCCTTTACGGATGTGATCCACACTGGGCTACCTCCATGTCAATTGGTGGGCCATGTAATATTTTTATGGCTGCTGCCATGCTATCGGACAGGCAGTGTTGCTTGCATAGTCAGTGCGGGTCACAGAGCAGCTGCTTTGCTGGATTCAGCACATGTGCACGGGTCGGTTGTGATATTGGTGATAGGGGGGGGCCCCTCTGTGCACATTGTGGATGGGGGCCTACTTGGCGTTTCTATGTGTGCTGCAGTGTGCCAAGGCAATCAGGGACATGTTCCACGGTCATTGTGAGTGTGCTGTGTGCTACACGTAATTGTGCATGTGTGCCATTGTGCCCATCTCCCCCTGTCCCCCCCGTCCCTAGTCGTTACTCACCCTGTTGCTGTTGGGTCAGGTCGTAACGTGCTGTGTCCAGGCCCCCCAATCCTGCCACCGTCTCCTCACTGCTGACTGTGGCCACCATTTGCTCCAGCTCATCCAGCTCCTCCTGTGTCGCAGGACTCCCACCTCCAGTCGCCGTTGCTGTCTCCCTGTTGGCGGCGAGCTTATGTTTGGTCTGCCTTTTCAGATCATGGCAGCGCCTCTTGACCTCCTCCAGTGACCTCCTCGACACTCCGACTGCATTGTCGTTGGTAAAGATGGCCTGCCATATTTCGGTTTGGTTTGCCAGTGCCGCAGTGGAGGTGCTGAACAGTTGTTGATGGTGTTCTATCACCTCCGTGACGATGATCCGGTCTTCCTGCGGACTGAACCCCGTCTTCCACTTCCTCTTGTCCTTGCCCTTCCCCGAACGCGGGGTTCCTGGCTGGTCCTCAGTGGGCCTTGTGGTGTTCGGCTTGTCCTCTGCACTCGGTCCGGGTGCATCCATGTTGCTTCGCAGTATGAATTGTTTTGGGGCTTTTTTTTTTCTTTCTTTTATGGTGCTTTTTCCCGCCGGACGCGTGGGATTTGCAGGCCTGTGGCTGGTGTTCGCTGATTTCTGTACCGCGATTGGCCTCATCGCATGTTTTTCGGCGTTTCGCATTTTTTAGGCATGGCGTTGATTTTCACGCTGACATTTGACGCGTTATCTGGTGACTATCGCATGCTACCGCCTTGTTGCGAATTCCACGTTGGCACGGGGTTATTTTCCCGCGCTAGGCTGCGATATTGAAAGTTGTGTTACGCTACTCTTGCGGTAGTTATCACACGTTCTTGTGAATATACCCCTTAGTCTATTTGCCGAGATTACCCTGCTTTTTTTAAAATTGGCTATTGTGTAAATTAAGACGTTTCTTTGTTGTTTGTCCTCCTGCCTGAGAAGTACTACTGAATCCCAGTAGCGGCTGCTATGGGGCAGTAGTGGTGGGGCGAGGAGAGAGGGTTAAAAAAAAGGAAAAAGTGTGAGAAAAGAAAATTTTACTTACCTTCCCGGTGGCCGCCTCTCCTCCATCCTTCTGTCCATGAAGCAAGAAACAGGAAGCATCCAGCCTCCCAGACTCCCACAGCCCATCACAACGCTGCTGTCACCAGCATGATACCAGCATTGTGATTGGTCTGAGCGCCATGGTTCACACTCAGAGATGGGCTGGGAGGCTGTGCATGTTCTCCACCCAGGCTGTGCAATACAGCCTGGTGGAGAACATGCTAAGTATGCATAACTATTTGGCTGGCCCAAGACACCCGGCCAAACCGTCATACGCACTTAGAAAGCGCCCCGCATTCCTCCCCCTGCTCTGTGGGCAGTCCAGCCCCACCCTGCCTCGCACCTATAGAGCCACTAGGGAAAAATAAAATGATAATAACATGGTGTCATTATCATTTTATTTTTCCTGTGGGGCGACGCTCCTCCGCCTTAGCGGAGGAGCTGCTTCTGCTGAATACCCACTATTAGCCTTACTACTGGCATAAACAGTGATCTGTCTTTGCTATCTGCAAGGCCATCGGCTATGTCATGCATAATCTCTGGTATTTATCTAGCAGCCAGGTAAATACTGACTTTTGTTTTCTATATGCACGGTCACTGGTTCAATCAAACATAATATCTTCCTCTAAGCCAGCAGCCGGGTAAATAAGGAAGGTTCTTGCTATTTGTATGGATGCTGTATAAATAGTACATATATTCTGCTACCTACCTAGGGGCAAGGAAAATAGTATAGGTTTTTTGCTGTTAGCATGGTCCCTTGCCAAAATACACACAATATCTGCTATTTAGCCACTGGCTGCTTAACCCCTTCGCTGCGCCCGTCGGCCAACGGCCGCCGCGAGCACTACCTTCGTAGTGCTGCGCACGTCCGTTGGCCGACGCGGCCCCGCCCACTGCGCTAAACCGCCGCACCGTGGCAGAATTGCCGCCGCGGTTAAGCGGTTAAATAGTGAAGTTTCTTTGCTATTTGCTTGACTGTCAGCTATACAGTGCATAAGGTCTACTATGTAGCTTGTAGCTTTGTAAATTGCAAAGTTTACTTAATAATTACATGGGTGCTGGCTGGATAAATAGTGACGGTTTCCCACCGGCCAAATCAAACATAATCTCTGTCACTGAGCCAGCTGCCAGTTAAGTAGTGAAGTTTCTTTGCTATTTGCATGACCTCTGACCAAATAGAACATCATTTGTGCTATAAAGATAGAAGTTGGGTAAATAGTGAAGTTTCTTTGCTATTCACATGGCAGTTATGGTTTCTTTGCTATTTCTATGGTCACCAGCCAAACAGCACATAATCTCTACAATTTATCCAGTCACTGGGTAAATAGCAGAGCATATTCACTACTTAACCAGTGGCTGGCTGAGGAGCCTCCACCTAGAAATAGTGCAGGGATGTTCACAAACTTCCAGTTCTCAATGGGAGCTTCCGCCGCACAAGCTCCCAAAGAGAAATGGAAGTTTCCGACTGCACTATGTGCGGTCGCATCGTAATTAGGTGTTCGGAACCGCCGACCTATGGTCGGGCGGTTCCCTCACCGATGTGTTCACAAATGCTTAACACACTGCTTCTGAGATAAGCCTGTCTGCTTGTGCCAAGCTACCAAAGGGGTGAGCAGGGGTTATTTTAGAAGTGTATCCCCCTTACCCTGACTAGAAGCAAGGGTCCCTATTTGGACAAAGGTACCTACCTCTGCCAACTAGAGACCCCCATTCCTAGCACTGGTGGTCAGCGGTGCGGATCTGGACTTGCATTTGTGTCTTACATACAGTGATTGGTGTACACTACTAGTATAGTGCAGACCAATACGCAACCACATACATTTGGTAGTTTTTCCTTGGATTTTTTTGCATCTTGAGAACTGCCAATTTTCACCATGAGTAAACCAGCATCACTTGCATCTGTGGAGATTGAATTTGAAGAGGAAAGGGTTGATACCTACACTGTGCCACAACTTAAAGCTACCTGCAAAAAAATTAAAATCTCTGTAAGAGGCCTCACCAGAAAGGAGGAATACCAAAAGGCGCTGAGGGCCTGGTTGGAATCAAGGAATGCCAGTGAGCATACCGAAGAGCTTATGGTGGAGGGAGAGAATTTAGATGGGCAGCAGGAGGGGCTATTGGGTCTGACTGGGGGAAGTTGCCTTCCAGGGTGGGCAGCAGCGTATCTTCAAAGGATCTGTCGCCAGAGGAGTTGGAGGACAGGGAGAGAAGCAGAGTGCATGAGATGGAGCTTGCAAAGTTCAGGCTGGGGAAGGAATGCGACATGGAGAGTAAGAAATTGAAGTTGGAGAGCAATAAATTGGCCATGGAGGAGAAAAAGTTGATTTAGAGCATGAGAGAGGGTTGAGGGAGTTAGATCTGAAAGCAAAACGTTTAGAGATCAATCTCTCTGGTGGCACCACACCATCAGTGCCTGGAGAAGGAAAGGTATACATTCCCAAATATGTTATTAAGGGTTTCATGAAGCATGAGGATATTGGTCAGTGGTTCAAGGGCTATGAGGCAGCAATGAGGTCCCACCGGGTCCCTGAGAAAAATTGGGGAGCAGGGTTGTGGGGCCGCTTTGTCAGTGAAGGGAGGGAGACATTGCTAGCTTTGCCCACTGAGGATCAGATGTCTAATGCCCCATTGAAGGAAGCCTTGATAGCAAGGTATGGGTTGACCCCAGAGCTGTATAGGCAAACATTTAGAAACTGCAAGAAGCTGGAGTCAAGTACTTGGGTGGAGTAGGTGTCCTATTTTTGCAGAACACTGGATGGTTGGGTGAAGGGTAGCAAGGTGAATGATTTGCAGGGGCTCTATGATTTGGTTGCATGGGAGCACTTGTCATATAATTGTTTTCCAGAGCTACGCCAGCACTTCATTGACAGTAAGCTGACTGACCCCAGAAAGCTTGCTGTGGAGGCGGACCGCTGGATCAGCACCAGGGTCCAAAAAGGTTGTGTGGGAGACTCAGCCAAGGTTGGGCAGGTTCCCCAGCAGAAGAGTGGGGGGGACAAGGGTAAACAGAAGGAGTTCCAAAAAGGGTCCCAAAGTAATCCCCAAGGGAACCAAGGTAGGGGTTCCCAGCCTCCCACTGAGAAGAAGCCATGGATCCCAACAGGTAAGCCTGTTCATAGGGGTTTCAAGGCATGTTTTGGTTGTGGTCAGGTGGGCCACTTCTGAGGGGATCCTAGGTGTCCTAAAAAGGTTACCACCGCACCCACTGGTGCACCACCCCGGGAAATGGCTAGTGTAGCCTTGGGGGAGGAGTCGAGTGCCCAAGACGGGTGGGGTCCCGCAGAAATGTCCCTGGTCTCTTTAGGAGACAGTGAGATGGTCCCAAGAGCTCATCTGCCTGAAAACACTAAAAAGTACAGGCAGTGGGTGACCATCAATGGCTCTGAGAGACACCGGAGCCAGTGTGACAGCTGTCAGTTGTCGGCTGGTGTCTGAAGAGCAGGTGGTCTCCAACGCATTCTGCCCAGTAGTTGCCGCTGACAATTCAGACTGCCTCTGCAAAGTGGCACAGGTTCCCTTTGGGGGGGGGGGTCTCAGGTACCTTGAGAGTAGCTGTGAGGCCAGCCATGCCTGTTGACTGTCTGCTAGGCAATGATTTGGAGAGCTCCCTTTGGGCGAAGGTGGAGCGGAGGTCTCATTTGGAAATGTTGGGTCTGCCTGAGTGGGCATGTGTGACCACTCGGTCAATGGCAGCCGGTAAGGGCATTCAAGAGGACCTAGAGCCTGAAAGAGTAGGCCAGGTGCCTGCCAGAGAGAGAAGAGGCAGGGGGTGCGGGAAACTATCCCCCGAAGTTCCCACGGTCCAGGAGGAGGCAGACACTGAGGTTGATGCCCTGTGGCCTACAGGGGAACAATTGGCTGAACTGTGGGACCTGCCTGAGCTGACCCATTGGCAGCAGGAAGGAGGCCCCTCCATGGAGGAATTCTGCCAGGAGCACCAGAAGTGCCCTTCTCTCGTTGGTTTGCAGCAACGGGCTGCAAACCAGGCAGCAGGTGATCAGTCTTGATCACATTGGATTTACTGGGAGAATGGTCTCCTGTATAGCGAGCCTAAGGTCGCTGAGCCTGGGTCAGCCCATGTGCTGGTGGTATCCCAGCGTTTCAGAGCCTTCCTACTGGGTCTGGCTCATGATGTGCCTTTGGCAGGACATTTGGGGCAAGACAAGACCTTTGAGAGGCTTGTCACCCACTTTTACTGGCCCCAAATGCGTAAAAGTTCTGATACTCATTGTAGGTCTTGCCAGACTTGCTAGGCAAGTGGTAAGAGTAGGAGGAAGTGCAAGGCTCCTCTCCAACCTTTCCCTGTGGTCAGCACCCCCTTTGAGAGGGTGGGCATTGACATTGTGGGGCCTCTGGATCCCAAGACAGCCATGGGCAACAGGTTCATTCTGGTCTTGGTGGACCATGCCACCCGATACCCTGAAGTCATCCCTCTCCAGACTGTGATGGCCCCCGTGGTGGGTCGTGTATTGATGGGGATTTTCTCTCATGTGTGGTTCCCCAGAGAGGTGGTGTCCGACCGTGGTACCAACTTCATATCCAAGTATATGAAGTCCCTGTGGCAGGAGTGTGGTGTTACCTACAAGTTCACCACTCCTTACCACCCCCAAAGTAATGGGCTGGTGGAGAGATTCAACCGGACCCTGAAGGGCATGATTATGGGTCTTGGTGAACCCATGAGGCGTAAGTGGGACGTCCTCTTACCATGCCTTTTGTTTGCTTACAGAGAGGTACAGCAGAAGTCCTTAGGGTTCATTCTCTTTGAGCTCCTGTAGGGCATCCTGTAGGAGGACCTCTAAGTCTGGTGAAAGAAGGCTGCGAGAAAGCTCCCAGTAAACCTCCCCAGGATGTATATAGCTACGTGCTGGCCTTCAGAAACCAGACTAAGCGCTTCAGACAACTCGCTCAGGCAAATCTGGAAGTCAGCCAGGAGGAGAAGAAACGTTGGTATGATCAGAATGCCACTCTGATCGAGTTTCAGCCTGGACAAAAAGTTTGGGTCATGGCCCCAGTGGAGCCTTGTGCGCTCCAGGATAAGTGGACCGGACCATTTGAGGTGGTGAAGCGCAAGAGTAATGTCACCTACTTGGTGGACTTGCAGTCTCCTAGGAACCCTTTGCGGGTCCTACACGTGAACCGCCTGAAGCCCCACTTGGAGAGGTCCCAAGTGGGCATGCTCCTAGCAACAGATGCTGGAAAGGAGGAGGAGACTGAGCCTCTTCCTGACCTCCTGTCTGCAAAGGAGCACGATGGTTCAGTGGACGGTGTATCACTCTCCCCCGCCCTGACTCCTGAACAGCAGAGTGACTGTCGCCAACTGTTGGGACTGTTTGCTGCTCTGTTCTCCCTGACCCCTGGTGTTACTCAGTGGTGTGTCCATGATGTTGACACCGGGGACAGTCCTCATGTGAAGCATAAAATTTACAGAGTGACTGACAGGGTCAAGGCTTGCATCAAGGAGGAGGTCTCCAAGATGTTAGCGCTAGGAATGATTGAGCCCCCAAACAGCCCTTGGGTCAGCCCAGTGGTCTTGGTCCCAAAGGCTGCCTCACCCAGTGCCACGCCAGAACTCTGGTTCTGTGTGGACTACCGAGGGCTCAATTCAGTCACCAGGACTGATGCGCACCCCATCCCCAGAGCTGATGAGCTCATTGATCGGTTGGGTGCTGTCCGGCACTTCAGTATGTTTGACTTAACGTCTGGGTACTGGCAGATTGCCTTAACTGATGGGGAAAAGGAGTGGTCAGCATTCTCAACGCCAGGGGGCACTACCAATTCCGGGTGATGCCCTTTGGGTTGAAGAATGTCCCTGCCACCTTTCAGAGGTTGGTCAACCAGATGTTTTCTGGGCTGGAGGATTTCAGTGCCGCCTACCTGGATGACATTGCAGTGTTCAGTGCCACTTGGGAGAAACATCTGCACCACCTCTGGGAAGTGTTGAAGGCTCTGCAGAGGGCAGACCTCAAGAACAAGGCGAGTAAGTGCCAGATCGGGCAGGGTTCTGTGGTGTACTTGGGACACCAGGTAGGGAGCGGCCAGGTGGCGCCCCTACAGCCCAAGATTGATACCATTCTGGCTTGGGAACCCCCCAAGACCCAGACAGAGATGAGAGCCTTTTTAGGACTCACACGGTATTACAGGAGATTTGTCAAGGGGTATGGCACCATTGTTGCCCCCTTGACAGAGCTGACTTCCAGGGAGCAGCCTAAGAAGGTGAATTGGACTGACGCCTGCCAGAAGGCTTCTGATGCCATGGAATCTACCATGTGCACGGCGCCCGTGCTTCAGGCGCCCAACTTCTCAAGGGAATTCATTATGCAGACAGATGCTTTAGAGCATGGTGTGGGGGCTGTGCTCTCACAGCTGAATGAGGAGGGCCTAGACCAACCTGTAGCCTTCATTAGTAGGAGGTTACTTCCACGGGGAACAGAGGTGAAGTGCAATTGAGCGTGAGGCATTTGCTGTGGTCTAGGCACTGAAGAAGCTGAGGCACTACTTGTTTGGGACTCACTTCTGGGTTCAGACAGACCACAGGCATCTCAGATGGTTGATGCAGATGAGGGGTGAGAACCCAAAGTTGTTGAGCTGGTCCATTTCCCTACAGGGGATGGACTTCACGGTGGAACACTGCCCTGGTACAGAACACGCCAATGCTGATGGTCTGTCCAGATTTTTCTGCCTTAGTGAAGAGAACTCCCAAGAGGGTGGGTAGTTCTCCCCACATTTCAGCTGGAGGCGACACATGTTAGACCTGGCACCATTGGCGTGGGTCTCCCATGCATTTTTTGCCTTTGCCTCCTGTGTTTTTGCTGTGTGTTGGACTCCATTTTGCTGGTCTAGATGCTTTGGGCACTTTGCCACTGCTGTTCAGTGCCAAAGTGCAAGTGCCCCCTTTGCAAATTGTTGTTATGGATTAGTGATTCAATGATTGGCATAATTGATTTAATAGTCAGACCCTAGTACAATGCATTGTGTGTGCCCAGGGCCTGTAAATCAAATGCTGCTAGTGGGATGCACCACTGATTGTGCCACCCACAGAAGCAGCCTGTAAAATGTAACTCTGGCCGGCCATTTCAGAGCCTGTGTGCAGTCTTGTACTGCAATGTCGACTTGGCAAGTGCACACACTTGCCAGGCCCTAACCTTCCCTTTTCTTACATGTCAGACACCCCTAAGGTAGGCCCAAGGTACCCCTGTAGGCAGGGTGCTGTGTATGTGAAAGGTAGGACATGCCCTGGTGTGTGCGGCATGTCCTGATGGTGAATTACTGCCAATTTAGTTTTTCACTATTGCAAGGCTACCTGTTCCCATAGGACATAATGGGGAATTTGTTTATAACATCTTATAAACATAACTGCCCCTGTGAACAAGGTATGAAAATAAAGTTTAGTATGCCTGAGCTCAGAATGTTAAAATGCATCTTTTAGTGAGGGTGATTTTGACATTCTGTGTTTGAAAATACCACTTTTAAAAAGTAGGTATTTTCTTGCTTACCCACCCAGTCTGCCTTTGCTAGGTTTTTGTATTGCATGTCTGGTTTTTGGATGACAGGGGCTGGAGAGGGGGAGTGGCTCCAGAGAGACTGATGAGTCAGGGCTGGGCTGAATAGACCTGGGCTGCATTTAGAGTAAGGGGAGGATATTTCCTTTCACCTGAATGGGCCTGGTCTGCCTTCAACAATGCTGTCTCCACCTCCTGTCAGGAAGCAGCACCAGTGAGGACAGAACTGGTTTTGGCTGGGTACAGACACTCTCTGCCACCAGAGAACAAAGGATTTTGTGGTATTAATATTGGGGCCCAGACCCCAGAACTTTAGATCACTTCTGGGAATCAAGAGGAACCTTTGCCAAGGAGAAGAGCTGGAGAAGCTGAGGAGGAATACTGCCCCTGTGCTGTTTGCTGTCTGGGGTTGGCCGGCAGTGGCTACTTGCTGCCAAGGAAAGGCGAAAAGGACTTTTCTGCTTGCTTTGTCCCCCTGCTTGAAGAAAAGATCTCCAAGGGCTTGAAATTAAGCTTACCTCCTGTTCTGAAGTCTCTAGGACACAAAGACTTCATTTCTTCAATTTCTCGGCATCTGGAACTGCTGTTTCAGCTGCCACAGAAGGAAATTGCAACACCGATGCCGGCACGCGACGCCGTAACCTGCACCGAAGCCGTGGGCACCGCTCGTGAAGAGCACGACACACCTCCCCGACTCGCACCGCAGCCCCGACCTCACCGACGCCAGGGCTTCATCAACGCGGAGCCGATACTCGACATGGGTGACTCCTGAATCCATCGACAACGCACCGTCATAAGGAACCGCCGCCTCGCCGCCACCATGACGTCACCTGCCCGACACAGTAAGGAACCAACGTCACACCTCCCCTGCACCACAGTAAGGAACCAAGGCTTCACCCCCCCTGGGGTCATAAGGAACTGACGCCGCTCGGCACCAACGAAGCATCACCTCCGTGACACCGTGCACCACCTTTGCTTTCATCGTTTCCAAGGTACTGTTCTTTGTGGGTCTGTTTGACCCCGTGCCCGACGCAGCGCACCTCACAGTCGGCGCCGTACTTTGTGATTTTTATCTGTCACGACGTCGTAATAACTCCAGGTGGAGTTATTTGTTGCTACAAACTTTAACTGAGTGAATAACCTATATTTGAGGATATCTTGATAACTGTATTCTGGATTTTTGTCGTTTGGTCTTGTTTTGGTTTAGATAAAGATTACTTATTTTTCTAAACTGGTGTGGTGTCCATTCATAGTGTTTTCACTGTATTCCTGTATGTGTTCACAAATGCTTTACAAACTGCCTCTGAGATAAGCCTGTCTGCTCGTGTCAAGCTACCAAGGGGGTGAGCAGGTGTTATTTTAGAAGTGTATCCCCCTTACCCTGACTAGAAGTGAGTCCCTATTTGGACAACGGTACCTACCTCTGCCAACTGGAGAGCCCCATTTCCAACAATATTGTACCGACTCCATGAGGGGACCACTGCCTACTTTTCATTTTTCTTTTTTAAACGCATCCCATTTTCCTTTAAGGAAAACAAGCTGCATTTCAGAACAAAATGCTTTATTTTAAAAGCAATCACATACATGGTGGTCTGCTGACCCCAGCAGGCCACCATCCCTGTGATCACAGACTGTTCCCAATAGATCGCAAATTGCGACCTACCTCATGAGTATTAATGACGTAGATCATTTGTGATCCCATTGGGAATTGCTGAATGTGTCTGAGACACATTAGTACATTCCATTTTGCAACTCGCTAATTGCAAGTTGCTAAATATCGTAATTTGCGAGTCCCAAAATGAAATGGTTGTATATCTGGCCCATGATGACATGCTGTGGACTATCACAACTAGTCACGGAAAGGAATGTGACTTTTCTGTTGACATTCACTCGTATGTAAACATGTTGCTATTCACGGCACCTGTAATGCGTCGGTAGTGAATTTGGCCTGTTATCTAAAAGGAATACCAGCACCTATGTACTCCCATTAATTACGATCCTTTCAAATGGAAGTTATTTTATGTTAAATGATCAATACTGTTGCAGAATGAGAGTTGGGATCCCAAACATTTTGTCGGTCTCCCAGATAGCGACCTGCTGTAACAACTTCTTCATCCCTCCCACTCAAGGGGTTATGGATAACTCGTTCTGTCCTTCCATTCCAACTTTGAAGGCAGATTTTAACAAACTAAGGAGACTCAAAGCACTGTTGTTTCAAAAGGAAGTAGCACTAACATCTGCTTGAGAAACTTCCGAATTGCAAGTTGCATGGAATTAGTCCATTGCATTTTAATGCGTCTAATATTGCTGGCCTTGCTCAGGTTTTTAAAGTTGTGGGTTCTGGCTTAGTCAGTTCCTTCTGAACAATCATTGGAGTAATACCAGCTTTTATTCATTCCCTTTTTTCTAGTAAGTTTGGGGGCATTCCGCTGGTGTATTCCTCATTTGTGGCATTTTAGTACTATTTTTGCTCCTCTGCAATGAATGTTCAGTTTGCAAGCCCACTGGAACTACGACCATTCAAGATGTGTCATGAGCGCATGCTTCGATTCTTTGAAATCCTAATACTCCAAGAACTGGACCTTGATTGGTCATTATCATTCTGACCTGTCTGGTTTACCTGTGTACAACCCGTGTTTCACTGTCTCTAGTGCCCCTTCAAAGTGGCACTAGATATTTGCCTTGCTCTGCAGATGCCAGCTCCCATGGACATGTACCTGCTGATGAGTCCTTTAGCGACCCATTTGTGGATTTGTTCCTTGGGCCTATGGCTTCTTCAGAATGCGAGCTATGAGCCCCTCCTTTCAGCGGAGATGAGTGCTTCAGCACATGGAACACTAAACGCTGGCTCTAATAACACAGATGCAGGTTACCTGGCTACTTTCTCAGCATCAGCTGATACCATGGATCATGTCTGTTCTCTGGAGTTTGTGAATTGGGCTGTTGAACAATCACTGTCTGCGGAGATGGAATCCATTCTAAATTCAGGGATTTTTGAACTTGCGAAAGACATAATGGATACTTCCAACCCACCTTAACTGGCTACTTTTTCTAAATTGACATGTTATGTTTTTTATTATTATTATTATTTTTTTTATAAGAATTTTATTAACAGGGCATTGGTTTTGCTTAGCTCGTGCTTTATGTTTCCATTATTTAGTTAGTTGTTACGTTACTGTCCCGACCAATGAGGGGGTGTAGTGAGTTCCCTTCAAGGCCCACTGTAGTTCTCCCCTATGTTAGCCTAACTGCTCACATTGTATGCTGCTTTGCTTTGCACACGTTACACACAGCACATTTATTTTTGCGCCACAATATTACTTTAGAAATAAGCTGCACATGTTTTTGGTATTCAGTACTTCTTCCTGGGACTTGGTCTGGACATTTCGTACAAGGGCGAACAACATTGTGCCCTGTTTTTCTCTGTGGTCGGTCACTGACACATTCTAAAATATAGATATAAAAGAGAGACCCTACTGCTGTTTTCTAGAATGACATTTCTTATCATATAAGCCGGGTCTTGCAATTTAGAAAACAGAGAGGTGGAATTATTGCAGAGGAAATGTTTTGGGATAGGTGTGCTAGCGCTGCGCAATCTGAGATGCATACCAGCTAACCACACATGCCAGGTATGGGATCCGGTACAAATCACAGAGATCTCTGATAGATCACTGTGCTCAGGCAGTGAGGGTAGGCTTAGGCACATATATCATTCACTGTGATAGGGCTTTTCATTGTATAGGGTTTATTAGTAATGCTAATTACACTGCTAAATTGTATATATTTTCTGATTTCAGCACAGTTGCTTCATGATAGAGCACTGTAGTTTCAATAAATATTGTAAACTTTCTTTGTGTCTCTTTTCTGTTTATTGTGGACATGCATGAATGAGAGAACGAAAGGTGATAATCCAGTACCACGGTTCCCTGAGGGGACCAGAATGTTGTGTTCTGGGGTGGCTACTTACCTGTTACTCTGGGAAGGTTAGGAGCGCAGATAAGGCACTATGAGCTAGTCAGGATTTGGGCCCATAGGTACTGATGTGATACAGTGACTCAGTCCCTACATAGTGATGTTCTGTGATCCCAGGCATAGTTTTGTTTCCAAACATAATCCCTGCAATATTACATGTGCTGACTCTTCGCCCCGTGCTGTATGCTGTGGTGGGAGGAAGCAAAACATGAACAGACCAATGCATGAAGGCCGCTCACCAAAAGCCACTACATGTCTATGCATTACATATGGGATAATGTACTCTCTGCTGTACAATTATAAAAATATTGCAAGCCACCAAGGAGTTCTGTGACCATATAGAGGAACGAGACCAAAGACTGAGTTCATTTATAAGAATATGGAACTCTGAGGGTACATCAGGGGATACTCTATTCCTTATAATACATGGTCATACTGTCACACTTCCCACAAACTACTTAAATCCTTGATGTGCTGCTCTTTTATATGAGTGAGATAGGATGTTTGCAGACATGAAATAAATGTTGACACTAATGCAAAAAGCTGTTAGATATTTGTTGCAAAAAAGATATTAGAGGCAGTTTAAGATAAGTCATATTTAAAAAAATGATGCAGCTCAAAATGTGTAGAAACAGGCAGAGAGATTCCATCTTTCTTATAATTACCTAAAGCGTGCAAAAAATAAACATGTTGCACTAAATATCTACTTTCTCCTGATCACTTTTCATCTAAGAAAACAGAACTGAAGAAGAAAAAGCCAGGTTTTGTTTTCACTGTTTAAACCTTTAATTATGCTCTGTGTCCTGCCTTTATCCATTGCTGCTGGCTCTTGTAGCAGGTATTGTGATGTCAGAACTCAACTATAATAAATTATTGTAGTCGAGCAGCTAACTCATTTCTTTATTATAGGCAGCGAGAGAAGTCAAAAATCACCTGTAATAAGGAAATTAGAAACAAGCTTATATACAAAGAGCGCAGGCTGTTTTATATATGACTTAAAACACTAGTTTAGCAAGACAGCTAGAGCTGTTTAGAAGAATAGAACTAAAATTAGCAATACCTACTGTCTTTGCAAATGTTTGTTTATATAAAGGTATGTATCTAGACCCTACAGAGTGGTCCATCCTTATGGTTAGATTTGGAGAAGCATAACAAAGTTTTGTCTCCACTTCATGTAAACATTAACTAGAACCACCAGGGGTAAACTGACACTTTCTTGCTAAAGTCCCATTCAGTATGAATTATTTTAGTGCCAATTGTTGTTTGAGCTTTAGTAGGAGCAGATCCAATTTATTTATTTAGGGAGAGGGCTGATGCTAGGGTCCGTCAGACTCCCTTTCAGAGGTCCACGTGGTTCGCTGGGGCTACTGGGCCATACTCTGGTGGTTGAGGCCTTTTACTCCTGCAGTCCCGGGCCAGACCTACTGTGGATCCTGAGTAACTGGCCCAAGTACCCATTCTGCATGTGACTCTCAGTGGTAGCTGTGGATGAGCAGTCAAAGGCTTCCTCCGGGGGAAAGTGTAGTTACAGATTAGTGAACATGGCTTATAACTCAAAGTGCACGCAGTAATGTCAATCAATCAATGCCCAGCCAAAAACTTGCTTTTCTGTGAAAAATAAGCATTGTATTTCTCACTCTACACATGCAAAGGCATAATGACATTCATAAGCAGTGACACAATCTCCTTGAGGTCAAGACTCTATTGTTTGTCGGGCAAATCCCTGTCCCACCCTTTCTTGTAATGTGGTTGGGGTCATTCCCCATTCACTGGTGGCTGCATCCAGGGAATCCTCTCTAGTAGGCCGTACTCAAGAGTTTCCCTTTGACTCTTAGGAATTAGTCAAAAGTGTCTATGGTGCCGCAGCACCTTCAGCAGCGAGTTCCCTGGGGCCCAACCGGCTTGATTCAAGTCTTACCCACTCCTGCAGCACAGAAGCTTTCAGCTTGTCAGCTGGTGCCCTGACCGTGGGCCCTCGCAGGCTCTGATCCTGTTCAGCAAAGTCAGGCTGCTTGTGGTACACGCGGCAGCACCTGACAGGTGCAGGCTCTCTCCCAAGTGGGGCTGCTGGCTTTACCCAGTGGTCGGAGATGCTCCCAGTCTGCGTAGACGCTGTAAGTCAGTCATTCCCACATGGGGGTCATAGGTTGGTCCAGCTCCCAAACGGAATCTAGCAAGGGTGCAACATCTTCCTCAGTGTCTTCCCAGGTCCTTGAGGGTGGATCAGGGGCAGAACTAGATGTACGGGGTTGGTCACAGCATCACTCTCCTCCCTGGCAACGGTCCAAACTCTTTGGCAACTTATTACTATCAGCCCCTTCAGGCATACAGAGTTGCGCAGTACTCTGGACCCAATGTGGACTCCAGTGCAATCACCCACACCATGGCAGCCCCTCCTGGCATACTGGCATATGGGTCATCGCTAAAGCCTTCATGAGTCCTGGTGTGCTGGTTACACAATTACTTCAACTGTGGCCCCCTGACATATGGGGTCACAACAACAAGACAGATCCGGCTTGTCACTTCCAGCACAGCGCTTGATGCACAGCTCAGTCCATGGCAGTCCTCTCCTGGCATACGGGGTTATCGAGTCAATCCTGCACACAGACAATGACTTGATCAGTGCACAGCCTTATCCTCACACCTCACACAGAGAGTCCTCTTGGTTGGACTCCCCACTGGACCTCGCTCCCTGTAACTCTCTCCTCTTCCTTCCTCATAGGGAACACTGGTCTTGTCAAGCAGGCAGACACTGGTGCTCCAGGTTCCAGGGCAGGTGGTCTTGGTTTTCATGGGTGATGTCTCCTCACCCAGCAGGGAGACTAGCAGGCCTTGGCCTCCAGTCCTCGTCACAGGCAGAAGTCTTTCATAGCTTCCCCTTCTCACACAGCCCGTCTGGCTGCTTGGCTGATTGGATGATTTAGGGTCTGTGTCTTTGAAGTATTATGTTGGGGTTCTGCTTCTTTTGAAGTGTACACTTTAATCTCTTTTCTTTCCTCTTCAAAGCCTGTCTGTCACAGCAGGAGAGACTCTGAAGTCCCACAACACAGGCCATGGGAGTGACTCAGGTTCACGCCTGGATGTGAGCCACAGTGATATGTGCATCAAAAGGTTAATCCTGGGCTTCCAGCTCCACTCTTTATGATACCCTTAATTAGCCTCATCTCCTTCCTGAGATGTGTCCATGTCCTTCCTTGTGATCTATCACTGAATCAAAGTGCACGCTTTTGAAGTGAAAATGGGAGTCTCTTTCTCCCTTCCTCCAGTTTGTTCCCCCAAGCTCACTGGAAAGCAGCAATACACAATTCTGCTTGTGGGGATCTCTCTATTTCTCATGTCTTCACCAGGGAGGTAGGGGCTTCACAAAATAGCCCAGAGTCCTCCATGTAATCTACCATTGCAGGCACATTTGCACTTACTGTACATATACAGCACACATACTGTCCAGCACTGTTACCTCCATATTTTGTATCACTACAGACAACATACATTCAGCACACACATTCATTTTGCACACACTGTTCAGTACCGTAGCTTCTCTGTACTGCACCATTTTGTTCTACTTGCAAACACACACACTGCCAGCACATGCATTTGGTACGAGTGTGCTGCACAAGACTTCACACTTCATTTATTGCACTTCTCGCCAGAACACATACACCTACCACATGCTTTCATTGTGAATGCACTGCACAGAACTACATGTTTCCTGTAATGTATTCCTCACAGGCATTCACACACCCAGTACATGCATTAACCATACATGTACTGCACAGTACTGCTCTCTCCCTGTACTGTACCCTTTGCAGGCACACATACATCTAGCACAGAGTCACTATTCCTGCTCTGCGCAACACTCTAAATCTATCTGATGTAGGCCAAGGGTGAATTAAGCACACAGTAGCAGAACTTTAAAAAGGTGGGTGAGCCTGTAGGCCTTACCCCAGTGACACAGGCTAAAAAAGAACCTTTGCACTCCTTCTGATCCCTACCCGGTAATCTGCCACCACCACGCTCATGCTACTTAACTCTTTGATGAAGGCGGTAGCCTTCCACCACTATGAGGGTAGCGCTTTGGGTGCCCCTCCTGGTCCAACCAGACCGCAATCTGTGAGATACGCCTATGTCATGGCGCACATGCATGATCCGTGTTCCCAAAGTCAGAATTAGGGATCCAGATACGACTACAGTTTAGCAATCAGGGCAGTTGTACACGCCTTTTACCATGCAGGGTGGCTGTGATAAAATCTAATTTCAATTTTCTCTTGGAAAACTTTTCAATGTTGGAAACAATCTCCCCCATAGTGGTGAAACATATTCACCGTGAAATAGCATGTTTTTTAGATTGCTCATACATTTGTTTCAATTTCAACACTTTCCATATGTTATAATAACAAATTTAAGAAGCACAGATTGATCCAAAATGATCCATTGCTAATGTGAGTGATAGCAGGTTGTGTACAAATCGAGTACGAAGTTCCTCCAGGACAAGTAATGGAAAGGAGTAGGGCTCATAGAGACAATGGAATCAAAGCAACCGCTATCAGGTTATTTAAGGAGAAGGAGTTCTCCTTGTTGGAACTAGGGCTCTCACACACCCAGAGAACTGGGTGTCATGCTTCATCATTTGAGCCTGCCCCTCGTCAGGTCGGCGCTGCAATTCCTGACGGGCACCCGGAACCGGGGCTCTTTGTCGGGGATCTTTTATTCCTGCCGGTGGGTGCAGTGGGGGTAAGGGCCCTAGTATGTGTAGATGTGGAAAGACATGTGAATTAAAATAGGTCAGTTAGTCCTAGTCGATATTTATTCAAAAGGTAAACTGCCTAAAATAAGAAAGTGTGAGAGGGGCAAAGGACTAGACGTAATGTTACTAGTGGTGTGTGCCCTGCTCTCAAATGATCGACATGTTTCGTGCCTATCGTGTCATAAAGATCTGGGCACTTCCTCAGGATCAAAGGGACACTATCTACACTGAAAAATATGTATATAGGTAAGTGAATACTACATACCCCGATCTCAGGTATAATCTGTTGGTTAAATAAAAACGTATGCGGATTAATAAAAATTCCATATAGACAATACATGATATAATAACCATATTGTGTCTCTACAGCTCAAACATTCAATGTCCGACAAGGCAGACGTGCTCATGATCCTAAAAAACCGGTACAATGTGTTACACTTATCTCACAGTGAACTAAGCCTTGATTGGCACCGTGCTATATACCATATGCAGAGTGCTCATAAGTATTGTCAGTTTATTCTGTGGTGTAGTCTAGTCAATAACAAGGATAATACTTTAGTATATATGTAATCAGGACAACGTGTAACTCACCTAGGTTATCCACAAGTACATGCTTGCTACAGCAGTCGGCGGTAATAAAAGGACACCAATAGGGTCCTATTGAGAAACATGGAAGTGATGTAATAAATATTGACATCTGGCATAGTCAAAGCGAAGGAAATGATATAGTGGCATATTCGGTTCCATACATACTGAAAGGATGGTTGAGCAGGAGTACCGGAAGACCGCCATAAACCAACCATAGAGGGGGAGCCATCACAGTGCACAAAAAGGAGGGACCCAGAACTGCCCGCCCGAGTCACGCCGGTCCCAGCCACGCATCGGATTAACAATGCACCGCGGGAACCCCACGAAACCCCGGCAAACAGTCCCAGAGCCCCAAACAGCCCACAGGCGTATAACGCCCCCCCAGGAAGATCCCAGCATGGATTCAACCCGTACCGAGTAAACTCACCCTCAAAAGTAGTCGAGTACCTCCACGAAAATCCAAGAGACACTCACCGATAGTATCACGTAGTG
Organism: Calotriton arnoldi; assembly: GCA_963921515.1. Taxonomy (NCBI): domain Eukaryota; kingdom Metazoa; phylum Chordata; class Amphibia; order Caudata; family Salamandridae; genus Calotriton; species Calotriton arnoldi. The sequence goes on along the minus strand of CAWUFW010011134.1, from coordinate 419,521 downwards.
CGTGATTGACCTACCCTGCCGCCGACACCGGGATGGTGAAGAGATATCGGCGGAGGGTCTAGATATAATCAGAGTGACCGCATCACGAGGAGGGTCACATGTCTAAGTAATTAACCGTCTAGGTAGTCTACCAGTCAATGGCATTCTAGCTGGTGAGAATGGCGGCCATCTTGTAGTGGACTTACAAGGAGCAAAAACGGTCTGTTCCAAATAGTAAAACAGGATAAAAGAAGTCAGGTCTACTCATGTCGGCCCTAAGCCCCATTGCCTATCCATGGAGGCTAATGGGTATGAGACACTGCAAATATACATGTATATATAAAAAAAAAAAAAAAAATATATATATATATATATATAATTAAAATTCAACATATATACAAAAAACCGCAACCACGTCATTGGTATTGCGGCATGTTGTCAGTCACTACCAAGGGCTAATGCTATCTATATCGAGGCACCTAGCAAGGTATCCGTGACAGTAGATAGTGTGGTAACCCGGTCTAGTAGAGAGGTCACGTGTAATAGATAGGATTGCGAGCAACAGAGAGTATCGTTGTAACTGCCCCACGTGGTAGAACAAATATCAAGGTGTTTTTTAGTAGCCTCTATAGTATTGTATAACGTGGGTAAAAGAGCATTGCTAAGCGATCTTAAACTCAAACAAGCATGGAAATGAAAATCAAATTCCCATTTAAAGATTGGGCTATGGAACTAACCAACTGGGGGTGCTCAAAACTGACTCAAGAATATAGATTCAGTAAGGTATAATATCTTAGGTCAGTGAGCCCCACGGTATATCATCATTCAGGCCAGCAATATGCGTGGAAAGTCTATAGACCCACCTCTGTTCAGCTTTAAACAGAACGGTTTTAGTGGTGTGTGGGTAAGACTCTAACACTATCCAGCGTAGGCTGTCGGGAGAGTGTAATGTTTCCTTGTAGTGTGTGTAGAGTTTTGTTGTTGTTTTATGACAACGGATATTACTCCTATGCTCGGTTATTCTAATCTTAATGGGTCGCATTGTCATCCCTATATAATTAAGGCCACACGGGCACGTAATCATATATATACACTGCTTAGTATTGCAATTAGTGTGTCTCTTCAGAGTCCATTTAAAGTTAGGTAGTAGTGATATCTCCTTCGATGTAATTGTAAGAGGACACACAATGCAGGAACCACAGGGATAATGTCCGGTCACAGCCGGGAGGTCCCACAGGGTCCTCTGCGTGTCGATGTTATGTCTCTTGGGCCTAGTATGTACCAAGGCATCTTTTAGATTGCGAGTTCTTTTGTATGCAAACCTAGGTCTTGGTAGTTGTAGTGTTCCTGTGTTCAAGATATGCCAGTGTTTTAGGATGATTTTCTTAATCCTGGCCGAATCAGGGGTAAATGAAGTAACACAGGTCAAATTATCCGTAATCGGTTTGTGTCGTACTTCAAGCAGTGTCTCCCTAGGGTTATTTCTAGCTCTTTTCAAGGAATCCCTTACTTGTTTCTCTGGGTAGCCTCTGGTCATGAGGTTAGATGCAAGGGCCTTAGCTTCTGTCTTGTAATCAGAGGCCAATTTACAATTTCGTCTGATTCTCAAGAATTGGCCAAAGGGCAGGTTATCTCTCAATGTTTTGGGGTGGTGACTCGTGTATAGAAGTAAACTGTTGCGATCAGTAGGTTTTTTGTACAAAGAAGTGTTAAGAATCCCTAAAGTCAGTGTGATGCTGATATCAAGGAATGGTACACACGAATCAGAAATAATGTGGGAGAATTTGAGATAGACATTTTGATCATTGATCCACCTCACAAAATCATTGCATGTGGACAATGACCCATGCCAGAATATCAGAATATCGTCAATAAAACGTTTCCATATTATCAGGTTGTGGCGGTATGGGTTGGTGGTGTTGTGGATGATGTCCTTTTCAAAAGCTGCCATGTAGATACACGCTAAGCTTGGAGCAAAAGTGCTTCCCATAGATGTCCCCTGGCTCTGATGAAATAGCTGTTGTTTAAACTCAAAGAAATTTTCTGTCAGAGCCAGGGTCGCACATTCCATGATGAAGGGAATGGGAGTGGGTGATACCCAGTCACGATCACTCAAAGCAGATTCAACTGCTGCTAGGGTAGCTCTCTGGGGGATATTAGTGTAGAGGGCCTCTACATCAAGGGTAAGGAGAAGGTCAATCTCTCCTACATTGGAGATATCTTCAATGATCCTCAAAATGTCAGTGGTGTCTCTTACAAATGATGGAGTCTCTCTCACTAATGGTTGTAGAAAATGGTCACAGAAAATGGAGAGGGGCTCGAGGATAGAGCCAATTCCTGAGACAATCGGTCGGCCAGGAACCGGGGAGACATTCTTATGTATTTTAGGTAAGGTGTAAAAATACGGTATCCTCGGCTCCTTGGCGATCAAAAAATCAGCTCTCCTTATGGCTGATCCAACCGTTGGACTCAGCTTCATGGACCAGTGTGGAAATCACAGTAATCAGGTGTGATGAGGGGTCAATTGTGATTGGAGTATAGTACCTCTCATTGGAGAGTTGACGATTACATTCTGTATCGTAATCTATGGTGGATTGTATCACAATGGCCCCACCTTTGTCAGCTTGTTTTATCGTGATAGTTGCATCATCTGCTAAGGCCCTCAATGTAGTCTCCTCCATTTTGGAGAGGTTGTGAAAGGATGCCACTCCGTGGGGTAGATCTAGCTCGGTGAGAACAGCTTGTTCAAAGGTTAGGACTTCTACCGGGACCATGTTGTTCTGTGGTGTGAAAGTAGACGGATTCCTCAATCCTGAGTCATCCTGTTCTCTGGGAGTTGTATCCTTAAAAAATGCCTTGAGTCGTATGGTTCGAAACCAGTTGTGTATTTCACAATGATCTCTAAACTTGTCTGCTTTGGGCGTAGGAACAAAACCTAGACCCTTCTGCAGTATTGTTTTTTCTGGTTCAGTAAGGCAATGGTGGGAAAGGTTCACCACTAGATCCTCTTGTCTCTTGTTTTGCTCCAGTGTCCATGCCCCTGGTCGGTTGGTCTTGCCAGTGGACTTGTTTTTGTGTTCCTCTTCTGTTGCGCCCTCTTCCTCTGCCCCAACCTCTGTCTAAAAAAGGTGAGTTACCATTGTTAAAGAATTGGGGTGGACCATGTTGGTATTGTGGGAATTGCCAAAAAGGTGGTGGTGGCCCATGGTACATCGGGGGCCCTTGGTATAGAGGTGCATTAAAGTATTGATTGGGGCGTTGGTTTTTCCTGGAGTTGTTACTCCCCCAACTCCCTGTGCTGGAGTTGCTATCACTAGAGTCTCTTCTCTCTGAGTTATCGTCAGAGGAGTAACTTGTTTTTGACGATGTATAGTCATCCTTAAGATAAGGATAAACCTTTTCTTTTGAAAATCTCTGAATATCTTTCTGAAGTTTGTTAATTTTCTGATTCAGTAGATAATCTTTATTATCAGCAATTTCTGCATTGATTTCTGCAAGCTTTGTTTTATAGGCTGTAATTTGAATGGTGGTTTTAAGAGCACCCTCTGCAATTTGAATCCTCACCAGAAGGGCATCTGCCAGTCTTGTGGCCGTGTTGATAATCAATACCAACCAGTCCCTAGTGCACTTCCATGCGACTAAGGACCATTCTTTTTTAAAAACTGCATCATCGAGGAACAGTCTGGGGAAAGTGTTTACTATCAAGCCAGATGGAGCGATGTTTGCTCGTAAGTATTCGTAAGTATTCGGTCATTAGTCCCTTCTTTGTTTGAATTAGTGATAGCAGGTGTCATTTTGGAGGTGTTAAGGCAGTCCATATACATTGCTAGCACAATCGTTCAAGAGTATCAAGTATAGATAATGCATTTTAGTTGTCAATAGCATGGTGTGTGAATAGTGAACTTCCACATGTCCATTGTGAAGCTGGACAAGATGCAGTCTGCCTACATCAAGTTTTTTTAATGGCCAGCTTTCTTAAGAGTTGGAACTCTCCTCAGAAACCCATTTAGTCCCATGTTGGACAAGATATGATGTTTGGTAGGAATGAACGTTGGCTATGCCCAGTGCAACCTGCCTCTTCCCCACATGCATAAGTCCTGACACGAACTTGGATACTTGGATAATATTTAACATAGACCTATCTTTACCGGACAATATTCTAAGTCACTCACACAATCTCACAATCTGTACATGACTCAGGAAATCAATGTACTGGGGTATAAAATAAAGAATAAAATTCTCAAAAACTGTTGCTGTTTCTCTATCTGTGCTGAGTTTATCTTTCTCATGTTTGATGACTGCAATCAGGAATTTGTTCTATTTGTATTGTAAAAGAGGCCAGAACTCTACCATAACTCTACCAGTCCTATTTAGTTCACACATTTTTTTTGCTTTCTGGTTGCTGATGCCAATACTAGCTCTTTTAATTGGGATCCTCTTGTATTTTTTTTCAATGTCCTGAGATCTCTCGCCCTTGCTTAGCCCTTAGTCTGGATATTTAACACCTCCAGCTGTTTGATTTCTTTAGCTAATGATGGTAGTTTAGAGTTGTAATAAGTACTTCTCTTGGCCATTGCTCCAACCATTGTACCCCCAAGGGTGGCCTTAAGGGTATAACACAGGATTTGAGGGAAAGAACAGGAGCCGGCATTCTCTCCCATATACAGCACAATTGCTTTTTAATGAGAGCCAGTGTATTCTGATCTTTCAGACACTACTCGTTCATTCTTGACAGGTTTGGTCTTTAAGTTCTAACTAGTATAATGTAACAGTCTGCAAACAAAAAATTCTGATGAATTTTTATTTAGTGCATCCTTGAGATTTGGGGTGTCTGGGTTTGACACTTATATTGTGTGATTTTGTAATACGCTGCATGCTTTGCAAGTCAGCATCAGAAATTATACCCCTAATTTCAAGGATTTTAAGATAAGCGTGAATGCACTATTCTCTCTCTAAAGATGGTAACTAAGTAACAGTCTTCCATCCAGTTTATCCTCAATAAGATGGCCTTTTACCTAAACCTACTTTGGCCTGCCTTCATCGTTCAAGAATAGTTCAAAATTTTCTTTCTCTTTACCAGGTGTTTTAGCGCCTTCTCTGCAGGGACAGAATTTTAATACTAGTTATGTGGTGGCAACAAGATTGATGTGATATGGTGTAACAATAAATAGTGAAACCTTGGCCTAGGGTAGCATTTAAAGTCCTCCTGCAAGGTGTTGTGTTGTTGTACCTCCTAAAGTTGACCTGGTTTCTGCTAAGTAAGACATATTTACAAAGTGTGAAGAACCTCAGTAAAGAGAAAGAGTGAAGTTTACAGTAACCATAATTTGAGAGAAATGCAAAAAGAGGAATAAACAAAGAAATAAATCAAACACAATCAACCCAACCTGCGAATCCCCCAACTTGTCACACACCGCATCTATCCCCTAATTTGAGAGAACAATGGAGACCAGGGGAATAGTTCCCTAGATCTAGCCTGGTGTATTGTTATACAACAGTGAGAACTTAGAAACAACCATCTAGCAAGGTAGCTCATTCTAATTGATTTTGGAGTAAACCGGCATGTAAAACATTATGCAGAGCCTCCACTGCTATAGGAGGACTATGTGAATTAAGGACTAACACTGTGCATAGTAGGTGAGCTTTCAATGTTTATGTTATTTTCCAAGCTAGCTCCTAGAGCTAAACAGCATGCTAAACCTTGTGAGAGGCTTCTGTTTTAGACATATTACATAAATTGGAGACTAACATTATGCATATCGCAGCACCTTGCAAGGGGCAGTAAGTGCTATTTAAATGTTCATACCACACCATGCCATTGCACATTTAGATACATAACTGGTTGATAACCTGTAATAACTGGTTAATAACCAGTAATAACTGATTGTAATCTAAAGTAAGTTGAGTGATACGTTTTACAAGTATGAGAGAATATATGCGTATTGTGCATAGAGAGGTGTGTGTACATGAACATCTGCTGTAAGGTCAACAACTCAAGTTTGCATGAGAGCTAATGGCAGGCACAGATAAAGTCTCTGAACCTTGATGTGCCCACAAAGGAGAAGAAGATGTTCAATTCTTTTAGTTTAGAGGAACATATAGAAAGCTTTTAGTTTGGGTTTCGATTTTCTTGGCACAGTCTTGGGTGATATCTATTTCGGACTCCTGCAAGATTATTCTTTTGGATCCCCTCATGTGGGAGAATGTTGATCATTGATATTATCAATTTAACAGTTTTCTATATACAGTTCATTAACTAAAACATAATCCGAATGATGGCATGCTTATATCTCAGTGGCTTACAGATCATGGCCAGGGTAGGAGTGGGACAGAAAATAGGCCTGAGGAACAAAATAAAAATGGACCCCATTAGTGAATCAGATGCCTAAAAAGTGGCCCAACATTTGCAAATCATAGATGTTTTGAGCTTGTAAAGGTGTGCTATATAAGTGCATTGCAAGGTATGGGATACTGCATGCATTTATGCTTGCTGCAGGCAATGTTTGCAGTAATATAAGGGAAATCAACAGACAACCTGGCCCCCTAAACAATAAGACACCTAAACAGACAAACAAAACTACCCACACACTGACTTGTCAGACTAGCCCTTCTGGCCCTGCGGCATTGCTCTATAGGCAAATTTGACCCTGATCATGGCCCTAGGACATCTTGTGTTTTTCAGTTTGTCTGTGTTTTTTCTGAATCAAATTGGTACCGACTATTGTTTATTGCGGGGGTACTGGACACTTTACATATTTAAAAGGTACGGTAAGCAGAGAGTGGTCTGACCACATTTTGGGAATCATGTTAAGATTTCTTACTTTTAATTTATGTGTGAAGATTAAGCTCATGGCACATGTGTCCCAGAGTCCCTAACTAGTTGGTTGTGGCCCTGTGCTCAATGTACTCTACTAGATCTACTCTCTATCCGTTTTATGGATGCCCACTATAGGTTGGAGTCGCCATCAATAATATTTTATGAGTCACTGTCAGTAGTTTCAGGGTTAGTGTAAGAAACTTGATTATTGGTTGAGGGAGGTGGAAGATTTACTGAAGCAAAAACCACAATGCTTGTCTAGGTGAACCACAAAAATGTCTAAATTAACCTTTGCTTAACCCTCAGGTAGCTTGGAACAAAGCAGTCAGGCTTAACTTAGAGGCAAAGTAAAGTATTTATGCAGCACGCAAACAGTAATAAAGTGAAAACACAACACAAGAAAAATCCCAAACCAATTTAGAAAAATAGAGTTGATTTTAATAAATAAAATGGTACCAAACAAAAGAAACTCCAATCAGTAGAACCGGAGATAGAAGTTTTAAAGTTTTAGGTAGATGTTGCACATAAAAGCACAAAGCGCCTCTTGCGGTCCTCTCGTGCTAGACTGGTGGAAAGTCAAGAGTTCATGCCGACCGTGATGGAGTGTGGGCTGGATACAGGGACCAGGTTAGTTCTGTAGAAAAAGTTACCTTCTCAAAGTCCGGTGCGAAGATAGGAGAGGAGTTCGCCGTGGACTAGGCCACGAGGAGCAGGGTGAGCATCACTGTAGCATGAAGAGCAGGCCTGCCATTGAAGATGGTCATCGCTGTAACACGAAGATCTGGCCGGGCGCTGTGGATGATTGTTGGTGGAGCTTTGCATTGATGGTCACCACGGACTATCGTTGCTGTAGCTCATGCATATCTCGTGTTGACAGTCGTCGCTGGCGGTCGCTGTAGCATAAAGAGTCGAGGTCACCAGAGCTTTGCGGTGGCAGTCGGCGTGGGCAGCAAAATCTCACACAAACAGGCCCGTTCACAGTCTCAAAGCGCGCAAAACTTCAGGATTTCTGCTTTTATTGAAGAGGAGTGCACTCTGATGCAAGCCATAAGTCCAGAACCTGTGGGGCACTTTTTGGGGACCAGGAACTCACTCAAGCAGAGACCAGTAGGCAAGTCCAGTTGCAGGTCCGGACAAGTCCAGTTGCAACGGGTCAACCTACGAAGAAGGGAGCAGTTCCAGTCTTCCTTCTCAGAGAGCAGGGCAGGCCTCAAGCAGCAGGACAATCCTCTGGGGAAGAAGGCAGGCCTCACGGAGCAGCAAATCCTGTGGTAGCATCAGGGCAGTCTGCTGGGGAACAAGGCAGCCTCAAGCAGCTGGGTAGTCCTCTGGGGAACAAGGCAGTCCTTTCTTCTGCAATGTACACAGGTACAGGAGTGTACTGAAGAGTGGCTCTGAAGGTTCAATATTTATATCTGGTACCAGCCTTTGAAGTGGTGTGATTCCATATATTTTCCCTATATCTGGTTCTGGAAGGTTCTTCCATTCTCCTGTCAAGGCTTCAAGAAAGACGTCTGGGGTGACAAAAGACTAGCGTCAAGTTCCTTTGTGTATGTGTGCTGAAGGCAGGCCTTCAAAAAGTATGTGAGGCAAGGAACAGCTCTGCCCCCAGCCATCCAGGCAGGATGGCTTATCCTGCCAACATCAAGTCCACTTTGTCTCACTGACGGGAAGGAATACATAAACCCCAACAGTAGAACCGTTCAAAATCTTGTAACCAAAGGACACTGGCAGAGGCATAAAAATGGTCAGGGAAGGAACATGACAACGTTCTAAAAGTGGCATTTTCAGAATTGTGACTTAAAATCAGACTTTAACATTAAAGAGGATTTTAAATTACAATTAATGTGAGTCTAAATATGACATTTCTACCTGGGCCCAATCAAAAGTTAGCACTTATTAAATGTAATAAGGCAAACCCAATGATAGCCTGCGGGAGAGATAGCCCTTATAGTAGTGAAAAACGAATTTAGGAGTTTTTCACTACAAGAACACGTATAACTTAAAAACACATGTCTGTGTTTTTAAATACAAGGCACACTGCCCTATGGGCTGTTTAGGGCCTACATTAGGGGTAACTTATATGTATTAAAAAGGAAGGTTTAGGCCTGACAAAAAGATTATATTGCCAAGTCAAATTGACAGTATACAACTGCAGTGCCAGCTTCAATGACAGGCATGAGACATGTTTTAAAGTGTTACTTTAGTGGGTGGCACAATGAGTGTTGCAGGCCCACTAGTAGCTTTTAATGTTCATGCCCTGGGTATCATGTAGTACCATATACAAGGCACTTATGAGTAAATTAAATGTGCCAATCAGGTGTAGACCAGTTTTACCGTGTTTGGGGAAGAGAGCACAAGCACTTTAGCACTGCTAGCAGTGGTAAAGTACACATATTCCTAATGACAACAAAAACGAAATTCAGAAAGCAGGAGGGAAAATGGCAAAAAGTATGGGGAAGACCACACCAAAGTTGTCAGGTCTAACATGTGTCCCCCCCCCTCCCCAGATGAAGGTAGGGAGAACTGCCCACCCTCTTGGGAGTTCTCATCACCAAGGTGGAAGAACCTGGAGAGACCACCAGCAATGAAGTAGTCAGTCCCAGGACAGTGTTCCACCATAAAGTCCATTCCCTGTAGGGAGACGAACCACCTCAGCAGTTTCAGAATCTCACCCTTCATCTGCATTAGCCGTCTGAGGGGCCTTTGGTATGTCTGAACCCAGAAGTGAGTCCCAAACAGGTAAGGTCTCAGCTTCTTCAGTGCCCAGACCACAGCAAAGGCTTCCTCCTCAATAGCAATCCATCTCTAGTCCCTGGACAGTAGCCTCCTGCTAATGAAGGCCTAAGCCCTCTTCGGTTAGCTGTGGAAGCACAGTCCTATGCCATGCTCTGATGTGTCTGGCTGCACTATAAACTTGCTGGAGACATTAGGGGCCTTGAGTCCTGGTGCTCTATACTTGGCCTTTTTCAGGGTGTCAAAGGCTTTTCGACGGAGCTCTTTCAAAATCCTCTTCTTGGGCTGCTTCTTAGAAGTCAGCTCCGTCAAGGAGACAAAAATGGTGCCATAGCATTTAACAAACCTCCTGTAATATTTAGTGAGGCCTAGGGAGGCCCTCACTTCAGCCAGGGTTTTGTGGGGGATCCCAGACCAGGATAGTCTCAATCTTGGCTTGCCGGGCTGTACCTTGCCCTCACCCAATAAGTGTCCCAGATACACCACAGATTCCTCCCTATCTGGCACTTGCTGGCCTTGATAGTCAGGCCTGCCTGCTACAGGCCTGAAGACTCTCCTGGAAGTGGAACAGGGGGTCCTCCCAGCTAGTCTTGAAGATCGCATTGTCATCTAGGTAGGAGATACTGAAAACCTCCATTCCAGCCAGGACCCTGTTTACCAACCTCTGGAAGGTGCCATTCTTTAACCCAAAAGGCATCACTCTGAATTGTAAATGGCCTCCTGGGGTGGATAGTTCAAACCTTTCTTTAGCTCCTTTACCTAGGGCAATCTGTCAGTGCCCAGAAGTCAAGTCAAAAGTACTTAAGAACTTGACAGCTCCCAACCTATCTATGAGCTAATCTGCTTGGGAAATGGGGTGTGCATCAGTCGTGGTAACTGCCTTGAGCCCTCTATAGTCCACACATAACTTGAGTTCTGAGGTGGCGCCCGGTGGGGTGGCTTTGGGTACCAACACCACTGGACTGGACCAAGGGCTACTGGAGTGCTCAATCGCCCCTAACTCCAGCATCTTGGACACAACCTCCTTAATGCTGGTTATCAACATGCCAGACATCCTGTAAATTGTCTTTTTCATAGGCATGCTCTTCCCAGTGTCAATATCATGGATATGCAGATGAGTGAGCCCAAGGGTCAGTGAGAATAAGGAGGAAAACTGCCCTAGCAAGTGGCAATAGTCCCTCTGCTGTTCTGCGGTCATGGTAGGGGGGAAGTTCTACTGACCCATGCTGCTCCTTAGACAATAGGAGGTCAGGAAGAGGTTCACTATCCTCCTCCACACTACCATCTGTCACCAGGAGCATACTGACTTTGGACAGTGGGGCTTGAGGTGATTAAAATGCAGGACCCTCAAATGGTTCCTGGGGTCTTGAGTTCCACCAGATAAGTGACCTCCCCATTCCTCTCCTTTACCTCATAAGGCCCAGACCACCAGTCATGTAGGGCCCTGAGCTCCACTGGCTCCATCACCCACACTTTTTGGCCAGAGTACAACTCGACCAGAATGGCTTTCTGGTCATGCCAGAGTTTCATCTCCTCCTGGCTGACTTTCAGATTCTCAGTAGCCTTCTTTCAAGAAGCGATACATCTGAGTCCAGAGAGCTAAAATGTAACACTCTATGTCCTTGTGGGCCTTCTTGGAAGTTTGCTACCACACTTCCTTGACAAGACTGGGAGGTTCCCTAACAGGGTGACCATACAAAGGCCTCACGGACCCCAAGGGGGATGAAATTGCCTTGGCTCTGAGAGGCCTTTGTTCACAGCTGTTGATGTAAATGTTCTACAGCTAACAGCCACATGCAGTGCCACAGCTGTTAACTTTTGAACATTCACAGCAATAGCTGTAAAAAGTCTGAAGGCAACCCCTGGTTCTCCCTGGCTTGGCTGAAATGCTTTTTGTAGTTTAGCTAAGCCAGTGTCTCCCAGGATTTAAGCAGCATTCCCCCTCCCTCTTTCTGATGCTCAAGTGACTCTGAGCTAGGGAGGATGGAGGGGGAAGGTTTGGTGTGCCTTGCAGCACAACCTCTGCCTCTTGCTTTCCCCTGCCCATTATTAGAACTTTGAAATGTTGAGTGCAGCGGGCCTGTACCAGTTCATATAGGTCGCTGATGCTCCATTGTCTTCAATGGAGTTCTCAACATTCCAATGTTCCTAAAGCAATCACTCACAAAGGTTAAAATAAATACAAGTATAAGACAATGACACAAATTAAATAAGGTAGCAGCAGATAAAAAATTATTGCACACATGTGCAAAGAATAAGCAATTGAAAGCATTATCGTTATGAAACAAAAAATAGAAATAATATAGATATTCGTACAAGAGTCTACAAATTCTGCTATTAAGGAAGGAGTTAACACTTATTAGAACATTGGAATGTTGGGAACTCCATTGAAAACAATGGAGTGCTCCGGGCTCTTATGGCCAGTAGAAGCCCAAAGTTCCAACATTCCAATGTTTGTTCACAGCTGTTGCTGTGAACAAAAGGCCTCAGGGAGCCCGATGGGATTTTAACAAATTAGAGCATTCTGCCCTTTAGCGGCGGAATTTTTGAATCACCTTAGAGCCCTCCGTAGAGGGCTCTACTGGACATTAAAGGCCCGCTCCCTTGTTAAGCTGGAGATGCTCAATAATGGCCCGCAGGCTCTAAGGCTATATATTGTGTTTGTGCTGAGTGGTTATGTATATTTGATCAGGTTAGTGGCCATGGTTTCTGCCGTTTGGTGAGCTATGCATCTCTGTTTGTGGTTTAGCTTCTATAGTATTCCTATGTGTGCGAAACAACTGTTTCTGTTCTACCTGATTATGACTCACACCTGCATCTTTGACTTGAAAGTTTGCTCTGTCGAACGTTTAAATTTTTTCTCTTCTAGTCGAGTTTGTATTTGCATAACTCTTTAATTTTTTACATTTGTGAATCATGATTGTGACAGTTTTTTAACAGTTCATTGTAAATTACGTCTAGAAGAAGAAAAGTGCTGCTATGTCAAGCTAATGACCTTCTTTTCTTTTTATCTTCTCCATCACTGCATAGCATTGACTAAGTGTTGTTTCCCAGAAAATGGCAATCGTTGCACAGAAAAGGAGAACAATCAGTGTTTTTAATGTCCTATTATTCTGTTAAATGTTCACTAAATGTGATTCTAAGTTAGTCTTTACTTCTAATTTCTTGACTGCTGTTTTAATTATGAGTTCCTCAAATCTAGTCACAAGTGCTGTATTTCAAGGTTACTGTGTGTGTTCAACGTTTGCTTAAGCACTGTGGTGCCTTTTCAGTATTCCTGATTTCCATTATCCTATTTCTTGATTTCATCACTTGGTATGATGCCAAGTAAATTGCAGGTATTTAATTGGTGCTGTCTATATACCTGGATCCAGTTCTGTGTTTGTGACTGCCGTTGGTTCTTGATCCACATAAGCCAGTTTTGTTTACATAAGCTTTTGATTGAAAGACTACTCTAACGCCAGGCCCACCTATCCTGTATTTTTCAGCCTTTTGTCAGAATTCAGTCTTACTACCTTATGATTTGTCAGAGTCAAAGCCATTTTAACCACATGGAATTTCAGTTTGGGATTTTCATCTTCTTTTTGATTGGTATGCTTATCCAACTACTTCTAATGCAATTTTGGAACATCTGTAGGGGTGTAAGGTTGTGGAAATAAGTGCTTATGTATTGTCTGTCAACTAACTATCGACCATCCCACTTATATTTTGACCAAACAACAACATTGAAAAGAAACGCTCAATTTGAACCACCTGCAACTAATATAAGCATATTTCATCTTTTTTTCAGCTCATTGTGCCTCTACATACGGGGACCAACTGTATTCAAATTAGTCTTGAGGCTTCTCCAAAATGAACACTTCAATCTGAACCACTAGGTCAAATCCTTGCTGAACAGAAACACCGACAAACCTATGTGTGTTTCAGGGGCGTAACACAGGCCCCCGCAGCCCCCGCGGTGCGGGGGGGCCCCCAAGCTCAAGGGGGCCCACTCAGCACAGCACTTCGGCCGGAGAGCTCCTGATAGAGTCCAGAGGTGGCCCCTCCACGTACCTTGCAGGGGGGCCCCCTCAATTTTCGTTACGCCACTGGTGTGTTTAGGCTCTGTCTGGCCTCATCAGTGAGGTGTAGATTGAGCCCTTATGACACAAAGTCTGGACATTCAAGCACCACGTTCGGTGCCTCAAGTATGCAGCACAAGCAGGTTGTATGAAAGTGCTTCAATCAGCCTTAACCACTTGTTATTAGTCTGTGCCATCACAAGCAGGGCCCAAATATGGACAGATTTGTATGACCACGCCTACACATGAAAACAAACACTTCATTTAAGTAAATGAAAAAGCATGGTAAGGTGCAAAAATAGCTGGATCCTATTCATATTATAGGGGTGAAAAAAAAAACATTCACAAACAAGGAGAAATCAAAGTATTTTTCTTGTTGCGCCACTTTAACACCTCCCCTGGAATGGCGTTCATTTTTGGGGCTGCCTCAGATTTACGAACCCTTGTAAATCTAGGGCAGGGTCAAAAAGCCATGGGTGTTGTGTGGGAACACCCACAGCTGCCCCTTTGACACAGAGTACTGCGTGAAAGAGGGCCATATTTACAAGTCCGTATAAAGCTGTGCAAAGTGGCTTTGCGTGGCCTTGCAGACATGGGCCAGCACACAGTGCCACAGAAGCATCGAAAAAAGTAAGGCTCCAGTGGCGCTAGTAGTAAATATGCCCCCTGATGTTAATGACATCCAACCAGACGTTCCACTCCGCTGGAAATTCAGTTGTAGTTGGGACACATCATCATCCGCCAATTCGGGATAAGGAGAAAATGAAAAAGAAGAAGGATTTTCAAACATCAAAAAGCTATTCAGCTCTTCACTGATTGGCAATACATTATGATGTACCACCTAACAAAGGATGTTATCAAGAACATGCTTCACATGATTGTGAGGAATTGGATTATTGGTTGTGGCCCCAATTAAAGCAACAGCCACAATCTCTGGCAGGGTGAACCTCAAAATTCACTAAATTAACCTGTGTTTGACCCTCTGGTAGCATGACACAATTGCAGTCAGGCTTAACTTAGAAGCAATGTGTGAAGTATTTATGCAGCACAAAACAGTTATAAAGTGAAAACCAGGGGCGGCATCTCTGCTATGGCGGAGGAGCGTCGCCCACTAGTGAAATGCGAGCACAAAGAAGAAACATAAAATGACAATAAAACTATTTTATTGTCATTTTATTTTACACTTCTAGTCCATGGCGTGGGTCTCTGGCACAGCGGGCCACGTCTCCGTGTCAGCTGTGGGGGGGAGTGGTAGAAGGCACTGAAAGTGTGCATGTAGGTTTGCCCGGCCGTCCACGGCCAGCCAAACCTACATGCACATTTTGATATCTCCAGGCTGTTCCTGGGAGATAGAATCAGTGCTTAGGGCACAGGCTCCCAGTCCCCACGGAGCATTAAACTGGCCAGCTCCACCCAATCCCAGCGCTTCTCTCATGCTGGGCGAAGCACTGGGATTGGGTGAGGCCTGGAAGCCTGTGCTCCTGGGGATTGTAGTTCCAGGAGCAGCGAGACGCGGCACAATGTGAGGACGAGGGAGCAGAAGAGCGCGGGCCGGCGAGGGAGCAGAAGAATGCGGGCCGGCGAGGGAGTAGGAGAACGCAAGCCAGAAGCGAAAGGTAAGTGTTTAAAAAAAAAAATTCCCGCTGCTGCCCCCCAAGTTGGATTGGCAGCAGCCGCTGCTGTTGACAACACAACACAAGAAAACCCCCACACCAATTTTGAAAAATAGATTACATTTGAATAAATTATTTAACATCACAATGACAAACATCCAATCAGTAGAACCGGAGTTATGAATTTTGAAGGCTTTTAATAAAAACTAGCATCTAAAAGTGCCAGCCATGGACATCTAGCCATGCAAGGCTGGGTCAAATTTGAAAAATATGGCCGACCACGATGGAGCGCATGTTGGAAACAAAAAGTGGCTTGGGTTCAGTCGGCGCTTACCTTCAAACTTGAAAGAAATTTTGAAGAAAAAGGGAGCACCATTGTTGGGGAGCCACAGGGTTTCAAACCCACTGAAGAGATGACAGTGAAGGCACACAGCACATATCTGGAAGACACAAAAGACACCGCAAATCTACCCATGTGACTGCAATTATGACCTTGTCCTTATTCCAACAGGTGACACCGAATACACATTGAAGACATGGTTGATGACAACTTGAAACAAACATGCTGCAGATAACAAAGGAGCTGAACAGTACAACACTGAAACATAATGCACCAATGCTAGCGCTATTGGGGGTAGTCAGTGAAGACTTCAGGTATTACCAAGAAAGGCTTAAGAGACAAATGTAGCTCAAAATGGAAGTACACCTATTGCAGGGCTGCATCGTGCTTCCACTGGCAATTAGCAGTTGATTTCCAGTGTTGGGCAACAACTAACACCCTCAGCCAAAACCACCGCCAAAGCTGCTTAGGCTAAGTAGCACCATCAAAATGTGCCAAATGCTTGAAAAAGTTTGCATCAGATAGGGGGCGTGCCAGAGGCACACATATAGGTAAATAGTCCACACACAGCTATGACTGCTTACATGAACACAAAGAATATAGGACCGTCCAGAGACCTTCTAACTACTTACACCTATTAAAAACCATTCTCATGCTCACTCAGTGACCCCACATAGAGATTATGACCTACCCAGAGACATTATTGGAGCCGCTATCAGCCAATGCATTGTGAATGAGATGGGACAAAAGCCATGAATAGGTGAGGTGCACACATTTCAGGCATCATACCAGGTGGAAGATGCTGACAGTCTGTACATTCACTCAATGGAACAGAATTGCCTTGCTGGCTGCTTGGATTAGTTACACACATTAGCGTTGGTGATTGGGTGATAGACATAACAGAGACACTGCAACAGAGAGAGACAAGCCACACTGTGCAACAGATGGCTGTTACAGTCTGCTGCCCTTCTCACTGAACAGAAGACATGCTTATTAACGATAAGACCAGGGCTTTAAGTGGGCCGGGTCTGTCCGGGTCTGAGCACCGGCAGTTTTTTTTTGGGGCCCTTGAAACGGGTCTCTATCGGGCTCTATTTTTGCGGCTGGCAAAGGTAGTCCTTTCTTTTTTCTTTTTTTTTTCTGGACTGCATTGAGAGCTCAGTTTCCTCACTGAGTAGCGGAGGTCACGGCATGACGTCCACGGCACGACGGCATGACGTCGTGGTGCCAGCGTGGGATGGTGAAAACCGAGACTTTTAGAAACAGGTATCACTTTCTCTTTCCTGCTTTCGTTTATTTGCTCCCCTGTGAAATGGATCCAAAAAAGAAAAACACTTTTGCTGGAAACGTCCTCTTTTTCTGACTTTTTTCAATTTCTAAGTGCAGCCTCGGGGTGGAGAGAACTAAAACATTCAAAATATGAAAAGTAACTAGCTAAAGCAAGACAGAGTGGTTGCAAGGTGGCCAGGTTGATTTATTCACACCTAAACACATTAGCGCCACTTTACAGTGTTTGCCAGTGAAGCGCTACTTTTGTTTTCTCGACTCTCTTTGAACAACATTGTTTTCCCTGGGTGGGAAAGTGCACTATTCCTGGAGGTACTGAAATACCTACTTGATGGGTGAATTGGAAAACAAAATGTGTACAGCGGCTGTGTGTTCACGAATGTGGTCTTTTAAACCATACTGCTTACGTTTTGTAAGGATATAAGCAATGGGCATTGAAACGGGTCCCTTCTGGGCCCTGTAGTCATGGCCTTACCTTTTCGGGCAAAAGCACTCACTAATTTCTGAATAATGAGTGTAAAAAGAAAAAGGTAACCATGTTGTTCCTGCTTACATTTCATGTGCTTTACTTAATCTTGCATTCTCTATGAGTGTTTGCTTTTTCTAGGATGTTGTTCATTTTTTTTTTAGGCAGCATATTGCTCTTGTCTAGTGCGTAATTTGAATTGAGTCACATCCAGGTGTTTATAGCGGGTCAGTGCAGTGCAAGTTTCTCTCAGTTGGGCAGTATGGTGTTCAGTGGGGGAGAGGATGTGGCACTATGGTCAGAGCTGCGGAATTCGGAACTGGGGAACCAGGTTCAGCCTTCATGACCAGTCCACCAGACCACTCCCGCTGAGGGAGCACATTCCCATGCTAGACCTTAGAAGGCCCCGCAAGATCTTAAAAGCCCTGGTGTCTTAGCACCAGCAGGTGGACCCTAGCAGTGGCATGTGTGGGTTAACCTTGAAGGCCTGTCCGCCACAATTTATTCTGAAGTTCACCTCCAGTCTTGCAGGCAGGCCTATGAAGCAGCACACCATAGAGTGACAGTGACTCTGTCACTGAGGTCAAAGGACCCTTGAGCAGGGTGGTTCTAGGGCAGTGCGACCGCACCAGGCGCTGACCACCCGCGATCCGTGCAGCTAACAGCAGTGGGGCAGAGGGGCCGGGTAAGGGGGGATTTCAAGGGACGATGCCGAGGGAAAATGAAATAATTAATTTTCCTTCACCATCATCCTCGAAACCCCCTTACCCGGCCCCACCGCTGTTACCTGCACGGACCGCGGGTGGCACTGACTTCAGGTGGGGGCGTCCTGTTTACAAGTATAATATGGTTTTAAAAGCACTTGCTGTCTCCTTCCTGGCCTCCAACAATTGTTGGCAACAATAAAAATGTCATGATAACTCCAGGGATTAATGTTCTTAGTAGAGAGAGATGGTGTTTTGTCTAGTGGACGTTTTGACTCATGGAAAGGAAGCGCAGAGGATTAATGTGCCCACTGCTAAGAACATGTACCATGCAGATCACAAAGTGCACATAATGTAAATAGGTCAGTGGGTTACTGCTTTGTCAGAGAGACCCTATTGTTACTTGCAGTTAATAAGTTAAAATCCTAACATAGAACAGTGAGCTCTTAACTGTCATGTAAGAGCTGCATGCAAACTGCACGGTATAAATTAGAGCGTTATGTTTTTTCCACAGTCTTTGATTATCCTAATGTTGCAAAAAAAGAGTTCATTTGGGTAGAAATCAATTCTGATTATTAAAGAGAACCCCCAACCATGGTATTACGTTTTAAATTCTGAGTTTGTGTTTCTCCAGACCAATCACTATTAAACTATGCTGCCTACTAGTATGGTTGTCATGTGACTCCTACACCTTATAGTCCTTTGTCTTATGTAACATTTCCTATACAGTGATTTACACATATACTACACTGAGATAAGCAATCATACGTGATGTAAAGTGCTCTGACACCCTATACTGCTATTAGTGGTGCTGTAAATTTTCTGATACTTGATTATTTGGACATTTTTAAACATGCTAACAGTATCCGCAAAGATTTTTCCTTATTAGTACCAGTGGAACATACAAGTGCAGCAGTGAGAAAGTTGACCAGTCAACCTTTGCAATGGGCCATCTACTTTGCAGCAACACAAGTCACATTTTTTTGTAACTTTTGATCCGTTTGAGCTATAAACAATTTATTAGTTAAAATCGTCAGATTATACAGCAGTATTATGTGGCAAATATGGCAGAGCCATAATTATGTGGAAAACATTTGCAAACTAGGATATTTTGCCATTCATGTTTGAACTGCTCTTGTGGAAAAAGGGAGGAGAAGTGCTGATGACAGAAACTCCATGGCTGGGAGACGAATGGCTTGCGATTCCACTTTTAAGGATATTTGGGACATTCTGTGATTGGAAACATATCCCACTTTGTGAATGTATTTTAATGTCAATAACTCATATTAAACCTTAAATAAACATGTGTATCCATTGGTTAAATTAAATAATGTAATAAGCTGTAACCGGTTAGTGAAATGGGAAACAAATACTAAAAATTGGGATATTTTGCTCTTTCTGCCACACCTCTGACTCCGCCGAGAAACCCCAGCAAAATAGACACAGTGAATATCTTCAAGGGTTTGGGGGAATCCTGCAATAGATTTCTAAGTAATGTCAATAATTTTTACATGTTTTTTAAAGTGTTTGGTATTTTTATGGCTTATACTTAATAAATATACCTTTTTGCCTATTTTATTATCCTTTGCTGGATGCGACTTCATGATTTTCTTAAGCACACAATGCTAGTTATCTTGATTTAGACCACGCCCCTACTCGGATAGGCCACACCCCTTGAAGAGATTTGCCACGCCCCTTTTAGAGCACCCCCAGTTTTTTTTTCCCACTTAAAGCCCTGGATAAGACAATGCCACACTGCAACCGTTCAACTTCTGAGCACACATTTAATTCAGCAGGCACATATATTAAATATCTCAAAATGACTACAAGTCTCCTGATATATGATTATCAGCCTTGGAAAAGAAAGATAAACTGTCCAATACATGTTTACCTGTATTCTAAAGCTGTAGTATGAAGTCCCAAAGCAATATTTTGGCATGGCCATTTTAGACAACGGCCAGGAACACTATAGATTGAATTACAGATCTTTGTAACATATGCCTGAATTCCAACTTTAGGCGCGGGACAGCAGCAGCAACCGAATGTAAACAAGGCCCGTTGTGTCATGTTTACTTTCAGCAGTTCCCATCCATCCATCCATCTCATGCTCTTGCCCAGCATCAGAACAGACCAGTGGGTCCCATGATTGCACTGGGGTCAAAGTGTCTGTGCTGCAACTTCTGCTACTTCTGGAACTTTGCTGACTCAACATCCATGATCACGGACGGACTGGGAACAGCAACAAGCCCCAGCAGATTCTTGCTAGTCCGGCCCTCGGAGCGGAGCGGGGGGGGGGGTGACAGATGCTATCAAAAAGCACCGCTTCCGCTTTTGTTACAGGGGGCCGATATTGCTGTAAAACCAGCCCCCAGTGACAAAACCAGCCCCACGGCCACACAACCGGACTCTGCCCCTCCAACCCACTGGGGAAATGCCCAGTGCCCGCTACGTCCAATCTGGCCCTGTCCATTAGTGTGAGGAGTTATATTAATTATAATAGTGGCTTCACCTATGTCTATTTGTTTTGAGCACAGTCCACTGCGTTCTATCGGCTAAGTATTTTCAGAGAATTAATAGTTTAATGGGGAATTTTATCTGCAATGGAAAAATAAGCCACATTGCCTCCCAGAAACAGTGCTGTTGATTAGTGGCACCTTGTGTGATCTCTTAGATTTCAAAATCTATTACAAGCTGGAGCTATAATATTCCTTAAAGTGTGCTGTTCTACAAAAGTATTTTCTTAATACAGTTTCAGTTTTGAGGTTGATAACTCATCCCTATCCACTAAGCGGATTTCTGTTTAGGTTCTAGAATCCATTTATTTAAAAAATATATTTTAAAGGTATTGATCTGACTGCAGTCGCGGTCCGTGTAGGAGTGCCGGCCGGGCGGTGACGTGGGGCGGGGGAGGGGCAGGGTGGGGGTAGTAAAGTACGGATTACGGCCTAATACAGGTAAGTAAACATTTAAATCAATGAAACGAATTTCGTTGCGCGCACTGCTTCGCATTTGGCGATGCAGCGCTCACAACGAAATTCGTTTTATTGATTTAAATGTTTACTTACCTGTATTAGGCCGTAATCCGTACTTTTCTACCCCCACCCTGCCCCTCCCCCGCCCCACGTCACCGCCCGGCCGGCACTCCTACACGGACCGCGACTGGATCTGAGCAGTGAATGGGGGAACATTAGCCGGAATTACCAAGTGCTACCGACCCCCACCCATGATTGAATTTCCCTGTGGAAGAGTCCCCCCAGAGGAATCATCTTTTGCAGCAGAAAATGGGAAAAACATGAAATGTGTGTGCTTTGCGATATCATTAATTTCGAGGCCCTGAAACTAGTTAGTAAATTACAAGCAAATGTTGTCATTCCACAACAGGGGTGTTTACTTATGTATCTGCAGTTACAAGGAATTCTGGAGGGGTATGCTGATGGAAGGTACTTAGCAGAAGACATGAAAAACTCATTATCCTTGCATACATTATAAGGATCCGAAACCAGAAGAGAATTAGGATATATTCAAGGTCTGGATAAGTACGAAATGTTGTTATTACAAAAGAAGTATGGAGCTCTATCTGTATGTTAGCATGCCCAATTTGGGTGGTAGAAATAGAAGGCTAATTCAATATTCTGTATAGACAAATATTAGTACGCACTCAAAAATCCAAAAAAGAGGTGAATTAATGACAATCTGCACGGTTGATCCAATTCTGCCACTGATATCGAGGAGCATATATTTTGGTTCTGCCCGAGCATTTATGAATTTTGGAAATTAGTTTTTCAAGAACTGAGTGCAATTCTTAGAGGAAGGGATGAAAAAATATTTAAGCAAATTGGTCTGTTTGGTAGTTTACCTGAAAAGATCATACGAAGGTTTCATAAAAATTGTGCCAAACATGTAATTTCTCTCCAGGCTCACGTATTGATTGCCACTAATTAGAAGGATGAAAAAAGTACCACTATCCCTGAATGGTAACGGTAAATTACAATGGTTAATGAACCTTGAAGAATTATATCGTCAGCTGGTTGTCTCTTTAATGACTTAAAATCAATTTTTCTTTTTATTGATATGGAAACGGTTGGCTGTTTGCTGTATAATCATGATGCTAGAAATAGTTTTCCTTTTTACCTTGTTTTTTAAATCTTTATCTTCTGCACGTTTTCTTGTATTTTTATCATTTTTGTACAAACAACATTACTGAAACAAAACTCTAAGATGATCAAGAGACACAAGATTTAAACATAAAGTACCATACAAAAAGGCACAAGTAACAGTAGTTTAACTAATATATGAAGGCAACATTAGTGTGGTCTCCTTGGTTTTCAGCTAAGACGAATGTTTATGGTTTAAATCTGTCTACTGAATTTTAAGCAGAGAATACAACCATTCCCACCTACAACAACTGGCCGGTGGGGATATTAATGAACAAGAACAGGCAAAACAATCAAAGGAAAGTCAGGGAGGGAGGAGTCCGAAAGAGGGGGGTAGGTGAGGGTCCATACAGGCCAGATAAAGGAAGGACATCCATCAGGTAGCGTTGGGCATTCACATCAGAGGAGGAGAAGTGGAGGAGAGGGTAACAGGAGGTCAGTCACTCTGTCTCTCAGCCCGGGGTATGCTCGAGGTGTGCCAGTCTGAGGATGCGCAGATATGTCGGACAGGTCAATTGTCTGAATTTGTCAGATAGATATTATAGGCATAATCCCTACATCTTGTCAAATTGTGACAGTGTATTAGTCACGGCCACTGTCAGTTTCTCTATTTCCATTTTTTTTAAAGTTTTCTATAGCGCAAACTCAACCCGAAGGCATCAGAGCGCTTTACATGAGCACCAGTTGAGCTCCCACAGTTTATGGGGCCAGTCTAGGTTTGTTAGGATTCTGTCCGAGCCCCACAGAGTGAGCAAGAGTTGCTTGGCGGCCCGATCACCAACGAAATAGCTCCACCCTTTGCAGATTTTAAGGGGTATGTCATGGGGTTCCGTAGACCCAGTTGGACATAACTCGGAAATCGAGGGATATTGGTGTCATAGATCTCATCTCATCTCAGCCAGAACCTCTGTCCAAAAATGCTGTAGCTTGGGGTAATGCCAAAGAAGGTGGGTAAGAGTACCAAGGTGACCACCTCATCACCAGCAACTACCGTCACTGCCCCTCTTTCACTGGGCAACCCTAGCTGGTGTATAGTACCAGTAATGTGCAATCTTTAGAAACATTTCTTTGCTAGAGGTACTGTGGGCAGAGGCATGGGCACAGTGGAGGATATCGCTCCATTCTTTAGTAGAAAATGTGCGTTTGTATTCCTCTTCCCATCTTGTCTACGCAGGCGATTTGGCGGAAATTATATTAAGAAAAACATAGAGGTCAAAGAGTAGGCGTTTGTTGGATGAGCGGGTAAGAAGCCATTTTTCAAAAGAGGTAAGGAGTCTGCCCTCATGAGGGTGGAAAACCCAGAGTAGGATCACAGTGTATTTTCAGGAAGCCTCAGGTGAAAGACCATATGAAGTTTGGATTTGTGAAAAGTCCATGAGGCCTTCTTCATCAAAAAAGTCACCCACCCTCTTGCACTTGACTTCCTGCCAGTGTGTGAATGCAGAGCTGTGCAACGTGGGTAGGAAATCCGGGTTCCCTATAATAAAGGAGTCTGGGGGGATATGAGGGTAGACAATTTCTTTAGGACTTGCACCTTGTCCCAAACTCCCAACATGGCCCAAAGTACCAGTGACACATAGACCTCGGCCGTTAGGTAGTGTTTCAGAAGCCAGGGCACCTTCCAAATACGAATGCCAGCCAGCGCTTGGTCTATGAAACACCAATGCTTTTGGGTGCTAGGTCTAGACCCTTCCACCATGTATCACAATTGTGCTGCCCGGTAATAGCACGATAAATGTGGGATTCCCAACATACCCTTGGACTGAGAAAGATAGGCCTTGTGTCTCTCCTCCCAAAAGAAGTCTTCAAGGAGGCGTTGTATTTTATCAAGTACATGTGGTGGGGGTTGCAGCGACAACGTCTGCATAGCGCATAAGATGTTCGGTAAGAGTGTCATCTTAACTGCGGCTAGGTGTTTCAACCAGGAGAGACCATGTGCCTTTCACTTAGAAAGGTCTGAACGTGCAGTAGCCAACAGTAGCATAGTTGCGGTCCGCGGTACGCCTAGGAGTGGGATAAAGTTGTAACTCCAGATACCCTATCCCATGTGTAGCCCAGGCAAATGGGAAGAGACTTTCCAGTAGCGCTTGCTCGGTCTTTAGGACATTAAGGCTGAGTGCTGCGGACTTCTGTAAGTTTGTTTTAAAACCTGAGGCCAACCAAAAAGCGGCCAATTCTCACATTAGCGCAGGAAGGGAGATATGCAGGTTTGATAATACCAGCAAGACATCATCAGTGTATAACACCACTTTATGTTCCCTGCCGTCCATACAAATGCCTGTGATGTCCCAGTTCCCATGGAGTCTTTCAGCAAAAGGTTCCATATATAGGGCGACGAACAGTGGGGATAAAGGGCAACCATGGTGAGTGCCTCTAGAGATGTTAAAGGGCTGAGACAGGACCCCATTGGCTCTCACCATCTCTGTAGGGGATATATACCCACATTGGATCCACTGTCGCAGCCGTGGGCCAAGGCCAAACCTATCCAACACCAAGCGTAGATACGGCCAGTGGACCCTTATCGAAGGCCTTCTCTGCATTGATGGAAAGGAGAAGGGCTTGAATACATGACCACTACGTCTTATCCACTAGATGACAAATATGTTTTCTAATGTCACTACAGCCTCTTTCCGGTATGAATCTGGTGTGATCGGGGTCCACTTAGTCTTGCATATAGGGGGCTAGATGATGCGCTAAAACCCCAGTGAAAAGCTTGGTGTCTATGTTGAGTAAGGAGATTGGACGATAGGAGGAGCACTGCGCAGGGTCCTTACCGGGTTTGGGAATTACCATAATTGTGGCTAATTGCATTGTATCTGTCAGGGTTCCCACAGTGCTAAAGGAGTTGAAAAGGTGCACTAATATGGAAGCTAATAATGGCCCAAAGGTCTTATAAAAATCTGCACTGTACCCACCATGCCCGGGGGCTTGGCATGACCTTGAGGTGTTGTATGGCCATGAGTATCTCCTTAGGGGAAATATCTCCATCCAATTTGGCCGCATCTCCCTGGGGAATGTGAGTCAGGGGGACCTGCGCCAGATATGAGGTCACATTTCCCAAATCCAGCTCCTCTGCCTTATAAAGGGTGGCATAGAAGCACTCAAACTCCTTAACTTTTGGTCCATCCTGGTGGATTGGCTGCTGTCGGCGCTTGTAGGCGTTTCCACCCTTTGCTGCACTGCTTGGGAGTGGAGACAGTGAGCCAGTAACCTCCCTGTCTTATTGTCACCTGTATAGAATATCTGTTTCGTACACAACAGGGCATATTCTGGCCTATCCATATTTAGAGCCTTAAGTTGTTTTCAGGCCACTGTAAGTTGGAATCGCACTGCAAAGGAACCAGACTTTTTATGCGCTTCCTCCAGGTCCTTTATGCTGGCCTCCAACTTAGCACGGGATTCACATCTATCTATATTAAGGCAGGCTGCTATTGCAATAAATTGGCCCTGTATCACTGCCTTCAGCACATTCCACAACAAGGCTATGGGGGTGTTGGGAGTGTCATTGGTAGCCAAAAACGTAGTGGACGGCAGCCGTGATGTCAGTGATTGTATTTTCGTAGGTAAGCAATTTATGGTTGATGTCCCATGAGCGAGGGGACGGCGCAGTGGCAGCAAAGACACAGCGGAGAGAGATGGGAGACTGATCAGACAGGGCAGTCACCCCGATCTCCACCACTGAAGTCGCAGAAGTGATGCAAGGGGACGTCAGGAAAATGTTGATTCTATCATAGTCTGGTGGGCAGCAGAAAATAAGTTATAGTCCTTCGTGGAAGGGTGGCGGTGTCTCCACATGTTTACTAGTCCTACCTCCTTAAACCACTGTTTCATGTGGAGGTGAGAGCCCCAGTTTGTCCGACCCTCTGAGTGGAGTGTTTTAATTAGGCATCAGGCACGTTATTAAAGTCCCCATCTACAATAATATCCATTGTCTGGGGTGGTAATAATGCGGCCCATGGCATCTTTAAAAAAGACTTCTTGAGGGTCATTTGGGGCATGGATGTTAGCAAATGTAAATGTGGCCATTAAGGTCAATTCACAGTGAGAAGAGCCTACTAGGTAGTTCTACATGGGGCTGAGTCACCCGTCCTGGTAAATGTGTCACTAAAAGAATCGTCACCCCCAACCACTTTCCCTGTCCCAACAAAAAGTACTGGTGGTCAAGCCATCGAGTATGCAGGCATCGTCACTCAGCCTTAAGGAGATGGGTTTCCTGAATAAGGCATACATCACACTTAGCAACTTTAAGAAAGGATAGAAGCGCCATTGAGGCATTGAGGCCCCGTACATTCAAGCTGAGTATACTAATAATTGGGAGGTGCGTGTCTGGAAGCCCTTAAAGTCAGGTGTTGTCCTGGTCGTGAACATGTACCATCTAACAGAACTTCTGGATAATGATGTTCAGGGAGTATGTGTAGTCATAACGGATGTCTGGTAGGGGAAAAGAGAAATAAAAGGAGGGACATTAAACAGTACAACAGTACAACAAACAGGTTTCCCGCCTAGGAACATGCATACCAAGGTCTGAGGGTCCATGTCATTGGCACTACACCGTGGCAGTTCTCCAATCTGGTGTAGCAGGGGAGCTCGACTGCCAGATAGCCACAACAATAATGGAATCAGGGCCAGCCCTGGGTCATTGCAGACATCAAACATCAGGAGCCATGGCTTCTGATACGACCGCACACCTCTTCATCATAGAGGTATAAGCAGTATACCTAGAAATTCAGTGCTCACTGACTGATTCACTATCTCGTCGT
Source organism: Calotriton arnoldi (assembly GCA_963921515.1). Taxonomy (NCBI): domain Eukaryota; kingdom Metazoa; phylum Chordata; class Amphibia; order Caudata; family Salamandridae; genus Calotriton; species Calotriton arnoldi. The sequence goes on along the minus strand of CAWUFW010011134.1, from coordinate 392,604 downwards.
TGCAGTTGGCATAACAATGCTGCTTGATCCTTCTGGCTCTCCATCTCCATGCATTTACAAAACTGGCTTCTTTGATGAGCTAGAAGAGCGACACATCCTTGCAGGAGGGGATGCGGGGTGTTGCGATGGTAATTGAGTGGAAGGCTCCCCCAGGAGGACAGTCATATCCAGTAGGGAACGGGCCTCCTCAAGGTTTCAGATATTCCTAGTCTCATTGTACCAGACAAATTGAAGCCAAAAGGGGTGTCCTCACTTGTATTTGCTCCCTTTGTCACGAAGGAAATCGTTCAGAGACCGGAGAGATGATCAATGAAGCTGGAACGTAATAGGTGAAAGGTCTTAATACAGCCAAACTTTGTGCCTTCAAAATCAATGGCATTTCTGTTTCGCACAGAGACATGATGGCTTCCTTCTGCCGATAGTAGTACAGACAAGTGAGGATATCTCGTGGTTGACCTAGAGAGCGGGCGGGCTGTTCCACTCTATGTGTGCAATCAAGGATAATCGTCTGATCTACAAGTTCTGGGGCCACATGATGAAACAGGCGAATGACAGTCTTCCAGCCATCAGGATTCCGCTTGTAATGGAATTCCTTGTATGCGAATGTTGGAGTGTCTGGGTCTGTTCTCGAAATCTAGTTGGTAGCGGAGCTCCGAGTTCTTTTCCCGCAGGTCAATAAGTTCCCGCCAGTGGCCATCCAATTCTTCCTCACGGGAGTCAGTTGTTTGTTCAAAGAAGTCAACGCATTGGTCCAGCTCTGCTAGGTTCTGTCTGATATCCTTAACATCCGCTGCTATGTAATTCTTGAGTGTTGTGAAGTTGTCTCGGAGGGTCCCAAACAGGGCCTCCAGGAACTTCCTCGTGAATGGTGCATCTTCATTGTGAGAGCCTGAGGCAGACACCTCTCTAGGAGAGGATGCGGTCGCATGCGTCTCCCCTCTGATCCACTTTTTTCAGCAAGGTCTTGACAAGCATGTCTTTAAGAGTGGTGTCCTTCTTGCTGTTACGCTGTGAAGATATGCCTGTATCCTGAGGCAGCTGTACCGTGGCAGGGAGATGGGCAGAGTAAGGCTATAGGGCCACTGGCAGTTCCAACAGGGGGATCCGCTCAGCCAGTAGATCACTTTCCCCACAAAAGTCCAGGGTGACTGGACCCCATACAGGAGCCAAAGATTCTGCAGTGAATGTTCCAGCATGTGGAGGCTGCCTAATCGGTACCACCTTTACTGCTGCCGCAGCTTAGCTGGGAGGATCAGACAGAGCCCCTGAGGTGCACCACAATAGTGGTCCAGGCATCCACAGGGGCGTGGGACAGGCACCGCCCCAGCAGGGTGATGTATGTGCGATAAGCCAAAGAAACAAGGGCCACCGTGGCTCCAGCACACAAGGTGTGCACCTGCAGAGAATGAAAAGTTCACACGTGTAGTAAGTTGCCCCCATTTGGGCCAGCCAAGCGTTCAAGTGCCTTGGAAGTAGCCACGTTGACAGGGCCGCAGTTGGTGCTCACAGCATGGCAGGGGGAGACAGGCAGGTTTCCCTGGTGGGGGACGCAGGCAACTACAACAACGCCCACTGTGCAGGGTTGCCCAGGTCAGGTGACTGGGGCCATCAGGGAGTCGCATCGAATTGCACTGCAGGTGCCATGTACATTCGGCCTCCCGTGCATCTCACTCTGATCTGTGTAGTTTTGGGGGATGCCGCCACAAGCCCCATGCCGGTCAGGCCATCACTCGGTCAGAGTGGCAGCAGGAAGCATCAGGTGTCCATTTATCAGCCGAGGTGTGCAATGGCCGAAGCCACACGGCAGGGTGACTATCCCTCAGTGCACCGCGCAGGGCACAGGCTCTGGCATTTATTAGGTCCCCGCGTGGACCAATGAGAAGTGCAGGGTCCTGCCAGCTGGGTAGGAGCGATCCACTCACACAAGCTCTCCTCACAAGGTGGCTCACCACGCACACCTGGGAGAGCGGACATGGTTCGGGATTTCGTGCAGCAGGGCTGATTATGGGTAACAATTCTGGATTCCTTTGCTGCCGCCATCTTAGCTACATGGCCGTTCACGTAGGTCGCGTCTCAGCGGGCTCAAGCATGGCTGCTTCAGATAAAACAGGGCCAAGTGTCACCCTAAGCGTTGGTGGCCCCTCCAGGTGTACCATCCGTCACTATGGGGCCCGGAAGGGGACCCGGCAGCCACCCCCATGCTTTACTCAGGCAGCGGAGCTTCGAGAAGTAGGTCTTACATAGGCGCATGAATGTTTAAATACATCTCACATTTTGTTTTTCTTAATGTATTTTATTTGTTGTCTTAACATTGAAACTCTACCATCATGCTTGAAAAACACTTTCATTAGAAAGAATGAACCAGGCTTCCATTCCCATTGTGAATGTTTCTTAGTTCATTTTTTCATAATAGTGTTTAATGAAGAAAATGCAAAAAATACACAACAGTCTACCCATCCCTCAAGAGATGTTAACCTAGACTTGCCATCCATGAATCTTCAAATCAGGAGAGAGGAGCAGGAAAGAGAATTTCTCCTTTTTAAGGGCTAAATGCATCAACTAACATATGCAAGATGGGCAGGAAACTTTTGCTGATTATGTGTAATTTCATTTCCGATGCATTATATTGTGTCTCGGCTAGAAACTATTTTGTGACAAATATAAGTCGATTTTACATATGACTAGGGTTTAAGTTGCAAATGTGTCAAATTCAGGATTATATGGTATCTGATGTGGCTGTGACACCACACAATTCAATGCTGCTGTTTCAAGCCCTTGGGAGAAATCCAAGTCCGGTCCACTTTGCCCTTAGGGATGAAAAGGAAGATATATTTGGCTGAGCTTGAGGCATAGAGAGGTCACGGAGAAGACATTGAGGTGTTGACAGTAGACCTAAAGTATTGTAAGGTTACTATGAATTAGGGACCCAGTGGAGTCAAGGTGGCTAATAGTGTGACACCAGTGAAAACAGGAAAATACTTTGTGGCTCCTGGGAAAACATAGTAGGGGTACGGAAAACATAGGTAGGCCAAATTGAAGAAATTGGGTAGTGGTAGAAAGGGCAATGATGCACAGTGACACATTTGAGGCTATTGTAGGCCTATGAGGTCAAGTAGAGGTCAGTTAGACAAGGACAGCAAAGGTGCAAACATAAAAGCAGTAGTACTAACATGGGTGTTGACACAAAGTCACTCAATCAAAATTGGGCGATATGGGGACTAAAGTGGGGTCAAGGGGAACATCTAGAAGTGCATGGTGCTGTGGGACAGACGTGAAGCAGAGGTGATGATATGAGGTCTGATGAAGAGAAATAGGCACTTTAGGGTCGACAATATACTCAATACCAACACATGGGAGCAGAGTTGGTAACATGGTGAAGTTGATGGAAAGGCAGAGAGACTTATGGAGAGGCTTGAAGCTGATAGCGTATGGAGCAAGCTGGAGACATGAGGCTTCTTAGGGAGGATATCACAAAAAAACATAAACTATTTGGCTATCAATTCATTCTTTGACTCAATCTGCTAAAAACGTTTTATTAAACTATATCTGTGAGGAACAATATAAGAATACCAGTGAGTCCTTACAAATAAACCTAGACCATTAATACGTTAGCACAATACATGTGAAATCTATATAAAGTTAGGGAGCAAGGGAGAAAGGTAATCCTTGTCTTCAAGGATCGAGAATTGAGATGTTTTCCACAATTGGATCTGATGGGATGAAGTTGCTGGCTGCTGGAGCAGAGGGGGGCTGTATTTATTGATAGTTTGAACTACATTATATGACTATAAATTTAAACTAATTGGTTTAGTGAGTGCCTACATCATATGACACTGGCAAGTACACATTGTATCCCTATTTGTTATTTACATTATATGGAAGTATGAACTTGACATTATACAGTTCCAGCAAAATAGCGAACCATAATAAGAGCGCTTTTACCAGGTGCATTAACACATTATTGTTGGGATATATTATGTTTTTGTGGTCTTCCTATGGGGACACTGATCCAGGCACAGTTTGTGGGACTGTCTTCCTAAAGGGAAGTCATTTTATACATTTAAGGCCAGATGTAGCCTAGTATTATCAAATTCCATGAGATCCCTTTCTGCAGTTCATATAGGTCATTGCATATATGTGAATTATCAGGCTGGTTTAAGTTGTATGTATGCCCTGAGAAAAGCCTATACACCTTCCTCTAGTAAAAACCATAACAGAAATCTTTGAATATAATATTTCTTTCATCCTATAAGCCAAAGTATTAATCTAAAGTACATGTTACTAACTGAATCAGGTCAAAGAGGCTGGCCTACTCCATTGTGATCAAAGAACAACAATTATCGGAGGCATCATCATGTCAGCATTAGATCATTGAAAATAATTGCTGCTGGATTTTCTTAAGAAATCAATTTGCACATCACAACTATTGTTGAGCCATGCAGCCAGAATCATTCATCAAACAACCTTCATAAACCACTTTAACCATCTCTTCAAACATTTCTCAGTGCCTGTAATCCATCCACAAGGTGTGGGAGCATGAGAGTGATTAGCCTTGCAAGTTAAGGAACGCCCACAAACATGGATGTTTGTTTCCATTCACATACTTCTTCACCTTTTCACCCTCTAAAGGGTTTGGTTTTTACTTCCGCGAATGGATAGCTTAAATCCTTTTCCAGGGAGGAAAGAAGGATAAGTCGCCCCCAGATTTGGTAGGGGTGTAGGGGGAGGGCCTTCCCGAAAGAGAAAAAAATATTTTTAACGTGGAGATAAAAAAATGTGCTATGGAGATGTCTGTAAAGTGGGAAAAGGATACCGCTGGAATGTCACATGACATTCATGATAGTATGCCTGGAAGTCTGATCCTGATGCAGCAATCCTAGGGCACTCCTGGGAATACTTGTGAATTCCAGAAATCAGAAACGTACATGCAGGTGGAGACCTCAGGCAATAGTTTTCCAACTTTCCCTGTGTGTCAGGCCAATAATAATGGTCTGAGGTATGAGTTTAGAGAACTTCAAAACTTTCAAAGAAAAGCTTGAAGACGCTTCTATTCACGAAGTGTAGCACATTTAAATAACTCCTACGGGATTTATTTTGGATTATTTTACGTCCCTCTCTTGCCCAAGCATAATCTTGTTAGTACATTCTTTATTCGATCATCCAAAGGCAGATCATAAAAGATACACAAATAAAATCATACATTAAAAAAAAAATGTTAAAATTATCTACAATAAAATTCTTAGATAACTTCCATGAAAAAGGATGACAGTGCTTATATACATCCCAAATATTATTCTACATACATCATGCAAAAATGGTCCTTTTTTCCTTGTACACTATTAACACCAACTGTATAATCAAGACATGGTTCAAGCAATAAAATTCTTTCTGGAACTGAGTGCAGCCAGATGTATAGAAGGTGCGTTACACTAGCAGCGTTTACGCACTAGCAATCCAACATACAAGTGGATCCAAGTGGATATATGCCTTGGTTTGTCTCACTTTGCATCTATATCTTTAGAGAAGATTAAACATGAGTGGAATTCTATCCTGAAGGCTTGGGGAACTTTATTGTGCCAATCCCGATTTGTTTCATATACAGTGAAAAGTGCCACAGAGACTACTGTGCATACAGTAACAACTTTCTCTTTCAATACTCCAGACTACTCACTGTTTTTTTAATTGATTCCTTGGTTATTTGGTGTTAATAATGTAGGGAAAACATAACCAAGCTCTGCATTGCCCCTGCCATTTTTTTTTATAATTTAAGTATCTTCAGTTATTTTTCAGATATTTCTGTTTTATGTGTGGAAGAATGACGAAGAGCACTCCCAGTTATTTTTCACCCTCTGGGATTTTTTTTATGCTGGAGGACCAAGGATTTCGTAACAGGGCCGAGGAAAGTAAGAGGCAAGCATGCGTCTTGTCAAATGCAATAGGAATTTTGGGATGGTGGGGTCAAAAGGGATGTATTTCCTAAATTCATTTTTTATATCTAGATTTACTGATTTAATGGGCAGTTTTATTGTTTAGGTCCTATGTACTAGTGTACTGTAGGCCACATGTTGTATACTTTAAATTATCCTTGACTTACATATCTTTGTAGGTGGTGGTGGGGAAGACTCCATGGTTTATCCTAAGTGTTCTTCTCCCAAGTCTTGTGCCCTCCACTGTTTGCCAAACCTATTTGTTTGTGTGTGTATGTTTTTGTGTGAGTGTGCATGTGTGTGTGTTTGTGTGTGTGTGTGCACGTATATGTGCGTGTATATGTCACAAGTGGTTCATAAATTAGAGTAAAGATAATACTTCTCTGATGCCATTAACAATGTGCAGGACTGAGTATTCTGGGGCATTGTTTAAATTGCTTGATTTTTGTTTACTGTTATCTAATACACATATTAGCCAGTAGCTCGGGATGATTTTCATTGATCAGAAGTAGTTCACACTATTGAAAAGGTTGGAGACCGCTGTTCTAGTGTCTGTAAAAACCTTGTAAAATGAATTTTGATAAATAATTTGAAACAAGCCTTTCTCTGATTATAAGCATTTTTGGACAATACTATTGAGTGAATTACATGTTGTTTGATTTGTTATCCTAAGATGTAAAGGAGGCAAATTGATTCTACCTGTGCTTCGGAGTTTGCACATATAGCTTCGAAAATGTGCATTCTATACTGTTAACATGCATTGATCTGTGTACCTCCAGTTAATTACTTTCTTCCTTGGACTATACAATTGCCGGTGATCTCCCAGTTGGAGAAAATGTTTCTCCATTACATACTACTTGGCTTACGACTTTCTAATTTGATGGAGGCAAATTGATTTCATTTGCTCTACAGTTTGTGCATATAATCTCAAAATGTATATATTATACTTTTACCGTGCACTGATGACATTTTTAAATATATAAAAATTAAGTGCCTCATTGTACAGACAGTTCATACTGATGTTATACATATTTATGTTTATTTTGTAGTGGAGACTCCAAAATAATTGCGAAGAAAATTGACTCTAAAATGTCTTGAAGAAGGGGTTAACATCTCAAAACACATTTGGCAGAGAATATGACTGAGGCCATTCCTCTTGAAGAATAATAATAAATGAAACTACCAAATACTTTCTTGTTAGTCCCCGCATACCTTATGCTGTGATTCTCAGAACCTGATTATATATATGTGCAACTTTAAATAATTAACAGTAATTTTAATAATTCACTACAATTTTGACCTTTTTTATTACTGTCATGCATTTAAAAAGAAAGGCATACAAAATGAAACAAATGTAAAATTTAAGCCAGTTTTAAAGTCTGCGTTTCTTCGGTAAGTCATAAATATCATGATTATGTTCTTTTTGGGAATGGATTTGAGGGTAAACCCCTGCTGTTGATCTCTAGTTCCTCCAGTTTTGTACTGGGGTCAGGTGAGGTAAGGGGATAGTTGTCAATGTGTTTTTGTCAATTCCTGCTGCATTATTTTATGTCTCCGTTTGTTAGTTCTCATCCTCGTGAATGAGTGCGTAGCACTCCAGTGATTGGATAGATGACAATATCTGGGGTGAACAACTAATGTGTCTAAGGAGGACTTCAACTGGACTTTTATAATCATGTAATTAGTCAGGTGTACAGAGATGCACCCACCTTAAAGTGTTAGCCTAATGCTCCCCAACAGGAGTAGCACTGACCCTCAGAAACTTCAAATGCTGAACAGAAAAAACGCACAAGCCTGATACAGGAGAGAGGGCAAGAGTGGAGCAGAGAGAGAGAAGGAGTGGAGGAAGGTGCAAAGAGACACAGCAAAAAAAAAGAGTGATAAAAGACAGGAGAATAGAAGGCAGCAAGGAAAGCAAATCTGATATAGAGGGAGAACAAATATATAGAATATGTGTAGGAGATAGAGGTGATGACTGAAACAAGGGAGGTAGGTGAGAAGACAGAAAGGAAAAAGAGCAGAAAAGGGTAGAGAGAAAAGAGGAGGGGTAAAGTGGAGAGTGAGGTGATGAGGACTAGAGAAGAGAAGAGACAGAAAGAGCAGAAGTTGAGGGAACTCAACAGGGCATGGATAGAAAGAGGGACAAAGGGGTAGAATAGAGAAACCAGAGAAAGCAAATGTATATTAGAGGAAGAGACGTGACAGACCAGGGATGAAAACGGAACTGAGAGCAATGATAAGGGGATTTAGAGCAGAGCAGGGGTAGAGGATTCAGAGAAAGGCAACACCATTGGTGAACGTGGCCTGCAACTGGTAGAAGTGGGTCAGTGTAGTTGTGAAAGTGGGCAGCAGCCTCTTTAGAAAAATGTTGGGCACCATCACATATTTTTTTCACAAATTAAACACATCCTGGAAGAATTCAATGCCAAAGTCTGAAAATGGGTTGACTCAAATTGGATTCATTCCTGATTGTAATGTCAATATAATTTTCAACGCCATGCAAGATTGAAGATACTCCAGTAAGCTCGATTTTGGCAATTGCATCAACAGTCTTTGATATGCAAGTACTGATGGAGCTGGGCGTGCCCTGAGTCCTAGGGGTGTTTCGATACCTAGGTGTAATGATCACATATACTGAAACACAGTGGGATGTATTGAACAGTTTGCAATCACTAAAAAGCTTACAAGGTCCCATGGACTTTTGGGTGTCAGTATGGGGGAGAATAGTTGTAGCCAAAATATTAGTGCTGCCTAAATGCTTATATTTATTTCAATGCCGTTTTTACGTAATCCCACAAAGGCATATTAAGCATATGCCATCCCTAGAAAATACTTCAATATGGGGCAGAAAAAGGTGCAGGCGCAAAATGGACATTTTAAGATGCACCTACAAAGAGTGGGGGGGGGGGCTGCGAGTCCCAGATATGGGAGCCTACTACCTGGCTGCTCAAACGCAGTTTAGAGCAGGGTGGTTCGACCCAGGGTCCAGCACAGGTCAAACTCTGTTAGTCACACTGCCTTGGGGGAAAAGGTGCTCAAACATTTATTTGAATGCAGGTTACCGTCGTTTGGGCCCTTGCCTGAAGAGAGATATGGCTGCAATATGGTAAAGATACAGGTTTAGGTGAGGTCAACAAATGCCATACACACGAGACCTACCACTATGGCAGCTACCAGAGTTTATGCTTCTAGAAAGTGATAGGGATATGTCCAAATGGAAAAGGGGGAGGGGGTTGTATTACAATGGGTGACCTATGGGAACCAGGAGCTCTGTCTACATTTGATATAGCCCAGGAACTGTTCAATGTGCCATTGTGTCAATTCCTACAATATAGAGCCATTCGGGGGCTGCTTGTTGTCTGTGGGACAACATACAAGAAACACTAAACATGTCCAATGCCCTAGGTCTTGTAGGGGCAGCAGACATGGGGCATGGAGCTATTACTAGGTTTTATAATGCTACTAGAGATAACACTAACAAACACCCCTTAAAGTCCCAAATAAAATCAGAAACAGATTGTAAGACAGAATTCTGTGACATCCAATGGAACAATGCACTTATATTATTAAAAGACATATCAAGCAACCCGAGATTTAGACTTACACTTTAATTATATCCACAGTACATATGTGATCCGCTGCAATGCTACATAGAATCAGCCGGATGTCTGTCGTACATGTGCAGCATCGGACGCCACGTAATCTCATTTGATGTGGGTTTTCCCAAAAGGTAAAAGACTGCTGGTAATCAGTGGGGCATAGATATAATCAGCAGATGTTAATATTAACACCCCTTCTCCGTCAGGCATGTTTGCTGGGGTTTGACACAATTAGTTCAAAACACAAAATAAAAAAAAAAAGAAATTTGTGTAATTTACAATACTGTTGGCTAAAAGAAGTATTGCATTTAAGTGGCTGGGGAACATGGGCCCAGAAATAGAGAACAGGATTTGGGATGTTACTGAATGAACATTGGCAGAAGAAGTTAAAATTAAACAAACTAGAACTGATGAGAAGCTACAAGAAAACTGAGAAGAGGGCCGATTATGAGTATGACCAAACCCGTGTGTGCACCGCCCGCCAGATTACGAATTCCTAATGTCTGGTGGGCTTTTTTGGCGGTCCCACGGTGGTGCCTCTGAAGATGGGAATGCCAAAAACAGTTCCTGCATGGCATGCACACAAGGGGGTGCATGTTGTGCCCCCCTGCATGCATCCTCATGCACGTACGCAACAAGGGGCCCTGTAGTTTCCCCTTTGTTTTAGGACTGCCAGCCTATTTATGGAGGAAAGACCTCCATGACACCGCTGGTGGTCCTGAAACTCGTAATATGCATGGCAGTGCCGCAGCGGCATTACCAGCATATTACTGATACTCTGACCACTGCGCCACCACCAGGCAGTGGCAATTCCCTGGCGTTTGCAGCTGTGCAATGGCAATCTGGCCGCCTGAGTTGTATTTGGGCGGTCGGACTGCTGGTGCAGTGGTGGCTGGACTGCCAACAGCGTGCCCCGCGAGCGAGTCTCGTGGTCCTCGGACCGCCAGACTTGTAACTAGGCCCTTAGAGATGTGGAAAATGTTGGTGCGTAATCTGATCTACGAGCCGGACAGTAGACCTCATGATGACAGTATAGCCTTGTACCAAATCATTATGGAGAAATTGTACAGTGTACTCACTGTTAAACAATGTAGGCCATAAGTTAATTGATATATTATGTGTTGGGCTGAACACCATCATGTTACTCATGTTCAAATGATGCTACTGAAACTGTATAGGCAATACTTACATTTGCTAGAATTTTAAACTAATAAAAATATGGTATAATAACAGTCCGTGATATGCTAGTCATCTGTCAGATGATTTGCACACTTTTGAGTCATTTGTTGAAGATCCTTCAGCAAACCCTCATACAGGAGGTTCATATCTTTTGGAAATCCACCTGCTGTAATGCTTGTTCGAAAAGTAGAAATATCTCAACGACTATGTGATGCAAAAGAAAGAAGATTCAACTTCAAAAGCCAGGGCATTGACTCTACTGAACAATTGGAACTAACAACATGCATCATCAAAATGATTAGGCCTGGGCGGAAAACTACGCTTCGCTCGCGTAGTTTGCGCAACTACGCGCTACGCGAATTGCACGTAGCACAGTGCAAAAACGCGTAGCGGGCATTTTTTGCTTGCTCGCGGTCTTCAACGTCAAGTTGGCGACCGCGAGCGAGCAAAATGACATCCCGGCGAGACTTTTTCCTCGTTCGCGATCAGCAACATCAAGTTGCCGATCGCGAGCGTGGAAAATAAACCTCCCGGCGAGATTCTCAACGCGGGGAGGTCAGGTTTCTCATTGCTAGTGGTCGCATATGCTCGCGCCCGCTCGCGATGAGAAACTACCAGTCCGCGTTGAGAAAACTGCAGCTCGAGTACAAATCTACTCGAGCGACAGAAAACGACCGCTTGCACTTTGCAAGATGCCGTTTGCAATGATTGCACAGTGCGGACAAGCATCCGGCACTGTGCAATCATTGCGAACAGCATTTCCTACCGCACTACGCAGTTCGCGTACTGCTACGCGTAGCTCTCGTAGTGCGAAGTGCACTTCGCGTAGCTACGCGTAGCGCTACTACGCGAACTACGCCCAGGGTTAAAAATGATTACATCGCTTGAGCTTTTTACACAGGAAGTCAGGAGGAAAGGCTGCACTGTATGCCAAGCCACACCATTGCTGAAAGTACAATGAGCTAGGTAAGTTACAATAAATAACGCTAAAAGATAACCCAGAAAATGCTGAAACTACTGGTTTTGTTGACAGTTTACTCTTTTGTCTCGTGTCATAAAAAAGAAAGCAATAAAGACAATATCCTCCCAAGAATACATCTGTGCCACTGCACAGGATCCACAGTACACACATGAAGGATCTACTTTGATTGCCTTTCCCATGAAGTATGAGACCAGATTACAAAACATTTTTAACTTGTGCTGCTTAGCTAGGTCTTACCTGGTGCAAACCTTTCCTTTGTTATGAGAAATTGAGGCAAAATTATGTGATATTGTGCGTAATTACATGAAATACAAATCTATCATCTCAAGCTATGTTTTAGCATGAAATGCATCCTCGTGTCAATTTGTGACATGATGATGCATTTAAGCAAAGCACTGCAAAGAGCATCCACTCACGTTCAGTTGTTTGTGTACATTTGCGATAAATTCTTACTGCAAATGTTGGGGTTTGCTGGACTTTTTTGAAGTGAATGTCACATGATTACACAAAAAGGTGTCTTGGCATAATTACTGGAATTTTGCATAGCAAGCGTAATGTAAAATTCACAAAATTATGCAAATTATGGTGGTGTAATTTAAATTTCACCCAAGCCTAGTGCAAACCCCTTCTACCACTGTATTATGCATGCAGGTTTCTTGGGGTGGTAACGTGTGATAGAAATGTTTTTTGTTGTGAAGGTGATGTAGTCGGTTGTTTTTTCAGCTGCAGTATCTTGGGCTGCATTATCACAAAGTGATGTTTTGCTGTACTGTATTTGTTGTGTTCTATTTTGACTGATTTGCTATGATCTGTTTTTTTGTGTTGCTACATTGTTTGAAATACTGCTACATTTCCAGACAAAAACAGCTGATGTTTTTAAAGTTCCTGTGACAAGCAACTATTTACATCTGTCTAAGATGGTAAAATAGCACTGCTTCAGCTCTTCAACTATTTCAGATATTTGTCTTCCTAAAATCGTCGTAGCAACTATATATTAATTAGCACTTGTGGGGCCCACATTATGTGATACAGCCTATGGTATCCACGTATAGGACCTGAATTGTCAAGAGAGTGTCTAAACACAAAAGTGAAGTACTGCAACGTCTAGAACAAAGATGAACTGAAATGCTCTTTTCACCAAACTCCACAGTGAACTGTGATGGTTCTAGCAACATTACTTAGATATACCAACAGCAACCAGTGAACCCAGCTACCAGGATATCACATTTCCAAATTCTATTGTAGGATGCAAAATCTACACCACTCGCATTAGTAGAAATACACTTTCTTTTGGCTTGAACTATTATCAAGATCATAGTTACAGGTAGCTCAGAAAGAGAAATTGTCAGCTAGGCCAATGGAGAGGATGTTACAGGAGCACTTGGATTACCAAGCAACAATTCCATGAGATCATGAAACATTGATGTATTGCCATGAAACAATGGTACAGTGACCTGAACTAAGTTGGCTGACATTAACATTTCTATTATGTCCTGCAGATCAGTGTATTCTTTGAACACATTTTCAATGCAGCTGGTGTAGTTGTCAGTCTCAGAAGAACAATTCTGTCTCCTCAAAATGTGATGATTGTCAGAATAAAAACATAATATTCCATAAAGATGATGTGACAATCAACAATGGACTCCTGTGCTCAGTGATGTAGACTCAGAAAATTGATTAAAGACCAAGGGCCTGATTTAGAGTTTGGCGGATGGATGCTCTATCACAAATGGTATGGATATCCTGTTTGCCATATTACCAGTGCATTATATCCTAATGCACTTGTAGTTCGACAGATGGAATATCCATATGCTTGTGACAAAGTATTTGTCCTTTAAAAACTAAATCTGACTCAAAGACATTTTGGCCTTCAAGTGTGGATGTGGGGGAACCTTCTGTAAGCAGTGCTAAACCTGTCCAGGAGCATAAAATAGAACTGTAAAAACTGTACTTTCAGTTGTCAATACCTTACAGATAATCTGACGGAGTTAGTAAATGTTATATGAGAGGCCCAACATATTCCACATTTATCCTAGTTGAACACAGGTGTAGCGCATATTTTCCTATCCATGTGTTTTTTTAAACCTATATTGAATATGACTGTTTCTATTATTTGGAATAGTATTGCTTTGGATTTCAATTAATATCTCTGTCTTATGCATTGAGGTCTGAGGATGATGCTGGTTTTACTGACTGCTTTTAAATTCACTATTGACACTGTCTTCTTTCATGTAATTTCAGAATTATTTTTCTGATTCACCTTGTTTCATGTTACAGCTTTGGAAAATCTGCATGTCTCTAACAGGACTGCTGTAGCCATCCTTTATTTAAATAAAACACTAAGGAAAATGATCTTTCTTTGGTTTTGCCTCCCAAATAAGCCATTCTTTACTCCTACTTGTTCTCTGACTAAATGTTGCCTTGGCTTAGGTCCTCTTCCTGTCCACAATCTGTCTTTAGCATACCTGATCACATGTGACCCAGATGCCTTCCTACCTCTCCCATCCCTTTCCCTGTCTGATTTACTATACCTTCCCTTTATGGCATCCAGGAAACAAATGGAGAGGAAAATGACATCTTCTTATAGAGTCTTCCTTGCTTCAGCATGTTTAAGGGGTCTGTATAAGAACGTCAGCCAAAACAACTCCTATCCCAGCACCCACTCTATCCAGATTAGACTATTTTCCACTGCTCCTTTGTCATCTTTTTGAATGTATCTGTATTCCTTCCTAAGAATCACTACAGCTTCACAAGTAGAACATCCACACCTGAGTTTCACCCCCCTGCTCATTCACAGACACCACAATCATTATGCATGAGCTCCTTTACTGGAAGAACACTATTGCTCTTCCTGGTGGTGTAAAATGGAAGCAGGGTCTTCCAATACAGTAACAGAAGAAGTAACTATTTAATAGTGGAAAATTGCAAAAGTTGCATACCAGCCAATCACTGATAACATCATAGAATGGTTGGGCAGTGATGGTCTCCCTTTTGGCTGCATCTTATCCACTCCTGGGTGGCTCTGCAGTATTCCTTCCCACTTGGTATGGGGTTGAGGAGTTCCCAGCAAGTTGCCAACTCCTGAGTTATTGACCAGAAACAAACCTCTTAGGCAGCAGTCTATTAATCGTAGTGTAGCAGCTCTCATTGGGTTTCTTCCTGCCTCACATAGACAACCCAGAGAGGACTAGAGCTTCACACCATTTACAGAGTGCATGCCAAGTTCCTGAGTGTCTGCCAAAGTTTATTTCTCTCCATTGAAGTTGGACCAGTAGAGCCCGCTTCATTTGAGGCCAAATGAGGGTGGTGCTGGTTTCACCCTAGTTAGGGCTCATCAGCCAGGTATAGCTTGGTTCCAGTGACACGGTGGGCACTTGGCCCACGTCTGGGTATACCCGTCTTGGGTTGCTCATGTTCCAGTTCAGGGAGGACCTGGCCAGGCAGTTCAGGCTGGACTGTTCCCATTGGTGCACTGTCAAGACTGATTTGCATATAGCTGGGTCCAAATTGAGGTGACATGGTGTGCAAAATAATGATGGACTGAAATGCGGCCCTGAGTAATTACCAGCGGCTGAGATTAGTTCAATCGTTCCATCCAGCACTTTTTTTTAAACTGCCAAGCGTGGTATCTCATGTTTATTTTTTCTTGAGTTCATAAATATTATTCGATGTAATTATTTAAGTTTGGGTTACTTACTTCACCTCTTTTTTATAGCATTTACATAATGTGTCAGGCAACGCTGACAGTCACATGTTATGTTATGTTATGTTAAAGTCTCTTGTTAAGCGCAAGTACACCAATTGGTTTCTTGGCGATGATTCTATGATATGCTGGAGCCCTATTGGTTTATCATATGCTTAGATTTCAGCTATAGGCTTGGGTAAATAACCATATCTTGAGGAGCCTTCTGAATCTCAAAAGGTCCCTGCAGGTTCTGATGTCAGATGGAAGGGAATTCCAGATTCTGGGTGCCAGCACTGCAAACCTGCAATCACCTTGTCGCTTTAATTTGTAAGAGGGTGTGGCCAAAAGGTTCATGTATGATGAGCGCAGGTTGCGAGTAGGTGTATGCCATTGAATAAGGCTGGAAATTAATTTAGGGCTTGGGCCATGCAAGAACTTAAAGATCAGGCAACCAACTTTGAAAGTTGATCGTTGTGGGATGGGGAGCCAATGCAGCTTCCTCATGAGGGGGGAGACGTGTTGCCATCTAGGTTGCTGGAAGATCAATCTAGCTGCCTGGTTCTGCACTAGCTGCAGTCTCTTAGTGAGGTATAAGGGAATGCCAAAATATAGAGAGCTGGCATAATCTAAATGTGATATAACCACGGCTAGGACAGCCTGAATCAGTGCTTCCCTAGTAAGGAGTCTACTGAGCTTCCTTATCTTTCTTAACTGAAGGAAGAAGGTAGAGGAAACCAATCCAATCTGGGTTTTCATGGTAACGTCGCTATTAATTATCACCCCAAGGCTCTTAGCTGAGGAGGATGGGATAGGGGAGGAGCCCAACTCGGTTGGCCAAAGATGGGTGCTTCATGGGTTCTGAGTGCCCCCTATCAGGATAAGTTCGGTTCGGGTTGAGTTTTAAATGGTTGCTGTTCTTCCAATCATGGATGTACAGCATAGTGGTTTGAAATTCGGACACAGAATCAGGTGTGTTATTAATGGAAAACATTAATTGTAGCTCGTCAGCGTAATTAAACGTACACACCTTCCTTTCTTTCAAGGACTGAATCAATGGCAGAAGATATAGGTTGAACAAGTGAGGAGATAACGAGGAACCCTGGGGCACTCCCCATGTTATACTCATTTTAGATGCTGTGAACTGGGATAGGCGGACTGACTGGGAACGGTCCTCCAAGAACGACCCTATCCAGCTAAGAGCTGAACCCTGGAGGCCAGCGTCCCGGACACGGTCGATCAAAATACCATGATCGACTGTGTCAAATGCCGCAGAGAGATCCAACAGCACCAGGGCCTGGGGAGATTCTTTATCTGCTTTCTTTCTTTCACATACTTTGTAACTACTTTTTTCAATGTTTTCCAGCTTTGCAAATTTGTGCAGCTGACAAGGTTTTAAAAAATTAAATAGTAGGCAGAAAAAGGTGTCAGCATCACTGGGTCTGAAGCATACAGGCCCGGCCCCAGGCAGCCATGAGTGAGGACAGTGAGGAATTTCCTGCCCGACCATAGACAGCAGTTAAATGTTAAGGTTCAAGTCTATTTTATTTGGAACTGTCCTTACATGGCTGAAAGAATGTTGAATTGCAGTGTGCCTTGTGTGGAAATCTTTCTGGTGTCATGCATAAATGACCAGAGTGATGCTGCTGGTCAAAGTGCCTGCAATTTAGGGATCTTAGAAGTTACATGTGCTTTCCTTGTTTTTATTGTTCTGCTTGGTAGAATGAATGTGGCCTGTGTGGGAAGCATCAGGTATGATGAGCTGTGGGATGCACTACTCGTTTTGCTGTGATTGTGTATCTGCGCAGAGTGAGTTGGTTCAAGTAGCTGTATAGGGAATGATCAGACAGATGGTGTTACATCAGTTAGCCAGGATACCTGTTCCACTTCTATGATGCATCGTTGAACGATGGGGTAATTGTATGTGAAACATTTGAACACAAACAATGTAAGTCATAAAAGTCATAGCTAATGTGTATGTAGGGAAAATGCACAAATGTACATATAAAAAGTACCCCTGACTGCACCAAGTCCCTGTTACTAGTTGCCACTTGCTTTAATACTGTACATCCATTTGGACCCTAGGCAATCCTGAGCAGGACAATGATGCCCCTGGTACATTAGAAAATTAAAAAATTGATTAGTTGCCCCACAAATGCTACTGTACTGTTCTTCCTTTCTTCAGTGCACAATGACTCTCTTCTTCCATTCGCAGGGCACGTAGGATCTTGTTTGCTTCTCTTCTGTCCTGCCTTCTGTCTTTTTTCTTCAATCTTCTGCTGACATCCCAGTGCAGATACAGAGGGCCTGATTCACAGAACTAACTTACGACAAAATCCTAAACTTACTACCATTTTGGTATTCACAGAATGAACTTACTCATTTTGGTATTCACAGAATAAACTTACTCATTTTGGTATTCACAGAAGACACTTACACATTTTGTGTAACTTACACATTTTGTGTAACTTACTCATTTTGTGTAACTTACACATTTTGTGTAACTTACACAGTTTGGTATTCACAGAAGGCACTTACTCATTGATGAGTAAGTGCCTTCTGTGAATACCAAAATGAGTAAGTTAATTCTGTGAATACCAAAATTGTTGTAAGTTCATTCTGTGAATACCCAAATGTGTAAGTTCATTCTGTGAATACCAAAATTGTTGTAAGTTCATTCTGTGAATACCCAAATGTGTAAGTTCATTCTGTGAATACCCAAATGTGTAAGTTCATTCTGTGAATACCAAAATTGTTGTAAGTTTAGGATTTTGACGTAAGTTAGTTCTGTGAATCAGGCCCACTGTTCAGGCAGGCCAGCATACATCAAAATATTATGTTATCCGGTCTCAATATTGTGACAACTTGTCATTTTAACTGTCTGAAGTGACTATAGGCAGATCTACATGTTTGGTGGGAGTTGGATGTGGTTGTAGTATGAACTATGTAGGAAGAGTTAGGTAAGGCGCCAGAGATCCTGACTTGTGGCTGTTCATTAATGACAGACTTGGCACTGCTGGTATGCATGGCAATATTAGTAGGCCTATGTTACAGGAATATGTAAGCTTCATGTGCCATTTACTCCATGTACCTGAGGGAAGAGTATTTTTTGATGGTGAGTGTGCTATCCCCACCTGAGGCAGAAGGTGCAACCTGTAAAATAGGCTAATGCCACATAGGCACGGCTCAAGGAAATCCACAGAGCCCATAAAAAACATTGAACGGGGTCTATTGAGTACTAGAAGTGGTAACAAGAACACACAAGAAAATCCATAGACATCACCAGTTGTTTTAGCTGGTGGTCTTCGGAGTCCATCCAGAAGCAGTGAAGGCCCCACACTCTGGTCTGGATGAATCAATAGTTCTTTGTTTGAAGTGTAGTTTGATCAGGATGATAACTGGGAGAGGGTGGAGTGCAACAAGTGTAAAAGACATTGATAAGAAAGGAAGAAAAGTGGAGAGGTTCTGGGCATAGCCCCTATTTTGCCCTGGTAGGCCAAAAAGAGAAATCTCAACCGGAAGTTGCTCTTAACCTCTTTGTCCTTCAACTGGAAACTCAGACTGGCTGCCCTGGGAGGAGGGATGTAACAGTGACAGAAGGTACTCCCAATGTGCCAGAACAAGTAAGAGAATCATTGTTTTTGTGAAAAAATTCCAATTTATTGCTTCCTAAATAATATTACGATGCTTGACTCCGTAAAGGATTCAGAGTCATGCAGAGCAGAGGCGGATCATAGATCCCCAAGACTAGGAAAAAATATATAACAGCCAACACGCGTTTCGCTCCCTCACATTGGCCTTTTTTGGCCTGGGGCTTCCTCAGGGCATGGTGTGTGCCTTATTCTTGTTTAGTTGTTGAATCCTAGATTGTTCTGGATGCCGTAAAATCTTCTGTGTCAAGTTGCGTGGTCTCTGTCGGTCGGCGAGGGTTCAACAACTAAACAAGAATAAGGCACACACCACGCCCTGAGGAAGCCCCAGGCCAAAAAAGGCCAATGTGAGGGGGCGAAACACGTGTTGGCTGTTATATATTTTTTCCTAGTCTTGGGGATCTATGATTCGCCTCTGCTCTGCATGACTCTGAATCCTTTAAGGAGTCAAGCATCGTAACATTATTTAGGAAGCAATAAATTGGAATTTTTCCACAAAAACAATGATTCTCTTACTTGTTCTGGCACATTTTGAATTTCTGTACCAGTAATGGGGAAGAGGTCTTCCATTGCCAAGGACAAGTGATCTACACTGAATATGCTCTATTGACGCAGGATTGCTAAAGATCTGGACCCATTACCCCCCTTTTTCTCTGACAGAAGGTACTCACATGTAACAGATGGGAAGGTCTGGTTATCTTGGTGGAAAGGGGAAAAGGAGGGACATACTGGCACTGTCTTAGCCTGGCCAATACACTATACGTCAAAAGGACAGATGCAGTTCAAACAATGGTAAGAGTTGGGTGAATGACGCAATGCCTGCAGGGCTGGGGCCAATAACTTTCAGATCACAGATAAAAGGCCAAACAGAGCCGGTCAAGGAAATGCATGCACTGAGGTGTGGGGGGTGGTTATGATATCAGCTGTACCTAGTGAAAGGAGAGGAAGGTGGGAACGATGATCTGGGCAGGCTTTGGACCCACGTCTGGGTATACCCTTCTTGGGTTGCTTATGTTCCAGTTCAGGGAGGGCCTGGCCAGGCAGTTCGGCTGGACTGTTCCCATTGGTGCACAGTCAAAACTGATTTGAATACAGTTGAGTCCAAATTGAGATGACATGGTGTGCAAAATAATGATGGACTTAGATGCAGCCCTAAGTAATTGCCAGTGGCTATTGCATCACATCAAACGCAGAAACACAAACACATCCAGGAAGAATGCAATACAGCAATTTGCATGTTTTGCCGTCGCTGTGCCACGACAGGCAAAAAGGAGACAGTCACAGACACCGGATAGAATTACATAAAGATGAACGCTTTTGCAACAGGAACCATTAATTCCAGGCCTAAGCAGGGGCGGCTGGTGTTAATGGGCAAAATGGGCGTCACCCTGCCCCTACCACTCTGAGGGGAGAGGCAAAAAGAGAATTTAGAAATTCGCCATGCAGCTCCTAAAGAAACTACTACTTGCTGCTCTCTTATTTTTTTATGGGCAGCTGTGATGAACTTTGCAGATGTCCTGCTGCGCATGTTCCTGCTGGGCGAGGTATTCTCAACCTGCAGGCACAAGCTACAGCTGTGACTTCAGGGCAGAGGGCATGCCGATTTTCAATGCCATGAATAAGGTTGGATTTCGGGCGCTTACACAATGGCCCTGGGTGGAGTTCACAGAACTCCATTCATTTCAATGGCAGGGGGCGGGGCAGGCTGAGAAGGAGAACGAGGTAATGGGTGGTAACAATTTAAAATCATCACGAGAGGGGGCGGGCTGTTGGAAGGGTGCAGCTGGATTCTCTCTTCATTCCTCGTGTGTCGTGTGCTTTCACTTTTGGAAACGTTAATTATGAAGCTGAAGCTGAAGCTGAGCCTGAGCCCTTTCTCTGTAGGCACCTCTCTCATCTTGTTCGTTGTAACACAGGCCCAAAAGAATACAGGTTGGCACCTATGTTCCCTTTAAGCTGGATTACATGAGCCCCCTGGCTAAATTAGAGAGTTCAGCTATTTTTAGGCACCAGGTTAAGCGATTTGCCCAGAATCACATCACAGGATATAGAGTCAGCGCCGAGACTCGAACAGCGCGTAGTGCTTTTTTTTTTCTCTTGAACCTCTGTTTCGCCTCGTGCACAGCCTGCGTTTTTCTCTTTCGGCAGTGCACATCCTATGCCTGTGTCTTGTTGTAGTGTTTACCACATGTCTGTCTCTGCAGAGCACACCGCGTGCCTTTCTGTAGCATGGCAGCCAGTACCTGTCTCTTGTGCTGCACTTCCTATGTCTCTCTGCATATCCAGTATTCGTCCCTGGAGCACACTACCTGTGTCTGCCTCTGGCTGCAATTCTCACCCTCTGTCTGTGTCTGTTCATGTACAGTGTCTAGCTGGTGTGTCTTGCTGTAGTGCTCATCCTGTGTCTTTCCCTGCAGTGTACAGCCTGTGTCTGTTTCTTTCGGTAGGGCACTCCTGTGTCTTGCTCTACTGTCCAGCCTATGTCACTCTCTGAAGTGCATCTTTAGAAGTGCTGTGGCTGTGGCTGTCTGTGATGTGACTGTGACTGTCTCTTGCTGTGGTGCACATCTTATGTCTGTCTCTTGGTGCAGTGTTTGTCTGTCTCTGCAGAGTGCAGCCTGTGTCTGTCTCTTGCTACAGTGTTCATCTTGTGTCTGTCTCTGCAGTGTAGATCCTGTCTGTCTCTTGCTGTGCTGCACTTTGTCTGTTTCTGCACAACCAATGTCTGTCTCTGCTGTGCATAGCTTGCGTGTATCTCTTCATTTTCTCAGTGTATGTACATCTCCAGGAGTGCAGTGCCCTAGTTGTCTTGGCCTATCTCGCATAGGTTGAACCTGTACCTTGTTTGTCTCAGTGTGTCCACCTCCAGGAGTGCAGTCACCTGCCTGTCTCAGCAGTCTCTGCTTGTCTGGCATAGGCTGTGGCTGTCTCCAGGTGTGCAGTCACCTGCCTGCCTTGCAGCAACAGTCAATCTTGGCCTGCCTGCTCTGTGTTCTGCTCAGGGCGCCAGTCATCTTTGTCCCTACCCATTCTAGCTTAGAGAGTGGCTCACCTAAAGACAATTTTTAACATTTATATTATCTACACCAAACCTCTGATCATAGGCTAGAGATCCTTAAAGGAAATTCGAGTTACACATGGTTTCCATTGGTACGATCTATGTGGTAGCATATATGGAATTTTGGACATCTAAATAACTGATATGGAAAAACGGCCCACTTGCACCTAGGAACCAGACACAAGTACGTATTGGCATTCCTTTGTTGTTCTTAAGGACATATATAGCCTGTTGTCAAAACACCATGTCCTGCAATTGGACCCTACCAAAAGACATTTGAAACCGGTGAACTAGAATTTCAAATCAGTTTGGTTGATTTCAGTTCCATCAAGGAACTGGCGAACACTGCCTCACAGAGCTCGTTAATAGTAGCTCATGGAGCTGGTTAATAATATCTTATTGAGCTGATCATCAGTGTCACTGAAACTTGTTCAAAATAGTGTGTCATGGCGATGTTTCATACAGTCTCAGGGAACCAGTCAAAAGTGTCTCACTGAACTGGTTAATGTTGTCTCATTCTGCTAGTTAATTGCACCTCGTGAATCTGGTTAATAGTGTCTCAGGGAACTGGTTAATAGATACTACTGCTTAATAGTGATTCTCAAGAAACTGGTTAATAGTGCCTCAAGAAATTGGTTAATGGTGTCTCAATTAACTGGTTAATAGATTCTAATAGAACTGGTTACAACTAAGGGGTATATTCACAAGAACGTGCGCTAAACTTCTCCAAAAAATGTTAACGGAACTTTACACATCGCAGTCTATCACGGGAAAATAACCCCGTGTTAACGTGGAATTCACAACACGGTGGTACCATGCGATAGTTTGAAGAAAACGCAGCCAATGTTCGCGATACAACCACCGCAACAGAGATAAAAACACAAACCCCAACGCAAACAAATGTGCGATGAGCCCATTCGCGATGAGGAAAGCAGCGATAAGCAGCGCCAGGCCCGTGACACACACACAGCAGGCGGGAATAAGCACAACAAAAGCAGGAAAAAGGAAGACAAACCAAACAGAAAACAACAGCGAAGCACAATGGAGGCAGTCGGAGCTAGTACACAACCCCACAAGCCCCATTGGCAACAAAACATTGTACATGGCAGTCCATCGTGGACAAGGTGAATGCAGCCTGAGAGCGGAGGAGGACAATGGAAGAAAACCAGAACAGCTGGAATGATGCAAAACGCAAAAACAAGCAGAAACACGCCAACAACCAGAAGGCAGCAATGCACACCGGAGGTGGGAGTCCAGCGCCACACCAGGAGCTGGATGACATGGAGGAAATGGTGTCCACCACATCAGTCTGGAGATGGTGGCAGGACTCGGGGACCGGAAACTGCTCAAAATCAACAGACACAACAGCAACAGGGAGAGGAACGATCAGGGACTGGGGGACGGGGGGAGATGGGCACAAAGGCACACATGCACAATTAAGCATAGCACAACTGCAGACAAACCATGCCCAAGAGTAACAACACCAACCAAAAGCACAAGTCACACAAGTCGGCAATATCACACCACTGAACAAGCACAGAAGTGAAAACCACACTGCCTGAAAGGGAGAAGGTGAGCCAAATCAGAGCTGAAGGGCCATCTCACACAAAATGCAGCACACACACATAGGAAGCAGAGCACCCCAACATCGAACACAAAGTGGTACAAACACCAACATTTGCACAACCGAACACAGGACACAAGTGCACCCCCTTGTGGCCAGTAAATGACCATACGCATCTAGCAAAGCACAAAACAGGGACATGATAATGCACAAGTACCAACCCACAGCCCTGATGGGCTAGCAATGCATGTATGGCAGTGACCCAGATAGGCCGTGACACACACATTTGCATACATATCAACACTCATCACAGTTGGAGACAAGTGAAGGTGCGGAAACTTCCTCAACAATTGCGTGTCAGTACGGCCAAGAGAAGTGCCACAACATGCAGACCAATGCAGCAGCATGTCTGAATGAGGAACGTTGGAAAGCGCCCATGTCCACCCCAGGGGAGTCCATCACCCACACAAGTCAGTGCCAACGCGCATTGGTTGTCCGCGCATGTATCCGGAGTCCAGGCCAATGCAGCCATGTCCACTGTCGTCTTGGGACATGTGACCAGATCCCCAACATGCAACCAGGCGCCGGGACACGTGCAATGGGTCACATTCAGTTGTGGCTGCAGGTACGTTGTCACTCGTCCATGAACGCGAGTGCAGCAGCGTAGGCCAACATTTCCAACATGAGCTCGTTGTCGACTGCATCTAACATGTCGGCGACGTAACCCATCAGCTGTCCCGGACAGATGTGCTGACTCCAACCCCTGGCCCCAATTGGCACTAAAGCCCAATAGGGGAGTGGCTCAATGTGGTCACTGCACACGACTCGTGCAATCTCCCAGGTCCATTTGCCAGCATGCATGCCAATCATCCAGGCATGCCATAAACGGGCATCACGGTGACACTCCTGGTCGTGGTCCAACAGGGGGCACACACACACGTCGAAATCCAGGTCAGCTACCGTTACGTTGGAGAGGCAGACATCCATGGTCCACTTGAATATGCACGAGCGACAATGCAACACAGGCTGAACGCAGGTGACGTTGGCAAGGCGGAAGCTTAGCCGGTAACTGATCCGCAGCACTGCCAATGGCAGTGCCCCCAGTACATGCAGCAGACGTTCACGGTACCGGTCCATGTGACTGGAGTTGTGCATGTGTCCGGGATGGTCTGCCATTGCGTCAGTGGCTCTGCTTGAAGCGGCACCGTGCTGACCTGCGCCAGTCCTGTGGCTGAAATGCCACAGCTCGGATCAATGAGCAGTGTCTGTGTGCAACGGGTGCAGGCCTGGGGTGGGGTGGGAGTACGTGTGAAAGCCATTTCATGCACGCTAACTATGACGAAGGACTTCTGTGTGTGGGATGTGTACACGTTGGTCTCACGTCGGGCAGTTCGTAGTGTGGGAGTTGCCAGCAAATGCTATCGTATCTGTCAGGGGGTGCGGGGCACATGCAAGTCCCAGCTAGGAGCTGCAGATGTGCTTCCACCTCATAGTTCAGACAAAGGACCTTTCATCCCTACAGTAACTTTACCATCTGCTTGCATACAGGAGATGTACAGAGGCCTGTTGTGGGTGGGGTGGTGTGTCTGCGACCCAGGGAATCATGGATGATATGGCGAGTACGTGGCACATGAGCGGCCTCACTGTGTGTTATGTTGCCTCACAGCTGCTCCTCCCTCCTACGAGCTCCCACACTTGTGTGCGCTGCGCGGTTGTATCATGTGCACTCCTACTGCACACCATTGTCATGCCTGTCTGCGCATGTCCAGCGGCATGCCAACAACACTGTGAAGCTGGCCGTTGAGGGTGTGCGGCCACGTGAGTGCAGGCCAATGGTCTGGACAGGGCGGACACAGGTGTACAGTCCATGGCTGGCTGTGATCGCGCTGCGATTGAGGCTAGGCATCTGACTTATGAAGCCGCAGGACTGATACACATAACACTTGGCATGTATGAGCCAAGACCCCGAGCGGTCTTGCGCTCCTACATTTCCCCGTACGTGTGGGCCCACCCTCCGGGTGCAAGCTACATTGCAACATCGACTACTGTGGCCCTGGTGGCGACAACACTCCAACACAGAGAGACGCTTACCGCACTTCCTGCTCAAGGCCAGACCAGAGCCACGCCCTGATCCCCCTGCCGAATCAGCACACCCCGGCGCTGACCTGACGTACGCCGGACCAGCACACGCAGCTTGTGCATGCAGGGGGGGCGGGCAAAGCTACATGTCCAAGGTCTTAGCCACTGCTGAGGTGACATGGTATCGTCCGCTGAAGACAGCGCACTGTGATGTTGCAGGGCTCGGGCCCATCATGCTGACATATGACCACACGGACACACTTGCTTAGATGGTGTGAATGGCTACGGGCACGTGCGCCCGGCCACTTTTATTAGCAGGCTCACATGTCGAGTGACACCTGTGTTGGATGTGTGTGGGGTGTGTGTACACCAGCCTTCATGGAGTGCCTGGTGCAGTCAAAATACGACAACAGTGTCCATCGTTAAGGACACAACCATTCAACCATAAAGGCTCCATGACTTGAGCTGCACAGAGTCAGTGGCCCCAGATGCACAGCGTCCTGCACGGGCCTCCCGCCATGGGCCGCTGACTTGCGGTGCACTGGGGCAGGGTCACGAGAGCAGAGCAGGTTCTCGTAGTTGACAAAGGGGGTTGTCGCGGAGTGTCTCAGTGGACAGTGGAAGTTGTACCCCCAGGGCATGATGCAGAGGGCAGAACCACGCAGAAACAGTCACTATGGTGGAGATGAATGGAACAGACACATGTCGATCACCAAGTCCGTCCCAGCCAGATGATGATGCAGACAACCCTCAGGCCATGGACTCAGACGCCACCAAAGTCCAACCAGAAAGTGCCCATGACTCATTGCGCACAGAGTTAGTGGCACCAGTGCTGATAGGGGATGCCGCCTGCGATGAGGCGTGTCCAATGGTGTGGACTCCTCCATATCTTACGCAAGTCACAGTTCCACATGTGTGACCTACTGGACCGCAGTGTAGGCCTGAGCCCTCATCCAAGTGTCGCCGGCTTGCGTTGAACAGGGTTAGTGGCACCACGTGTCGCAGGCTTGCATTGAACAGGGTTAGTGGCACCACGTGTCGCAGGCTTGCGATGGAGACTTTGGCTTCACTGATCGGAGGAAGTTTAGTGATGTGGACGCTGCCACAGACTTGGGGTCACTGCCATTCAAAACTCACGACTCAGTACAACATGTGCCAACAACTGGGCCGAAGAGTACGCCGGTGGGGTATGTCAATGAAAAAGGAGTACTGTGGGCCAGCATCGTGGAGGCCAGCGATGGTCTGCTGAGGCTGCAAAGGTCGCGGGACTGGGGCTTGGAGCTTGCACCGGCACGTGGTGGGCCCTCTTTGACACACGCCGGTGTCGGCAGGTGAGCGGAGCCTCCTTGGTGCGCTGGGGCAGGCATGACGGGTCTGGGGACCAGGGGCCCAGGGTGCAGCAGGCGCACAGGGACGCAGGCCCCGCCCCGCACGGGGCCGGCCTCGTGGCAGGCTGATAGGTGCCGCCCTGGCAGACACATTGGCCATTCCGAATGAGAACCACGCCCAGTGCGACGGGCTTTTTATTCGCACCCCTACGCATGCCTGGCATACGCAGGGCCAACCCACTCCGCCGGCGCATACAGGGGGGGGCGTAACGAGCGACATTTCCGCGTTCTGCCCCACAGCCTATGGGGACATGGTAGCGTCCACTGGCCACTACACTCCATGCACCAGCAGTTAATGTCCACATGGCCATTTCCGTGATTTGCACACTGAAGTCTGTCCGGCACATCCACGCCACACCTGGCATTGGGTAGGTTCTCATTCATTAGTCACTTGCCGCTCTCGCACAAGCCTGCTCCAGGCCTCTCCTCACATTCTGCTATTGTGTGGCTGTGGTGCCATGCCGTGGCTGGGTTGTGTGCATGGCAAGCCCAGGTTCCCAATGGAGTCGTGTTGTCGTGTCCGGTCGGTTGGCATGTTGTGTGGCATGTTGCATGTAGTTTTGCTGCGTGCCCATTGCCAGTGTCGTGAGTTACATGACTGTGGAGTGGAGGTGTGTGGTGTGTTCATTTGGTACTTACCAACGAGCAATGCATTTCCATAGGTGCCATCCTGGGAGCGCTGGTTGATGATGGACTGTTAGGAGATGTATGAATCATGCACACTGCCTGGGGAGTTGGCCACAACATTGTTGAGGAGTCCCCGGTGGTCCACTATTGCCTGCACATTGATGGAATGCGTGTGCTTTCTGTTGCGGTAGTTGTGTGCAGTGTCGGCAGGGGGCACGAGGGGTACATGTGTGCAGTCAATTGCCCCCAACACGTGAGGGAATCCAGCTATGGCGTAGAAGCCTTGCTTGGTCTCCAGCTGCTCCTGCGCAGTGTGGGTGAAGTGGAGGTGCTGGGGTACCAGGCTGATGATGGCATCCAGGACAGGTGTGATAAACTTGGATTGGGCTGGCTGTGAGACTCCTCCGACTCTGACAGTTGTGGGTTGGAAGGTACCAGAGGCCAACATGTGCAGCACAGCCGGCAGCTTTGTCTGCGGAGGGATGTTGGTTGTCCGCTGGGTTGGTACCGTCAGCAGGTGGGGGATGTGCGGCTGGTGCGTTTACGGTGGGTCCACTGTCTTTGTGTACGCTACCTCTGTGGTGGTCCGGGGAGGTGGCGGGGCGGGTCCTGGGGGTGGTGGTGGGCCTGGGGGTGGTGGTGGGTGTTGTGGCCCTCATGGGTCTCCGAGCTGCATAATCATTGGCTCCATGGCATCTGTGGGTCTTCAGATGTGGCTCTTGGCTGGGCTCCCTTTCATACTGCAGGTAGTCGTCCTGCTTAACACCAGCAAAAGGCAGGTGTTAATTCCCTGCTGCTACCGCGGCTTATCACCTGTTTTTGGTTCGCATCGCAGATCTGGCAGTTCGTTGTGAAAGTGGTGTTGTGGTGTTTTCGTGAGTTTTTGCACAGGAACGCCTACTCTGCATCTCATTAGGGTTAGTTGGTGGTGTCACCCGTGGAGATAAATTTTGGGGCAGTTATCGCGGGAATACTGGCGATGTCTGCAGTTTGCACCCGCTTGTGAATGGGGCGTTAAATCTATCTCCACTTTTGATGCGTTAAGGTGGCGATAACTCGGCGATAAGTCCTTGTGAATATGCCCCCAAGTGTCTCAAGAAACTGGGTGACAGTGTCTGAGAAAACTTGTTAATTGTGTCTCACAGAATATGCAAAGTCCTGCAGAACTGGTTATTAGAATATCGTACAATTAGTTAATAGTGTCCCAGGGAATAGTTTAGTAGTGTGTCATGGTTACGCTTGTGACGTAACACTTATTCTCAACTTTTACGCCCACCACTTTCAAATGTCACCAGCCGCAACTGGGCCTAAGGCGGGCCACTTACTGGTCAGCTTTGCCTCTCCCCTGGCATGAGCACCATGCATATGCTAGACAAACATCTTAAATCAGTAAGTCCCAGACTTCTCTTTGATGATGTACAGTTGCCTGGAAACAGGCAAGTAAAGTAAACCTCGGTTCAACACACCGTTACGGAAGCACAGAGGAAAATTTTAGCCATCTCTGTGGCCTTTTGCCTGGTATTTACCTTCGTAGAGGTGCTTCTACGCTCGGGGCTGTTCAGTAAGTATGTTTTGAGTATACATTTTCTCAGGTGGATCTTTAGATTGTGAACTTATCATGCTTGAAAAATGTAAACAAGTAATTCAACTGAGCGAGATTTGACAATGCCAACGAGTTCATAAGTGCTGGTAATGTGCTCCAAGGTGCATTTTTAAATGTATGTCAAAAACTGCATTAAATCAGAATATACGTTTTGCAGTATATAATTAACAGGTTTGTTGAGCCAGACTGCGTTTTTTTTAGATGTTAAGTCCACTCTAGATACAGCTCATTTCTAAGATGCATTTCAACCAATAATGATAAGATACATTAAAGACTAAAGTCAATTGACATACATTTTAGGTACATGTTTTGTAATGATAATGCATGTAAGTAGCTCCCATGTGACACTGTCATCCTTATTGTGAGCGCCCTCCATCTGTGCCTGCCCCCTACGTCATTTCCTAGTCACACTCATGCTCTCCTACAGTACCAAAGGCTGAAAAGGCCACGACCGGAGAGTGGGACAAATTGATTTAGCAAAACACCCTGCCACGGGTCCTATACACTTTGATCGTTTGTGTTCTGAGCGGGAAGTGAGACTGAGAGCGAATCAATAAAGCAAAAACTTCGTGTGACAAGTTCGGATAAAAAAGTATTGCGGGAGATTAATATTTTTGGCGGCTCCTCTCTGCAGAGATGAATGGATTGGCCATATTTTTTATTTGATGAGTTTGCAAAGCTGCTCAGAGTAGAACTCTCTGGGCAATGCATCACTTGCTCGTGACATTTTTGGTTATGTCATTCGAGGGAGAGAAGGCAACACGCATTTGTTTCTCTGCCATGGCATCTTGATTGCACTACATCATAGTGCGCCAGAGAGTGCATGAAGGATGGGGCATCTCGTGCCTTGTTAGAAAGACCCTACACAATTGCCTACTGTCTTGCACACTCTTTCCAACCCCTTTTCCTTGGTTCATTTTGTTTTCTCCTTCCTTCGCTCTTTCTCTTTTTCCTATCATATGCTCCTTTCATTCTTATTTTACAAACGTTATGAGGTTATGTAAGTGGGTAATTGACACAAGGAACTATTGACTGTGCACCACCATGAGAAAACAGCCACCAACACCTATCAAAATTCACCTAAAGAAAATCTTCCTTCCCAAACTGTTAGAAAGTTGTGCACTCCTTCCCTGTGATGTCTACTCATAATGCACTACCTCTCTCTATTTTTCTTGGCTTTGCAAGCCATTACCTACAGCCTTCCTCTCTTTTCTATCCATTCTTAAGAGAACAGTTTTACTCTGAAGTAGTGGTATGGTCATTTTTATATTTCTAGTATGACTTAATTGTATAGCTCAGTCATCAGGTCTGTTGCACTTTGTTTTAGTTTTACTCTGTAATAAAAAGGCATACAGCACAAAATATTTCAATAAATATGTCAAACTACACACCTATACAAAACAAACAAACTCTGATCTTCAAGTAAGCAAAAAAGATGAGGCAAACCTCAGTACTATACAAAAAGGCCTAGATTTACTAAGCCTTTGCATCACCTGCGCAATCTACAGCACAAATAGAAAGAGGAAAATGCCTCCAAGGATTGTTTTTGTGCAGGAAGGTATCCTTTTAAAAAAAACAAAAAGTAGGCACCCACAACAAATGGGAACTTGCCTCCAAGGATTGTTTACCTACCATTTAGGTACTACCAAGCACAGTGCTTAATTTGAGCCGGTAATTTTCAACACCGCATCCATGACAGTCTATCACATGTTGACGCTGCTCATCTAATTTAGAGATGAGCAGAACAACAGTTGTTTATGAATACAATATACATTACAAATTACTAATTCCTGCATCCACAGCCATTCCTTTAGCTTTGGGGACTTGGAATAATCCAAACTGTAGCACTTGAAGGCGAGAGAGATGGTTAGTAGTTGTTTTAGCAGCGATGACAGGGGCGATGGGTGGTGCAAGCTGCAGTGGTCGCCTGGTCAGGGCCCTGGCACTTAATATTTTACAAATTAAGCACTGACCAAGCAGCAATAAATTGCACAGGACTCCAAGTAATCTGGCAAGTGATAACATAATCTCCTCTGCAGCCACACGTGCAGAAGTGCATTGAAATTAACCTGCACATTGACTTTGCCTCTCTCCTTATTGGCACTGAAAAACCGCAGTCATATGCTCATGTTACCAATAGTTCTAAGTTGCTGAACACATTGGTTTAAAAAAGTATCTAATAAAAATGGCGGGGGGGAGGGGGGAGGCTGGTGTAGGAGCTGCAGCTGGGGAATTAAAAATCATTAAAGCACGTCACGTTTTTTAGGAGGAAGGAGAATTCCAATTTGGAAGATGGAAGAGCTCCTAAAGCGAAGAGATGGTCAAATAATTTTAAATCAATCCAAGCTGCGCAAAGCCAAAAACTTCATATCACATCTAATCTGAGGCGGCCATAAAAAGAGAGTGAAGTGCTGCCATAAAATTAAATCACTATGCGTGGAGTGGAGTGATCTGAAAGTATTGCTCGAGTTGTGTAGGCCATGAATTTGTCTGCCGCCTGGAAGTTTTGTTGAATAACTGAACTGACCTGTTTTGAGCACGCTCCCATTGAAATTCTCTTTGTGTTCTCAGCTGTGCACTGTGAAAGAGACAGGGATGTTTTTTGCAGTCCTCTAACTCGCAAGCCACAGCCTATGTACTGTCATTATTTCATATTGACTTCTGATGTAGTGCAACAGAAGCTAACATCAATAATACTAAAATATTCCTAAGGCACAGGCAGATCCTATCGCTTGTTGACAAGTAGAAAATGGCGGGAGAAGTGTGAGGTGAACAGGAGAAGGATAATGTGTCCTTGGTATTGATGTATTATCAGTCCTCAAACAGCCTATTCGATGTTACCGGCACAGACTAAGAAGTTAGTGTCTCGCTTTTCCTGCAAAAAAATTATTAGACACTTGTAGAGATCGGAGGACACGGGTTCACTTTAGAGATGTTTATTCCCAAGAGGATAAATATAGAAACAGGCAAGCGCCAGGTAACACGGCTTCCACTCCAGGGCACCAACACCAACTGACTGCCCTAGAATGGAACTCCGTTACCAGCGACACATTCTATGGCTCGCTATCTCACGAGCCCATAGAGATAGAACCCCAAACAACCAACCATGTGGAATACAAGGTAAGGTATACACCACACATCCCCCTCTCCGGAAGAAGTAGAAAGGTAGAGGGTATGACCAAGGAGGGAAAAGGAACGGTGAAAAGGAAGGAAACAAAGAAAAAGAAATAAAAAAAAACATAACCATTACATCATAAGTAACAGTACCCTATGCTAACAACATTCCACTGAAAAATGTACAATGTCACATAACATATTCCTTAAGCCAACCAGGAAGGACCCTAATTCTCCTCCCGTAGTAGCTGGTGTCTCCACCAGTGTTGGAAGCATCATGAATAGGCTCAACACTATTAAAATTACTAGCACTGGAAGGCCCTTCACCACCCCTTAAAGAAGAAGTAGAAACATTAGGAGTTGAGCTAGTGGTGGAAAGGCTAGACTCCATTGCCTCCTCCCCTGAGAGGCGGAGATACCTGAAGTCAGCCAACCATCAGAACCCAAATGTGATTGTATAGCACTATTATTAAAATAGTCTTCAACCCACTCAAAATTGGATGGATGAAGCGACTCTTGAGTGCCCTCCACCGACTGATGATTGTTATCAAGAGCAACATTCTTGAGATTCCACACCCTACCATCCTTGACTCTAATGGAATTGCGTAGGACCTCATCCACTTGTTGCGGTGTCTCAAATTGGCTTTCACCTTTCGGAACCTTAAATGGTTTTTTGATGCGAACCCAATCACCCACCATAACTTGAACATGCTTTGTGCCATGAGAACCATCGTAATACTCTTTACTTTTCTTGTGAACAGACTCTAAATTCCTTTTTACATCAGAAGAGGACCAATGCTGTACTCTCCTTCTAAAAGCCACCCTGGGCTAAACTTACATCTTGGTGTCCTCCCTCTCATCATGACGAAAGGAGATAACCCTGTGGTGGTTTGTGTCGTAACTCTGTAAGCCCAAACTGCTTTCTGTACTTCTAATTTCCAGTCCAACCTTTTATTCATGGCTGCCTGAATGACTCCTTTAATCACTCTGTTGAAGCGCTCAACCGTGCCATTCCCACTAGGATTGTACAATGAAGTGGTTTTATGTTTGATACCGCACCTCTCAAAATATTCTTTCGCCTTTTTCGACACAAACTGTACACCATTGTCACTTAAAACGCATACAGGCAGACCTTCTTGCACAAAAACGTTGTCCAAAAACTGTAGTACAACCTGTGTGTCTACTCTATCCACAACCTTAACAATAGGCCACTTAGTGAAAAGGTCGATAGCTACAATTCCATACTCTTTTAAATCCCCTACAGGTCCAAAAATGTCAACCGCAATAGTCTCCCAAGGAAGACTGGGAATTAACCCCTCACTCATTGGGGGTCTCAAAGTTTTAAAAGATTTATCCGCAGAACAGCATACAGAACATCCTTTCACGAACTTCTCGGCATCACTATCAACCCCTGGCCACCAAAAGGTACCTTTAACCATCATTTTTGTCCTGACGATCCCAAAGTGGCCCTCATGGCAAAGTTGTAACACCTTGTTGCGTAAACTTTTCGGTGGAATAATCCTGTCCCCTCTCAACACCAAATGCCTATCCAGAGACAACTCCATGCGTACGTCCCAGAAAGACTTCAAATCTCCCGTGATGTTGTGTTTCTTCGGCCAACCTCTGCACATGTAACCTGAAACTCTCTCCAATTCAGTGTCCTTAAGTTGCTCATTTGCCCATTCCATTTTCGTGATAGCCGGTGTACCTGAATCATGAATGAAAGCTATACTGGAAATCACCCCATGGGTCATCCACACACTCTTCCAAGGGAGTAGGTAGCCTAGACAAACAATCAGCTACAACGTTGTCTTTACCAGGAACAAATATGATTTTATAAATATACTCTTTCATTCTCATTGAGATTCTGGCTAGCCTGGCAGAAGCTCCTACACTACCCTCTGTGGTGAGAATATGTACTAAAGGTCGATGGTCAGTACGAACAACTACCGGTTTCCCCCATACAAATGCGCGAAAATGCTCTAATGCCCATGCACATGCCAAAGCTTCTCTTTCAATGATTGGGTACCTGCTTTCTGCAGGGGATAAGGCCCTGGATGCAAATAAAATGATTTTCTCCTTACCGTCTCTCCCTTTTTGCGACAGGACAGCACCTAACCCTTTGTCACTTGCATCAGTAGTGAGCATACATTCTAAATTGGGGTCAAAGCTACTCAGAGCATTTACACGTTGTAACTCAGTTTTAATCAATGCAAATTCTCTCTCACATTCCACTGACCATACAAATTTTACGTTTTTCTTAAGAAGGGAGCGTATGTTGTGAACTTTCCCTGCAAAATTCTGAATAAATTTAGCGCAATACTCCGCCATACCTAGAAAAGATCTAACTTCTTCTTTGGAGACGGGAGCGGGTGATCCCACGATGGTATTTACAAGTGAAGGCTTAGGCTTCACACCATCCTCACTGATAATGTGCCCTAAGTATGAAACACTTCTTTGCGCAAACTTGCATTTGGAGAGTTCCACTGTTAAACCCGCACCTTGTAGTGCTCCCAAAACCCCATCCAGAATAGCGTCGTGTTCCCCTTTTCCACTGGCCGCAATCAAGATGTCATCTTGAAAGAAACACACGCCCTTCATATCTCCAAAAGTCTGTGCATCAACCGCTGAAACACAGCAGCGGCCGATGCCAGGCCAAACGGCATGCGTGTGAACTGGAAGCACCCAAAGGGCGTAATAAAGGCCGTAAGCTTCCTAGAATCTGGCTCTAGCACGACCTGATGATATGCCGTGGAAAGGTCTATGGTAGAAAACCAAGTTGCTCCCCTTAAAGATGACACCATTTCATTAATTTTGGGCAGTGGAAATCTTTCTATAACAATATTATTATTTAGATGGCGTAAATCCACACACAGACGGATTTTTCCGTTGGGTTTTCGTGCGACCACAACCGGAGAAATCCACTCTGAGGTGTCTATCTCTTCAATGACCCCTCTGGTTAATAAACCCTGTATTTCCATGTTTACTTCCTCTCTTATTAACATAGGGATGGGTCTCACTTTATGCACTTTAGGTTCAGCATCGCTCTTGAGTACAATTCTGTGTTCAAACCCCTTCAGTGCCCCCAAATCCTTTCCAAAAACCCCTGGAAATTTATTAGACAACATCTCACCTAATTTGGTTGTTTCATCCATAATAAGCACTTTTTCATCACTGTTAGGGTCTAGTATGATGTGTAAATTTTTTGATCTAACCAACCCAATACAGATGGCCCAACCTTAGACACATATAATTTACCCTGGCTGACCTTCCTTTAAAAAGAAAAGTGAGCCATCTGAAACCCAGCATATCAATTTTTTCTCCAGTGAAACTTACCGGATTCACATCTGTCACATTCAAATGATGCCCAATTTTACCCATAAATTTCGTTTTCCAAATTTCTTCATTCACAATGGTATATGGTGACCCTGAATCAGCGTAAACATTTATTTTGACCCCACCTAAGGATAACTCACATATAGGTTTCCCTTTCATGGAATCATCCCTCACATTTAAAACAAAATTTCCACGAAGACTCTTAATGCAATTCTCCTCTACATCCAAATCCTGTATCGTATCCTGCTCCTCCTCCCACACATATTTCACATTACTCCTTCTGCGGCACATTTTGCTAAAATGGCCAAATAAACCACATATGCCACATTTCTTTTTTAAGGCAGGGCAGAGTTTGCTAAACGCCATATGTTCTTTACTGTCACAACGATAACACCTTTCTCTTCAGGTTTCCTTTCTCTACCCAAGATTCTTTGTGGTTGGTTCCACCCACGTCCTGCAGATCGCTGCGTCTGATTATTCTCCCAATTGTGTAACTTAAACACACCACTCTGAACTTTTACAGAGTCGGTCTCTGAGTCTTTCACTGCAATGGCGCACCTTCCCGACATTTCTGACTTCCTCATAATTGCTAAAAGGTCTTCAAGAGGTGCATCACCATTAACCCATAAACGGTCTTGTAAAGATGAATTATTATTATGCATGACCAACTGGTCCCGTATCAATTCATCGTGTAGTGCCCCAAACTTGCAGTCAATTGCTAGCTTTTTCAAGTCATCCAGCCATTCATCTACAAGTTCATCCTTATTTTGCTTCCTTTGAAAAAATGTGTGCCTTGTTACGCCTATGCATACCTTTGGTGCAAAATATTTATCCATGTCTTTCAGCGCACACTCAAAAACATCTATAGTGGTATCAGTAATTTTTGGCATGCGAGTGTACGTTTAACCCCACTGGTCCTAGAGAATGGAGAAGTATTCTCTTCTTTTGTTCAGGTTTCATAGTACCTGCCTCATCCACCGCACAAATGTAGTTTACGAAATACTCCTTCCACTCTATCCACTTTATACCTGGCTGTGATCCTGTTGCCCAAAAAGGATGTGGAGAACTGATGGTGAAGTTTTGTTGAGCCATGGTTTGCTCCACTCTACTAGCACTTTGATCCCCTTCTCCCATCAGGGAATCAAATCAACAATATAAAAATCGAGGCTCAATCACGAGTGATGAATTCCCGAAACTGCCCGATTTTTTTTTTTTTTTTTTTTAAATGGTCGTGTCCCGACTCTCTCACCTGTTTCTGGCCAGCAAACCCATAAAATATGTTTCCGATCGTTGAAATCCCTCGTTGCAAGAGTTAACGCGACTCCGTCACCCTAGGAGCTGTTTTGCTCTTGTGCTTCAAACTTCAATACGAAAGAAAAAAAAAACTTTTCCAAAATGGCCGCTACGCAAGGTCACGCAGCGTGCCTTTGCGCGATGACATCACCACGTGTGCAGTGCCATTCCGTATGCCCTTTTGCGTCGACCAGCAACACTCGAACTTGGAATTCCGCCTCCGCTTGAACAACGCGGCCGATGGCGATTCCCAACTGTCATCCAAGTTACAAGGTAACCTTACCGCTTCAGATTACCTGGAATAGCTCTTCCCGATGTGAAGGAAAGGTCGCTGACTTCCAGGGATACTTGCACTTCTCCGTCCCTTAGATCCGAAGTCTTCGCTGACTTCCAGGGATTCTTGCACTTCTCTGTCCCTTGATCCGAAGTCCTTAGAATGGCTTTTTTTTTCTTTCCGTAATAATAATAAAAAAACTGTGTCTTGAAGAGGTTCCGTCCCTAGCTCGTCGCCAATTGTAGAGATCGGAGGACACGGGTTCACTTTAGAGATGTTTATTCCCAAGAGGATAAATATAGGAACAGGCAAGCGCCAGGTAACACGGCTTCCACTCCAGGGCACCAACACCAACTGACTGCCCTAGAATGGAACTCCGTTACCAGCGACACATTCTATGGCTCGCTATCTCACGAGCCCATAGAGATAGAACCCCAAACAACCAACCATGTGGAATACAAGGTAAGGTATACACCACAACACTGTAAAATTACTTGCGAAATCTATGCTACGTTATGCAATCAGCATTTGTCTGTGCATTTCAGCCATTCCTAAGGTCTTGTAATGCTTTTGGCAGCATGGGGAGCATTTCGATGCTGATTGGAGTCATAGTAGACTCACTAGACTGATATTATTGGGCCTGATAAGTAACAACTGGTCTGTTCATCACTGTGACAAGTGGTGTTTTGCGTTGCTCTATAAGGCTAACTAAATTCTGGCTGTGCCTTTATATGTTATTTGAGGTGCTGTGTCGTAGTGAGTGAATAATGGGACTTAGTCATTCATTTTGCTCCCCAAGGGCACAGTTGCCCACTGCCATGTCAGGTGTGTTGGGTTATGTTGTTAAGATCCATCCCTATGCTATTTCTAGCAATATGTATTTGGCACGGTGTTGTGTGACAGATGCTGGAATGTTTTGTGTCAGTGCTTTGCCATCTGTGTAGCTATGCTGTTGTGTGGTGTACATGTGCAAGCTGTCTAATGTGTCTTGATGCTATTGCTGGCATTGGAGTGTGACCGATGAGAAGATTGTTTTGTTGTAGAGCCTTGATTTCCCGCCATGTAGGCTGTATGTTGTACATCACAGTGGTGGGAGGTCTGGCTAACAGGTTTTGTTTGGTCTGCGACTGCAAGGCGGTGCTTTGTGAGGAGTGGTATGCGCTAGCGAGGCAGCATGGCTTTGCGAGGATGTGGTGTGGTCTGCCAAGCAGATTATGGCTTCTCTGTAAGGGATGGTTGTGTGATGTGTATTTGCTATTATGCCATCATCTCTTTGCCAAGTTGATTGTTTTGGTGCAGTGTGATGCACAATTCACATAAAAGCAATACATCCCAAGTGAATTCATTCACAGTACAGTAATGTATGTCAGCGTACCCACAGAAACTTTAGGGTTGATGACACTCTCTGGGGCATATTCTCAAGAACGTGTGATAACCATCGCAAAAGTAACTTAACGCAACCTTCAACATCGCAGTCCATCGCGGGAAATTTACGCCGTGTTAACCAAGTATTCACAACACGGCGGTACCATGCGATAGTCCCCAGATAACCCGTCAACTGACCGCGTTAAAATCAACGCCACGCCGCAAAAATGCGAAACACGAACGCAAAAAAAGCTGCGATGAGGCCAAGCGCGATACAAAAAGCAACGAAAACCAGCTACAGGCCTGCAATTCACACGCGTCAGGCGGGAACAATCACCATAAAAGCAGACCAAACAAACGGTGAGATGACAGCGTACGAGCACAACCCCACAGCTGTGATGCAGAACAAATGACCATTGTCCAAATCAGATAGGCAGTTCCCCACAAACAGCCACAATGTACATTGACATGCATTCAGTAGGTAACCTGCACCAATGCGGAAACAAACATGGAACACACTGTGAAACTGCATCTCCTCTTCACATTGCAGAGGGACAAACAACACCCCTGCACACCGACGTGCCATGTCCATGACCAAACAATAATGAAAGCATGGACCAATGTAGGGGCAGTGACTCCCCCACGTACATGTCGCCCATGTCACGGGACTTGAGTCACAGGGTGCATCCCTGCATCATGGCGGCACATCTCAGAGCCCAAAAGAAGCCCTCCTGTCACTTGAAGGCCACAAATGACAGCCAAAATGGAATGAATTGGGACACATGTGAAACGCCGAAGAGTGGGATACCGTAACAACTGTGACACACAGAACTGGCATTTCGACTACGTGACACCCTAAATAGCCCCACTACACAGAGGTGACACACCCACCATCCATTAACAAATTCCTAAATTGTCAGCACAACATGTCGCACCCACACGTGTCTGAGTGATGTACCTGTACAGATGAGTGACATGCACGCAGGGAATGTGTTTCGGAATGCATTTATTAGCACATGCTGTGCCTGTGGTCAGTCAACGTACTGTGCCATTACTGCTAAGGACCCTCACAATGAGACGTCAACCAGAGAAGAAATTGTCAATGATGTAGTCCCTACGGGCAATTCCTGCTGCAGCTGCAGTGGGGTGTGGTCCACCTGCCTCATCTTCATCATCATCGTCTGGTGCATCTGGCACTCGTATCCATGGGGCACTGCTGCGTACACATATGTTGTGCAACACACAACATGCAATGATCATCTTGCACACGAGGCCTGGGCTGTACAGGAGCCTTTCACCTGTGACGTCCAGGCACCTGAAACATGACTTCAACACGCCAAATGTGCGCTCCACGATGCCCCTGGTGCGTCTGTGGGCCAAATTGTACTGCCTCTGGGGCTGTGTGTTCGGGGCTCGGAGGGGTGTCATCATCCAAGCGCAGAGTGCATATCCTTGGTCACCTGTGACAGTGCAGAGAGACATGAGTCAAGACTACGTACTGCATGATGTGTTGGCAGGCTCACTGGTTCATTGGTGTGTGATATGTGTGACTTAGTGATTCCCATATGACATGTACTGCGTGTTGCTAATGAGCGGCATCACTGTGTATTACGTAGCCTTACTGCTGCACCTTACCCCCCCGAGCACATTCACTATTGTGCACAGCGCGATTGCGTCACATGCACCCCTACGGCACACCATTGTCATGCCTGTCTGCGCATGTCCACAAGCCTGACTACGACACAGTGATGATGCTGTGCAGAATGTGGCCGGCTACGTGTGTGTCGGCCCATTGCAAGGACAGGGCTGACACAGATGTAGAGCATCTGCCTGGCTGAACCCGACATGCAGTTGAGGGTACATCTTTGGCTCATGCAGCGATAATAGCGACACACACAACAGTTGGCATGTGTGATCCCTGACCCAGAGCGGGCATGCCCTCCCTCATGTCCCCCTTCGGCCAAGCACGCACACCGGGGGCATGCCACATGGCAACATTGCCGATTGCGGGACGGGTGGCGCAGACACTACAACAGAGACACACGCATAAGCCACATCCTTGGCAAGGCCTACACTGCACCACACCCAGATCCACGTGTGGAGTAGCCACACCCCTACGCAGTACCAACGTATGCCTGTCCACCCCGCTTACGCTCACAGGGAGGTACGACCCGGTTTTATGTCCCAGGTCTACACCACTGCCTGCGGTGACATGGATGCACACGCTGTACACAGCACAATGTTATGTGGAATGACCCTGGTCCCTCATGCATACATAATAACCACACGGACACACTGAGTGAATTCGTGGGACTGGCCACGGGCTCGTGCGCCCGGCCCCTTTTATTGCCAGGCTCACAACTCCAGTGACGCCTGTGCTGGATGGGTGTTGGGGAGTGTAAGCCACCACTCAGGGGTTGGTTGGTGCTGGCAAAGACCACAACAGTGAGCAGACAATCAGCAGTACAAGGTACGTACACCATGGGTCCCTGACTTGAGCAGCACAAAGTTTGTGGCCCCGGATGCACAGCGGCCAGCACAGGCTCACCGCCATGGGACGGTGACTTGCGGTGCACTGAGGTAGTGCCACGCGAGCTGAGCGTGTACTCGTCGATGTCCAAGGGGACTTTCGCGGAGGGTTGCGGAGGACAGTGAAGGTGTCCTTCCAGGGCATGATGCAGAGGGCAGAAGCAAGCAGGAACAGGCAGATGGCGGAGTTGAATGCTACACACCCCACTTTTCCACCTTGTCAGTATTAGCTACATGTAGATGAAGACAGCCTCCAGCCCATGGGTTCAGACGCCACCGACGTCCAAACAGAGATTTCCCATGGATTTCAGGGCACACACTCAGTGGCGCCAGAGCTGGAAGGGGATGCAGTCTGCGATGAGGCCTGTACAATGACATGGACTCTGCTATGTAGAGAGCAAGACTCAGTTCAAATCGTGTGACCTACTCCACCGCAGTGTGTGCCGGAGGCAGCGGTCAGCAGGAACCCACAGCCACGTGTGGTAGGCATGCGCTGCACAGAGTCAGTGACACCAGTGCAGTTGTTGGTAGTGTCCCATCACCTCCGT
This sequence comes from Calotriton arnoldi, assembly GCA_963921515.1. NCBI lineage: Eukaryota > Metazoa > Chordata > Amphibia > Caudata > Salamandridae > Calotriton > Calotriton arnoldi. Next base: position 350,807 of record CAWUFW010011134.1, on the reverse strand, counting down.
AAAGGTGAGCCTTTTCTCCTCCGGACTGAAGCGCGTCTTCCTCTTACTCCTCTCCTTGCGTACTGTGACATGAACACTGCCATGAAGAAAGCGAGACTCAGTTCCAAAAGTGTGACCTAGTTGGCCGCAGTGTCGGCCGGAGGCAGCGGTCAGCGCGGGCCAACCGCTGTCCAGCCATCTCCTCCTGGATCTCTCACACACGACGTTGGAATGGCATTTGTATTAGTTCTGTGGCTGACATAGGTAGTGGCACCAGAGCTGAGCGGGTGTGCAGTCGGCGAGGAGGCCGTGTCCTGCCTGTGACGGACTGCATAGGATTGGTGTGAGGCCTGCAGGACCGCAGTGCAGGCGAATCACTGACAAAATATCGACCTCAAAAATATCGAGGTACAAAAATATGGTGACAAAAATATCGAAGTCAAGAATATCGACATCCTATCTACATCATGGTAAGTACAAAAATATCGAAAATTAAATATCAATGTCAAAAATATAGTCGTAAAAAATATAGTTTTTTTTCAATGTTAAAAAAATAATCAAAAATAAAGTAAATAATACATATAATTAAAAGAAACAGTTACAATTATTTAAAAATGTTTAAAAATAAAAACTGATACATATAATGTTAAAATAAATTAAACATATACATATAAAATATAATATATATACTTACTTAATAATATTAATAAATATTTATTTTAATAACTTATAAATTGTTAAAAATATTTTATAAATTATAAATACAGACATACACATACAAAAATATTATTATTAAAAATTTAAAAAATATATTTAACAAATTAAAAAATTACAATATTTTTAATTTTTGTAAAATAAATTATACACAACATTAAGTAAAACAATACAGAAAAATATTGGATAGCGGAGGGAAAAAATTACTATTCCCACTCCAAAGAGTGCAACAGTAGGGAAAGTGTTGGATAGCGTAGGGGTAAAAATTACTATTCCCACTCCAAAGAGTGCAACAGTAGGGAAAGTGTTGGATAGCGTAGGGGTAAAAATTGCTATTCCCACTCCAGAGAGTGCAACAGTAGGGAAAGTGTTGGATAGCGTAGGGCTAAAAATTACTATTCCCACTCCAGAGAGTGCAGCAGTAGGGAAAGTGTTGGATAGCGAAAGGATTAAAATTACTATTCCCACTCCAGTGAGTGCAACAGTAGGGAAAGTGTTGGATAGCGTAAGGGTAAAAATTACTATTCCCACTCCAGTGAGTGCAACAGTAGGGAAAGTGTTGGTTAGCTTAGGGGTAAAAATTACTATTCCAACTCCAGAGAGTGCAACAGTAGGGAAAGTGTTGGATAGCGAAAGGGTTAAAATTACTATTCCCACTCCAGTAATTGCAACAGTAGGGAAAGTGTTGGATAGCGTAGGGGTAAAAATTACTATTCCCATTCCAGTGAGTGCAACAGTAGGGAAAGTGTTGGATAGCGTAGAGGTAAAAATTACTATTCCCACTCCAGAGAGTGCAACAGTAGGGAAAGTGTTGGATAGCGTAGGGGTTATAATTGCTATTCTAATTCCAGAAAGTGCAACAGTAGAGAAAGTGTTGGATAGAGTAGGGGTAAAAATTACTATTCCCACTGCAGAGAGTGCAACAGTAGGGAAAGTGTTGGATAGCGTAGGGGTAAAAAGTACTATTCCAACTCCAGATAGTGCAACAGTGGGGAAAGTGTTGGATAGCGTAGGGGTAACAATTACTATTCCAATTCCAGAGAGTGCAACAGTAGGGAAAGTGTTGGATAGCGTAGGGGTATAAATTACTATTCCAACTCCAGAGAGTGCAACAGTAGGGAAAGTGTTGGATAGCGTAGGGGTAAAAATTACTATTCCCACTCCAGAGAATGCAACAGTAGGGAAAGTGTTGGATAGCGTAGGGGTAAAAATTACTATTCCAACTCCAGAGAGTGCAACAGTAGGGAAAGTGTTGGATAGCGTAGGGGTAAATATTACTATTCCCACTCCAGAGAGTGCAACAGTAGGGAAAGTGTTGGATAGCGTAGGGGTTAAAAATAACATACTTATCAATTAAATAATTGTTTTAATTAAATAATGATTTATTAATAAATTAACAATAAATTATTTATAAATACCAATAAATGAAAATTAATAATTACTTTAATAACATTAAATTTCTTCCCACCCTATTCCCCAATAAACACAAAACCCACTCCACATAAAATGTAACACAATTAATATAATTATCAATTAATCAATTAATAAAAATTAATTAACAATTAATAATTAATTAACAATAAAATAATTATCAATACCAATAAATAATAATTAATAAAAATTAATTACCAATTAGTAATTAATGAACGATAAATTAATTATCAATACCAATAATTATTAATAAATAATTACTTAATTATAATACATTACTTCCCACCCTATTCCCCTATAAACACACAACCCACTCCTAAACTAAATTAACACAATTAATATATTTATCAATTAATTAATTAATAAAAATTAATTACCAATTAATAATTAATAAACAATAAATTAATTATCAATACCAAAAAATAATAATTATTAATTACTTTATTATAATTAATTTACTTCCCACCCTATTCCCTATAAACCCACAACCCGCTCCACTAAAAATGTATACAATTAATATAATTATCAATTAATCAATTAATAAAATTTAATTACCAATTAATAAATAATTAACAATAAATTAAATATCAATAACAATAAATAAAAATTAATAATTACTTAATTACAATTAAATTACTTCCCACCCTATTCCCCTATAAACCCACAATCCGCTACAGAACTAAAATGCTAAATTTAATTAAAAATAATTAATAATTTCTAAAAATTATGAATAAATTTATTATAATTAAATTACTTCCCACCCTATTCCCCTATAAACCCACAACCCGCTACGGTACTAAAACGCAAAATATACTACAAAACAACAAAACATGTGGAACACATACATATAAAATACATACTAAAATACATAACACTAACTTAAACATCGATATTATTAACATCGATATTTTTACTATCGATATTAACAACTTCGATATCAACAAATACGATATTTCTTACCTTCAGGTCGATATTCTGGTCACCGATATTCTTGATGTCGATATTCTGTCCCTACGATATTTAAAACTCGATATTAATGTAGGTCGATATTTAAAAGTCGATATTTTGACTGTGCACCAGTGCATGCCCAAGGCCGGAGTCAGCAAGGGCCCACAGACACGTTTGGTGGGAATCCTATGCACAGACTTGGTGGCACCACATCGGAGGGAGTATAGTGACATGAACTCAGCCTTCAATCATGTACTCTGCCATGGTGTAATCAAGTCAGTTCCAAATGTGTGACCTACTTGTCCGCTGTGCATGCCAGTGGAGTACGTCAACGAGAAAGGAGTTCCGCGGGCCTGTGTCGTGGAGGCCGTGATGGTCCGAGGAGTCTGCCAAGGTCGGGGGCCTCGGGCTTGGAGCTTGCACCGGCACGTGGTGGGCCCTCTTTGACACACGCCGGTGTCGGCAGGTGAGCAGTGATGCCTGGCTGCGCAGGGGCGGCCATGACGGCTTCGGGGACCAGCGGCCCGTGGTGCAGCAGGTGCACAAGATCCCAGGCAACACCGCTCACGGCGTAGGCCTCATGGCGGGGTGAGAGTGGCCGCCCTGGCAGGGACGTTGGGCATTCCGGAAGAGGACCACGCCCAGGGCTACGTGCTTTTCATTCACACCCATACACTGACCTGGCGTATGCCGGGCCAGCCCACTCCTCTCACGCTTACAGGGGGGGGACGTAACCAGCTACATTTCCTTGATCTCCCCCACTGGCTGGGGTGACATGGTTGCGTCCACTGTCCACTACACCAAACACCAGCGGTGTATGTGGACATGGATATGTGTGTGGTCTGCATACTGCAGTCTGTCCAACACATCCACACCACACTTGGCATTGTGTGCAGTCTCATTCATCAGTCACATCGCCTCCTTCGCACATGCCTGGTTCCCTCCTCTTCCCACATTCTGCTAATGTGTGGCTGAGGTGCCATGCCGCTGATGGCTCATGTACATGGCTAGGCCAGGTTCCCACAGTGAGTTGTGCTGTCGTGTCTGGTGGGTGGGCATGTTGTTTGGCATGTTGTATGTGGGTTGTGACGTGTGCATTCCCAGAGTTGTGAGTTGTCTGATTGTAGAGTTGAGGTGTGTGGTGTGTTCATTTGGTACTTACCAACGAGCACTGCATTTCCGTAGTTGCCATCCTGGAAGCGCCGGTTAATGACGGACTGTCGGAAGATGTATAAATCATGCACACTGCCTGGGTAGTTGGCGATGACATTGGTGAAGAGTCCCCGGTGGTCCACTATTGACTGCACATTGATGGAATGTGTGTGCTTTCTGTTGCGGTAATTGTGTGCAGTGTCGGCAGGGGGCACAAGTAGGACATATGTGCAAGGACATCCTTGCTTGGTCTCCAGCTGTTCCTGCGCAGTGTGGGGGAAGTATAGGTACTGGGGTACCAAGCTGATGATGGCATCCAAGACAGGTGTGAGGAACTTTGATAGGGCTGGCTGTGAGACTCCTCCGACTCTGGTGGTTGTTGGTTGGAATGTCCCAGAGGCCAACAGGTGCAGCACAGCCAGCAGCTTTGTCTGCGGAGGGATGTTGGTTGTCCGCTGTGTTGGTACAATCAGCCTGTGGGCAATGATGTTCAAGATGCGGAGGATGGTTGTCCTTTTGAGCCTGTAGTGGGCAATGACATACTCTGGTGTCATGTCTGTGAGGCTGGTGCGTTTTCTGAAGGTCCGCGGTCTGTGTCTGCGCTGCCTCTGTGGTGGTCCGGGGGGGTGGTGCGGGAGAGGTCCGGGGGGTGGTGGCGGGCCGGGTGGTGGCGGTGGGTATTGTGGCCCTCTTGGGGCTCCGAGCTGCATGATGAGTAGCTCCATGGCATCTGTTGTCCTTCAGGTGTGGCTGTGGGCTGGGCTCCCTTTTCTGGTGCCAGCTGCCGTCCGACTTTACACCAGGTCAGAGCAGGTGTTAGTTTCCTGCTGCTAACGCGCCATATCGCATGTTTTGTGGACTTATCGCCGATCTGGCTGGTCGTTGTGAATGTTGCGGTGTGGTGTTGATGCGGCTTTTTGCACGGGAACGCCTACTCTGCATCTCATTAGCGATAGATGCCGGTGTCATCTGTGGCGATGTTTTTTGCGGCTGCTCTCGAAAGGTTAACTGGTGTTATGGCCTGTTTACTACTCACTTTACTACTCCTAAACTGAGAAAAATCCTAACTTTAAGACTTTCGGTATTCACAGAAGGCATTTAGGAGTCCTAAAGTTAGGACTACTAACTTCTGTGAATACCGAAATGAGTAAGTTCATTCTGTGAATACCAAAATGAGTAAGTGTTCTGTGAATACCAAAAAGTACTAACTTTACGTTTTTGACGTAAGTTAGTTCTGTGAATCAGGCCCACTGTTCGGCAGGCATATGTCAGGATATATAGGCTCTTTTAATTACTCAGCCTTCCCAAATTTCATTTATATCTATCAAATATCACAGTTTAACTCACAGTCAGATATAAGGTAAGCAAAAATACATCAGTATATACCTATTACACCAGGATACTTACTGCAAAGACATATGTGTAGTTACAAACATGCCATGGTTAAAAGCCATGTTACATCAAGTATAACATTCTGCATTCCATCAACTATCACTCAAACACACCACAATGCATGATAAAATAACTACCTCAATTCCTATTTTCTTTCAAGAATGTTCTTTCCATTAATTGCATTTACTTCCATCAGGTATCACAGTAAGACATTATCATTTTACCACATTTTTTAAGTAAGTTTTATTTATATCTATCAAATATCACAGTATAAGTCTCAGTCAAATATAAGGTAAGAAAAACACATCTGTATATACCTATTACACCAGTATACTTCCTCTAAAGACGTATGTGTAGTTACACACATACCATGGTTAAAAAACATATTGCATCAAATATAACATTCTGCATTCCATCAAATATCACTCACACCACAATGTATGATACAATAATTACCTCAATTCGTATTTTCAAAGAAGGTTTTCCTAGAAGCAGTGATGTACTCAAGTTTCAAATTAAAGGCAGTTCTAAGATAAAAACAAAACATAAAAGAAATAGCAAGCACAACAAATCTTTGTGATGACTGGAAGGAATTTACATAACAGCTAAAATTACACCCTGTCCCCATGAGACCACCCCTTACCTAGCATAATGAGAAGAGTATCAGCAAAAGAATACCTCACAAAATGGGCACTTTATATAGCATGATCCTGCCAAAATGGAGGCCACCATGTGCATCTTGGTTCCTACCACTCCATGTTTGAAGAAAGGGACTCTATGATCCCACACACCATTAAATCACTCACTAAAGGTTATATAACCAAATAAACACAAGAATGACAAAATTCAACCTAAAAAATCTTACACAATAAAAAGTTCAAGAAAGCATAATGAACAAATAGTTTGAATCTAACATCTAAATTCAAGTTGATAAATCATATTAAGTAGAACTAAAATAAAATAAAAGCAAAGCAATGGTCAATCATGAACCTACATCTTCATGCATCATATGACTATCTTAACTATTGACCTACCCTTTTGCTACTGTTCAAACATAATCCTATAAGGTAAACATAAGAATGACAAAATGTAACCACAAAGACCTTAAACAATTAAAAACACAATAAAGCATGGCATAATGAACAAGTAGTTTGATTCTAAGATCTAAATTCCAATTGATGAATTATATCAAAGTAAAACTCAAATCAAAGCAAAGCAGCAGGTTAGTCTTGAACCTACATCTTCATTAAACGCATAAAGCGTAACATTACTCAACCCTTTGTGCTGCTGCCCAAACATAATCCTGTAAGCTAATCACATCCCACCGGAGATATATAAGCAAATGATATATCATACAAAATATAACTGTATAGATCTAAAGAAATACTAATCACAGAGAGTCACAACTTCAGATAGTCTTAAACCTTATACAGCTCCAACTGTAATAAACAACGTTTATAATTGCTGTGAGCTACCTACGCTACATATGTGACAACCTTAGATTTTATGTGCCTATCATGCATGGTAAATCTTACTTTAAATACATGTAACTCTTCATCCGTTTTAATCCCTTTCAGTGCAATCTGTAACTCATGGCTCAAATAGGACTCTACTATACGGAGCTTCAAGATGCTATCTCCCTTCGATGAGGTCACACTTGTGCGGCTCCTATGAATTTTAAATCTGATAAGTTCTCAGGGGTATGTACTGTGATAGGATACTTAGGGGCCCATTACGATAACCAGCGTTAAAAAATCCGCCATCCACCATAGCCTGAAAAAACCGCCCGCCTGCACCATGGGAATACCAATCAAGCAATTATGATGTCGCGAAGCAACCACCGCCCGCGGCGGTAAAAACACACAAAATTCCGCCCGTCCATGTCCGAGTAGAAGATTAACCGTCCACCACGGACGCAATCCCGCCCGAAAACCCAAATCCGCCCGCCCTGACGACCGAGACAACGACCGTGAAATTATGATCTCCCCGACATGAGCGCGGAAAATCCACATTTACCCCGCCCGCCACGGTTAACAACAGCGACGAAGAACTGACACGGCGGAAGGCCTTGCGGACACGTCCGTGCACGGAAACCATTTGCGGGACAAAGAAATACACACAACATGGCCAACAAGTCCACACAGCAAACCACGCCAAAATACACAAACACAGAACACATCCCAATGACACATGCCCCCTGCCAAAAACAAAAAACTACAAATCCCAGGAAAACAGACACAACACACCTGAAAACTACAGACCATCATGACACACCCACATAAATTAGTACAAAAGCAGCCTCCTCACAGACCACAATCCCTTGCACGAGGACAAAGCGAAGACGCCATCAGACAACACAGAGAGACACAAAGGAAAGCAGCACACCACACGCAAGCATACATCACACACATCACCACCACTACCACCACCACCATCACCACTGAAACAACGGCACCACGAACCCCCTGCACATCAAACACCACCCACCACACACCACACAACAACCACACCAGCTCAACAAATAGCAGACCACACACCATGGCAAGCCATAGGATGCCAAAGTACACTGCCACTGAGTTGACAGTCATGGTCGATGAGATCATCAAGGTGCACCCACAAATCTATGGGAACCAGGTCCAACAGACACCAGTAGCCACCAGAAACAGGATGTGGAGAAGGATAGTGGACCAGGTGAATGCAGTTGGGAACGTGCCACGCAACAGGGGCGAAATCACAAAGAGGTGGCACGACCTGAAAAGCGTGGTCAGGAAGAAGGAGGCCAAGAACCGTGAGCTGGCTGCCACGACTGGTGGCGGAAATCCCGCGCTATTCAAGACCTTCAAGGCGTGGGAGAAGAAGGTGCGAGGCATTCTGCATCCGGAGAGTCTCACCGGAATACCAGGGGGAGTGGAGGCTGGTAAGTACAAACAAATGTATACCAGCACACCGCTATGTACTGTCATGCACTACCAGAATGCCATAGCACCGAGGGACAAACACCCCCATGTCCAGTACACAATACACAAGACATCTCTCACACATGCAACAGACACTCCCACACACTCAGCCCAAAGGTACCAACAAACTAAACCATGGGGGCATGTGTACAGTCAGCCAGCACCACAACTCCCACCAGGTCCCTCTGTACCCCAGATGTGCCAGAAGGAGCACTCCCCACACCCACACCCATGTGTCAGCCATAGCTGCACTAACCAACAAGTAACAGGTAAGTAGCCTTACCACAAACTCCGAGTATCGGAGGGGGACTGCAGAAATACAACCACCACCAGGCCCCTAGTCCTACAGCGCAGCAAGATGGAGCACTCCCCACACCCATGTGACAGCCATTGCAGTGCACACCTTCACCCGACAGGTAGATATGTTTCCCTACATGGAGGGGTGTCTGTGGATGGTAAGCCTCCACCACAACTCACAACACGGCCCCCACTGCCACAGACCAGCAAGATGGAGCACCCCTCCCTCTCATGACCATGTGATCAGCCATGGCATTGCACCCTACAAACCAACAAGTAGGTAGACTACTGCACAGGGCGGGGTGTCTGTAGGCATGAGGACTGTACTATGACTAACATTTGGGACATGTCACGTAGCAGAGGAACAGGTAGCACTGCTCCCTGCCATAATCATGTGACTAATGTGCACACGGACATGAATTACAGAGTCAAATCCCACATGAGCCATCACAAATACACCAACATGGAAGGAGTCACGTCTGCATGCACAAGTCTCACTGGAGTACTGACCCACATGCCGTGCACTGTGCCAGTCATCACACACATCAGCAACACCATCGAAGTATTGTCCATGTAGTCGTGTCTGCTTGTTCTGTTGACATCGTACAACATCACCCATGTAAGTCCATCTCGTCACAATGTAACTGAGTGGAACCACAGTAATGTCACATACACCACTGGACCCATGAACCACACAGCTACACAATGCACATTCAATGTCTCTTCCATCACATCTTCACAGCCCCAGTGTCATGAAAGGTATATCATCTAATCAGTTGCCCCATATACAGTAGTACGGCAAAGATTCCTGCCGATGACCAATAATGTGTCTGTAGTGTCTGAAGCGCACGTCACACTGTGATTCACAACATACCTAATATAGTCAACACACCAAGAGCACTGCATTGCTGCACATGGCTGAGGGTAGCACACACACAAAGGAATTGTCCCATCTGCAATACGTCGTGTGGCACACAGCCATCACCCACCTACTACAATGCTTGCAGTGTAATGTCCATAAATGATAACAGTGAGCAGATATGCTTGGTACGTCAGACATACACACACCTTTGTCTCTGCAGTGTCGTGTGGCCAAAACACATGTCCCCTCCTGCACCCTTATGCCACAGTATGTACCCCAAAACCATATTTCACATCAAAAGCGTTGAGGGGGCTGTGCCCCTTTTGCCAACTGCGTTCCTAAGCGTTCCATTCGAAACCCCAAAACCATATTAAACCTCAAATGCGTTGAGGGGGCGGTACCCCGTGTCCACCAAAGGCATAAAATGTAGGGGTACTGCAACACACACCGATTGGCTATCCAAATCCGTCCCATGCCATGTGCACCCATCACACTTTAGATTGCCTTGATCACGCACACACATTGTAGAGCCATACACACGCATCTGGGAAATCAGTGCACAACTGTGCACCAACTGTGAATGTCAGTCATCTAACACAAACCTTGCAAGGTGCAACCCAATAACCTTTTGTCTCCGACCCACAGGTGACGAACAGCATGATGCTGGAGAGGGAGACAGCAGTCACCACAGCCAGTCCACAAGCCCTCCACCCGGACTCACGGATGTGGAAGACCTGGACACCTCCTCGGACGAGGACTCCGGACCGGGCACATCTGGTGTTGCAGGGCCCAACCGCTCCCCAGGACCCCTCCTACCCACCAACCCATCTCCCAGGGCCGGTGACCAGTCCCAGGCCCCTGCTGCCACGGCCATTGCGGCCACCACCACCGCCGCAACCACCACCACCACCACCACCAGGGCCTCCCTGACCACTCAGCCTGCGCAAGGGCTCGTATGCACGTCGACACCGACCCTGGGAGCCACAACGAGGCCCCGGGTGACCACCATGGCCAGTGGGCAGGTCGGTGGCAGCAGTTCAGGTGGGAGGAGCAGGGACAGGTCAACGCCATCAGAGCCTGGGAGCCAAGCCCTGCCGCAAATCGCAAGAGTCCTTGGGGCCTATGAAGAGGCCCAGGGACAATGGGCCCGGTCAGCTTCCGATACGCGGGAAGTCCTTGGGGTGTTGAGGTCCATGGACGCCCATATGGGCCAATTCGTGACTCGTATGGGCAAACTTGTCGACCTCATGGGCCAGCTAGTGGTGGCGGTGAGGGCCCAATCAAGGCCAACCACACCACCTCCGACACCACCTGCTGGGGCGCAGGTCCGTGCAACATCCAGTTCCCCTGCGTCCACAGCGAGTGGGCAATCCTCAGCCACCACCAGCAGCCCACAAACACAACCACCCCCTCTCAAACGTGGAAGGGGGCGTCCGAAGAGGAAACAGGTGTCCAGAGATGACTTTGCACGCTCCAAACGCCAGTGAGACAGCCAGCCACGGTGGACATCTACTGCATTCACTTGGACTACTATCCTACCCCACACTGCCATGTGAATGGCATGTGTCTGTCGGACTGTGGACCCAGAACAACATGGGTACACCTTGGCCATCACGCGGACATGTCCGTCAACTCATTGTTCCAGCATGCACCACTTTTGTCATCACCTTGCCCACAATCACATGTCACTTTACAAAATAAATACACCTGGATCACATTCTGTTGTATGTGCTCTGTGTTTAATCAATGATGTGCAACCGTCACCATGATCAGTAATGCATCAGGAGTGTGGTATGTCGATAGGCCAGGAGAGGCTGGAGGGACCTAGGGGTGAAAAACAGAACAAGAGTCCATTGAATGTGTGTGTCACACACTCATCACACAGTACTTGTCATCAAGTTCAAGCAATGTACACACATCTCACAGAGCAACAGGGCACAATGCCACAGCCACTGTCAGTGGCATCCTACCTTGGACATGGACCATTGCCACACAGCACTCAGTGAACAATAGTCCGCCGTGACAATGCACACATACACCTACACAACTACAGCAACATCAGCCGACGTACATGGTCACTCACCGTCAAGTGAAGTAGCGGGCGATGAGCTGCTGACGCTCATTCACTGCTTCCTCCTCTCCACTGTCCTCGTCACTGGACACAGCCTGGTCTGCAGGCGGGGGTCCTGGCTGATCACCGTCATCCACTATCAGGGGGATCTGCCTGCGAATAGCGAGGTTGTGCAGCATGCAGCATGCCACAACTGTCTGGCACACCTTCTGTGGGCAGTATGCCAGTGCACCCCCGGTGCGGTCCAGGCACCTGAATCTGGACTTCAGGAGTCCAAAAGTACGCTCCACCACACGTCTGGTCCTCCCATGTGCCTCATTGTATCTGACATCAGCTGGTGTCCTGGGATTACGGAGTGGGCTCAGCAGCCAAGGCCCGTTAGGATATGCCGAGTCACCTGGGTGTGAGAAACACAGAGAATCCTTGCAATTCCAACAGGACACAAGACAGCATGTCACACCCAGCACGCTACACGAGTATGCATACTCACCAACAATCCAGGCACGGTCCGGTTGAAGATTGGACACCAGTCGTGGGAGGATGCTGTGGCGCATGATGTGCGAGTCATGGGTGGAACCGGGAAACTTCGCACACACGTGCGTGATGATCATGTCCGCCAGGCACACCACTTGCACATTCAGGGAGTGGAAATGTTTCCGGTTACGAAAGATGTGCTCCATGGCCTGTGGTGCAACAAGGCCAACATGTGTGCAATCAATTGCACCAACAACGTGGGGGATGCGTCCAAGTGCATAGAAAGCCCCCTTCACTGCCGCCAAATCACGAGCCCTGGGGAATCTGATGTACCGGTTCCTGTACAGCATCATGGCTGACAGGACATCCCGTAGCACCATGCTGAACATGGGTTGGGACATTCCAGCTCCACTGCCTACCGTGTGTTGGAAAGATCCGGTAGCAAAAAAATGCAGTGCAGCCATCACCTTAGCCGTGGGGGTGAATGCTGTTGGATACACCCTGCGAGGACGAAGGTGGGGTTCCAACATGGCACATAGGCGATGCAGGGTGGGTCGGTCCAGCCGGAATTTACGGATGACCTCCACATCCTCCATGTCTGACAGCAATTGGTAGGGGCGATGTATGTTTGGTCTCCTCCTAGGACAGATGGAAGTGGACACATGTCAATGCAACACACCGGCACATACACATACACATACCAAAAATAACTGGCAAAGCTATAGAATCACAGAACAGCTGACAAGTAGGGACAGCACAGCCACAATACTCTTACACAGGTCCCCTTACCAATAGCAATGGTTACTGACACATACCATTGACATGAGCATGCACATGGGGATTTAGGCCCTAATAGCTTGAAAGGCATCATGATGGTTTCAGACTCCATAGGTGGGAGGCGACAACACCACGGCAATATACCTAGCTGCTGTGCCAGACACAGCTTCTGAGGCCGGGTGAGTATGGCACACACCAACAACACAATGTACACAGGCTGAGCGGCCAAAACAAGTGGGTCCTATTGCACAATGGGATATGAGACAGTCAATGATGTCCCTAGTCCACCCAATGTCCAGCACTGTACGTATCACACCTCCAACACACATTGACAGGTGTACACATTGACAACTCCATGACAACACAGCTGTGTGAATGCAAACACACATCACAAGTGACACGTAACGTTGCACGTGCCAAGTGGGAGATGTACATAGAGAAATATGGCATGTGTGTGCATATGCACATCCCATGCACCCATGCTAATGTGTACATGATGATGTGCCAACAGACATGTGGAGGCTGAGCACTGGCCGTCAATGCCTATGCACACAGCATGAAGTGGCCCTGTCCAGTGTGGACATGCCCCCACACACAAATCATGGCCACACCTGCAAATGCATGGCGCACCTTCAACTGTGGATTCCACATGGCACCAGCGGACTGTACCCGCCATGGACCAGTCCCTTGAGGCCAACTCCAATGGCCCTCACGACTGCATCCTGCATGTTCGACGATAGAGGTAAGCGTACCGGGACAGCTCGGTGCAGGCCAGTGTGTGCATTTGAAGCAGGCAGACATGGTACACCAATTGCAGCAGCTTGGACCCACTGGAACAGCCCCAGGGGGCCATATGAGTGTGGGAGGGAGACAGGCATGACCACAGCTTACAGGGACTGCTGCCTGGCATCCCTCAACAACACCTGCCGCTGCTGCCACATGTCCACCTACATGTCGACGACTCTGAAGATATGTCCAGGTCCACTCACCAGCGAGGAGCTGGAGATCATGGATTCCGAGCTCCACGCACACTGCCCAAGGCTATTCATAGCAAAACTTGGGTGTGTAAGACAACTACAGTGTGTGTGGGAGTGCATGTGGGGGACACACACGTCGTAGATCCGCAGCACTATGATTCTGAGCCTGTGGGGTTCCAACATGCACTGCTTACCATGCTAACTACAGGTGTAAGGGGTATGTAGGCTCTATGGCGCTTTCCCATGCATGTCCCTCACGAGTGGTGGTACATGGCATTTCCATGTCAGACATCCAGTCACGCAGCCACTTGGCAATGCAGGAGTCAGGGCAGTCATTGCTTGTGTGACTGGCTGGCTGGGTCCCTGCTGGCCTTCTCAGTGGCAGCAGACCTGGGCTGCACATTGACCGCACAATCCTAGAAGGAGACAACACTGACTGTACAGTGGGTCACATGTGTCTTTTGTTCAGGTCTCTCCTGAAATGCACAGACTCAGCCCTGTCGATTGGACACACCATGCCTTGTGATAGGGATGTGTGTGAGAGATAGTGGCACTGAATGTGACCTCCATTGCGTGGTGAGCCATTCACAGGGCGAGTACGTTGAGGGCTGCGCAGTGTTGGACACAGTGAGTCCACCCACAAAGATGTGTTGCCTTGTGATCTATTTGTTGGTCCACCTGACAATGGACAGTAGATGTGGGCAGACTACACATTGCTCAATGTGCTGGCAACCTGCATGTGAATGGGATGGACAGGTACTGTGTACACACTCCCAGCAGCATGCATTCACGTGTGGTGTACACATGCTGTTGGGCCATGTCCGATTAATTCCTGGCTCTGTTGCACGTCTCTGAGTATTTGGGATGGGTCAGCAGCATGCCACTGTGATTGGTGGATGTGGGTGATGTTGAGAAGTGCATGAGTGACATTCCAAGGCTCTTGTGTACCATCCCTGCAGTTTGAAGTCCTCCAGCCCAAGGGCTTGTGATGAGCCATTGCATCCAAGTTGATGCCTCTGGGTATGTGTGAACGACAGTGCAGCCAATTCCACAAAGGGTGTGACGTCATCGGCCGGATGAGCTACTACGTGGCGAGAACGGATCGGGGGATGCCCCCTCGTATTGTCAGGTCAGCACGGCGCTGCATTTCACCAGTAATGGTCTGCATCTTGACAGTAACACAGCCTGTGCAGGATGCATATTTGTAGGGGCATCAGCAGCAAGCAAGTGTACAGTAATGTGGGATGGTGTCTTCTGCGGTGAGAGGCAGCATGTGTCCACAGCCTAACCATAATCTGGGTGATGCGATGTATGTTGTGTATGCAGTGGGTTGTAAGTGTACTCTGTGCTGTGTGCACCTGACATGCATATGCGATTCCTGAGGGTCAAGATGTAATTTGAGCAGTCTGCATTCTCAATGCACTCAGAGTCGTAGCCCTCAGGAACAACCTGTAGTGGGCTGGATTGGCAATTCACATGTATGTTTGAGGCACTGTGCCTACTCTGATTCCGTTCGGTCATATGTTTGCGATGCCCCAGCTCATATCTCTGTTGCTTACACATCCGGCACACTGTGCAACAGCAGTTATGCTCGTGTCAACGACAGGCATGGGCTCATGGCCATTGTGGCCCGTCATGTTGCAGTCTGTGTGAGTGGTGTCCCATTCTGCTCCATGCAGGTATGTCTTTGGCCTAATTACGTAGTGGTCATCCTTGCCCCATAAGGACAGTGGGTGTGCACACCGCGATTTGGGACTATGGTCGCACGGTGACACAGGCCGGGTGTGGTGCTATGTGCACAACACATGTGCCACTTATTAGCGGCTTCAGTTACTGTACGCCAGCCATTACGTGTTGAATGTGGTGGCTGTATGCAATTGCCCAGGTATCGTGCAACATGTGGATTGGTGGATGTTCTGTGCTGCTTCCCTTGCACATGTCTGTTTAATTGATGCCAGATGAGTGAGGCCACCTCGCTCTCTCTCATGTGCCATCTCCCGTGGGTGCTGAGGGACAGGGGACGGTCAGCAGTGGTGTGGCATCGGGTGTAGCAGCTGCACAGGTGCTGAGTTTGTCAGATGTGACCAGCGCCTCGGAGGGGCCAGACGTGTGCTGGATGAATTACAGGGCGAGACGGCAATTTCTGAGGTGATGCATCCATGTTTGCTACCACAGGGGACGTGGACTCTGGCTCCTCTTCAGAGACGCGGAGGCCAATGGCCACCCTCCCATCTACTTCCACAGGTGCAACACGTGTCGGCACAGGGATGAAGGGTAGAGTTTCCTTCACATTAGGCACAGCTGCCCCTGCACATGTGAGCCCTGCTGCCCTCAGTGCTGGGTCTGTTGAGCTCATGCGCCATCTCTGCGTGGGGCAGACAGCTCTCCTCAATAACGCCATTGCCCATGACATCACTTTGCCGCATGTGACACAGTTCATGGAGGGCCCACATGTACGCATGGGTGGGCTACGACAGACTGTCCAATGGTTGTCCCCCCCAGTCAAGGTGGTCCTTCAACTGGGCCAATATCAGGCTAACATTCCTGACCCTTTTCCACCCCCCTGGGCAGTGGCACATCTGACAACAGCAGGGCACGAGTCCTTAAATAAGGGGTGGGGGACGCTGACGTCACGACAGGAAGTGACATCACTGAAGGTGGCTTGCACCGTCTGACTCATTGCCTCCCCTCGCTCACCCCTTATATGCAATTGTATCGTAGAAGCCAGCGCGTGCACAAGCAGCTCCGATCTCGCCCCAGAGAGGCCAAAGAGTGAATGTGTGGGTCCATTTGCCCCAATCATCTGTCTCGCGGTAACATGAGTGGTGGGACGCCGTCCACCCACGTCGTTCCCCGAATCGATACCTGGACAACAGTGCCAATGCATGTCAGCCTCCGGAGTCCGGATACACCACATGCAACACACAGGGGCTGTGTCTGCCCTAGTGGGCCAGGCCGCATACACAATCCCACACGTAGGGTTGACCCACCACTGCGCGCATAGTCATTACAACCGCTGCCATTGACAAGGGACCCATGTGGTGGGACATGGGCCTCAGGGTGTCGGGCCTCCGAGCCATCCCCCGCCAACGGGTGTCATGCATCTCACACATTTCGCAAAGCCAATGGAACACTTTGCCTGCACACCAGGTATCGAGTCAGGGTACCACGCGGGTGGACGGCGTCCCACCACTGATTTTACCACGAGCCAGGGGACTGGTGCTAATAGACACACACATTCACTGTTTGGCCCCTCTGCTGCTTGTGCACGCGCTGCCTTCTCTGTTGCAATCGCATGAAAGTGGTGGGCGAAGGGAGGCAGAATGTCTGATGGTGCAAGCCACCTTTCGTGACGTCACTTCCTGACGTGACGTCTGCGTCCCCCCACTACATATTTGGGACTTGTGCCCTGCTGCTCACTGAGAATGTGTTGCCTGCGAGATGTGACCAGGAGAAGGGCGCCATGACCTCCCACCCACCAAGCTCCACTGCCATCCCGTGCCCTGGGTAGCCTGTGCAGGCGGACAATGTAGGGGCTACACCTGGTGGACAGGGGATGTGGGTGCCTTGGCAAGGGCCTAGCAGATGCACAGCAGTATCCAGCATGTCCCCAGAGGGAGGGCTAACGTCTACGCCTGATGCAGCATTGATCGTGTGCCCGCCTGTTGTGCCCACACGAGTTCACATTCATCTCCAGACAGGTGTGCTTTCCAAATACCCAACACAGTGGAAATATAGCCCTCCGGAATCCTACCCACACAGTCTGTTTCCAAAATGCATGTGTGCACCTACCCGTGCCACCCACCCACCTGGCCCAAGCGGAATTCCCGCTTCACATGACACATGTGGGTCTTCCACAGTTGTGCTTCTCTCTCAGGGGCGGACCTCCAACTGTCCCGTAGCACATAGACAGCACCGAGTTGAACGGGCTATCCTGTATGAATGGTAGGGACACACACACATCTACCTGTGACACAGTGGTGGCTGTGATGGCTATTGTGCCTGCCATGGCAGTGTTGGTGGCCATGTCAGGGTACACTCACACACATTGCATACGCAGCTTTTCGTGTCACTACTCTGCACATCGGACTGGCCACTGTCCCTGGTGTTGAACACTTTTGCCGCCTGTCTATGTGATCTGTGACTGGATGCTGTTGTTCCTGTAGTCGGTTGTGTCTGTGTAGTTGCTGATTGCAGTTGTTACTGTGTGTGCATATTTAAGTGAGGCACATGCCTTGAATGGTACCTCAACAATTGCAATGTCTGATGTCACATTCCAATGTGTTTTACACGTGGCTGGCACTTCACTTCTTTCAGACTCTGCCACTTGTGTGTGATGAAGAAGTTTTTTAGTGACACGGATTGTCTGCATGTATTTGCTTGAATTCCATGGTAAATGTCTATGTGTCATGTTTGCGTGCAGGCAAAGCACGGGGTGTGTGTCTGGCCACAGGATGACAGGTAGCATGTGCATAGTGTGCGGGTATGTGTGAGCTTACTTTCTGGGTGGCCAGCAGTGTAGGTGTATGTTGATCTTGTGATGGACATTGAGCCTGGGCACATGGCTTACTTTCAAAGTGTGCATTTGGGAAGTGTAGGTATGTGTGGTGTGAAGTGTGTGACTTTGGGGTGGTGTTGGGGTATGTGTGTGCACTCTGGCAATGTCGATTACCCACATGTGTTACCCAGGGGCATGGTGGGTGTTTGTATCCGTGTTCAGGTCTGTGAATGTGAGCGCATGTGTGTATTGTATGTTGCACAGTGTGCAGTGTGTGGGTGTGTCCTTGCAGTTCTGGATGGCTCGTACTCAATATGTTTTGGCCATTGTGGGTCTGCAGGGTGTGTGACTGTCAAGATTGTGCCTGGTTTAATTAAGCATGTATGTGATTTTCAGCTGTTCGTACTCACTGTGCGGACCTGCCCACCCACACTGATTTCCTGTGTGTGTTTTGACATGCATTGCTGTAGCATGCTTGTTGCGTGGCTCCTACTTTTGCTTGATGAGTGGGATGTCAGACTGTGAAGGTAATTATACACATATGTAGGACTGTGCTTTGAAGTGACCAGCCTGTCAGTGTTCATGTGATGATCTGTTGTGCCACGTCAGAGTCTGACAATCAAAGGCCCACGACCTGTAGTATTTCACTAGGTCCACTGTGGCGGCAACTCATATGCATTGACATCCAATGTCACTGGACTACATAGTCATCTCACGGCTCTCGTGTACTTCACACACTCTCATCCTCTCTCATTCGTACTTGTCTTCTTGAAATTATTCAACAGAGTCACATATTTGCTTCGAGGCATGTATTTGGACTTACTTCCTCTGTGATGCAGAATAGTGGGCACTACTGGCAGCAAAATGCATGTGGAGGATATACTTAGCATGATTACACATACAAAAGGGGGTACAGGTAGATGTAATTAGTTTTTGACTGTGGAATGGAGGCTTCAGGGTTACAGCTGCCTTGCACTTTCTATGCTACAGTACATTTGCTGATTACTGATGGTCTCTGGGCTTTGACACAGACAGTATTCATTCAGCCTACCAGACAGCTTGGCTTCATAGGGACAGTTCATCTCAGTTTCATGGTACCGGTTTAATACAATAGTGACTCCGACACACCTGCGTCAGAGGTGACATCAGGGCATGTGCCCACCTGCATGCACTAGCGTCTCACCAGTTGTTGCAATGTGGGGGCTACTGAACATGACACTGTTACTGGGGCCATGTTGTAGGGGGTTACAGTAGTTGTCCATGCAAAAGTCCTGGCACGGAAGTACAGACAAAGGTGAGGTGACAGTTCGCACGTACTACAGCAGACAGATGTGTGTGCACTGACAGGTGCATGTGTCCAGGTGCGCAGGATACATATTATGGCATAGTTGTTCGTGCTGTATTGCCCATGTGGTTAATGTACACAAGTCCCATACCTCTGCCTCCCCCTGTTCATGCAGAGACACGGGATATGGTGGGGAACAGGGTGCATGTCCCGGAAATGTCAGTTGTCATGGCAGTGGAGTTGATGGTAAGGTGTTAGTTGCAGATTATATGGTATAGTTCTTGTACAGCTACCTGCACACTCCGTGCGAAAGCCAAGCATGGTACGGTGTTGTACATCTATGTTCAATTGTGGATGTTGAGTCGGGGACCCATGAATTGACAAGTTGATGTGTATGCGACACCTTCCAGCAGGGTATCCATCCCATTGATGGTGAACATGGATGTCATCCAATGAAGCGGGTGGTGGGTGGCAAGGTGTTCGTCGTAAGTTGTCCCTTGTAGAATCCTGATGGGACATGTTGGATGACATTCGATGAAACTGTGATCCAGGAGGCGTTCTGTGGAGGCACACTGGTCCCATTGCAGTGTGTCCCCGATTGCAGCCACAAACGCCATGCCCCCATACACTGAACAGATCCTGTCGTGTTCGTCCAGGGGCACAAACAAGTGTACCAAGTCCGCCTTTGGACATGCCGGGTTGGAGAGACATAAATCCACAGGCCAGTGGAACGGACACCTCCGACAGTAGAATACGGGGATTACGCAGCTGAACATTGCAATGCGGTAAGTTACTCGGTAACTTACATTCAGCATTGCCAGATTTGAGCAGCCCACTATGTGTAGCATGCTGTCACTGTACAGCTTGATCTGTCCGGCGTAGTTGAGGGTCAGTGGTGCAACAGCCATTTTGCTACAGGGTGATGTGATGGCGTGCTCCGTCTGCCTGAGCAGTCAGCAGAGTGCAGCCTCCGTCGATGCTGGGAATTCTGGAATGGATGTAAGGCGGATGGACTTGTGGTATAGCTTGGGCGGAGGACACAGTCCCTCATTCCACATGCTTCTATGAATAGTCAAGGCCAGTGGTGTGTGACTCTTTCCACATTACTTTCATTTGGTCCACATGGAGGAGTGGTATTATTGCATTTTGTGGTGTTATCTATCTTTCATGTTGTGCGCTATCTGCCAGTGGACGTTTTCCTCTGCATGGCTATGTTTTGCTTCTTGTTGGTACAATGGCTCCATTCTCCAGCATAATTTGTAGCAATGTTATTTCGGAGCAGGAATGGAAGGCCATTGAGTGCTATCTGCTCTCCCGTGTGTGGGCGGGACACTGCATTTCCGCTGTACATTTCGGCTTCTGTGTGGGTGTTGTGATTGTGCACACCTGTTCTCAAGCAGCAGGGTTTTTCTATTTTGTACATTGCATCAGTTGTTGTTGCGAGCAGGATGGTTTTGGTATTTCTTGTTGAGACTGGCGTGCCTTTTCCGGACATTGTTGATATTCTGCGCTGTTGTGTGGTAGCCGCCGTGTGATTATCCATGTTTTACATACAAGGGTGTGTCCTATTTCGCATTCACATTACTCCCCTGTTCGGGACACTTGTGTGACGTCTAGTTGACAACTGTGAGTTGTCGGTTGTGGACATGACTGATGCAGGAAGGCCACGTGACATGTGCCTTCAGGGTGGGGCTGGTGTGTGGGGTGTGTAGTTGTGGCCCTGTGGTGTTTGTGTGCAGCACAATTATGGCGCAGTCGTTGGCCACTGTGTTGTGCGCATGTGTACCTGCGTCATCGCCGCTACGCTGCGGTGCCGTGACGGGGACGTCACTTCCTGGGGCCGGGTCGTGGGTGCCCAGGATGTTGCGAGTTGTTTATTTTTGACAGGTGGGACATGTGTGGGTACAGTGGTGGATGTGTCCTGTCCACACAGGGGTGTCTGGGGAGGCCATGTACAGTTTTCCCGCACTTGCACTGTGTGCATTGTTTTCGTACCCTTGTTGTGTGTCTGCCTACCTGCGTCGTCGTGGTGCGTTCACTCCTAGGTGGTGCATCAGGTAGAGCAAGGGGATGGCCTGTAGTGCAGGATTCATCTCTGGGTGGTGCGCCTTTTTAGTCTCCGTCAGGTAAAGTCGAGTCTCCGCCTTGGTATCTCATGCGGTGTCTCTTAGCCAGTGGGGCTGTTTGGTTGTGGCATCGTAATTTGTACGCCGGGCAGTACGTCATTTCGTCGGACGGTGTGTCTCCATTGGCTCGCGCCGCTACGTAGACTGGCGCACTTTGATGGCGGGCGGCGCCGCAGGCTTGCGGGCGGTGTTTGCCTGACTAATCACATCCTAATTTGGCGGGCGTGTGGCCCTTTGCTGGCGGACGGTAATTTGCGGTTTTTGCCTCCGTCGGCACGGCGGTCGTGCTTCCGCCCGACATCGTAATGGACCCCTTAGTATCATTATTTCTATAGCCCTTAAGTGATCCTGCCACCTTAGTTTCAATTTCCTATTTGTACTACCAATGTACATTGGCTTGCAAACAAAGACAATAATATAAATAGAAAAAGAAGTGCTACAGTTTGAAAAATCACGTATATCATACACTTTCGCGTTAAAATGATTCTCAGATGTTAGAGCTTTACCAGGTGTAAATTCACACCAGATGCATAAAAAACCTTTCTCTTGGACTAACCATTATCCACCAGTAGTTCTAGTTTTAAAGCTCATAGTGTCTCTCAGACTTTACAGAGCTTTTAATGTCCACTCTCGTTTGTGAACAATACATGGTTTATCATTAACATATTTGCTTAAATGCGTGTCCCTCTTAAGTGAAAGCCAATGTTTGAATATAACGGAGTAGATTTCTCTATTTTGACTAGTATAATTTATGACCAACTTGATATTCTCTTCAACGTTTGCTCTAACATTCATTTGTGTCCATTCATCCACTCCAGGACCTTCCGGGCTGCCACATAGCGCAATAATGCCCTCCCTAGCTATTGCTAGTGCTAGGTTGCAGAGGAGTAAGTTGTATCAAGGCAGAGTCCTGTCTCCCCAAATGCCCAGAACCGCTACCTGAGGGTTGAGAAGAAGGTCCTCCTCAATAATCTCCCCAAGCCTGCGTACCAATGGGTCCAAAGGGCTATATGTGTGGCAACTCCAAAGGGTGTGTAACAGAGTGCCTGACTGGCCGCAGCCTCTCAAGCAGTGATCATTGTTCGCCCTAACAATATGGTTCAGCCAGGTTCACGTGAAATATGCTGTGTGGAGGAATTTAAGCTATATCGCCCAAACCCTGACCTGATCACAAACTCCAGAGGATGTTGACAGGCTTCTTCCCATGTGACATCTTCCAGGACCCCGATGTCGCATTCCCACTGTTCCCGTTACTTGTCTAGGGGGAACTGGCTGGCAGTCGCTGGTGTCCCATAGATCTGTGATGTAGCGTACTTGTATAGTGGACCTGCAGGTATCCTAGACTCCAGGGGGGTTCACTTCCTCACTCTCCTGTTGTCTATCTCTATGTTTTGCTAGAGCATGTTTTAGTTGAGCGTATCTATACCTCTAGGATTTTTCTAACTCATACTGTCTCTGCAGCTCCTCAAAAGGCAAGAGTCTCCGCTTGTTCCAAATATCGCCCAGTTTTGAGTTGGCCAGTAGTTCCTATTGTCTTCTCCCCTTTAGATGTTTTAGTTCCATTAGTAATTCCGAGTCCCACTGGGGGTTCTCAAGTGTAATCCTCCTCTCCCAACCCAACTTTTTTGCTGCTTTTTTACATATATCCACCCACATTGTCCATCGGGGCATGTCCGCGGGATAGGTGAACCTTACCATACAGTCTAGATAGATACACCCCGCGCCCATGTCTGTTTGCTACGCAGCCCAATAATATAGATTCAAGTTGGGTACTGCTCTTCCCCCATGTATGGGTTCCTGGTTACGGTAGGTAGCACTTTTCTCAGGGAGCTTCCATCGCACAGTAACAGCTGCATCACTGCATCAACAGTCTGGAAGAACTGCTCTAGGACCTCATACAGTGTATTTTGTAGCGTGTATAGAAATTTCAGCATCATTATCATCTTATATAGGGCCACTCTACCTAGCACCGGGATGGGGAGTCCACACCAGTGGCTTACATCCTGTGGGTACTCCTCCAAAACCCTCCATAACTTCCATCGCTGGAACTTGGCTGAGCCTAGTGTTACATAGGTCCCCAAGTACTGGAATCCCTTCCTCGTCCATCTGATGGGGCAGCCCCAGTCCTCTGGGGAATACCACTAGATAAGCGAGAACGCCACTGACTTGTGCAAGTTAATACATATTCCAGAGAATCTTCCAAAGATACTCATAATGTCCCATATTCTAACCATAGATGGCAGTGAGCTCATCAGGTAAAGTAAGATGTCATTGGCGTAGAGAGAGATGTCGTCCTCCTAGGCAGGTGTCCATTGTATTCTGTAAACCTGGGTGTCAACTCACACCCAGTCGGCCAGTGACTCCAGTGCCAACACAAACAGTAGGGGAGTAAGCAGGCAGCCCTAGTGCATCCCTCTGCCCAACTCAAATTCACTCAGCAGTGCTCCATTTACTCTCACTCTCGCCATTAGCCTCTCATAGAGGAGCTTAACCCATGCAAAAAACTCTGGGCCAAATCCCATTCTCTGCAATTTTGGCCACATGAAATCCACTCCACTGAGTGAAATGCCTTTTCAGGGTCTATCTTAAGAGCAGTGCCGGCTTGTCTAGAGCCTTCCCTTGCACCAGGTAGCTGGCAGACTTCTAAGATTGTGCCGTGTCAATCTGATGTGCATGAAGCCAGATTGATGTGCCTCTACCAATCTATTAATAACCTGCAGAAGCCAGTCAGCAAGTACGTTCACCAGGATTTTGGCTTCAGTGTTTAACAAAGTGATAGGTCTATAGGAAGTGCAGTGCTCCTGTGGCTTGTCTTCCTTATGGATAAGCACAATAGTTGTGTCTTGAGATCCTTAGGCAGGCTGTCCACCACCCTTGCTTTGTGGAACATTTTCAATAGTGGCTTTCCAATCTTATTCCAGAGGATTAAAATATTCTGACGAGGAGCTGTTAGGTCCTGGTCTTTTACCAGTTTTCAGCAATCTAATGGCACTCCCATTCTCATCCTACCCGATGTCTCGGTCTAACATCTGCCTGTCTTCTTTGTTCAGTGTAGTTGTCAGTAAGTGAGCTAAAAATCTCCAGAGCTCTTTTGGGCTCTCCAACGATTGGCAGCAGTACAAATCAGCCAGAAAGGTTGCAAAGGTATCCACTGTCTCCCCTGCCCCTTCACTTGGGCCCCGGTCTGGGTGGTAATGCTGTGTATGCACCGTTGCCCCTCCTTCCTCCTTGCTAGCCAGGCCAGCAGCTTTCCCACCTTTTTCCCCATGTTATACAGCTTATGCTGTCTTGCTCTGTTAAGTGCTCCCACTCTGCTCTCAACGAAATCTTTATATTCTTCTCATGCCAAAGCAATGCAGTGCATATGCTCAGGATTTGGCTGTACAACGTATTTGGCCTCCTAGCGACCCAGTCCTTCTTCCAAGTTAGTGATCGTCTTCAGCACTTCTGTATTTTTTCCAGAGATTTTCAAGATCAGATGTCACCTGGGCACCACCTTGTACTCCTCCCAGACACTAACTCGGGAGGGCACCGATTCGGCATTATCAGTAGAGTTGTGCTCTGTGAACGAATCTATAAAGGTCCTTGTGCACCAGTCAATTAGATCCCACAAATCTAGTATTCACTCCGCCAGCTACTTAGGGGGCCACGCCTCAAGCTGTGTACGCATCAACGAGTGGTCTGAAATCCCCTGTGGCAAAAAAAGTGTTTCTGAGTATCTCTATTTCTGTGTTCAGAGGCCTAGAAAATAATCTAGCCTTGAGATCGACCCCATCGTCCCTGACATAAAGGAACACTGTCTGGTAGTGGGATTGCTCTCTCACCACAGATCTACTAGGCCAGTCCTCTCCAATGAGCAGCTCGTGAGCTACTGGAAGCTCTACAGCTATCTGTAAGTAGCTCTCCTGTGTGCGTTCCAGTGAACTAAATTAGAAACATTTGCTTGGTTGAATTAATATATGGTTACCCAAATTGAGAAACGTATATTTGGAGATGAAAATTTATGTTTTCAGAACTCACAAGTTGATGTTTGGGAAAAAAATTGTTGAATTTCCAAAATATATTTAAAGCTATTATTTGAATGATAAGAAGAAAACAGTGCTGGGGAGACTTATTACTTACATTATTAACTAGGTGCTAGGGGCAGTGCAGCTATGGCTGTAATGTGTTACATGTGTAGAGGCATTCCACATTGACAAAACATTTTTACATCACTGTTGGCAACCATGCCTGTTGCAGCGAGGTAATCAAAGCTGGTTATCTAGCATATGGTGGCCAATAATGTAAACCTGTCTAATGTGGTTACTATTACATCTCTAATAATATTCGTAGCTCGGGAGGATTTTCACTGAAGATAAGTAGCTCTTATTACAGAAAAGGTTGGAGACCCCTCTACCAGGCCCATAACATCTACAAATGTCCAGTCATTTGTCTGTGCTGTCCTGCTGTCTACCTCTGACAAGTCTATTGCACACCCCTCAGTGTGACATTCAGGTCCCCCCAATATAGTGAGCATTCCCTGGCCTTCGGGCCAACAAGTCTCCCATCACAGTCAGTTGAACAAATTGTAGTTCTGATGGAAAGTACCAGGAAGCCATTGCTAATGGTTCCCCATTCCATCTCCCACTCAGTGTGGCATACCAGCCCCCTGGGTCAATCCAGGCTCCATTAACCTCAAAGTGAGTGATCTAAGTACCAGAATTACCACCCCCATGACCCAGAAGGGAATCCAGAGTGCACTAGAACTTTGTTTCTGCCCTGCCCAAGGAACTTACAGTCGATTCAAGCTATGTGGGTCTCCTGCAGTAAGATAATGTCTGGGCTCTGTCTGTGTAGTATTGTGTCACTATTCATGTCTTCATCTTGCTTCCCAGACAATTAATGTTCCAGGACAGAAGATTGAGTCGCCTCTCATTATCCGTCACCAGTGTGTACATGTTTTTTATCTTTGTGTGCGTGTGTAGTCTGCCACCACTTTTGCTCGTAGGTGTGTTGCATTG
The DNA here is from genome assembly GCA_963921515.1 of Calotriton arnoldi. Taxonomy (NCBI): domain Eukaryota; kingdom Metazoa; phylum Chordata; class Amphibia; order Caudata; family Salamandridae; genus Calotriton; species Calotriton arnoldi. Next base: position 323,867 of record CAWUFW010011134.1, on the reverse strand, counting down.
TGTCAGTTGAACTCCCTCCTTTAAGAACTCCACTGCCTCATGTGATAGGTTTAGAACTACCCTTCCCCCAAAGCCTGAGGAGTCTGTTGACCCACCCTACCCATTATCAAACCTGTAGTTGACAACTAGTGTTCCAGCCTCTTGTCTGATGACTCTTAGGAGTTTCTTATGTCTAGGTTGGGTGCATGGTTGCGTCTCCCTCCTGCCTCCACCAGCACGATTTCTTCTCAGCAGATTTGATCTCTAGCAAGCCCTCCAGTCCCCCAGCATTTCCCAGGTTGATGGTGTTCCCGCAGTCTCAACACTGTCCCTGTGTCTGGGAGCCTCCTCATCGCTCCCCATCCCAGTCTCTGCAGTGCAACATGCCTATTTCCACCCGTTGGCGGAACTCCGCGGAATCTCGTGGAGTTTTTATGTAACTTTACAGAATTCAGCCAGTCAAACTCTGCGAGTTTCGCTGACCCCTAGTAATGTCTTCATTTAGTATGTGCGCCTCTAGGAAAATGGGGTTCCCACAGCTGCACGTTGTTAACTCATGAGCAAGATTTATGCTGCAGATAAGCGATAGGAATTCAGGGAAGAAATTCTTGAATGTCCATGATGTATACAGTTGTTTGTGAATACTAGATTGGCAAATATAGTACAACTAAGCCTCGATTTGCCACCAGCACCTATAAAACCCTGCAATCAAATAAGATATGGAATAAATTTGTAACTTTTCAGATTCAGAGTCCGCAATGTCTATGTTTAAAGTAGACTTGAGCCCATGCCCTAATAAGTGAATCTAATCAGAGATGCCGATAGTGAAAGCTAATGTACTTGCACTTCCACTCTGGACATCTCGAGCACTCACAAGTACATACATTTTGTTTGCTGTCATATGAATATATAAGTACAGATAATTATAGAGTGAAACTGGGGAGCAAGTCAGTGCTGAATGAGTGTTGGGGCCCAAGGAACGATATTTGCTTACATCATGGGTACTCACAAACATTTTCCTAGTGGCCATAGAACATGATCTGTAGTGGGGCCGAGTGCTGCGTTGATACCAGCAATGTAGGAGTGGTATTGGGTGGGTGTAGAGAGAGCTAAGCATACACATGGTGTGAGCCGTGAGTTGTGGGGTTATTTTGAGTGTTTCATTTCATACTGCCTTCGAAATAAAAGAGAGACATAGATTTGACAATACTGTGCTATACTGTATCTGAGATGCAATCCCTCTATCAGATGCTGGAGTAAGCCTTCTCTGCTTGCTATTTCTATCTTTGGTGAGTTAAGTGTACAAAGGAAGTTACTTGACTATTGGATTGGAATGAAATAGAATCTTTGGCCTCACAATCTCCTTATGCTTCTAGTCTCATATCTTATAAGTATTAGCAGTACTTAGAAACAAGTTCAGTTAAGGTAGTGAATGCGATAAAAATTCCATGACAAAGACCCCCCCAACAAGGTATGCAATCTACTGAGGTGGGCAGACACAAGCACTGAACCTCCACCACTTGACATGGTACAGTGAGAAAGTTTTAGCCATGACACTAGTAGACTTGATGTTTAATCCTGCCTTTATCACATAGCCAAAATATGCTAATTGTGATCTCTGTATTAAACATTTGGACAGGTTCCCCAAGACATTGGCATTTCTTAGATGAGAGTAGTGCCTGAGCCTCGCCATTGGAGCCATTCACACCCCAATCATTGTTTAATGAGCCAGATGGAAACAATGCAGCCACAAGACGAGTTTTTATATCACTCAGGTCTACCCTTGTGACAAATTATCAGCTCTTGGGCAATCATCTTTTGAACATATTTCCTTGCTGTTTTTTCAAAGATAGAATGGACTTAAATTAAACTAAACACTGGTAGTATGTGATAAGACAGCACAACTGTAACCCACCAATTATTTGATTTTTTCCATGAACACTCAGTCTCATAGTCCACTCATAAAATGTGGTATAGTGAGAAAGTTATGGACCTTGAAATAAGGAACCCTACACTGTTGTGTTGGTACTCCTGCTTAGGCCTGGGCGGAGCTCGCAGAGTTTCACTCTGTGGAATTTTGCAGAGTTCCACGAGCGAGCGAAGTATTGCACACTTGTCAGTGTTATATGTTCTTTGACTACAATGATCTCAACTGTCTTACCCGTCCCTTAGCACAAACCATGGCAGCACTTTGTGATGCTCCTCCCAGCAATTACATCCACCTCAGGTAGCACATTCATGGTGGTCATTAAAGAACACACTGTGAACCTCTTGCCTTGCCTTATAACAGCACTCCAAGACTCCATGGGGGACAGCAACGCTTAGCATCTACAAGTGAAGAGCACGGCAACAGGCGAGATGGATACCTGGAGCTGTAACGTGCCATGAAAAGCAACACAAGCATTTGTAGGGAGGTAAAGAGGCAATAAAATCAACCAAACATCATATGGTGGAATATCAGATTTAAAAAGAATAAATATAGGTTCATATGCAAGTGGAAACTCATCCCGCACAGCCTCAGTCACCATCGGGCCTGTAACAGTTCACAGCACAGGGGGCAAGCAACTAATAGCTGTATGAACAACAAAAAAAGTAAAACACAAGCCACTAATGGAAAGTTACGCTGTTCAGCTATTACCTGCCCATACCAGATTTGCTGATGCTGACATCAGTGGGCTGTACTACTCACCACACCAGGCACAAACACAGTATTACACAAAAATACACATACCATGCCCTGTTGCGACCCAACAGTGCAACGGAAGATCACAGGCATCCTAGCTGGGCTGAGAGACTGACAGAGATCTGGTTACCTCCAAAGTCTGGCCTCAGGCAGATGCCACATCCCTTGAACAGCCTGTTTACTGTCTCCTTCCCATAAGGCATTTTGCTGGGCTCATTGACACTGCAGGGGGTGAGAGAAAGGGGCAAGGGTCAATAATGAAACGCACACCTGGAGCACCATAAACAACAGCAACAAATCTCCACTCCTGTTCCCTTGAACCGCAGTCCCAAGGCAACCACAGAGACCCGCTCACATCTGCGCGCAGCAGTCCAGGCCACCATAATGGGAAATCACAAGATTCCGAAACACTCTTGCTCCAGAGCTGTCCACATTCTTGGGTTAGGGGGGGCCAAATTGCTCCTACGAGTGGCAGGGGAAGATTCAAGGGAAGCAAGCCTGGGTGATCTTGCACACACCCGTGGCCACCGCTTGCCTGGCAAACAATTTGGTTTCCCTTGCAAACAAAGCAGGCGGCGCACAGACTCTTCCAAGCAGCAGCATGGTCACATCCCTCAACATGTTAAGGGAGCACGTTAAGTTAGGGGTTGGAGATAAACTTCGCTAGGCAGCTGTAGGTGGAGATTTTGCCAAACTCTGAGCTCCAAGCAGGGTGCCAAATGGTCAAATCTCTGTGAACCACGTCGGTGGAGTGGAGTTTGACACCCACCCCTACTCCTGCTTCATCAAATTTTTTATCACGGTCATATCATGTCCTCCCTATGCCTTTGTCCCCTCAATTGCTTATTATTTGATACAGGTGGGCAAGTCACTGAAAGCGTGAGTCAACCTCGAGCCAGATGCCTGCCTCTGGATTAACTCAAGGGTCTCTTGGATTCTTAAGCCAAAAGTGAGAGCACTTTTCTTGTGGTTTCTGTTTGACACCCACACTGTAATCTCACACACCAAGAATTAAAGATAAAGCATTAACTTTTGATGAAAAATGAGAGGAGGAAAGGACGACCCATGTAGTGGTTGAAGTACAGAGAACCGGGGATCAATCACAGTTTCCCAACTTGACCAAATTGTTGATCCTTGCCAATTATTTAATTTCGCCTTGCCTCCTTTTTCTTTGTTTTTACATCTGAGAGCACCTTGAAATACATGTTTTTGGTATGTGTGCTGTACAAAACCGTTTCTTGGGTTTCATTTTGTTTCACTTAATGGACTATCATGGTGTTCCGGGTATAATAGTGCACATCGTTAGAGGTAGGGCCAAGGCATACATTTTTCTAAGTTCACATTTGAAAACTACCATTTCAAATAAATACCACTTCAATGCTGCAGTGATATATTCTGATGAACTACGGTGAAAAACTTCCACTTGTTAGAAAAACATACTTTTTTGAATTTTAAAGAGACATTATCATATTTTAAAAGTTTGTTTCAAGATGTTTTGAACATGAAGGTGTTCCTAAAGATAAGTGGAGCAGAACACCTTCTGTGATTCTTTGGTTAATGTGTAAATAAATGCCTGCCCGTTTACTGAACATTTTTCTAGTACTTAATCTGGCCATACAATGAGTATCCCTGATTTACAGGAAGAAGGTTCTAAGGGCTGAAGATCATGCTTCTTGAAGATATGTGTCTTCCCTTGCTTCCTGAATTGCTGGAGATGGCAAGTAGTGTGGTGATTGGGGATACTGTTTCAGATCTTGGATGCATTAAAGTAGAAAGCCAGCTTTTAGTTTTTGTCCTTCTTAGATCTTTTGATCTCATGTCTGGTGATATCCTGGGTTCTGCTGACTACCAGAGGTGCCCTACACAAAAAAGTATCCCATATAAAACATATTTATTGTGAGGAAAGCTTCAACCTCTATTTAAGCACCTTGCTGGCAAAGAAAAAACGAAATAGTTTTTTCTATGTTAGACCCTCACCCACTCTGGTAGTGGCATGCTTCATCATCGGGTCTCATTCTGGTACCTACAAATCAGAATGGGCTCAATCATATTCCATTGAGCACTTTGAATATTTTTTAGCCAGGATCTTAAAAATATATAAATACCTCAAACAACCAAGGTATCCCATTATTTACTGTTGTTTGGGTATGGTTAAAAGATATCTTATAAGGGGGTAGGGATATAATGGTCCTTTTACCTTAAAAATGTCTACATGTTTCAACCCATAAACTAGAGGCCACTTGGATCCAGGGCTTACATCACGACACACAAATCACTTAGCCCCGATGTTTGTTTTCAATCACTCATACCATGTAACACACTCATGCATGCATAAGGGGTTACTACTCGCCTAAGGTACGCTTCATTGGTGTCTTGATTCCTGTATTGGAATAAAAACATATATCACAGAAATGGTTGAGTGATGGCATGGTAAAATACTTTCACCCATAGCATAGACAATTGCCATTTTGATTGCATCATGTTTAGTGCTGAAAACACACATCTCAGGTTTGCATGCACTCATGCAATGAAAAGAAATTAATGTACACTGTCACCAGATATGAAGTATGTTTAGCTTTTACACTCATTTGCAGTCATTTTTCTTGCATCGTGCTTCGTGATTAAAAACATATAGTTTAGGTCTTACATGCACTCAGGCACTAGCACTTTCCTGTGTGATTTTGTAAAGAAGAAGAATCACCAAGACCCTAAGGGGCAAATTTTCAAAGAGTTTGTGCTGGCGCTCGCGTGACGCAAAGCGGCGCAAAACCTCGCACACATTTTCAGATAGGCGCAAGTAAGTATTTTAAAGTTAGCGTGACGCAGAAACGGTTTTGTGTCTCTCTGCGCCAAAGTCGATTTAATGTATGCAGAGTGGGTGTGTCAGGGCATTACCACGCATTACCCACGCAAAAAGCTCCAAAACCCTGTAGGCACAGGTATTTACAAGAGTCACGCAAAGTGACGCGAAGCAGCGCAGAAAAGATTAGCGCGCAAAAAATAGCGCAGGTACAAAACAGGCGCAAAAATAGCTGGAACCATTTACTGGGAGATCTCCCAGCATAAGCACAACAAGGGGAAGATTTACAAAAAAGTCGCGCAACACAGCGCAGCTCCCCGCGAGGCTGCGCTGCGTTGCGCGACAGGGAGGGAGCAGGAGAGCGCCATATCTTCAAAGATATGGCTATCTCCTCCCCTTTCCCTTGCGCCGGCACTGATTACAGCTGCCGTGCGCCATGCACACACCTTAGCGCCGCAGCGCTAGGGTGTGTGCATGAGTCCAGCATAGGTTTTGTACAGGAAGGGTACCCTTCCTGTACAAACTACTATGCTCGACACAAGGGAAAGCTTTTCCCACATTGCATACGTGCTGCACAGTGCAGCACGCATGGAAAGTCGGAAAAGCACAGAGAAATGTAAGCATTTCTCCTGTTAGCGCCTCCTTTGAAGGGGCGTTAACTTTTGGCGCAAAACCATGTTTACAAATCTTTGTAAATATGGTTCTGTGTCAAAAGGCATGGGTGGTTGCATGGGAACGCCCATGTACCACCCATGTAACGCCCCCTCGGCGCAAAGTAATGGAAAGCAGTGCTTTGCGCTGCTTTGCGCTACTTACAGGGTTCTTTTCAGCACAAAACAAGTTTTGCTCTGGAAAGAAAATAGGAAGAAAAAAAGAAATTGCGCTAGTTTGCGTCACTTTTGTGGCGCTAAACCAGCTCAAAAGGTATGAAAATCTCCCCCCAAATATCTATTGGCTGTGGCAACCGTGGAGATTGTTATTGTCCGTCACCATCAGCGGATAGTTGCCTTGGCGTAAAAGAAAACACAGAGGAAGGAAAGAATCTACAAGCAGAGAATATCACTCATCCACATGGAGATACTGGTAGCAGGATCCTCTTCTGACTGCTGCATTACAGGAATGGGTTGTGGGGCAAGGTTCTCTGCCAATTCTTGTGTTTGGACCTCCACCAAAATACGTTGCATCCTTTTGCGGTGTTTTGGGATTTTTTTTTAAAGGATGTGCCCGACGCACATACGTTTTGCGCTGCGACGCAAGACTATTTTTGCGCAAGCGCTACTTCACGACGTCTCATGTTGTAAACATAACGCAGCGCTATTTACTTTCACGCACATAGCGCAGCGCTAAGGTTTTTTGGCGCAGCGCCAATTCTACTCGACCTTTGAAAATCTGCCCCTAAGTGTCATGATTCAAGAACTGTTGCCACTCAATACATAGCAAAGTCATAAGTGGACCAATAGCTCCATGCACTGCAGGTCATAATACATGAGGACACAGTATATGAACTCTTAAACAAGAACTTACCCACTAGGGAATCCTTTATAGCCACATGGGAGGATGGGGAGCATGCCCCTGTAGTCACACTATAATTATCATAAATTATGACAACACAAGGGGCTGAGCGGCTATAACCAAAGACGAAGTAACTTACTTCAGCAATGGAAATTGATCCAACAGAACCCTTACAAGGAAAAATACCAAAATTGGTTGAAGAGGACAGGTTGCCAGGTATTGATTGGCCCCCCTTACCAGGCGAAAATTTGCCATCACACTGGCACTACTAGGGTTTGGCTACTTACTGTGTTAAGCTTACTTCAAAAAGGTGTAAAATGATGAACCACCCAAGGCATTATTTGAAGAAATGTTACCAAATAAATAATTTTACAGCACAATGGGCCAGATGTATCAAAAAAGCATTTTCCGATTTCCAAATAGCGATTTTTACAGAACCGCTATTTGGGACTCCCAAAATGCTATGTATGTAGGAATCGCAAAGAATTTTGTGATTCCTTATTATTACCCAATAGCGAGCCGGTAAATAGCGAATCACTATTAGGTAATATGACTCCATTTGTTCCTATGGACCAAAAGGCCCATAGGTGCGAATGGTTTTGCATTAGCTAATTTGCGATTCTCTAACTGGTAATCGCAAATTAGCGGATGCAAATCCAAGGGTGCCTGGGGGCCTAAGGCACCCCCAAAATTTAAATTGTGCACATGTAAAGTGCACACATGCACTAGGGGCATGTGTGCGCAACATAGCACTTTGAAAAATGCATTTTTGTGCATTTTTCAAAATTCGCACATGGTTACCATCAACTTTAAGTTGATGGTAATTAGCATTTCCTGAATACACAGTTCGCATTTCGGGAAGGCATCTTACATATGCATTAGGGATTTGCAAATTGTGATTCCCTGTTGCATTCGCAAATTAAGTAATCGCAAAAATTTGCGATTACATAAATTGCAAATCCAAAATCCTTTCATACATAAGGAAAGGCCATTTTGCATTCAGTAAACAGCCAAATTTTGCGATTCGCACCGTTTGCGAATGCAAAATGCTTTCATACATCTGGCCCAATGTCTCAAAACTGTGGGTAGAAGGCCATAGAACTTACGGAATATTCCAAAACGTCAAGGTCTGGCAAAGTGCATCAGTATTTCACAACATAAGCAAACCATGTTTGAGACTTAAAGGGATTATTATCTGTTTCTTTAGTGAGAAATTAAAGTGCTGTAGGCAAAATTAAAAAATTCACAAGTTTTTGAAGTTGTGAAGTTTCCTTACTTGCCATAACTTTGCATTGGGTGGGGGTATGGCCAGCCAAGATGGCTGGCTAGACGTGCCCTACCATAGCTTCCACTGTTGAAATAAGAATCCTGCCTAATACTGCATTCCTACAGATTCAGCACCCCTAATTCCAGTAGCATTTGATTCCCTACTGGTCTGAGCAGTGGTGCATCCCACTGGAGGGCTCATTGGTGCCGAAAAGAAAGTGTACTTGCCACCATGCCGGGGCTTGAGGCGTGGCAGCCTTCACTGATGAGACATCCCTGTAATTGGAGGAAACAGAGGCTGTGAGGTACCGTTGATACCCCTGTACGGAGTGATCTGCCCTAGGGCATTGGCGGTGCCCCAGGGATCCCTATCCTGGCCCTAAGATATGGTGAGCGGTGGTGAAAAGGACTGTACCTATGCGAGTTCACCCACAGAAACCGCTCCCTCAAAATGCTGAGAGGAGGGACTGCAAAAGAGCTGTGGTGGCCTCAAGTGCTATGGGTATTGAGCTCTGAGTCCTGCCGGTGAGCAGGCAAAGGCGGCAGAGAGCATGAGAATGGTGTTGGCATGACAAATACCACCTGGCCGGCACCTGTGATGGTCAGCCACGGTCTACTGAGCCCTGCCATGCCTTTGTGGGAGGCGCTGGAAATCCTGCCCTTTTGTGAAGGTGGCGGTATAGCTGGGCCAAGGGATAGGGCTGTCCAGCAGGCGTGAATACGGCAGGATTTACTCCACGCGCAAATCACTGCCCACTCTTGACTAATCCAATGGACACGGCTTGACGCTCGCGCTATACAGCCGCCTTCACAAAAGTCTCTCAACCCAGGGATGCATTCCACGCATAATTCACTGCCTGTTCTTGACTAATCCATGGGACGTGGCTTGATGCTCGCGCAATACCGCCGCTTTCACATTAGCCTCTCGACCCATTGGTCTTTCTCCCTCCGGACCCACTTTTTTCAAGGGGCTCCCTTCCATCAGCTGTACATCTACACTGTTTCCTAACTACTTGTAACCTGGTCCTGATGATGGCCTAACATTGTATACAGGCCAAAATCCGTCGACTTTTGCAGCAAAATTACGGCGTCTTTCTCGTGATTGCCCATTTAAATTACCTTGTATTATTTGCATTCATTGTTTGGGCAATACTACAAACCCACCTTGTATATAAAATTTGTTTTGTTTGCGCCCCTTGTCCGCTGTACGTACTTTCCTCATGTGTCACTTGCGCCGTTTACCATTTTACGAGCACTTGTGCACAGTATAACACAGTTTACATGCCATTCAATGTAACACAGTGGCTTGTTTGTCTTTAAATATATGACGAAATATATACAAAAGTCTCTCTATGTTTCTGCAAATTATTGTCTCCCTGTTCTCCCTTTCATGCTCACAGCAATTAATTGTGCTCCCTTAGAAATTGCCTCACAAATAATACCCTCTGAGACATTGTTGGATGTTACACACCTTTACCCTGGTCTCTACTGGGTTTATGGGCTACCTACTGTACTTCGTTACTGTGTACAACTATCTTGAAGGCAAACGGATGTGGGGTGAGACACAGTGACTTATGCAACAACCCACCATCCTCCTGAACGGATCCCTCGAATACTGTGGACAAGGAGCCTCTGGGAAATATCACGTCTGAACGGACGACAGGTGCTGTGATGGATAGGTTCTGGCCAACAGTACCTACGTCGGAATACAAGAAAGGCCTTACTCTGTGAGACCAACTGGATGGGGCAGACAGGCCTGCCGGCACAGTCTGGCTCCTCCACTGGTGGCTTTGAAAGTGAAATCTGTCACTGGTACTGGAAACCAAGCTCATGATGGAAAAGGAAAAAGGCAGTAAACCCACACAATCTAGCAAAATTGATCAATACACTGTCCCAGGTCACCGACCCCAGGGTCAGATGCAGGGAGAATGATCTGGCCCAGACCCGGGGGCTTAGTCGCTGGCTACTGCTGAGATCCTAATGGCCATACAGGGTATCAGGACTGCACTAGAGATTAAGATGGACACTTAGCTATTGATGTAACCATCTGCGTTTAGACCTTCGGAAAGCGCCCGAACATGTCACAGGCATTGAAGATGACATTACCACCCTAAAAACAAAAGTCAAGTCCCTTTGAGCCACAGTGGCTGAGCTCAGGAGCAGTGCGTTGCAAATGGTAGATCGCATTGAAGATGCAGAGGGGCGATCCAGAAGAAATAACATTCGCCTCATAGGTTTTCTGGAACAGGAGGAGGGCCCTTCTGCAGAGTTGTTATTAGAGGACTAGATAGTAAATACACTCAATCCTAAATGCATCTCCATATTGTTTAGGGTTGAATGGGCACACCAAGCCCTGGGGGGAGCCTCAACCAGGTGCTCCCCCTGCTACTTAGTAGCTCACCTGTTCAACTACAGGGATCGAGAGTTGATACTTCAGCATGTGCGCACCCATAGCCCCCCACGATTCAAAGACAAAACAATACTCATCTCCCCTTATTACATACGAAGGGTTCAAGACCTACATCAAAACTTTGTGCTGGTTAAAAATCTACTACAAGAACACAACATCAAGTATAGTCTCATGTTTCCAGCCAAGCTTAGAGTTCAACACAATGGTAAGGTCTAATTTTCCGAATTACCCCAGGCGGTGGCAGACTGCTTTGACACTTTGGGCTTGGCTCACAAACATTGGATCCCCGAATGGCATGAACCACAACGACAAGGAGTACACTGTTCCAATAGAAATAAAGTGCAGCAGAAGGACCATCTCCAGAGATCCACTATGGTGGGAAGTGGACGCATAGTTGCCTGCCCTGATGGGACATTACATAATGCGATGGCGGACTCAGAAACTCAAAATTCCTTTTCCCAACTACGAACAGTTTGGGACACTCTTAGCGATAGCACTATGCAGGGTGATTGTGTGTGCTTCGGTTCTGGATAATGAACTGGTCATGACTGGCAGGTAACAACAAATTCTCAAAATTTTACATGATTCCTGCTCCGCTTTACACGTGGGAGGATCCGGATAACATTGGGCATCTTGGACCACCATTTTACCTGTAATTCATTGCACTGAGCCTGTGTGACACATTACCATCAGATGTCATAGTTTACTCCACGAGTGGAAGTGTCTGGGGGGCTACACCTCCTCTAAATCACTGAGGACCACACCCTGCAACTGATGGTGTGTGGAGGTATAGACATCTCAGACAGTACCTACAGCTAAGATTGTTTTATGGAGTTTACTTGGGTTTAAGGCAGGAGGGAGAGTGGGATTAGGGACCCTGTTGGCCACGGTTTGGGTCAGGGGATTCTGTTAGTTCTGCCTATGGGAGGGACTGTGGAGGGAACTGGGGGGGCTAAGTTACAGCTAGTATTTTTGCTGTTGAATGGTGTTGGCTTGCACTTTTGGTTGGCATGACACACAAAAATGCAGTCTAATACCGGACGTTAGGAGACTCAGTTGTATTACTAGAGTGCACTACGGTAGACAGAGGGACCCAATATAATTTCCTCACTTGGAATGTGAGAGGACTAAATAAACCTGAAAAAGAAACAGGATATAACCATACCTCAGGAGCTACAGGGTGATGGTGGCCTTTCATCAGGAGACGCATGTGTGGGGGTATTGCATAAATACTTGAAAAGAAGGTGGCATGGTCAGATTTACACTACATCCTTTTTTTTTTTTTTGTCCTCATTGCGCAATAACTGAATGGAGTATATTCAATAGCAAGCTTACCACGTTAGGGGAGCCTTTGTACCATACTGTACCGACTTCGGAGCTTTCCCATCTCACACAGCTTGATTTAGCTTCACGTATGAGAGTGTTCTATTGGACACCAGGCATCCCCTACGCATCTTGCCTACTCGTTTCTTACAGGGAGTCGAAAACTGTACCAACCTCTCCCATCACTTTATTGCAGCAGCGCTTAATCATTGGACTTCCATCGATCTTAGTTATAGCCCATTATCTGTCCAATACTGTTCCCACATATCCCAAAAATGTAATCTCTTGCTATGTGTACCAGCCCTATCTAGAGTATTTATCCTAAGCACTGAATTCAACCATTCTTCCTGAGTAGGCACTGCTGGACTAACCCATTTAATACAAATCTCCGCCTGGCCAATAATACTAATAAAAAGAGCAGATTTCTTTGTTTTTTAATTAAATTAAATCCTAACCTGTCTTCCGTAACCACATCCACTCCAAACATAACTAATTGTCGCTTACCTGTATTTCTTGATGAAATACTTCTGAAAGGATCTTACCCACCGCTTCCCAGAAGCTCTGTAATTGGGGGCACTGCCAAAACATATGGATATCATCCGCTCGTTCCTCGTCGCATTTCGGACACCGTCTCACACCTCTGCTTCTCAATTTAGACAACTTCTTTGGCGTCCAATATGCTCTATGCAGGGTGAATAGATAATTTTTCCTGAGTGGTGCAGATTTAATGACATAGCCACAAGTAGCTGCAGATACTTGCCATAATAATGATACATCCAGATATGGCACCGCCTTCCCCCAGATCTCGATGGGTAAGGTGAAATCCTCCCGTCCTTCAGAAATAAGCGTCCAATACCAGTATGCTACTTCTTTCCTGAAAGATTCCCCTTGGATCTTAAACTCCAACTCTGGGTTTCCTTCACCTTCCTCTCTCAAAGATTTTGCCCAGCTAGTCAATTGATAAAATTTAAACTTAGACAAAGCTCCTTTGGTCAATACAGTTAAAAAGTCCCAGTCGACTATTGTGGATCCTGTTAAGATCTGTCCCCATTCCACTATTCTTTCATCTCTTAAAGGAGCAGATAATAAGTCCTTTACACATTCCGGCGTTCCTGGTGAGTCCCAGATTGGAGCATGTTGACTATAATAAGGAATCTTCCACAAACGCCTTAACTGGACCCACAGTCTGACTGCCGAGTCCAGAACCTTTAATTTTACTTTCTTGAAGAATTTTGTATGGCCAAATTTGTACAGAAAATGACTTCCTTCTGGGCCTGTCATAGCTTGCATATATCGTGGAAAAAAACAGTAATCCTTAAATAACACTCTGAAGTTTTTGAAATGAAAAGCCCTATAATATTGGAGCAGGTCTGGGCTGGCTATACCACCCTGTTCTTTCTTCATCCTTAGTTTCTTCCAGGAAATTCTAACCCCTCTCGAAGCCCAGATGAAACTACTAATATCTCCCTGCATTCTATTAATCCACTCTTTTTTAAATTCCAGGGGTATCATATTAAAAATATATGTGAATTTAGGTAGTATCATCATCTTGACTAAATTGGAGCGACCCAAAAATGAGAGAGGGAGACTCCTCCATGCATTAAGGAGTTTTTTTGACTCTGTTTGAACTTTATTAAAGTTTACTTGCGCGATCTTCTTCACCTCTCCCACAATCTGAATGCCCAAATATCTGATTTGTTGTTTTACCAAAGGATCATTATATTGAGTATTCCAGCCCATAACCTCAGTCTTCTGCTGATTTATTTGATAACTGGAAACTTTGCCAAAATGTTCCATCATCTCTATTATTCTTGGGAGTGAAAGGGTCAGGTCATTTGTAAATACAATTAAATCGTCTGCATAAAGTGCGACCTCCTTCACCCAATTCCCGAAGCTGAAAGGGGATATATGGGGGTTTGCCCTTAAGGCATTGGCTAAGGGCTCTATATATAAATTAAATAGCAGAGGTGAGAGAGGACACCCTTGCCTGGTGCCCCTGCTGATGCTTATCTTGTCTGTAAGGGACCCATTAACTAACACACGAGACGATGGGGATTTGTATAGTAATCTTACTGCTCTTGCAAAATTGCTCCCCAAATTAAGGGCATCTAATATTTTATGTAAAAAACCCCAGCTAAGCCTGTCGAATGCCTTAGCGGCATCAAAAGTGATTATCGACAGAGGGAGCTTTTTTTCCACCTCCAGATCTATTGCCCCTATTAACTCGTGTGTGAGCTCATGAATCTGTCTGCCTCTTATGAAGCCTTTTTGATCCTCGTGGATTAAACTCCCTGCCCTCTTCCCGAGTCTTGTTGTCAACAGTTGAGTGAAGATCTTATAGTCACTGTTTAGCATTGAAATGGGTCTATATGACTCACATCGCTTGGGATCCTTCCCAGGCTTTAATATAATACATATAATTGCCTCATCCCAAGATTTTGGAGGTTCCTGGCCCCTTAGAAATATGTCGTTAAATAAAATAGTGAGCTCAGGCACCAGTTCCTCCTTCAATGCTTTGTATATTTTGTTTGGCAAGGCGTCAGGACCTGCTGCCTTCGCTTTTTTTAAACCCTTTATCGCCTCGGTAACTTCTACTTCCGTTATCTCGGCATTTCGCTCTTTTCTATACTCTTCTGACAGGGTCTGTTTAGTCCATAATTTAAGGTAGTCCTCTATAAGATCTTCACTAGGTTGAGTGTTCTCCGAATATAAATCCTTAAAAAAACTATGAAAGGCATTTCTAATGTCTGTCTCTTCTATGGTAGGGTGTACCCTATTTTCCTCAAGGATACATGCGATCTTATTTCGACTTTGTTCCATCTTGGCTTTCCATGCTAACAGCTTGCCAGACCCTTCCCCATCTTGGTAATGAGAAAGCTTACTTGCCTCCCATTTTTGTTTTTATTCTAATATCTAAAATATTGGAGAGCTCTCTTTTCTTATCATTTAGTTCCCCTGTAAGTACTTCTTTTTTATCTGTCAAGTTTTCTTCCCATATTCTCCTTTCTAACAACTGTATTTTTTCCTCTAGGCTCCCAATCTCCTTTTTACATAGTTTATTTCTATGGGCAGCTAAACTAATCAGTTTCCCCCTAAGTACCGCTTTATATGCATCCCACCTAACCTGACGAGAGGTCTCATCAGAATTTGACCAAAAGAAAGATTTAGTGTCCCTTCTCAGGTCTTCTATTATCTGGGGGTCCAAAAGCAAGGTCCTATCTAATGTCCATCTAGATTGAATCTGTAGACCCTGTATCTCCATCCCCATCATTACTGCTGAATGGTCTGAAAAATGAGCTGGGAGGTGTTCCACTTTCCTTACATTTGCACCTAATGACTTGTCAATTAGGAAGTAGTCGATCCTTGAAGAATGACCTAGTTTTTTGTTTTTAAAGGTGAACATTTGGGATTTTAGGCCCCTTTCTCTCCATATATCAGTCAGACCAAGATCCTCTTGATATAACTTCAACCAACTCCTCATTTTGGGTAGCGTAAAGGTTTTACTTGGTGGGTACCTATCTTTCTTGGGATCAATTAGTATATTAAAATCACCCCCCAAAATAATTTGACCCGGGGTGTCCAAAAGATGTAAATATAGGGCCTGCATTGCCGAGGGGTCATCTACGTTAGGACCATAGTATCCTGCAATTGCCAATACTTTACCATTCATTCGTATGTTTGCTATGACCCACCTCCCATTTGTATCTATCTTAGATGACTCTATAGTCACATTTGCTGATCTTTTAAAGAGAATAATTACCCCCTTAATACAACATGCCTGGTCAGTGCATATGTAAGATTCTACCCAACTATGCTTTTTCAAAATGTCACCCCATTCTGCCTTTAAGAGATGGGTCTCTTGAAGAATTATTATATCGCCCTTTATACATCTTAGATATTCTAGGATTCTTTGTCTTCTAGCTCTGACCCGCAGACCGTTCACATTCCAAGTTAGAACGTTAACTCCCATGTTTTATAAAATGTGTTTTTTTTGTTTGTTTTTTTATCCATGTCTTGCGCAAATCGGACCAATATTTTTTTGTTTTTTTCCCCATATGCTCCCCCACCTTTAGTGCACTTTATTTTACGTGAGTTATTTACTGCCCCTCTTCCCTCCCTTGCCCACCCAAGGAGAACCCTCCCTTTTTCATTTTGGTGAGTCAGTCCCGCCGATTTGAGTGCCCTACTCTATAGGCATTTTATCCTTTTTATGTTTTTTGTGCTTTGATCCTACTTATTAAGGACTCTACCTCCTTTGTCTCCCTCAGATTGAGCATCTGATTATTCCACATTATTCTCAGCGATGCCGGAAATCTCATTTGTACTGAAGCTCCCAAGGATTTCAACTCCTGCATATATGGACCAAGTTCCCATTGACGGTCCTGGGTCGCCTTCGATATATCTGATCTTATTCGAAAGGACCAATCATTCTTTTTATAGAATCCTGCTCTTATCGCCTCACCCAGTATTTTTTCCTTAAGTGTATAAGTTCTAAAATTGATTAGGATCTTCCTCGGGTTCTTTTTCTATTCCTACTTTTCCCAAACGGATCTCTATGTATCCTTTGGATGTCTTCATAAAGAGCCTTAGTTTCACTCCAGGGGAAGAATTCTTTCAACAAGTCCACCACAAAGATTTTTATGTCTTCCCCTTCTAGACCTTCCGGGACATTTAAGAGTCTCAGGTTGTTTCGTCTTGAATGATTTTCCAAAGTCTCCATCTTCCCTCTTAGCTCTTTCTCATTTGCCTGCAGGACTCTTATTTCCTCTTTGTTAGCCTCTACACTTTTCCCCAACTCTTCCACCGGGGCCTCCACTGTGCTAATTCTCTCCATAATCGTATTGATCTTGGTTTCTAGGACCTCACATACCCCCTGTATTCAGAGCTGGTTTTTCTCGGAAGTGGCAAAATTTGCTCTCATCTTAGAGATCAATAGCTCAATTAAACTGTCTGTACTTTTAACTCCTTTTACCCCTTTAGATTCTAATACATGAGGCTCTTCACCCACCCCAGGCACTAGCTGGCTCATCGGGCTAGTATTAGCATCTTCCCCCGTACTTTTATCAAATTCAAGCCTCTCAAATCTATTAGCACTAAGCAGGATGCCTGTTGCGGGGTCGTCTTCCGCCATTATAACTTTTTGTCCACTTTCAGTGTGTTCAGTGTGTTCAGCCCTATGCAGCCCTATGCAGTGTGTCCTCTTTTGGAATAGATTGTTTGACTTTAAAATAGGATCTAAGTGAGGGAGTGATTTTTACTTTGGTGGATACAGCCCTCGTTCGAGCTGATGTTGTGATAGACTCCAGGATTTGTGGAGGAGAGACCACTTTATTGTTTTTTTTTCTTTTCCACTCTGATTCACTGCAATAGTTAAGCTCCGCGGGTGTTCTACAACTTTTATTAGATTATCTGGTAGATTTATACTTCTCAGGCAGTATCTTAAACCTCTACTCACAGGAGCCTCCCGTAACTGTTCAGTGGGGGTATCAGTAAGTATACACTTCTCCTGACCCCTGCCTTTACGCACTAGAGTCTGAGATTTTCCTGGGCCTCCCCCTTAGCCGCCTCACTTACCCTATTTGCTCGTATTAAGGGTCTTTGACCTGTTTGCTGTGTTCGCGGGGCTCGCAGAGTTTGCCCTCTCCTATTCTCTGTTGTTGCAGTGGGTGCCGTGATGAGAGCTGCTGGTGCCGCTGTATTGCTCTCTCTGCGGTTGATGCTCGAATTGCTGGGGCTGAGTGATACTGTTCCCCGGAAGGGAACCCTGGCCGCCACCTTCCTGCTTATTCTCAGGACCAAACCTGCTTGGGACCACACCGAGCCATCCCCGAACGCCGAGGCGCTGCTGCTGGAACACTCCGGGACAGCTAGTACATCGGACATTAACGCCCAAACACAAGTCCTGAAAACAGGTCGAAGGAGAAAAGAAGAAAAAAAAAGACCGCCTCAGGTCGCAAGGCGTCTCAATCGCCTCTATCGCCTTACAACGGTGAAAAAAACCGTCACGGACATCACAGGCATCGGGAGACGAAAGACGAAGAAATCCCGTAAGTTAATACATACTTTGGCACATCATTCCTGTATTTTAAGTCGTAGACTGCCTATAGAGATTGGGAGCTCCCGACCAGAGTTCCTATCTGGCCGCCATGTTCTCCCACAGATTTACACTACATCCTACTCTGGGTATGCACGTGGGACCTTGATATGGGTTGCCCCGGGAGTACTCTTCCTAAAATCGTATGTACAGGTAGGCGCAGATGGACGTTATTTCATACTAGTGGGAACACTGAATGGCCATGACTTATGCTTAATAAATGTGCATGCGCCCAACATCAGTGATTGCACGTTCTTTGGTCAGCTATTGGCAACGGCCCAGCCACACCTGGAGTCTGAGGTAATCATGACTGGCAATTTTAATTATGTAAACGATGGAGAGCTGGATTGGTCCCCCCCTCACCGGGCCACAAAGCCCAACATGACATTGGCCCTCGCACAGTTGCGAGTAGGTATGGGACTGATCGATATATGGTGAACACACACCCACATACATGCACATTCATGTTACACCCCGGTGACACACGCACATAGCAGGTTGGACCACTTTTTTATTCAATCCACTGCTTCACATTGTGTACTGGATACGACCTACTTAGAAGGGTACATATCTGATCATTCACCCCAACTGCTAACGTAGTCTTCGCACATCTCCCAAAGATACCACTATGGTGACTCAGCGAAGAGGCCCTCACAGATCCAGTTTTCCTCAACACATTAATGGAGGCCATAGATAATTTTTGGGGACTAATTGGAAAAGCGCAGGAAGCAGGGTTCTAGAGTGGGACGCGATGAAGGTTGTTATTAGAGGATTGTGTCTGACTGCGACGGTGGGTATACGCCAAACATTGGAGTGGGACTTGATGCAGGGAGAGGAGCTACTGAGATCTTTAGAATGGACGATCTCTGACAACCTCGGAGCCCTGGCAGAATGTGATAGGCAGCGGCACCTGGTGTGCATGTTATAGGACCAACTAGATAAACACACCCGCCTAGCTCGCCGCAGGATCCTATAAATAGAAGAACACAGGGCGGGATGCCTATTGGCTCGGCTCATACGGTCGGAGACCTCGTCTCAGGTATCGTACGGGGCACATTGTAATTACCCAGCAGACGATAAATAGGGTCTTTGAGGATCAATTGCGGGGAGTGTATGTGACACCCCATGGTACTGATCTTCAATCCCTTCCTGATAATTTAAAGGGACTCCACATGCCACGTGTTACATCTGAGGACAGAGAGTCTCTGGAGGCACCTTTGACCAAACAAGAATTATTGGGGGCCATGAAATAACTAAAAACATCCAAACCACCTGTGGGAGATGGACTAACAGCAGAGTTCTATAAGGCCTCCTCTGGAAACTTGATAGATAGACTCGGTGTATATGAAGACATGGGAAGAAAGGGGCCTACTGGACACTATGAGGGAAGCTCTCATCGTACTGATCCCGAAACCTGGAAAAGATCCTATGGAGGCGAGCTCGTACCGCCCGCTATCTATGCTGAATGCCGAATTCTCAGTCACGCACTAGCGGACCGATTACTGTCCTACCTGCCACAATTCATACACACTGATCAATCGGGCTTCATCCCCCACTGTAACACCTCATACAATCTCCACCACCTAGCATACGTCCTCCATGCACCCCAGTTAGCAGATGACCTCAATGCACTCTCTTTTTTAAACATAGAGCAGGCGTTTGGTTCAGTCTTCTGGGACTATGTCTGGCAGGTGTTAGATAATGTAAGCCTAGGTCGCAATTATATAAAGTGGGTTTAATTATTGTATGAGCGCCCAGTTGCAAGAGTGCGAACAGGCCAATATGTTTCGGCAGAGATTCTACTGCAGTGCAGCACGTGGCAAGGTGCCCGTTGTCACCCTTGCTTTTTGCCTTGGCGATGGAGCCTCTGGTGTCCCCCCTCAGGTATGTACTTCGTAATTTGGGTGTACTCTTTGGGCATACAGAACACATACTTTCACTCTACACAGATGATGCAATGCTTTACCTGTGTCAACCTGATATATCAGTTCCAATTTCACTAAATGTCATGCAAGAATTCAGTGTCTACTCGGACCTGCAAATTAACAATACCCAGTCAGCACTTGTCTGATAGGTTTGCTGGAGAGATTACCCATTGCGGACCTGCCGGATACAGATATACTGTGGAAGATTAATGCTGTCAAATATTTGGGTATTTATGTCAAGCTAGGGGAGCAGAAGGCCTACGACTTAAAACTAGGGCAGATAATTCATAATCTCTTTCCGTCGATAGAGTTTTGGAACTCACTGGAGCTGTCCCTCACGGGTAAAATAGCCCTTATAAAAATGATAGTCTTAGCCAGATGCTTGTATGTTCTGCAGGGAGCCATGTATGAGGTTCCACGCCAGATCTTTAAGGACCTAGATAGTCTTCTGATACAACCCTTATGGGTGGGGAAAAGGTGCAAAATTGGCCTGGCTACCCTTAAATGGGAATGGGGAAAGGGCGGCATGAAGGTCCCAGACCTAGAGCTCTATTACTTAATGGCCCACCTTCAGCATGCTATCCATTGGTTCGATGATGATGATAACTGGGAGAGATCTCTCATAGTGTGCACACACGATGGGCACCAATTGAGTGCACTGTTGATGAGGGGTGGAAATATCCCTGATTCACTGCCACATCTGATCTGGCTGTTTTGTTGCCTTTGGGAACGGACAGTTTGGCTGGTGTTGCAGCAGATACCCTTCTTTCCGGACCTACATTTATGGATTGTGCGCCCCTTTGTTCTCAGATTGCCCAGACTATGTCAACTGATAAATGGAAAGTGGATGGATCTCTTATGCTCTCCAACCTCTACCCAGGAGGTTGTTTTATAACCATACAGGACACCTCTGAGTCGCTGGGGCTTGGCCAAGGGCAATTTCTACAGTATGCCAAGATAGCAGCTACTGTGAGGCAGCTATGTC
Source organism: Calotriton arnoldi (assembly GCA_963921515.1). Lineage (NCBI taxonomy): Eukaryota > Metazoa > Chordata > Amphibia > Caudata > Salamandridae > Calotriton > Calotriton arnoldi. The sequence goes on along the minus strand of CAWUFW010011134.1, from coordinate 302,890 downwards.
CGTCATTTCCCGAGCCTCCAGAGCCTATGCAAACCGTAGTTACCATACTCTCCCAAGCCAGAGGCCGTAAACACATAACGCAGATATATTGGGCGCTCATTGTGGATTGACGAGTAGTGCCACTCCGATTGGGAAAGACCTGGTAACACTGACTTCTAAGGGCTGGACCAAAATTCTTGAGGCCGTGCGTGGGGTCTCCATAAACACTCGGTTCAAACTGATACAATATAATTATATACACCTCACCTATCTGTACCCAAGGAGATTACACGCTATATACCCTGACAAATCTCCTATGGGCACTAGGTGTGGTTGCGCCAATGCTGACTTTTTTCACATTGTGTTGCGCTGCTCAGTTATCACAATGAACTAGGCAGAGGTGTTCTCCCACATTAAGTCCATCATGGGATGGCAGATCCCTAGTAATATCAAACAATGTCTGGTAGGTCTCATCCCGGAGAAAGCCAAGAAGAAATTAAGCAGACGGTTTGAGGTGCTAGGCATTATAGTGGCCAAGAGACATTTTGCAATAGGCTGGTTGAGTGCTAGGCCCTCTAAAATAAGGGCCTGGAGATACGACTTGCTGGAATGGGCGGGTGCAGACGAGGCCCATATGCGACGGGTGAGACGCGATGAAAGGGTGACAGATGATTTACTCTCTTGGGGGATGATGGCACAGGCACTGGCTGCCCTACTGGATGAAGGCACGACAGATTAAAAGTTTGCTATACTAAAATAGGAATGATGGTTCCTGGAACTGGAAAGTATTCTTTAGTCTCACAGGTCTAGTGAAAAACCCTGCAGACTGGGGTATATCCTCTATGAAATGCATCCATGAAGGTAAACCATCCAGCTCTCATCTCTGATTTTATATTTAGTGAGTGATGTCAAGATGGAAGACTGTGGGGAGCGGGTCGGGGGAGTTTCCTTAAAAGTATTTGTTCCTGTTATGGAAAGTTTGTTATGAGTATGAGAACCTGATGACTGTTGCATTACTCGTATATTTGTTGACCTACCAGTATTTGACACGTGTAGGACTGGATTTGTAATCAGCAGTATGTAGACTATATGGTCCTATGAAGAAACAAATGTGCAACATGTTTATCATGCAAAGATATGTATACAGTCAGACTTGTTAAAAAAAGTGTACTGCAGATGAGTGATGCATTAGATATGGCTTCTTAAGCACTAAAACCCACGAGGCACCCAATTGCAAGTATCCCTTTATTGGTTAAATAAACATGGAAATATTTTTTATTTTATACGGGGAAGTTTAATTTTGGAAATCATTTGGAAATCTGTTCTGTGAGAGAATTGTCCTGATAAATACGTTTTAAAATACTTTTTCCTTGCAGAACCTTGTCTGAAGGCTTGATCACAAAATTGTTCAAATTCTTTAAGGAAACAAAAGCCGCTTGTTGTCCTTTGTCTAAGTTTTTGGCAAAACGATTGTCACTCTACTGCCATAGCATGAGGAGCTCCCGGAGGACCACCTCATGATATGTGTCCACATTGTCATGAGGGGTCACTGGGTATACCTGGATTTGGGCTTGAAATCATTCCTACTTCTTCCATCGATCTTAAAGTCCACTAACAGAGTAAGTCTCTCTCTGACCCCCAGTCCCTTCCCTCTAGTTTGAATTCCCTAAGGGTGTCGTGTGGTTTGTGGACTCATGGTCTGCATTGCTAAGTTAGCTTAGGCCTGGCTGCCATGATGCCTCTTTGCGCACGTTACTTTGTGCCTTTGTTTTTCCAGCCTCTGCTATTTTGGAACTGTCTGCCTTTCACCTTTCTTCCTATTCCCTTTGGGTTTCATCTGCACATCATGTACAAGGTCGAAAAACAATGTCACTTGTTCTTGCTGATCTGGTCAGCCCCTCACACTCAGACATAACACTGAATGCAGCTGCACTGGAGAAATTTGTGTGCTTTTAATATTGTGATTTCACTGTTAGAGACACTTGGAGAAAAACCTTTCCAGAGAGAAGAGCTGTGCTTGTCTGATGATGTAAAACTTGCATCTAGATATTGAGGTATGAGGGTCCGCCTGACAATGCCCAGAGGTCTTCTATTTTTATAATAAACTAGCTACTAGCACGGGGAGGGTGGTATGGTCATTTAGCCCTATATCCACTGCTTTATGAAATGCTTTTCCCGTTTATATTCTATGGAATTGTAACTATGCTTATTGTTTTATTCTTATGCATTATGCTGATAGTACTGGCACGTGTACTGCATCTCAGAGCACGGTAGTTGAAATAAACATTTTAAACTATCCAGTGACTCTTATTATGCACGTTGTGGACATGTATGAGTGAGTTATGAAAGGGTGTTCTTGCTCCTGCGAGTCCTGAGAGAGAGAGACCGTGTTCTGGGTTGTCTAATCATTGGTAGCATTGTTGCTAATGAGACGCTACTGCTAGTCGGGTTGGGATTGTGGGTACTAAGGTGTATTGTTGGCTCACCACTATACTCCAAGGTCCTATTATCCTGTGCATAGCTCTGTGTATGTGCAGAATCCCTACAACATGGTGCCCAACGTGGGGCTGCTTATCTGCGAGACGCTTGAGTAGTTCTTGTGCTTGTCCACAACCCCCTTCACAGACACCTCCGGAGGCGTGTGTGAGGGCGATACCTCCTATATTGACATTTTTATAGGTTCTTTCAAGCTTGAAGTTGTTAAAAAATGTTTTTAAACAAAACCCTATATTGTGCTGAATCATACTAGGTTGTCGAAACTTGTTAGCCTTAAATAACTGTCCAAATTGCGGCACATAGCCGCGCAGCGCTCCGAGCTCACTTGACAGTGTATGGAGTGCCTGACGCGGGTGTCGATTTGATCTTTGTGGTACAAGCAGATCCAGCTTACCACTTTGAGGTGTTTTACTCATGGATCACCTTTCCGGCGGTGGATGGGAATGATAACTTGTTCCATGAATATACAGCCACCGCTGTTCCTAATCACTATAGACCGTATAGGACTCTTGAAGTACCGCTCACGGCATGGCAACACCGTGTTTGGTTTGATGGCGCCCTCCCCCAACGGGTTACCGCGGTTCGTTTAGGCCCCTTGTCGATTGAAGGGGCCACTTGGCCTGTTTTGGCCGGGTATACCCCACATCCGCGTTATATGACGCTAGCAATCGCTGACCTGCGTAATTTACATTCGTCTTTGATACGAGTGCATAGAGCTTTGGTACAGTATGTTACAGGCAACATCCAGGCAGCCCCGCCTGGAGTTGCAGCGCATCCAGCTGGACAGGGCGGTGTAACCATAAGTCCTGTCGTGGTTAATTCGGTGATGGGCAAGCGCCCACAAAATAAGGACGATTTCCCTTATTAGCTTGCAGAGAAATTTGACCAGCTGGAGGCAGTTATTCCAAATACTTCTCCTGTGGAAAAACACAGGATATTGACGATTAGTTTGCCAAAAGACCTAGTTCCCGAGTTGGCAGATTGCAACAACCGGGGTAAGGTATTCGAAGCAGTATATGCGAAGAGTTTCGGCACTCCTTCCATGACGGTTCTCCCCTCTGTGATTAAACGAGTACACGATGAGCATGGCCCTGAGGCGGCTGTGGAATTAGGGATGAGACTGGTGGGAGTGTTCGAGTAGCCGATTTGATCCTTGCGAATGTCAAGGGCGATGCAGTTAACTTCCAAGTAGCTAATGCTTTGGCTTTAGTCCCAGAACCGGACAGGCCACGCGAATTACCGAAAATTATTGCACAGGCTTACAAAACCATTGGCCGTAATAGCCTGGGAGTCAAGCCTTTTGCTAAGACGCAAACACAATCGCAACCACAACCAAAAACTCAGTCTGAGAAAGATGAGAAACCGTTCTTTACTAAAAAGAGCTGGAGGTTGAAAAAACAGGGTAAGCAACAAAAGAAGCCGGGGTCGCGAGGAGCTTCCCCAGTTTCCGTCTCTTCTGAACACACATATGATTTGCGCGATAGAGCGAGAATTAAATCTCCAGAGAGATTTCAAGTCCCTGATCCGCGTTCTCCTCGTTCTTCACAGGCACCGTCGACCTCCCAGACAGGTGGAGGAGATCGCCAGGATAGAGGTCGGGGTCGAGAGGCTCCACAGGGAGGAGACCAACCTCGACAACAGGTCCGAGGGAAATCAGAAGAATTTCAACGTTCTCGCCCACAATTTCAGAAGAAAAAAGTTGCAGCAGTAACAGCGAGGTATGCCACAGACGGTGAGAACGAGACTCCTGAATTGGACGTGGGCAGTGACGCTCCTAGACAGCGCAGCGGAAGTTACCATAGTGCGGGAGGCACTACGTCCTCATGTGGAGGCGACAGCAACTGATATATTCATTACTGTCGAGACAGCTGACACTAGAGTGGCACCCCCAGACAGACTACATAATATTGTCATTCAAATTGAAGGTGATATACAGCGTGTTATTAAAGGGATTTTTTGGGAAAATCTGACCTCTTCATATGACATTTTGTTAGCAGAGGCGGATTGGCCACCCCCATTCGTACTTGCTGCACGTAGAGGGGAGGAGGTAATCCTTCCGAGCTTTTCTCGCCATGTCCCCAAAGACAAAGCGGAGGCTCTCGCAGCTGAGTGGGCTGTGTCCCTGGCTCCAGCGTTATACCGCAACCACGTGGGCTGGGATGAAGACTCACCTCCCCATGATATTCCTTTGCGGTCGCTGCCACAGCCACAACCCCAATATCCCATCAAGCGGGAAGCTAAAGGTCCCGTTTCCGAAATTCTGACACAGTTAGAATATCAAGGTGTAATTGAAACATGCGTATCACCCATGAATAATCCCCTTTTCGCGGTTTCTAAACCCGATGGATCGTACCGCCTAGTTTTGGATTACCGGCATTTGAACTCTCATTGTCGGACCTTTGCGGTGCAAAATACCCATAGTTCTGCGCTTGTAGACAGTCTTGTTCAAAAAAGATATAAAACAACACTTGACTTATCCAATGGATTTTACACGCACAACTTAGCCCCGGAGTGTAGCCAATGGAGCGCTTTTACCTCCGGTGGTAAACAGATCAAATTCTGGCGTTTACCTATGGGCTACAAAAACAGTCCAGGCGTATTCGCTGCCCGTGTTGTCTCTTTGTTAGACGGCATAGACCCAGATGCATGTTCGTACGTCGATGATATTTATCTGACAGACGACTAATTATACCCGCATCTTTCCAGAGTGGACCGCATTATTCTAGAAATGGCGATTTTAGGTTACAAGTTTAACTTTGCCATATCTCACATTGCTGAATTTACCGTTTTGTTTTTGGGCTATGAGCTCAACAATGAAGGTAAGGGCTTAGCCCCCCATTTCTTGGAGAAATGTGCACTTTTGTGCCCTCCAACCACACTGAAGAAGCTTCAGTCTTTACTGGGTTTTTTGAACTTCGGGCGTACTTACATTCCCGACTATGCCCAGCGTATCAAGCTGCTTTATGCCTTGATACAACCAAACTTTTCGAAGTCATGCTGGCTTCCTGAGCATTCCTCTATACTGCAGTCTTTGCAGACAGACCTACTTGAATCTAAATTCTTGTTGACACGTGACAACCACACAAACCTGGTGATTAGAATCATTCCAGGGGCAGTGGGTTTCATGTACTTGACCTTTAACGAAGGTGACACAGTACCGATTGCATACAAGTCACATCTATACACCTCTGCAGAAATGCGCTTTTCCTCTGTGGAAAAAGTTTTGACTGCAGTGCAAATGGCGATTCTAAAGGAACGCGCACTGGCCCAGGGAAAACGCATTTTGGTGGTAACACCCTATCCTGCCCTTGAGGCAGTGACGAAAGCAAGTGTACCGAACTCTAAAGCTTTGCACCCCCGTTGGATACAATGGGCACCATCTTTGATGTCCCCGGATGTCACTTTTATCTTTGATTCTTCACTTCAGACGCAGGAGTATTTACAGTATGAATTCGTTCATCCTCCTCCTCTGTCTTTGCTACCGCTTGAGGAGTACGAATGTATTATCTATACCGATGGTTCGGCACAACCGGCCACGGGTTCCAAGCATGCTTATTCCGCGGCATGTGCTATTGTTGCAGGTGTTATGGTGAACGGAGAGTTCAAACAGACGGTAGTGCACACTCAGGCACTAGGAGACAGTACTGCACAATTGGCCGAGCTGCGTGCTTTGGTGCTCGCACTTGAGTTCGCTAATCCAGATGTGACTACTCTTATTGTATGTGATTCTTACTACTGTGTACAGTCTTACAATGACAATCTATTCTTTTGGTCACAAAATGACTATAGAGATGCAAAAGGCAGCACAATTAAGCATAAAATGCTTTGGGTTCGAGTGGCAGATCTACAACAACGTCTGCCTCTCACACAGGTGATTCACACCCTTGGCCACCAGCGTGTGGGCGCACACGCTGTCGGTAACGGTTTGGCGGACGAAGCTGCCAAATCAGCAGTAGCCACGTGCTCAGTCGCAGCAGTTACAAGATCCATGACTAAAATAGATAATGACATTTTGGCAGCTATTGCTGCGACAAAGGAAGGTGCTAATTACCCACGGGGTTTCCCTTCCAAATACTCTTATGAATTAGGTCCCGAACAGGCTCCCTATGTAAGAATTCCGGACGTTGGTGATCGGCTGATTCCCAACGCGGATCGCAGACTTTCCTTGATAACTGCCGCACACGAGGGCATGGCTTCGGCACATGCTGGTGTGTCTGTGACGGTTTCCCTCCTGCAGCAGCGTTACTGGTAGCGTGGTTTATATAAACAGACACCGCTCTGCATTTCAAACAGACCTTTTGGGTGTGTTTACCTGGATCACTGCGGTCCATTTTCTTCTGACACTGCATATAAGTACATCTTGGTTGCAGTGGATTCGTGCACACGTTTCATTTGGGTCTGGCCACAACGGAGTGCTGACGCTCGAAATGTCATCAGGGATTTGCGTGTCTTTGTGGGAATTTTCGCCTGTGGCACCTTCCATTCTGACCAAGGTCCAGTGTTCGCCTCTAAGGCTTACAAGGACGCAATGGGGTCACTGGGGGTGCAGGTGAAATTTTTGTCTCCATATCGGCCTGAGGGCAATTCGATTGTTGAACGAATGAACCGTGACTTAAAGCAATCCTTGACAGCTAGAGTCCTAGGTACTGGCAGGAACTGGCTGGCCCACTTGTATACCGTACAACGTGCACTTAATAATCTCCCTAGAAGACCTCTGGGTGGGCGGACCCCATACGAAATGCTCTTTGGCATAAGAATGTTTGTGCCTGATCTTGATGGTCTAGACATGGCGGCGCAATCCGCAATCTTTGACGTAGATAACCATTCTACTATGTTACAGAACTTACAAGAAGCCCGAGACAAACTTGCAATTGAACATTTACCTTCAGCCACAGACGCTGCTCTGCAGATTCCGGTTGCCGGCTGGCTTCCGAAAGTTGGAGACCTGGGCCGAGAAAAGGTGGAGAACAAAAAAGAATTTGGCCCCTCTTATCGTGCACCGGTTCCAGTCCTTGGCTTGAAGGGTACTCCTACAGTCATTTTACCACCGCTTCCTGGTCGCAAGGAAAACAGATACATCTCAGTGGAAAATGTCAAGCTACAACATCTTGCCGATCCTGAATAGTGTAACACCAGCGGTCTCTTGTCCAGTCATTTCCAGGACTAATGTTTGTGGTCTTCCAGCCCGAACGGTCACTGATGTTGCCATTGAGATGGTAGATTTGCCAGATCGCCTGCTCGACTACCCGGATTCCCCCTGCAACGAGGAGACCGAGTATACCTACCCCACCACCGAGTCCGTGGCTCATCTACCAACAACGCCACTGAGCCCAACCCGTTATTCCTTTGACTCGGATTCCACCTCAGCACTTATCCCGTCCAGATTCAGTATTTTTGTATCCTGGTTCAGAGACAATTTTTTAATCCCACCTTGGACATACATCTGGTTGGTACTATTCCTAATTTTTCTGTTTATGTCCATTGGCTTTGTCACAGTATTTTTTCTACTCATTAATGGTCACTATTTACCGGAACACTCTGCTGTGAACTGTGTCGCTGGAACTTTGGCTCCGCATTCTTCATCTCACATCATGAAGCGTGACCACACATTCGTGAACATTTCAGCTTTTCCAGTCGCTGATGGCATCGTATGGGATGCGGTAAATTTCCAAATTCATGGACCAACCGAGATCATTAATGTACCAAATGTCCTCCGTGTTTCAATGGGTGATGTTGTTAAAAGTAATATTCATTCTGACGATTGGGATGTGCATGCAGTTGAATCGTTATTTACTGATTTGAAATATTATGCTGCTTTTAATGCTGAAGATTTGTACATGAATTCTGCAAGTTATGCCGATTTATATTGTTACCAGCATTGGGGCAACCACTTTCTTCATAAACCCAGTACCCTTCGGGGTCCTTTTAATTACACCCAATGGGAACATTGTCCGACCCCTTTGCCAGGTAGCTCCCAGACTCTTATAAATAAGTTTACTTATTTTACAGATTTTGATAGATCGAACCCTGGGTCCTATTTTTTTAAATTAAACACTTCATCTACTCAGAAAATCATGTTGACCCACACCAAATTGCTGTATTCGGGTTCCTTTTTGAACGCCTTAGCTGTGGGTGGGTATGAACATTGGCGTGACACCATTGACTTAAAATCAATTTGGGGCTCCAAAGCATGGCAGGTGCAGGGCACAGAGGCCTTGCACCGTGCTTGCCTCATCCCAGCCCAAATTTGATTTTTGAATCAGACCATTTATCAAACGACCTGTTGGGGTTTGGCTACCTCCAAACAATTAAATGCCCCATCCATTCCTGTATTGTCTTCCACTCCGAACGAAAGCTTACGCTTCAATATGTCCCTTACGGATTTCCAGGTTTTGTTTCAGAACAATTCGTTTAATGTCTCTACGTTTGTAAAGTCACCCTGGTTTATTTATTTATTTATTTATTTATATAGCGCTACATTCATCCCAGAGGGATATCACGGCGCTGAGGTAGTGGCCTAGGGGTGCCAGGAGCCGGACGCTGATTTCAAATATGGTGTCAGTCTTTAGGGAATAGGTGTGTTTTAAGTTTCTTTCTGAAGGTGGTGTAGTCTTTAATCAGCCTAAGTTCTACTGGAAGTCCGTTCCAGTGCAGTGCCGCAAGATACAAAAAGGTGCGTCTCCCTGCTCTGGTCTTTTTTATTCTTTTAGTTTCAGCTAGCGCTTGCTGATGTGACCTTAGGCATCTGGGAGGAACATAGAATCGGATTTTGTTCTGGAGAATCTTAGGGCCGGTGTGATGAAGTGCTTTGTGGGCATGCCCTAAGAGTCTGAATCGTGCTCTTTGACGCATGGGCAACCAATGAAGTTGTCTCAGGCAGTCTGTGGCTGAGCTGTATTTGCCCTTGTTGCACACCAGTTTGGCTGCAGCGTTTTGTACTACTTGCAAACGTTTAAAGAGGTAATCTGGCATGCCCACGAAAAGGGCATTTCCATAGTCCAGCCTGCTGACAAGCATGGCCTGTGTTACTGCCCTCCTACTTGCCAGGGGGATCCATGGGAAAAGCCTTTTTAGAAGCTTCAGTGTAGCAAAGCTCTTTCCACATAGTGTCCGTACATGGTCCTGCATAGATAGTTTGTTGTCAATGTGAACCCCTAAGTTTTTTGCACACTGCTTGGGTGCTGGGGCGTCTCCGAGTGAGTGGGGCCACCATGATGCATCCCAGATATGGTTGGCTCCACCGAGGAGCAGGATTTAGGATTTGTCTGCATTGAGCTTTAAACAGTGATCCGACATCCAGTTAGCCATTTCGGTAAGACAGTTATTGAGTTTGGTCCTGGTGTCCTCTTGCCCGTCTCCTATGGCTATTGTTAGTTGCGTGTCATCCGCATATGAGCAGACGCCGAAGCCCCACTTCGTTCCAATTTTTGCCAGGGATGAGACATAGGCATTAAATAGAGTGGGGCTCAGGAATGCTCCCTGCGGGACGCCACAGCTCAAAATTTTTGGACTTGATGAGAAGGCACCCAGTTGCACGGTTTGAGTTCTGCTGCTCAAAAACTAACTGAGCCATTGTAGGGCTTTAGCGTGTATCCCTTTTCCGTGCAGATTTTCTAGCAGCAACTGGTGGGAGACTGTGTCGAACGCCGCCGACAGGTCCAATAGGATCAGGGCCACTGCCTTACCCTGGTCTAGTAATGCTCTTATGTTGTCCAAGACGGCCAAGAGGGTTGCTTCTGTACTGTTGGTAGCCCTGAAGCCCGTTTGGGAGGGGTCCAGCAGGTCATTGTCTTCTAGATAATTAGACAACTGTCTATTGACCAGTTTCTCCATTACCTTGGAGAGATATGGGAGTTGGGAGATTGGCCTATAGTTGTCTGGTTTCGTCACATCTGAACCTGCCTTCTTCAGTAAGGGGGTCACTATGGCCTGTTTCCAAATCTCCGGGAAGACTGCTGTTTCTAGAGATTTGTTAAATTGCAGCGTGATGAATGGGCTGAGGGTGGGTGCGATCTGCCTGAAGATAAAATGTGGACAGGGGTCGGTTATGGTTGGCTATGGTTGGCTTGGCCCATAGCATCTAATGCCTGCCAACTTCGTTTTCATGACCCGGATCCTGGCTACAAACAGGATAGGCCGGACCCCAGGTTTTCTGACTCTCGTACTGTTACAACATATTCTGTTGGTAAATTGTGTAAACAGTGGTTGCAGCACTCTTCCTTAGATTCTGTTAAACAACATTTATCCCTCCTATCAGGCAACATTGATCTGTCCGACTTTGTTTTGGGGCCTCGTGGTCCTCGACCAAAGAGATTCATTTATGAAACTTACAATGAACTCTGGAAGCTTTCGCAAATTGAGGCTGCTTCCCGTCTTCGGGAAATCAATCAAGCAAATTTAGAAAAGGTGCTTGCTGTTGTTGACAATAGTATTAATACCCTGTCTTCCCGCATTTACACATTAGAGAATATTATTTATTCTGTTGTTGATATTGTACAAGATGATGTTTCTGTGTTATATCATGGTCAAAATCAATTGCGTTCAGTAATGCAGTTTGCATGGACTTTGCAAACACTTAAGATGGGGAAAGTTCCTTGGCACTTTTTGAACACCTCTGCATTATTCTTACCTTTTAATTTAACTGAGAAACAGCGGTTCATGTCCATGAAAGATGTAGCATACACTCTGTTACATATCGAAAAAATAGAGCCCTTACCATTCTCTGTTGCAGAATTAGATTCTGCTGTGTGGCTAGTACACGGGGTTATTGCTTTGCCTTTTACTTTATTTGAGTTCAGCTCCTGCATGAAACATTATCCTGTTGGCCGTTTTCAGCCTTTAGGAAGTGTTTTCCTGCATGAACTTTGGTCCCTGCCTTTCATGTATAAATGTCTTAGGGACGGGAAGGAAGTTTTTCTCACGGGGGAGTCATGCGATTCTACTGTGGGTCATTCCCTTGTTTGCAAACACATTAGAGTGCATGGGGCTTGTAATGTTTCGGCTCCGAATCTTGCTTGTGTTTTAAAGGGCATTCCTGCTCCTGCTATATCTCCTGCTTTCACTGTGCTTGCAAATGGTAGCTATCTCCTTCTGAATAATCAGGACTGCTGTGGCATGCTTGCCGGCATACCATATATTGTAACTGTTTCCCACAGGGTTGTCTGCTGCAAAAATGTGCTTTTTCCTCCCTTGCACGGAATCGTAGATAGTTCCATTTGGCCTTCCATTCCAACTTTGAAGGCAGATTTCAATAAATTGAGCAGAATAAAGGCACTATTATTGAACCAGGAGGTTATGCTCACATCCGCCCGGGAGACATTCATTCTCCAGGTGGCGAGTACCCACAGTGAAATACAGGCCCTGTTGAACACAAACCTCCCACAACATTTCGGTGAACTGATTCACCGTGTTTTCAATGCTTCACGCACCGAAGGTCTTGTGCACTTTTTAAAGTTGTGGGCTCTGGCCTTGTTACCTCGTTTCAAACTATATTTGGTGTAATACCAGCTTTTATTCATTCCATTTTTTCCAGCGTCTTTGGAGGCTTTCCGTTGATCCTCGCCTTAGCGGCTGGTGTTTTGCTTTTGGTCTGTGTGCTACGCAATGGCTGCACTTCCTGGGGTCCTGCTCGACCACGGTCGACTCCGGATGCTCCGTGAGCGCATCCTCGCTGCTTTCGGCATCCTGCCATTGGCGACACTTGGTGTGTCATATAGACTTTCTTTTCGCTTTGCGTATTTCACTTGCGTGCAACCTATGATGTCTTGCATCCGCTGTCCTTTCTCATGGACCTTGGATTACTGCCTCTCCAATACGTCTCTGTCTCGCCCGGATTTTGTCCAGTTGGTGGGTCCCTTAGAGGCCCATGAACGGGACTGTTCCGGAGCTGGCTATATGGCGCGTGCGGCTGCACTTGGAATTTTGGCACAATGGGATGTATGGGCGGCTGCTCAGACTCTCCTACAACAAAGTTATATAGAGTATCACGCAAGTTGTCCCGCAATGCTGTTCGCTGCTCCCTCTTGCGAGAAACATGAATGCAGTTTTGATTTATTGGACTGGATAGCTTCTCTTTTTTCTGATGATTCCAATGATGTCCTCTTGGAAGGTGTGGCGTTTTTCTGCACCTACCCTTTTTTGGATTAGGGGGCCTCCGCTTTCGGTGTCCCGCCTCCCTGGACATTTTTATTCTATTTTTTTCTCTCCCGTTCATTGTCTTCCATTTGGGCACCTTCAGTCACAGACGTTGCCGTTCTGCTCCATCTATTTGAACTCTGTCTTTGTCCTATGTCTTCGCCAATGGACTGACCAGGGGAGGGTGTCGTGTGGTTTGTGGACTCATGGTCTGCATTGCTAAGTTAGCTTAGGCCTGGCTGCCATGATGCCTCTTTGCGCACGTTACTTTGTGCCTTTGTTTTTCCAGCCTCTGCTATTTTGGAACTGTCTGCCTTTCACCTTTCTTCCTATTCCCTTTGGGTTTCGTCTGCACATCATGTACAAGGTCGAAAAACAATGTCACTTGTTCTTGCTGATCTGGTCAGCCCCTCGCACTTAGACATAACACTGAATACAGCTGCACTGGAGAAATTTGTGTGCTTTTAATATTGTGATTTCACTGTTAGAGACACTTGGAGAAAACCTTTCCAGAGAGAAGAGCTGTGCTTGTCTGATGATGTAAAACTTGCATCTAGATATTGAGGTATGAGGGTCCGCCTGACAATGCCCAGAGGTCTTCTATTTTTATAATAAACTAGCTACTAGCACGGGGAGGGTGGTATGGTCATTTAGCCCTATATCCACTGCTTTATGAAATGCTTTCCCGTTTATATTCTATGGAATTGTAACTATGCTTATTGTTTTATTCTTATGCATTATGCTGATAGTACTGGCACGTGTACTGCATCTCAGAGCACGGTAGTTGAAATAAACATTTTAAACTATCCAGTGACTCTTATTACGCACGTTGTGGACATGTATGAGTGAGTTATGAAAGGGTGTTCTTGCTCCTGCGGCGAGTCCTGAGAGAGAGAGACCGTGTTCTGGGTTGTCTAATCATTGGTAGCATTGTTGCTAATGAGACGCTACTGCTAGTCGGGTTGGGATTGTGGGTACTAAGGTGTATTGTTGGCTCACCACTATACTCCGAGGTCCTATTATCCTGTGCATAGCTCTGTGTATGTGCAGAATCCCTACAACAAGGGTAGCCAATCCCTCAACATCCCCAATAGATAGCATGTTCAAGGCAGGATCCGGATTGCTTACAGGGATCTCTGCCCCTATCACATCCCTTCCACTTTTCTTCTGTGTGAAAACGTTTAAAGTTTTCACTGTCTAACAAAATGAAAAATGTCAATTCAGGTACGGGAATAATCAAAATTGGCAATAGGGCAGAAGGTCAGACCCTATTCCAGTAAGAAACGTTCATCTTCTGTTAAAATATGGGAGGATAAATTAACAACTGTTAAATTGTTCTCACCCATTATATGTTCCTCTTGCTTTGCCGAGAGCCCTTCCCATGCGGCTTGTTGTCTTCTTCGGCTGGTTCCCCCTCTCCGGGTTTTTCTGCATCATTGCTGCCTCCTTTTCCTTTTGGCGGTTTTAAGCGGGGGCCCTGGCTTTGCCGTAAAAAAAGGTATTCTTCAAGGGTGGTAAAAGGGGTGGCTCCTACTGCCATGGCTGACTGCCATTCATCCAAGTCCGAGAGAGAGTCAGAGCTTGACTCGGAGGTAGCTTGCTCTTGTTGAGAGACAGTTTGCCTAAACTCTTTCCTGGCGTTGTCAAATTTTCTCCCAAATGACAGGATCTGACCAGTGGCGTAATCAATTTTATCGCGGGTGAACTTCCATTTCTTTTTCACCTTTATGCCATCCTTATACTTGGTCAGTTTGACCTCCAATTCCTTCATGAAAGCTTGAATCTCTTCTTGTGAGGAATGTTTATCCAATGTTTCCCTCAAATTTTTCAATTCTTCTTAAACTTCTGCTAATTCAATGGCAGTGTAGTTGGATAAAAGTCCAAGCATGTTTTTGCACGTTCCAGCCTTCAATAGGGACAGTCTAGTCAGACCCAAGAAAAGGGAAGATGGTAAGAGTGAAGTAAGATTCATCACCACCTTCAACTGTGAATCCCACTCAGTGAGTATAATCATGAGAAAACATTGGCATCTCATAAAATCTGATGTTGTAATTGGTAACTGGGTGAATCGGAGTTTGCCGATAACATACAGCAAGAGTGATTCCCTCAATGACTTGCTGGTACACAGTTCCCCTAAGAGGCAACAAATTGCAGAAAGTACCTGGTTGAGGGAATTACCAGGCTTCTACAGATGTGGTAAGTACAAGACGTGTGCCCATAGTGTCAACATCAAGACATGCAATCTGGCCATGGGTAGAAAACTTAAGATCAGAAGTTTTATAAACTGCAACAGTGATTTTGTGGTGCACATATTGGTCTGTGTGTGTGGTCTACGTTACGTAGGGAGTACAATCTTCCCGGTCAAGAAAACATTTTTAGGACACCTACGCACCATTAAGAACTTTGGCAGTGGCTACCTAGTGGCCAGGCACTGGAATTCAATGCATGGATCCAGTAGTGATCAGATTTCATTTGTTGGTGTTGACAGGGTTCCAGTTAATTCACGTGGAGGTGACCGTGAACGGGCACTAAGGAAACTGGAATCTGAGTATATCATCCGTCTGAACAGTAAACACCCCAACGGTCTCAATCAGGACGAGGGATTACACGCACATGTAGGCTGAAGTACTGACAGTCTTTCATTTGAGACCCTATTACTATTTATTTTTAGGTCTTTCCTCTGCTTTTCTTCTTCCCTCCCCCTAATTTTCCTTTTCCTTTTCTCTGATGCACAGATCCAGGATATTTACCTAATTATCCCCTCCTTCATTCCGCTATTGATGCAGCCCCATGAATTATGAAAATGGGTTCTATTGGAACATTATGTTTGGCCTCCGCTAATTCGGAGATGGCATTGTTTGATTAGCACTGAGAGGTGTGAACTTTTGTATAGTGTTTTATGTTTTTGTATGCAATGTGATCTTTTTTGATATCTCATTTGGCCCAACAATACATATGAAGCATTCATTGAGAGGGTTGCGGCTGATCCAGACACTCTACCACAAACCCTATTTAAACCCCCAGTTAGGCGACACAGTGTCTTAGACTCCATCAATTCCACTAGGCATGCTTGGCATAGGCAATTTGAGATCCAAGCAGGAGCCCTTATGTACTCACCGTTAATTTCGGCAGAATGGTTCCCAACAGGGATGGAAAAGGATGTGCTACGGTCACTGAAAACACTGGGCATACTTAAGAAAGGGGATTTCTTTCAGGAAGGTGTTGTACGTAGTTGGGAGGACTTAACAGGCGAGGGGCTGGAGTGTTCACCTCTAGATCAATTCCAGTATCTTAGAGCTAGGCATGCTTGGAGAGGGATGCCTGCACTTACACACATTATGCGAGCAGACTCTTCGGCAAAATTAATAACTACACTCTATTCTCTCTCACTGGAGTCCAAGCATACACAGCTACTTAAGGCCAGGCAAGATTGGCAGAGAGACTTAGACTCAGTTATTGACGAGAAATGCTGGAAATATTGCTGCAAAGTCACGAAGAATATATCCTTAAATGGTAGACACAGCTTAATACATTTCAAGTATATTAACAGAGTCTATTATACCCCTGACAGACTGTACCGTTACGGGTTGCGCGATACTGCTTGCTGTGATTGTTGCTCGGAGCAGGAAGCTGGGTTCCTCCATGTTGCATGGCAGTGTCCTGAGATCTTAGGATTCTGGGGTAGGATCTTCTCTTTACTGAGTGATATTATAGGACACGACCTAGTGCCAGACCCACAACTTGCACTGCTTGGGCACGATAAGGTAAAAGATAAAAATTATAGAAAGCTGGTGGCGATGGGCCTGCTGCTGGCGAAGCGCAGGGTGGCCATGCGTTGGGCTAAAGGGCCGACGCCTTTGATAGACGTCTGGAGAGCGGATATGCTTTATTGCAATATGCAATCTGATAAATACAATGAGCGGTTACCTCCACAGTGCCGTCCCAAGAGTTTTTGGGGACTATCTGAGAGTCTACCTTAATTGCATCCCTGACTACTCCACATGAACACTGCACACAGCTCAATCCCAAGAGTATCCCCCTCCTCTCCCACGTCGAGAGTTGCCCCCTTGGGCGCTAGCTGGTTTCTGCATAATACCTTGACAGGTGAATTCAGAATGTATGTCATGATCAATAACAACTTGATGTAAATGTATTCCAACAATGCTGCAATGTATGTCCCACTTGCTTTTTGCTTCTGTTTATATTTTCATTTAGTTTATCTTTGAGAAGATATTGTATCAGTTTTTGTTTGTATATTGTAAAATGATAAAAAAATAAAAACAATACATATGAATAATTGTGGCCCCTTTCTTTTCCTTTGCTTGGAGCTTTTGATCCAATTCTAAACCCACGTATGGATTTCTTTATTATTTTGAGTTGAGTGTTTGCACTGTCTTGTGGACTATCAGTGGAATTTTCTTGTGGGTACATAATATGTCCTTGTTCCATTGGCAGATTTCTTTTGCCTTATATCAGAATTTTGTATTGTTTTTTAGTTGCTCACTCAGATATCATGGACAAATGTTATCCAATCTATGCCATTGTTACAGAATGTAACTATTTATATGATATCATGCAATGTGCACTTGATTCTAAAAACATCAATTTTTGTGTATATAAATGTAAATATGCTCTGGAATTCGGACATAGGTTGTAGCTTTTACGTATAGATTCATTTATTGAAGTGCGCTGATTGAAATATAACTTTATTGATATTGTTGTGCTCAAACACACTTGTGTGCTGACATTTGGCAAACTTGAAATAATTTGTTATGCATATTTAAATAATTTTACGCATATGTATTTTATTAATTGTGTTTTTTTGGATTTATACATGAGCATCAACTGCTTTTCAAGGACATATGTAACCGATGACACTGCTCTTTCATTCACTGTCTGATCATTGAAAGTTCCTGCAAGTTTTTCTATTATGTATGTTTTTGTGCTAGACACTTGTGTTTGAAGGGGTTTGGGCACACTATGTCACCTATGGCTTCAAAAAATACCGAGCAGGTCGAAACGCGTTAGCCGAATAAATTCCATGTGAAAGTCAGTCCGAGTGCGGGCGTTTAATTGTGCTGCTGCACATGGGTAGTCTAAATATAAATATATATATATATATATATATATATATATATATAAATATATATATATATATATATATATATACCAGGAAAGACCACTCGTGAAAAAGTGACCCAAGGACACAGCGGGGATTATTGAAGGAGCCCTTTATTCACCAATGTTGTGCAGCATAATGCATTTCGGCTATGACAGCCTTCCTCAGACGCTGCTTGCAACTGAGTGATGCCGTTTCCCTCCTAGAAATTTCTACGGTGTTCAGCTGATCCTGCTTGATTAGGAGCAGCTGAAGTCATATCTGAGATTACAGCTCCCAGAGTGCAATATCCAGGTAAGTACCAAAGCAGGAAAAATAAAACTCTAGTGAGCGCTGGAAATACCGTGTCCAGGGGGAGCCATGTAGTGGCAGGTGTCATCCAAATAATAACAGTGTTAAGGGATCCCTCAAGTCCCCAACGCCCCAGCCACAATAGCGAAACATCAAGGGCGGTGGAAAACGCTGCAATGAGCCCTCTCCTCCGTGAAATCACAGACTGCAACCTGGCAGCGGCCACTGGAATGGCCCGTTCTTGTGGCGGTCTCCGGTGTATCAATACCTTGATATGCAAAAGAGTTTGTTGCCAGTAACTCCCGGGACTCTTGAAAGGGCGGGTCCTTGTACCGCGTTTCTGGCTTGACGCAGAATATATACCAGGAAAGACCACTCGTGAAAAAGTGACCCAAGGACACAGCGGGGATTATTGAAGGAGCCCTTTATTCACCAATGTTGTGCAGCATAATGCATTTCGGCTATGACAGCCTTCCTCAGACGCTGCTTGCAACTGAGTGATGCTGTTTCCCTCCTAGAAATTTCTACGGTGTTCAGCTGATCCTGCTTGATTAGGAGCAGCTGCAGTCATATCTGAGACTACAGCTCCCAGAGTGCAATATCCAGGTAAGTACCAAAGCAGGAAAATATATATATATATATATGTGAGCAAGGCAGGGGATCCTGCTGAAACACGTAGCAGTCTTTCAAGCAAAATAAACGTTTGGAAACCTACCTTCGATTTGCGGTGTCGTATTTCTGGTGAAGCAGTGGAAACCGGAAGTGGTGAAGGATATATATATATATATATATATATATATATATATATATATATATATTCACTGAAAAACCTTAGGTTTCAGGGGCGTTATAGTTAGTTGGACATTTCACTCGTACAAAACCATAGAAATTCCCCCGTTATAGTTAGTTCAGCTAACTATAACTCGCGCGCCCGCAATGCACTGCTGATGACGTCACATATTACATCACTCATGACATGGTCAGTGACATCACTCATGACATCACTGATGACATCTCAAATGACATCACTGATGACATCATCCTTGTGATAGAGTGGCAGACCTCCTCTCATCCTAATATAACCTTTGATACACACACTCAAAAATACAAACCAACATTTTCAAAACAATGGACATACCAATACCAGTTACAACACACCTATTCAGTAATTCCAAGATCTACACACACATCCACTCATTCACCAACAGTCCCTATACAGTCACTCATACATGTACTCACTCATCATATGTACTCATACACCTATACATCCTGTTACACACCGCCACTCATCCATAGAGTTACTCACACACATAGTCACACATGCAAACAAAGTATCAAACATCCATTTACTTGCATATACAGTTATACACACACTACCACACTTACTTCTACAGAAACTTACACATACTTACTCTCTTAAACAATCACTTATAGAAACACCTACTTATTTGTACAGGAACTCTTCCAATCTCTCACTCTCACATATACTCACTTATATACACCAATACTCACATATACTAGTTTAAAACATATGTAGTTACTCATAAAGACACTATTGAGACAGTCATTCACTCACTAACACACCCATACACATACTCATCCACCTATACAGTCCTGCACACATGCTGTCTTCAACACATACAAACAGTGAGTCACTCATACATGCATCTATGCACTAAGTAATACCCCCACCGAACCATACAGACACTCAGACACTCATACTGATACTCAAAAACTAACTAATAACCCATATAGACACTCATGTAGCTACTCACCAACCCATGCAGCCACTTATACACAAAGTGAGAGACTGATACAGATATTTTAATATTTAAACATTACTCACTAACCCATGTATTCACTAAGATACACTTAGTCAGTTATACAATCAATTTTACAAAACAAAATCATCCATTTAGACACTTATATACCCATTTATTCTTCCATCGACCTTGAGATATACATATATAAAACATATTTAATTTTCAGAAAAACACTCATTCACTGGATGATGTCATCAGTGATGTCATCAGTGATGTCATTTGAGATGTCATCAGTGATGTCATGAGTGATGTCACTGACCATGTCATGAGTGATGTAATATGTGACGTCATCAGCAGTGCATTGCGGGCGCGCGAGTTATAGTTAGCTGAACTAACTATAACGGGGGAATTTCTATGGTTTTGTACGAGTGAAATGTCCAACTAACTATAACGCCCCTGAAACCTATGGTTTTTTCAGTGAATTTCTAAGGTTTTTTAAATGCTCATTTCTAACTATAACGTGCCTGAAACCTATGGTTTTTTCAGTGAATTTCTAAGGTTTTTTAAATGCTAATTTCTAACTATAACGTGCCTGAAACCTATGGTTTTTTCAGTGAATATATATATATTTATTATACTATGTATACATGTGAAAATGTCTCGGTCCCCTGTTTGCCTCGGTGACACGGAAAAAATGGGTGGAACTGACGTCAGCACGCCGACGAGGTTCTCTTATGGCTCCGATGACGTCATACAGTGTCGCGAGCGGAGCCGTGCTATTATGACGTCCTCGTTGACGTGGGAGAGCTAGGAAAGAATTTCCGTGGAATGCTGGTGCAGGGGATATTCACCTAAGTGTTCAGGCTAGTCCTTTGGGAGCAACTGTTTATGTTGCCACTCCAGAAACCGAAACCAGTGATCCGAGGGCAGAGGCCCTGCAGATGGCACACGAGGTGGGGTGCCCAGTCGTGTGCACCGGCGGGGCAGCGAAGTGACAAGCACCACAACCCACAAAAAAGGTAACGAGGGCACTGAATAACACAGGATCTTCTCTTTGTATCTGGCAGGAACAACGAAGTTAAAATGCCCTAGTACCAAAATGTAGAATTAGTGCTACAACAGTCTTCAAGAGGACCTGCGATGCCGCTTCTGCCTCCCGTACCCTGGAGGTGGCACATGGGTCACGCGGTACGGTCATACTGCGGTGGGACGCACACTCGTTGACCTCTCATGGCACTGCTCCACACTTCAGGGAGGACGCTTTCCATTAGCTATGTTTTCTGATGACATGTCGCGCCGGCCCGTCAAACAACAGAACTCCTTTAGATCCAAACAGACTCTTCCACTCTCTCACCGGAAGTGAAACCAGGCCACGCGGACACTTTCACAATACAACAGCCGGGAATGCACTTTTCGGTAAAAAAACACATTCCTTCCTCCTAATTAATCAAATAAACGTCTCACTGAAGAACAGGGGCCAGCTTCGATCGGTAAACAGCCGTTACAACGACTTTTTACTTTGCGATACCATTACAACGCATGCATTACCACGCATGCGTTGTACATCACGAAGTGATTACTACGCATTTTTTTAGAACGCATGGTCATTTACCACGCATGCCTTTACAACAAATTTTGTTGTAAAGGTATGTATGGTAAATGACCATGCGTTCTAAAAAACATGTAGACGATCCATGTCGTTGTAAGGAAACAGAGGTTGTTCCGTTTCCTCACAACAATGTGCACCGTCCCTCAGAGACAACGTGAAGCAGGAACCACGAGGAGAGAGGAACCACAAGGAGTGAGAGGTAAGGGGGATTGGGCATGGGGTGGGGGTTTCTTTTCTAGGGTTTAGGGTAGTGCAGTGGTGTTTGGGTGGTGTAGGGGGTCGTGCTGGGGGTAGTGTTTTAGGGTTTAGGGTAGTGCAGTGGTGTTTGGGTAGTGTAGGGGGTCGTGCTGGGGGTAGTGTTTTAGGGTTTAGGGTAGTGCAGTAGTGTAGGGGGTCGTGCTCGGGGTAGTGTTTTAGGCTTTAGGGTAGTGCAGTGGTGTTTGTGTAGTGTAGGGGGTCATGCTGGGGGTAGTGTTTTATGGTTTAGGGTAGTGCAGTGGTGTTTGGGTAGTGTAGGGGGTCGTGCTGGGGGTAGATTTAGGGTTTAGGGTAGTGCAGTGGTGTTTGGGTAGTGTAGGGAGTCGTGCTGGGGGTAGTGTTTTAGGGTTTAGGGTAGTGCAGTGGTGTTTGTGTAGTGTAGGGGGTTGTGCTGGGGGTAGTGTTTTAGGGTTTATGTTAGTGCAGTGGTGTTTGGGTAGTGTAGGGGTAGTGCTGGGGTAGTGTTTTAGGGTTTAGGGTAGTGCAGTGGTGTTTGTGTAGTGTAGGGGGTAGTGCTGGGGGTAGTGTTTTAAGGTTTAGGGTAGTGCAGTGGTGTTTGGGTAGAGTAGGGGTTCATGCAGGGGTGGTGTTTTAGGGTTTAGGGTATGGCAGTGGTGTTTGGGTAGTGTAGGGGTCGTGCTGGGGGTCGATTTAGGGTTTAGGGTAGTGCAGTGGTGTTTGTGTTGTGAGGGGGTCGTGCTGGGGGTAGTGTTTTAGGGTTTAGAGTAATGCAGTGGTGTTTGTATAGTGTAGGGGGTTTAGGGTAGTGCAGTGGTGTTTGTGTAGTGTAGGGGTCATGCTGGGGGTTGTGTTTTAGGGTTTAGGGTAGGGCAGTGGTGTTTGTGTAGTGTAGGGGGTAGTGTTTTAGGGTTTAGGGTAGTGCAGTGGTGTTTGTGTAGTGTAGGGGGTCATGCTGTGGGTAGTGTTTTAGGGTTTAGGGTAGTGCAGTTGTGTTTGTGTAATGTACGGGGTCATGTTTTAGGGTATAGGGTAGTGCAGTGGTGTTTGGGTAGTGTAGGGGTCATGCTGGGGTTAGTGTTTTAGGGTTTAGGGTAGTGCAGTGGTGTTTGGGTAGTGTAGGGGGTCGTGCTGGGGGTAGTGTTTTAGGGTTTAGGGTAGTGCAGTGGTGTTTGTGTAGTGTGGGAGGTCATGCTGGGGGTAGATTTAGGGTTTAGTGTAGTGCAGTGGTGTTTAGGTAGTGTAGGGAGTCGTGCTGGGGGTAGTGTTTTAGGGTTTAGGGTAGTCCAGTGGTGTTTGTGTAGTGTAGGGAGTCGTGCTGGGGGTAGTGTTTTAGGGTTTAGGGTAGTGCAGTGGTGTTTGGGTAGTGTAGGGGTCGTGCTGGGGTAGTGTTTTAGGGTTTAGGGTAGTGCAGTGGTGTTTGTGTAGTGTAGGGGGTCATGCTGGGGGTAGTGTTTTAGGGTTTAAGGTAGTGCAATGGTGTTTGTGTAGTGTAGGGGGTAGTGTTTTAGGGTTTAGGGTAGTGCAGTGATGTTTGTGTACTGTAGGGGGTCGTGCTGGGTTCTAGTGTTTTAGGGTTTAGGGTAGTGCAGTGGTATTTGTGTAGTGTAGGGGGTAGATTTAGGGTTTAGGGTAGTGCAGTGGTGTTTGGGTAGTGTAGGGGGTCGTGCTGGGGGTAGTGTTTTTGAGTTTAGGGTAGTGCAGTTGTGTTTGGGTAGTGAAGGGGGTCGTGCTGGGGGTAGTGTTTTAGGGTTTAGGGTAGTGCAGTGGTGTTTGGGTAGTGTAGGGGTCAACCAACATGAATTTGTCCTTGTGTGATGTAACCAATGCTCATGTAAAGCACTCCAATACCTGACCAGTCTGCACTATATAAAACTGCAAAAAACAAAAAATAAAAAGTGTTTTGCACACTTCTGTCATTGGGCTATACGTGGGCTACCTCTGGGTGATATTTGTGCTACATTTGGGCTCTTTTTTCTCTGGTGGCCATCTTGGGAGACTTATTTGTTATGAAGTTTCCTAATTTCCTCATTTACTACAGTCTCCTCAGTAGGAAATGCTTTCAGTTTTTTACTTTGATTCCATCAAGAAGGCATTCAGATGTGTCACACATTTGCCATAAATTCAGAATGTTAGCACTCTAGTTGTTCATTAGATCACTGTAGTAAAGCTACTGCTCACCAAGGAGTTAACTGGAAGTCTACTGCTGGTATTGAAAGTGATTGTTTCAGTCTGCATGTCAGAATTTTCTAATGAAATAGAAGAGGATTTGAGATCTCACTTAAAACATGCCCTAAATTTTCTTTTGCAGCACTAACCATAATTTCTATGGCAAAATGAACCCCCTCATTTTGTTCCTTTTTAAATTAAATGTTTTAAGTGTTACCAGTTTATTCCAATCAAGATGGCTTCAGGTGTGCCATACTTTTGTCATAAGTAAGGCTGTTAGCACTCTAGTTGTTCTTTAGAACACTCTGGGAAGCTGCAGTAGAACACAAAGGCATCAACTGACAGGCTGCTCCTGTTGAAATATAACAGGAAGATATTTGAGATCTCACTTAAAACATGTCCTAATTTTTCTTTCTACAGCACTAACCATAATTTCTATGGCAAAATGAACCCCTCATTTTGTTGCTTTTTAAATTAAATGTTTTAAGTGTTACCAGTTTATTCAAATCAAGATGGCTTCAGGTGTGCCATACTTTTGTCATAAGTAAGACTGTTAGCGCTCTAGTTGTTCTTTAGAACACTCTGGGAAGCTGCAGTAGAACACAAAGGCATCAACTGACAGGCTGCTCCTGTTGAAATATAACAGGAAGATATTTGAGATCACACTTGAAACATGTCCTAATTTTTCTTTCTACAGCACTAACCATAATTTCTATGACAAAATGAACCCCATCATTTTGTTCCTTTTAAATTAAATGTTTTAAGTGTTACCAGTTTATTCCAATCAAGATGGCTTCAGGTGTGCCATACTTTTGTCATAAGTAAGGCTGTTAGCACTCTAGTTGTTCTTTAGAACACTCTGGGAAGCTGCAGTAGAACACAAAGGAATCAACTGACAGTCTCTGCCATTGTTGGATGTACATGTTTTACTGAGAATGTCAGACTTCATTCTCACATGACTGAGAAAGATAATGTGAATTTACAGAAAATATGCTCTCATTTTAGCTTCTGGAGCACCTTCCAAAACTGTATGGGACAAGCATGTGAAAATAGTTTTCTCTCAAACATGATTCATGATATCCCAGCAGAAGGTTTTTCACAGGGTAAAATCACCTTAGAACACACCACAATTCCTCAAATTAGTATGGTACCATCAACAAATGAATTCTAATGTAACTAAAGTCTGTTATCACCCTTTATAGTTCTCCTTTTGGTAACCCTCAAAATCTTCGATTCACTACAATGCATTTCAATGGGGTACTATCATTTATATTGGTCCCAAGATGGCTGCCAGCAATTCCAGGATGAAGTGCTGACAGCCAATCAGATCTCACGATGACTTGTGTGGTTAGGCTCCGCCCAGATACATATGTGTTTTTACTTTTGATTTTCTCAGCAACTACTGAACGGATTTACACCATTTAACAAAAAGGGTTCTTTCTGAACCAAGAACTACCTCTTTGCCAAATTTGGTGTAATTCCGTTCAGCAAATCGGGCTGTAGCCTTGCATAAAGTTTCCTATGGGAAATTGATTTTTTGACTCTTATTTTTTTAATTTCTCCGCAACTACTGAACGGATTTACACCATTTAACAAAAAGGGTTCTTTCTGAACCAAGAACTACCTCTTTGCCAAATTTTGTGTAATTCCGTTCAGCAGTTCGGGCTGTAGCCGTGGCTAAAGTTTCCTACGGGAAAATGAATGGGGAAAACACGTTTAGGGACCCCCCTTTTTTCTTGGCCCCCGCTTGACGAATCACCCTGAAACTTTCAGGGTAGGAGCGGACCGGAGCGGGCCATAACGTTTGAAAGTTTTGCGAAGATTCGTCAACCGACGCAAGAGTTATTTCAAATAGAATGTTGCGGATTTCCTATGGAAAATAGGTCCTAACTATAACTATCTACTGGCGACCGCCAGTAGATAATATATATATATATATATATATTCACTGAAAAAACCATAGGTTTCAGGCACGTTATAGTTAGAAATTAGCATTTAAAAAACCTTTGAAATTCACTGAAAAAAACATAGGTTTTAGGGACAGTTATAGTTAGTTGGACATTTCACTCGTACAAAACCATAGAAATTCCCCCGTTATAGTTAGTTCAGCTAACTATAACTCGCGCCCCCGCAATGCACTGCTGATGACGGCACATATTACATCACTCATGACATGGTCAGTGACATCACTGATGACATCACTGATGACATCTCAAATGACATCACTGATGACATCATCCAGTGACTGTGTGTTTCTGGGAAGTTTAAATATGTTTAATATATATAGGGAAAGGCGTATTGAAGAATGAGTGGGTGTATAAGTGTCTGAATGGATGATTTAGTACGTGCGTGACTGACTCTACAAGTGAGTGATTAAACATATCTTACTGAATGCATGGGGTAGTGACTAAACTGTGTGAATGTCTGTATCCGTCTGTTTGTTGGTGTGTAAGTGGATGCATGGATTTGCGAATAGCTACATGAGTGTCTATATGGGTTATTGATTGGTTCTCTGAGTATCTGTATGGCTGCCTGAGTGTTTGTGTGGGTGGGGTGTGTGTGACTATGTACATAGATGTGTGAGTGGGTGATTCACTGGGTGCATGATTTCAAGAGTGCATCTGTGATGGACTGCTTGGGTGGATGAGTGTGTGTATGGGTGTGTTAGTGAGTGAATGTATATTTCAGTGGTACATGTGCGAGTAACTACATATGTAAAAGGCAGTATATATGTGTGTTAGAGTATTTAAATGGCTATAAGTGAGAGTGTGTGATTGTGAGAGTGGCTGTATGGATGCGTGTGTGCTTGTATCAGTTATCGTATAAGAGCGTAAGAATGTGCTAGTATTTGTATGAGTAAGTGAGCTGGTGTGTGTATAACTGTATAGGTGAGTAAATGGGTGTGTGATTAATTTTTTGCATGACTGACTAGGTGTGTGAGTACCTCTATGGATGAGTGGCGGTGTGTGAGTGTTTATATAGGTGTATGAGTGCATATGATAGTCCTGTACTGAGTGACTATAAGTATGAGTGACTGTACGGGTGAGTGAGTAGATGTGTGTGTGTAGACCTAAGAATCAGTGAGTGGGTATGTAGTTATTGGTATTGGAGTGTCTATGGTTTTGAGAATGGCAGTCTGTAATTTAGAGTGGGTGTATCAAAAGTTATATTAGGGTGTGAGAAGATGCATGAAATTATCACATGGATGATGTCATCAGTGATGTCATCAGTGATGTCATTTGAGATGTCATCAGTGATGTCATCAGTGATGTCACTGACCAAGTCATGAGTGATGTAATATGTGCTGTCATCAGCAGTGCATTGCGGGGCGCGAGTTATAGTTAGCTGAACTAACTATAACGGGGAATTTCTATGGTTTTGTACGAGTGAAATGTCCAACTAACTATAACTGTCCCTAAAACCTATGGTTTTTTCAGTGAATTTCAAAGGTTTTTAAATGCTAATTTCTAACTATAACGTGCCTGAAACCTATGATTTTTTAAGTGAATTTCAAAGGTTTTTTAAATGCTAGTTTCTAACTATGCCTACAGAGGTAGGACATGTGAAGAAAGAAGAAAAACGCACAGAAAGGAGCAAAAGAAATGCAGAAAGAAGCAACAGAAGTCCACAAAGACGAAGAAAAGTGCAGGAAGAAGCAAAAGATGTGCAGAAAGAACCAACAGAGGAGCAGAAAGAGGCCTTGTTGCAAAATCATCTTGTGCCCACAACTTTTTCAGACGGGTACTTGTGGTAACTGACTCTGACTAACCAGAGCCAGTGCTATGCTAAAAGACACTTAGAATACAGTGAAAACACCTACATACACTAGGGAACACTATGCGTTGGGTTACCCCTGTGATTAGCATGACCTCCTCTGTAAGTCCATAGTACATAATAGGGCAGGGGTATTAAAACTACCTCTTAAAACGCGCTACAGGGCGCGTTTGCACAGTGGTGAAGGGAGGGGGCCTGAGGTGACATGTGTGCAAACGCGCTCCGTGGTGCGTTTTAAGTTGCGGGATTAAGTCCCCTTGAATACTGAGGGTCTCTGGGGCCCAACTAGCTCCCCAGGTACCTACAGTTAGGACCACAGAGCTGAGTTGCAGAGAGGCGTTCCGAGGCCACGCACCTTTTTCACCTCTCTGCAACGCAACTCTGTTGTGCTTACTGAAGGTACCTGGTGGGCTAGTTGGCCCCCAGGGTCCCTCAGGATTCAAGGGGAATTAATTCCCAACTTAAAACGCACCACAGGGCGTGTTTGCGCACATGTCACCTGAGGCCCCGCCCCCTCCCTTCACCACTGTGCAAACGCTCCCCGTGGCGCGTTTTAAGTTGGGGGATTAGGTCACCTTGAATCCTGAGGGTCCCTGGGGCCCAACTAGCCCACCAGGTACTTCCAGTAAGCACCACAGGCCTGCGTTGCAACGCCTGTAACAAATTGTGCAGTTGTGTTTAGGTAGTGAAGGGGGTCGTGCTGGGGGTAGTGTTTTAGGGTTTAGGGTAGTGCAGTGGTGTTTGTGTAGTGTAGGGGTCATGCTGGGGGTAGATTTAGGGTTTAGGGTAGTGCAGTGGTGTTTGGGTAGTGTAGGGGGTACTGCTGGGGGTAGTGTTTTAGGGTTTAGGGTAGTGTAATGGTGTTTGGGTAGTGTAGGGGGTACTGCTGGGGGTAGTGTTTTAGGTTTTAGGGAAGTGCAGTGGTATTTGGGTAGTGTAGGGGTTCGTGCTGGGGGTAGTTTTTTAGGGTTTAGGGTAGTGCAGTGGTGTTTGTGTAGTGTAGGGGGTAGTGTTTTAGGGTTTAGGGTAGTGCAGTGGTGTTTGTGTAGTATAGGGAGTCGTGCGGGGGGTAGTGTTTTAGGGTTTAGGGTAGTGCAGTGGTCTTTGGGTAGTGTAGGGGGTCGTGCGGGGGTAGTGTTTTAGGGTTTAGGGTAGTGCATTGGTGTTTGGGTAGTGTAGGGGTCATGCGGGGGGTAGAGTTTTAGGGTTTAGGGCAGTGCAGTGGTGTTTGGGTAGTGTAGGGGGTCGTGCTGGGGGAGTGTTTTAGGGTTTAGGGCAGTGAAGTGGTGTTCGGGTAGTGTAGGGGGTCGTGCTGGGGGAGTGTTTTAGGGTTTAGGGCAGTGCAGTGGTGTTCGGGTAGTGTAGGGGGTCATGCTGGGGGGAGTGTTTGAGGGTTTAGGGCAGTGCAGTTGTGTTCGGGTAGTGTAGGGGGTTGTGCTGGGGGAGTATTTTAGGGTTTAGGGTAGTGCAGTGGTGTTTGGGTAGTGTAAAGGGTCGTGCTGGGGGTAGTGTTTTAGGGTTTAGGGCAGTGCAGTGGTGTTCGGGCAGTGTAGGGGTTGTGCTGGGGGTGGTGTTTTAGGGTTTAGGGCAGTGCAGTGGTGTTCGGGCAGTGTAGGGGGTCGTGCTGGTGTTTCAGGGTTTAGGGCAATGCAGTGGTGTTCGGGCTGTGTAGGGGGTCGTGCAGGGGGTGGTGTTTCAGGGTTTAGGGCAGTGGTGTTTGGGCAGTGTAGGGGGTCGTGCTGGGGTGGTGTTTCAGGGTTTGGGGCAGTGCAGTGGTGTTCGGGCAGTAAAGGGGGTCGTGCTGGGGGTGGTGTTTCAGGGTTTTGGGCAGTGCAGTGGTGTTCGGGCAGTGTAGGGGGATGTGCGGGGGTGGTGTTTCAGGGTTTAGGGCAGTGCAGTGGTGTTCGGGCAGTGTAGGGGGTCGTGCTGGGGGTGGTGTTTCAGGGTTTAGGGCAGTGCAGTGGTGTTCGGGCAGTGTAGGGGGTGGTGCAGGGGGTGGTGTTTCAGGGTTTAGGGCAGTGCAGTGGTGTGTGGGCAGTGTAGGGGGTCGTGCTGGGGATGGTGTTTCAGGGTTTAGGGCAGTGCAGTGGTGTTCAGGCAGTGTAGGGTGTCGTGCTGGGGTTGGTGTTTC
This sequence comes from Calotriton arnoldi, assembly GCA_963921515.1. Classification (NCBI taxonomy): domain Eukaryota; kingdom Metazoa; phylum Chordata; class Amphibia; order Caudata; family Salamandridae; genus Calotriton; species Calotriton arnoldi. Next base: position 273,209 of record CAWUFW010011134.1, on the reverse strand, counting down.
AGGGTTTAGGGCAGTGCAGTGGTGTTCCTGCAGTGTAGGGGGTCGTGCAGGGGGGTGGTGTTTCAGGGTTTAGGGCAGTGCAGTGGTGTTCGGGAAGTGTAGGGGGTCGTGCTGGGGGTGGTGTTTCAGGGTTTAGGGCAGTGCAGTGGTGTTCGGGCAGTGTAGGGTGTCGTGCTGGGGGGTGGTGTTTCAGGGTTTAGGGCAGTGCAGTGGTGTTCGGGCAGTGTAGGGGGTCGTGCAGGGGGTGGTGTTTCAGGGTTTAGGGCAGTGCAGTGGTGTTTGGGCAGTGTAGGGGGTCTCGCAGGGGGTGGTGTTTCAGGGTTTAGGGCAGTGCAGTGGTGTTCCGCCAGTGTAGGTGGTCTTGCTGGGGGTGGTGTTTCTGGGTTTAGTGCAGTGGTGTTCGGGCAGTGTAGGGGGTCTTGCTGGGGTGGTGTTTCAGGGTTTAGGGCAGTGCAGTGGTGTTCGGGCAGTGTAGGGGGTCTTGCTGGGGCTGGTGTTTCAGGGTTTAGGGCAGTGCAGTGGTGTTCGGGCATTGTAGGGGGTCTTGCTGGGGCTGGTGTTTCAGGGTTTAGGGTAGTGCAGTGGTTTTCGGGCAGTGTAGGCGGTTGTGCTGGGGCTGGTGTTTCAGGGTTTAGGGCAGTGCAGTGGTGTTCGGGCAGTGTATGGGGTCGTGCTGGGGCTGGTGTTTCAGGGTTTAGGGCAGTGCAGTGGTGTTCGGGCAGTGTAGGGGGTCGTGCTGGGGGTGGTGTTTCAGGGTCTAGGGCAGTGCAGTGGTGTTTGGGCAGTGTAGGGGGTCGTGCTGGGGCTGGTGTTTCAGGGTTTAGGGCAGTGCAGTGGTGTTCGGGCAGTGTAGGGGGTCGTGCTGGGGCTGGTGTTTCAGGGTTTTGGGCAGAGCAGTGGTGTTCGGGCAGTGTAGGGGGTCTTGCTGGGGGTAGTGTTTCAGGGTTTAGGGCAGTGCAGTGGTGTTCGTGCAGTGTAGGGGGTCGTGCTGGGGCTGGTGTTTCAGGGTTTAGGGCAGTGCAGTGGTGTTCGGGCAGTGTAGGGGGTCTTGCTGGGGGTAGTGTTTCAGGGTTTAGGGCAGTGCAGTGGTGTTCGTGCAGTGTAGGGGGTCGTGCTGGGGGTGGTGTTTCAGGGTTTAGGGCAGCGCAGTAGTGTTCGGGAAGTGTAGGGGGTCCTGCAGGGGGTGGTGTTTCAGGGTTTAGGACAGTGCAGTGGTGTTCGGACAGTGTAGGGGGTCGTGCTGGGGGTGGTGTTTCAGTGTTTAGGGCAGTGCAGTGGTGTTCGGGCAGTGTAGGGGGTCGTGCATGGGGTGGTGTTTCAGGGTTTCGGGCAGTGCAGTGTTGTTCGAGCAGTGTAGGGGGTCGTGCTGGGGCTGGTGTTTCAGGGTTTAGGGCAGTGCAGTGGTGTTGGGGCAGTGTAGGGGGTCTTGCTGGGGGTGGTGTCTCAGGGTTTAGGGCAGTGGTGTTGGGGCAGTGTAGGGGGTCTTGCTGGGGGTGATGTTTCAGGGTTTAGGGCAGTGCAGTGGTGTTCGGGCAGTGTAGGGGGTCTTGCTGGGGGTTGTGTTTCAGGGTTTAGGGCAGTGCAGTGGTGTTCATGCAGTGTAGGGGGTTGTGCTGGGGATGGTGTTCCAGGGTTTAGGGCAGTGCAGTAGTGTTCGGGCAGTGTAGGGGGTCATGCAGGGGTGGTGTTTCAGGGTTTAGGGCAGTGCAGTGGTGTTCGGGCAGTGTAGGGGGTCATGCTGGGGGTGGTGTTTGAGGGTTTAGGGCAGTGCAGTGGTGTTCGGGCAGTGTAGGGGGTCGTGCACGGGGTGGTGTTTCAGGGTTTAGGGCAGTGCAGTGGTGCTCGGGCAGTGTAGGGGGTCGTGCTGGGGGTGGTGTTTCAGGGTTTAGGGTAGTGCAGTGGTGTTTGGGCAGTGTGGGGGGTCATGCTGGGGCTGGTGTTGCAGGGTTTAGGGCAGTGCAGTGGTGTTCGGGCAGTGTAGGGGGTCGTGCTGGGGCTGGTATTTCAGGGTTTTGGGCAGAGCAGTCGTGTTCGGGCAGTGTAGGGTGTCGTGCTGGGGGTGGTGTTTCAGGGTTTAGGGCAGTACAGTTGTGTTCGGGCAGTGTAGGGGGTCGTGCTGGGGGTGGGTTTCAGGGTTTAAGGCAGTGGTGTTCGGGCAGTGTAGGGGGTCTTGCTGGGGGTGATGTTTCAGGGTTTAGGGCAGTGCAGTGGTGTTCGGGCAGAGTAGGGGGTCTTGCTGGGGGTAGTGTTTCAGGGTTTAGGGCGGTGCAGTGGTGTTCGGGCAGTGTAGGGGGTCGTGCAGGGGGTGGTGTTTCAGGGTTTAGGGCAGTGCAGTGGTGTTTGGGCAGTGTAGGGGTGGTGCAGGGGGTGGTGTTTCAGGGTTTAGGGCAGTGCAGTGGTGTTTGGGCAGTGTAGGGGGTCGTGCTGGGGGTGGTGTTTCAGGGTTTAGGGCAGTGCAGTGGTGTTCGGGCAGTGTAGGGTGTCGTGCTGGGGGTGGTGTTTCAGGGTTTAGGGCAGTGCAGTGGTGTTCCTGCAGTGTAGGGGGTCGTGCAGGGGGTGGTGTTTCAGGGTTTAGGGCAGTGCAGTGGTGTTCAGGCAGTGTAGGGGGTCGTGCTGGGGGTGGTGTTTCAGGGTTTAGGGCAGTGCAGTGTTGTTCGGGCAGTGTAGGGTGTCGTGCTGGGGGTGGTGTTTCAGGGTTTAGGGCAGTGCAGTGGTGTTCGGGCAGTGTAGGGGGTCGTGCAGGGGGTGGTGTTTCAGGGTTTAGGGCAGTGCAGTGGTGTTTGGGCAGTGTAGGGGGTCTCGCAGGGGGTGGTGTTTCAGGGTTTAGGGCAGTGCAGTGGTGTTCCGCCAGTGTAGGTGGTCTTGCTGGGGGTGGTGTTTCAGGGTTTAGTGCAGTGGTGTTCGGGCAGTGTAGGGGGTCTTGCTGGGGGTGGTGTTTCAGGGTTTAGGGCAGTGCAGTGGTGTTCGGGCAGTGTAGGGGGTCTTGCTGGGGCTGGTGTTTCAGGGTTTAGGGCAGTGCAGTGGTGTTCGGGCAGTGTAGGGGGTCTTGCTGGGGGTGGTGTTTCAGGGTTTAGGGTAAAGCAGTGGTGTTCAGGCAGTGTAGGGGGTCATGCTGGGGCTGGTGTTTCAGGGTTTAGGGCAGTGCAGTGTTGTTCGGGCAGTGTAGGGGGTCGTGCTGGGGCTGGTGTTTCAGGGTTTAGGGCAGTACAGTGGTTTTCGGGCAGTGTAGGCGGTCGTGCTGGGGCTGGTGTTTCAGGGTTTAGGGCAGTGCAGTGGTGTTCGGGCAGTGTATGGGGTCGTGCTGGGGCTGGTGTTTCAGGGTTTAGGGCAGTGCAGTGGTGTTCGGGCAGTGTAGGGGGTCGTGCTGGGGGTGGTGTTTCAGGGTCTAGGGCAGTGCAGTGGTGTTCGGGCAGTGTAGGGGGTCGTGCTGGGGCTGGTGTTTCAGGGTTTAGGGCAGTGCAGTGGTGTTCGGGCAGTGTAGGGGGTCGTGCTGGGGCTGGTGTTTCAGGGTTTTGGGCAGTGGTGTTCGGGCAGTGTAGGGGGTCATGCTGGGGGTGGTGTTTCAGGGTTTAGGGCAGTGCAGTGGTGTTCGGGCAGTGTAGGGGGTCTTGCTGGGGGTGGTGTTTCAGGGTTTAGGGCAGTGGTGTTCGGGCAGTGTAGGGGGTCTTGCTGTGGGTGATGTTTTAGGGTTTAGGGCAGTGCAGTGGTGTTCGGGCAGTGTAGGGGGTCTTGCTGGGGGTAGTGTTTCAGGGTTTAGGGCAGTGCAGTGGTGTTCGGGCAGTGTAGGGGGTCGTGCTGGGGGTGGTGTTTCAGGGTTTAGGGCAGCGCAGTAGTGTTCGGGAAGTGTAGGGGGTCCTGCAGGGGGTGGTGTTTCAGGGTTTAGGACAGTGCAGTGGTGTTCGGACAGTGTAGGGGGTCGTGCTGGGGGTGGTGTTTCAGTGTTTAGGGCAGTGCAGTGGTGTTCGGGCAGTGTAGGGGGTCGTGCATGGGGCTGGTGTTTCAGGGTTTCGGGCAGTGCAGTGTTGTTCGAGCAGTGTAGGGGGTCGTGCTGGGGCTGGTGTTTCAGGGTTTAGGGCAGTGCAGTGGTGTTGGGGCAGTGTAGGGGGTCTTGCTGGGGGTGGTGTCTCAGGGTTTAGGGCAGTGGTGTTGGGGCAGTGTAGGGGGTCTTGCTGGGGGTGATGTTTCAGGGTTTAGGGCAGTGCAGTGGTGTTCGGGCAGTGTAGGGGGTCTTGCTGGGGGTTGTGTTTCAGGGTTTAGGGCAGTGCAGTGGTGTTCGTGCAGTGTAGGGGGTTGTGCTGGGGATGGTGTTCCAGGGTTTAGGGCAGTGCAGTAGTGTTCGGGCAGTGTAGGGGGTCATGCAGGGGGTGGTGTTTCAGGGTTTAGGGCAGTGCAGTGGTGTTTGGGCAGTGTGGGGGGTCATGCTGGGGCTGGTGTTGCAGGGTTTAGGGCAGTGCAGTGGTGTTCGGGCAGTGTAGGGGGTCGTGCTGGGGCTGGTGTTTCAGGGTTTTGGGCAGAGCAGTCGTGTTCGGGCAGTGTAGGGTGTCGTGCTGGGGGTGGTGTTTCAGGGTTTAGGGCAGTACAGTTGTGTTCGGGCAGTGTAGGGGGTTTTGCTGGGGGTGGTGTTTCAGGGTTTAAGGCAGTGGTGTTCGGGCAGTGTAGGGGGTCTTGCTGGGGGTGATGTTTCAGGGTTTAGGGCAGTGCAGTGGTGTTCGGGCAGAGTAGGGGTCTTGCTGGGGGTAGTGTTTCAGGGTTTAGGGCGGTGCAGTGGTGTTCGGGCAGTGTAGGGGTCGTGCAGGGGTGGTGTTTCAGGGTTTAGGGCAGTGCAGTGGTGTTTGGGCAGTGTAGGGGGTGGTGCAGGGGTGGTGTTTCAGGGTTTAGGGCAGTGCAGTGGTGTTTGGGCAGTGTAGGGGGTCGTGCTGGGGGTGGTGTTTCAGGGTTTAGGGCAGTGCAGTGGTGTTCGGGCAGTGTAGGGTGTCGTGCTGGGGGTGGTGTTTCAGGGTTTAGGGCAGTGCAGTGGTGTTCCTGCAGTGTAGGGGGTCGTGCAGGGGGTGGTGTTTCAGGGTTTAGGGCAGTGCAGTGGTGTTCAGGCAGTGTAGGGGGTCGTGCTGGGGGTGGTGTTTCAGGGTTTAGGGCAGTGCAGTGTTGTTCGGGCAGTGTAGGGTGTCGTGCTGGGGGTGGTGTTTCAGGGTTTAGGGCAGTGCAGTGGTGTTCGGGCAGTGTAGGGGGTCGTGCAGGGGTGGTGTTTCAGGGTTTAGGGCAGTGCAGTGGTGTTTGGGCAGTGTAGGGGGTCTCGCAGGGGGTGGTGTTTCAGGGTTTAGGGCAGTGCAGTGGTGTTCCGCCAGTGTAGGTGGTCTTGCTGGGGGTGGTGTTTCAGGGTTTAGCTGCAGTGGTGTTCGGGCAGTGTAGGGGGTCTTGCTGGGGGTGGTGTTTCAGGGTTTAGGGCAGTGCAGTGGTGTTCGGGCAGTGTAGGGGGTCTTGCTGGGGCTGGTGTTTCAGGGTTTAGGGCAGTGCAGTGGTGTTCGGGCAGTGTAGGGGGTCTTGCTGGGGCTGGTGTTTCAGGGTTTAGGGTAGGGCAGTGGTGTTCAGGCAGTGTAGGGGTCATGCTGGGGCTGGTGTTTCAGGGTTTAGGGCAGTGCAGTGGTGTTTGGGCAGTGTAGGGGGTCGTGCTGGGGCTGGTGTTTCAGGGTTTAGGGCAGTACAGTGGTTTTCGGGCAGTGTAGGCGGTCGTGCTGGGGCTGGTGTTTCAGGGTTTAGGGCAGTGCAGTGGTGTTCGGGCAGTGTATGGGGTCGTGCTGGGGCTGGTGTTTCAGGGTTTAGGGCAGTGCAGTGGTGTTCGGGCAGTGTAGGGGGTCGTGCTGGGGGTGGTGTTTCAGGGTCTAGGGCAGTGCAGTGGTGTTCGGGCAGTGTAGGGGGTCGTGCTGCGGCTGGTGTTTCAGGGTTTTGGGCAGTGCAGTGGTGTTCGGGCAGTGTAGGGGTCGTGCTGGGGCTGGTGTTTCAGGGTTTTGGGCAGTGGTGTACGGGCAGTGTAGGGGGTCATGCTGGGGGTAGTGTTTCAGGGTTTAGGGCAGTGCAGTGGTGTTCGGGCAGTGTAGGGGTCTTGCTGGGGGTGGTGTTTCAGGGTTTAGGGCAGTGGTGTTCGGGCAGTGTAGGGGGTCTTGCTGTGGGTGATGTTTCAGGGTTTAGGGCAGTGCAGTGGTGTTCGGGCAGTGTAGGGGGTCTTGCTGGGGGTAGTGTTTCAGGGTTTAGGGCAGTGCAGTGGTGTTCGTGCAGTGTAGGGGGTCGTGCTGGGGGTGGTGTTTCAGGGTTTAGGGCAGGGCAGTAGTGTTCGGGCAGTGTAGGGGGTCGTGCAGGGGTGGTGTTTCAGGGTTTAGGACAGTGCAGTGGTGTTCGGACAGTGTAGGGGGTCGTGCTGGGGGTGGTGTTTCAGTGTTTAGGGCAGTGCAGTGGTGTTCGGGCAGTGTAGGGGGTCGTGCAGGGGTGGTGTTTCAGGGTTTAGGGCAGTGCAGTGTTGTTCGGGCAGTGTAGGGGGTCGTGCTGGGGCTGGTGTTTCAGGGTTTAGGGCAGTGCAGTGGTGTTGGGGCAGTGTAGGGGTCTTGCTGGGGCTGGTGTCTCAGGGTTTAGGGCAGTGGTGTTGGGGCAGTGTAGGGGTCTTGCTGGGGGTGATGTTTCAGGGTTTAGGGCAGTGCAGTGTTGTTCGGGCAGTGTAGGGGGTCTTGCTGGGGGTTGTGTTTCAGGGTTTAGGGCAGTGCAGTGGTGTTGGGGCAGTGTAGGGGTCTTGCTGGGGGTGGTGTCTCAGGGTTTAGGGCAGTGGTGTTGGGGCAGTGTAGGGGGTCTTGCTGGGGGTGATGTTTCAGGGTTTAGGGCAGTGCAGTGTTGTTCGGGCAGTGTAGGGGGTCATGCTGGGGGTGGTGTTTCAGGGTTTAGGCCAGTGCAGTGGTGTTTGGGCAGTGTAGGGGGTCGTGCACGGGGTGGTGTTTCAGGGTTTAGGGCAGTGCAGTGGTGCTCGGGCAGTGTAGGGGGTCGTGCTGGGGGTGGTGTTTCAGGGTTTAGGGTAGTGCAGTGGTGTTCGGGCAGTGTGGGGGGTCGTGCTGGGGCTGGTATTTCAGGGTTTTGGGCAGAGCAGTCGTGTTCGGGCAGTGTAGGGTGTCGTGCTGGGGCTGGTATTTCAGGGTTTCGGGTAGAGCAGTCGTGTTCGGGCAGTGTAGGGTGTCGTGCTGGGGGTGGTGTTTCAGGGTTTAGGGCAGTACAGTTGTGTTCGGGCAGTGTAGGGGGTCGTGCTGGGGGTGATGTTTCAGGGTTTAGGGCAGTGCAGTGGTGTTCGGGCAGTGTAGGGGGTCTTGCTGGGGGTAGTGTTTCAGGGTTTAGGGCCGTGCAGTGGTGTTCGGGCAGTGTAGGGGGTTGTGCTGGGGCTGGGGTTTCAGGGTTTAGGGCAGTGCAGTGGTGTTCGGGCAGTGTGGTGGGTCATGAAGGGGTGGTGTTTCAGGGTTTAGGGCAGTGCAGTGGTGTTCGGGCAGTGTAGGGGGTCGTGCTGGGGGTGGTGTTTCAGGGTTTAGGGCAGTGCAGTGGTGTTCGGGCAGTGTAGGGGGTCTTGCTGGGGGTGATGTTTCAGGGTTTAGGGCAGTGCAGTGGTGTTCGGGCAGTGTAGGGGGTCTTGCTGGGGGTAGTGTTTCAGGGTTTAGGGCCGTGCAGTGGTGTTCGGGCAGTGTAGGGGGTCGTGCAGGGGCTGGTGTTTCAGGGCTTAGGGCAGTGCAGTAGTGTTCGGGCAGTGTAGGGGGTCGTGCTGGGGGTAGTGTTTTAGGGTTTAGGGTAGTGCAGTGGTGCTTGTGTAGTGTAGGGGGTCGTGCTGGGGGTAGTGTTTTAGGGTAGTGCAGTGGTGTTTGTGGTAGTGTAGGGGGTCATGTTTTAGGGTAGTGCAGTGGTGTTTGGGTAGTGTAGGGGTCGTGCTGGGGGTAGTGTTTTAGGATTTAGGTTAGTGCAGTGGTGTTTGGGTAGTGTAGGGGGTCATGCTGGGGGTAGTGTTTTAGGGTTTAGGGTAGTGCAGTGGTGTTTGGGTAGTGTAGGGGGTCGTGCTGGGGGTAGTGTTTTAGGGTTTAGGGTAGTGCAGTGGTGCTTGTGTAATGTAGGGGGTCGTGCTGGGGATAGTGTTTTAGGGTTTAGGGTAGTGCAGTGGTGTTTGTGTAGTGTAGGGGTCATGTTTTAGGGTAGTGCAGTGGTGTTTGGGTAGTGTAGGGGGTCATGCTCGGGGTAGTGTTTTAGGGTTTAGGGTAGTGCAGTGGTGTTTGTGTAGTGTAGGGGGTCATGCTGGGGGTAGTGTTTTAGGGTTTAGGATAGTACAGTGGTGCTTGTGTAGGGGGTCGTGCTGGGGGTAGTGTTTTAGGGTTTAGGGTAGTGCAGTGGTGTTTTTGTAGTGTAGGGGGTCATGTTTTAAGATGCAACGCTCCAATACCTGACCAGTCTGCACTACATAAAACTACAAAAAACTAAAAATAAAAAGCGTTTTGCACACTTTTGTCATTGGGCTATATGTGGGCTACATCTGGGTAATATTTTTGCTACATTTGGGCTCTTTTTTCTCTGGTGGCCATCTTGGAAGACTTCTTTGTTATGAAGTTTCCTAATTTCCTCATTTACTGCAGTCTCCTCAGTAGGAAATGCTTTCAGCTTTTTTACTTTGATTCCATCAAGAAGGCATTCAGATGTGTCTCACATTTGCCATAAATTCAGAATGTTAGCACTCTAGTTGCTCATTAGATCACTGTAGTAAAGCTACTGCTCACCAGGGAGTTAACTGGAAGTCTGCTGCTGGTATTGAAAGTGATTGTTTCAGTCTGCATGTCAGAATTTTCTAATGAAATAGAAGAGGATTTGAGATCTCACTTAAAACATGCCCTAATTTTTCTTTCTGCAGCACTAACCATAATTTCTATTTCAAAAAGAACACCCTCATTTTGTTCCTTTTTAAATTAAATGTTTTAAGTGTTACCGGTTTATTCCAATCAAGATGGCTTCAGGTGTGCCATACTTTTGTCATAAGTAAGGCTGTTAGCGCTCTAGTTGTTCTTTAGAACACTCTGGGAAGCTGCAGTAGAACACAAAGGAATCAACTGACAGTCTCTGCCCTTGTTGGATGTACATGTTTTACTGAGAATGTCAGACTTCATTCTCACATGACTGAGAAAGATAATGTGAATTTACAGAAAATATGCTCTCATTTTAGCTCCTGGAGCACCTTCCAAAACTGTATGGGACAAGCATGTGAAAATAGTTTTCTCTCAAACATGATTCATGATATCCCAGCAGAAGGTTTTTCACAGGGTAAAATCACCTTAGAACACACCACAATTCCTGAAATTAGTATGGTACCATCAACAACTGAATTCTAATGTAACTAAAGTCTGTAATCACCCTTTATAGTTCTCCTTTTGGTAACCCTCAAAATCTTTGATTCACTACAATGCATTTCAATGGGGTACTGTCATGTATATTGGTCCCAAGATGGCTGCCAGCAATTCCAGGATGAAGTGCTGACAGCCAATCAGATCTCACAATGACATGTGTGGTTAGGCTCCGCCCAGATATATATGTGATTTTACTTTTGATTTTCTCAGGAACTTCTGAACGGATTTACACCATTTAACCAAAAGGCACGACTCTGAACCAAGGGCTACCTTTTTGCCAAATTTGGTGAAATTCCGTTCAGCAGTTTGGGCTGTAGCTGCGACTAAAGGTTCCTATGGAAAATTGCATGGGGAAAACACGTATTGGGACCCCTTTTTTTCTCGGCCCCCGCTAGCCGAATCACCCCGAAACTTTCAGGATAGGAGCAAACCGGAGCGCCCCACGAGTTTTGAAAATTTCGCGAAGATTCGTCAACCGGCGCCAAAGTTATTGGAAATAGAATGTGGTGAATTTCCTATGGAAAATAGGTCCTAAAAATGACTATCTACTGGCGACCGCCAGTAGACAATATATATTTACCACACGGCTGCCCTGCCGTGAAAGGACGCACCATCTCCCAGACCTGGAGGGGCTGCGCGGCTCGCTGGAACTGTCAGAAGAGCTGCGGTGAGTGCAGTAGTTGGGGGCACTGAAGTCAACATGCCATTCGAGGGCCCACTGAGGGTAACAATACTCTTTACAGAACAGTATCGCATGAAGCTCACTGGGAGCAACAATAACTTTCCAATTGGGACTCCATGTCCCAGCATGCATCATACTACATGAACGCACTGTGCAGACCCACTGGGAGTCCCTGTATGCTTCAAAGGAAGGATTGGAACAATTTGTGCGATACTCGAGCTTGCCCATGAGGAAGAGGCTGTGTCCTCGAAACGCGTCGGCAATGAACTTACCTGGGATGGAGATGCTGGCTTTTCCCAATAAAGAAACCGTTGGTTAACTGCTGCGAGTGTGTCCTTTGAAAGCTTTCGGGCGTTTGTAGAACAAAATATTTACCACACGGCTGCCCTGCCGTGAAAGGACGCACCATCTCCCAGACCTGGAGGGGCTGCGCGGCTCGCTGGAACTGTCAGAAGAGCTGCGGTCAGTGCAGTAGTTGGGGGGCACTGAAGTCAACATGCCATTCAAGGGCCCACTGAGGGTAACAATACTCTTTTACAGAACAGTATCGCATGAAGCTCACTGGGAGCAACAATAACTTTCCAATTGGGACTCCATGTCCCAGCATGCATCATACTACATGAACGCACTGTGCAGACCCACTGGGGGTCCCTGCATGCTTCAAAAGGAAGGATTGGAACAATTTGTGCGATACTCGAGCTTGCCCATGAGGAAGAGGCTGTGTCCTCGAAACGCGTCGGCAATGAACTTACCTGGGATGGAGATGCTGGCTTTTCCCAATAAAGAAACCGTTGGTTAACTGCTGCGAGTGCGTCCTTTGAAAGCTTTCGGGCGTTTGTAGAACAAAATATATATATATATATATATATATATATATATATATACCCCATAACATCAAATGTTTAGCAAACATACCAATGCAATTACAAAAAATTGTTTTATAACATAAAAAATTACAATTTACAAAAAAAAATTGTATTTAAAAATATTATTAGTTATAATTAATATAATTTAAATACACAAAACATAATAATATAAATGTAAACAATATAAACTAAACTATAAAATTATACAAATAATACATATACTATTCCTATTCCAATTTCTGTAACACTAGGAAAGCATTGGATTCAGTAGGAGTAAAATTTACAATTCTCAATCCAGTCAGTACAACAGTAAAGAAAGTGTTGGATTGCAGAGGGGTAAACTTTACTATTCCCATTCCAGTAAATGCAATAGTAGGGAAAGTGTTGGACTGTGGAGGGGAAAATGTACCATTCCCACTCCAGTTAGTTTAACAGTAGGGAATGGGTTGGATTACGTAGGGGTAAAATGTATTATTCCCACTCCAGTCAGTGCAACAGTAGGGAAAGTTTGGATTGCGGAGGGGATAAAATTTACTATTCCCACTCGAGTCTGTGCAACAGTAGGGAAAGCGTTGGATTGCAGAGGGATAAAATTTACTATTCCCACTCCAGTCAATGCAACAGTAGGGAAAGTGTTGGATTGCGGAGGGGTAAAATGTACTATTCCCACTCCACTCAGTGCAAAACTAAGGAAATTGTTGAATAAAATGTACTATTTCCACTCCAGTCCATGCAACAGTAGAGAAAATGTTGGATTGAGGAGGGGTAAAATGTATTAATCCCACTACAGTCAGTGCAACAGTAGGGAAAGTGTTGGATTGCAGAGGGGTAAAATTTACTATTCCCACTCCACTCAGTGCAAAACTAGCAAAAGTGTTGGATTGCAAAGGGTTACATTTACTGCTCCCAATGCACTCCATGCAACATTAGAAACAGACTAATTCACTTCAAGAAATAAAATATTTGCAAAACTATACTAAATAGAAAAAACATAAATATTTAAATTTAAAAATTCTGTATAGATATTTTTCAAAATAAACAAATTACATATGTTTTATAATCTTTAATACATATACTAAATTAATACAAATATTATTATATTTAAAATACCAAATTATTTTCTCAAAATAACATCAACAAATTAATACATTATTTACAATTAAAAAGCAGAAAACAATTAACACATACAATAATAAATAACATAAATAAAGTAATTATATTTAATTAGCTTCTCAACATTTATCCCTACAAAAATAAAAACTCACACCTAATTTATAAATTAAAAAACATAATTACATAATTTACATAATTAATTATCAAGTAAACAGTTAATAATAATAATTAACTAATAATTAATTATATTTAATTAACTGCCCACACTTCACCCCTACACATACAAGCCACACTTAATATATAACTTAAACAACATCATAATTACACAAATTACATTATTAATTATCAATTAAATAATTAATGATAATCATTTTTAATTATTTATAACTAATTCACTTCCCACCCTAAACCCCTACAAAACCCACAACCTGCACATAAAAATTAACTTAAAAAGAATATTAATTATACAATTAGCACAAATAATGATCAATTAACCAATTATTAATTAAAATAAATTAATAATTACAATTAATTTACTCCCTACCCTATCCCCCTACAAAACACACAACACACACCTCAAAAAAATTAATTATACAATTTACAGAAATAATTATCAATTAAATAATCAATAATAATTGGAAAATAGTTATTCATTCATTATAATTCATTTACTTCCCACCCTATACCCCTACAAAACTCACACCCTGCACCTAAAACATAAATTAAAAACATATTGATTATACAATTAACATGCATAATTATCAATTAAGTAATTAATATTATTTAATAATTAATTATTAATAAATTATAAATAATTTACTGCCCACTCTGTACCTCTGTAAACCCCAGAACCCATTACAGTACTAAAAATGACAAAAAACTATTACATTACATTTAAAAACTACATAAAATGTACAAACTATATTAAAAATCATTAACAATATTTATACAAACAATTTATAACGTATACAATTAACATATATATATTAAAATGCACAAAAATAATTAACAATCGATATAATTAACAATATTTTTAACATCGATATTAACAACATAGATATTTGTTTAATCAATATTAACACTTTCTGTATTTTTAACATCGATATTACTTACTTTAAAATCGATATTCTTGTCAACGATATTCTTGCTGACAATATTTCTGTATCATGATATTTGCAACTTGATATTTATGTAGGTCAATATTAAAATGTTGATATTTTGTCTGAATACCATTGAAAGAGCATTAATATACTGTAACAATATATGGCGCATTCCTGTCTTTTCCATGCGCTGGCGCACAATGTACTGCCTAGCACCAACGCAGGCACCTGTGCACATGGTGCAAGGGTGCCTGCTTTGTAAGCAGGGTTGTTTTTTTCTGGGAGTCTTTTTCCTCTTTCTATGTGTGCTGCAGAAAGCAGCACACGTAGTAAGAGGAAGTAATGAGGAGAAATAAAGATATTTCTTCTTGTTACGCCTCACCTGGGGAGGCGTAGCATTTTGAGGCATTCCCACGTCTATCAGTAATGGTAAATCTGGGAATGTGCAAAAATCCATGGGTGGAATCTATGGGTGGGTACATGGGAACACACATGCTCCACTCATAGAGCGCCTCCCTGAGGCAGAGTAGCGCAACGCAGAAATGTGCGCTGTGTTGCGTTATTCTTGAATTATTCAGCGACGCAAGGTAGACTTGCACAGCTTGATAAATCTAACTTAAGAGTTGTGTCGCTCTTGCGCCCAATTACGTGCATAAGGGTGATGCAAGTTTTCGATAAGTATGCCCCTAGGTGTTTACAAGAACCAAAGATCCAACCCTCACTGCGCATAGGCAAAGACTGTGCAAACTGCATATTGGTTGCAAAGGTGGAGGGTGCAAAGTCTGGGCAAAAGCCCAGTACTGTGATGAACATCTGCTGTGCATGATCAAAGTCTATGTGCAGCAGTGAATTAACTGAATGAGCTGAAAGCGATGCCACTATCCTCAGCCTTCAATGGACCTGGATAAAGTCAGTGCATACTAGCTAATTAGCACATGGGGACTGAGCGCAGTGCAGCGCCGAAGTGCCGCCTCTGCACTGTGCTCAATCCCCATTGCTCAATATGGAATGCTTTGTGGATCACTTTATATCACCATAGACACTAAATGCAGTATAACGTAAAAAATAATTGCAAAACAGTATTAAAGGTATTATGGATACCATAGCTCATTAGAGTATCATTTGTTTATAAATCCTCAAAATGATTATGATTTTCACTTGAAAAACCATTGAATTTGCCAGTTATGGTTAGCAATGCAACCATCACTCATTCCCAGTGTGCGGTGCATGACTCACAGATGTCAAAGAGGACATCACAAATAACATTATAGACCAGTGACTTCACATATAACCTTACTGTCATTGAAGGTCATTCCCTTCCCAACAGCTCACTGGGTGTGATGGAAGACCTAGCCCTGCAGGTTTTGGGGACATGAGAAATTGGGAACAGGTGAAAATGTGCATGAAAAGCACACATAGCCTAGTAGGCATGGTCAACGACCATCAACAGCTGACTCGGTAGGCACGGTCACTGTGGGTGCCCGGAAAAGAGGAACTGGGTGCAGGGCATGACAACTTGGGAGAGGATGTGGTCTGAAGGCTAGACTGCCGACTTTGGTGCTGGAAACCAAGGTTCGAGCCTCGGGGTCGCATCCACATCCTGTGCCAGCGCCGTGTTATGTTATGTTACTGGGCACTTATAAAGCGCGCAGCTACTCCCAGGAGTGTCTCGGCGCTGAGAAAGGAAACCAATGACAAAACAGAACGAGCACGCTCCTGACAGCTACTTTACTGCATGAAAAGCCAGGTTTTTAAGCCTCGCCTGAAGCTGAGGAGATCCTGGGCATGACGTAGAGCGGGCGGCAGATTATTCCAAAGCTGAGAGGCTACCACCTGAAAAGAACGACCACCCAGGCGAGAACGAGAAAACCTAGGAATAATAGAGAGCTGCTGGGTGGAAGACCTCAGACTTCTAGGTGGAGCATACTGCTTGAGTCTGTTTCTCAGATATGGTGCTCCTATATTGTGAAAAGCCTTGTAGGCCAGTACCAAAGCTTTAAAATGTGTCCTCTTGCGCACCGGGAGCCAGTGCAGGGACTTCAAATAGGGGGTCATATGAGCCCTTAGGCCAACCATATGTATGGCTCTTGCCGCAGCGTTTTGCACCACCTGTAAACGGCCAAGAAGATAGTCAGGGAGGCCTAGGTACAACACATTCACATAATCAAGCCGGGATATGATCAATGCTTGAACTACTGTTTTCCTATGAGGGACTGGGAGTAGTGGAAGAAAATTCCTCAACATTTTCAGAAGGCCGAAGCAAGTGCCAGCCACTGCTTGGACCTGGGACTTCATGGACATGTCCGAGTCCATTTTCACCCCAAGGTTTTTGACAGTGGTGGCAGAACTTGCAGGGGGAGACATATTCTGTGGCCACCATTTGCGCCATTCCTCACCTGGGTTGTGACCAAAGAAGATAATTTCTGACTTTTCAGAATTACACATCAGTTGGTTCTGTTTAAACCAGGCGAACACTTTAGACAGGCATGTGTTTATCTCACTCCCATTCAAGGCCATATCCTTTCCGCAGGTGAACAGTAGCTGTGTATCATCTACGTAAGATATGACCTTTGCACCGTATTGTTCTGCCAAAAGTGCCAGAGGGGCCATGAACACATTAAACAGAGTGGGGCTTAAAATAGATCCCTGCGGGACACCAACATTCAGCGGGGAAATGGGGGGCGCAAAAGGGGGAGATCACACTGTTTGCTGGCGGCCTTCCAGGTAAGATGTAAACCACCGGAAGACCGTGCCACCAATGCCACAGCCCTGAAGTCTGTGCAAAAGAAGGGCATGGGGCACGGTATCAAAGGCCGCCGAGAGGTCCAGCAATATCAATACGGCTTTGCCTCCTCCATCCAGAGTAGTTTTAATAGTTTTAGATACCTCCAGCAGAGCCGTCTCCGTACTGAAGTTGGCTCTGAAACCTGACTGGCTCGGATGTAATACATGATTGGCCTTAACAAACCCAGAGATGATCTTGTTGACATATTTCTCCAAAACCTTGGAGAAAAAAGGCAACAGAGACATTGGCCTATAATTGCTAGCTACAGAAGGGTCGGCAGACGGTTTCTTTGAGAGCGGTAGGATTTTCCCATGTTTCCAACTGGCCGGCATTATACCCTCTGACAGCGAGAGATTCAGGACCTGATTAACAGCAGGGTTAATCACCCCAGCGATAGATGCTAATATTTTAGCTGGGCAGGGGTCAGTGGGAGAGCCGGACTTCAGTCCTTCCATTATCTTCAGGGAGTCGGCCGGTGAAATAGGAGGGAATTGCAGGAGGGTCCCACCGACATTAGAAACAACAGGGGGGGGGGGGAAACCTGTGTTGCCCTCCATGTCAAGGGGAGATTCCCCAAGTGAAGCTTGAATAGTTGTGATTTTTTAATAAAAATATTGTGTAATAAGATTCGTCCAATCTTTTGAAGAAGTAAAACGGCTCTTAGTGGCGCTGGGGGACGAGAAATCTTTAACAATTTTGAACAACTCCTTACTGCTGTTTCCTGCTCGCTCAATTTTTGAGGACAAAAAACTATTTTTTTCCTCACGAACTTTGACGTAATGAGCTTTTAATGCAAGTTTATATGCAGTTTTATCTAAGGAATTAAAATTCTTCCTCCAAACTCTCTCTAAACGTTTACAAGTACTTCTACTTTTCCTGAGGGCCTCAGTAAACCATGGGGCCGAGGCTCGGCATGCATATGCGACTCGGGTCTTAGGGGGGGCGAGTTCATTTGCACGTGTCTCGAGCCAATTCTCTAGTGACAGTACATCGTTTTCTAAGTGGCCACTAGAAGGAATCAGAAGTTTCTTAAGCGCTTTAGCTAATGACACCGATGTCAGCTGATTGAAAGGCCTAAAGCTCGTAGCACGTGGTTTGCAATGGGAAAGAGGCTGGGCCAGTTCTTTACGTAATCTTGAGACCCCTACGGGTGAGTAGTCGCGCTTAACAAACGCCTGATTGATTGTGATTCTGGGCAAATCACTTAATCTCCCCGTGCCTGAATGTGTCCTTGTGTAACGCAACCGGTTCTCATGTAAAGCGCTCCAATACCTTCGGGTCGAGTTTGCGCTATATAAATCTGCAATAAAAAAAATACAATTAAAAAACCAACAATAGACCATTACTTGTGTCCAGTGAAGCCATCATAAAAAATGACACAAACAAATCACTACATAGGTCTGTTAAGAGAATTCATGGACTTCTTTACTCGAAGACAAATTAACATATCCAACTATAAACAACATGCACAAATTCCCATAATATAACCCAGTTAAATGCATTGCATTTTACCTTTTACACGATGCCACAGAAGAAATTGTGAATGACTCATTTACAGCATTGTTTTGGGCAGTGTGTATAGTTACATTTCTCTGACTCCGGGAAAAGGCCAGCATGCCAACAGGTCCAGACCATGTGAGGATCAGTAATGCATGTTCCTGGTGGAGGCCGTGTTACAGAAACAGGGAGGTCATCTGTCTAGGCAGCAATGTCCTAGAGAGGGTCACTGGCAGCACACTATACTTAACCACTGAAGGAATCGGGCAGTTCTATCCCATACTCAAAAGTTCTGACCTATTCAGTCATGATCACAGTTGATTGTGTCCTACTCTGGGTGCTTTCTAACTTTTTTGAGAAAGAGATTCTCTTTGGCTGAAATAAAGCAAGGAAGCAATCTACATAAAAGAAATATACTTTTCTCTCCTGGAAGCAGGATCAGCAGATAAACATCTCTAGTGCAAATTAAAAAAATTAAATCGCAGTCTAATTCCTAATCTTGTCTGCAGCTTGTCTGAACAGGCCAGGACATATCAGCACTCTGAGGAATGACTTCCTTGTCTATAGTGTTTTTTGTACTAAATTTCTTTATTCACATTGATTCCATCAAATTGGTTACCACAACAGATTCCCAACACCAATACCAATTGCAAGTTAGAATTCTTGGAAATAATCACAAAACAACTCTGTATTCGTACTCCGGTGCAAATTTAGACAAGGTAAACGAGCGTGAATGTAAACATCAACAATTAACTGGGCCCAAACTGGTACACAGAATAGTTCTGCACATAACTATTGGAAATATTTTCTAATACATTCAATCTAGATTAGGACTATAATCTCATGTCAAACAATTAAGTGTTTGCACCAAAATGAAGCATCTCATGTCTCAAGTTTATGTTATGTTATGGTGTCTTAGGGCCTTATTATGAGTTTGACAGTCCAATGGACTGCCAAACCCACAGTAGTGGTATGGCAACCGGCGCCTTGGTGATCCAACCGCCCTATTATGATTGTGGCGGTCAGACTGCCGCAACCGCCGAGAATCAGTGATCCCTCGGCAGTGGCGCACCGGTCAGAGGCTCACAATATGCTGGAGGTGCCTCTGCGGCACCACCAAGCATATTACGAGTTTCCTCACCACCACAGTTTTCATGGGGGTGAGCCTGCAATGAAAAGTGTGGTGGTGAGGAAACAAAGGGGGCCCTGTAAGGGCTAGGGATGCATGCAGTTGGGCACATAGTGTACCCCCCTGTGTGCATGCACCCCTTGTTCCTGCACAGCATGGACTTCACAGTCCATGCCGTGCAGGAACGGGCTTTGGCGCTCCCACGATGCTGCCTTGCTAAGACTTTCATATGAGCCTTTGCACGGCATTGCCGTGGGACCGCCAAAGGACTGCCCGCCGGACCAGGTGAAAACTCCTAATCTGGCGGGCGGTCGAGTTTGGCGGTGTGGGAGAGGGGCAGTGGTGTGGCAGTCCACTCCCACACTGCCAACTCGGAATCAGGCCCTCAGTTCTTATAAGGGTGTGTGATTAGTAACATTTAGATCTCCCAAGGTTTTTCTTTATATGTTAAATGATCCACCATGGCTATTTCCTCTTGTTGGACTTTGCATGTACTCTAATATCCAGGTGTCCAAAGGATTCACATGAGTCTATGAAGAACTGTGGTTACAGTAAATTACTAATGTAATTTTCAGCAGATATACTATGTGACATGCTCATGTGGGTTATGAAAGAGTGTCATTGAGGTAGCACCCCCATATGGCCTCAAAGAGTTTGCATTTATCATCACATTTATAAATGATACATTCATATTCTGCTATGGTCAACATTTCCCTGTACCACATCATACAAGCTGGTACTAATTGGGTTTGCCTAGAGTTATAGAATGCACAGCTTAATAACAGCCAAGGGCATTACAAGGAATGTCTGCTGTAAGATGGTACGTTTTGGAGTCCTAACATGTCACGCAAAATTGTCAGCGAGGTGGTGAGTAGAAATTGTGAACCATGGGGTGTTATCAAGAATGACCCTAATTGTGGCCAGTATTGCACCAGTTTGGGTAGAATTACAGGATATTGTCAGGGACTGTCCGGGACTATGTCGGGAACACAGTCAGGGATTTGGGCAAGGACTGGGAACGGGGTAGAAAACGTACACACAGAGAGGAGTACAGCGCTGCCCAGGATGACACAGGAAGTCAGAGGAGAAAAGGAACAAGATGGCTAAGACTCAGAAAGGAAGGGCACTCACAAGGCAATTTAGCATTCAGACTAACTACACCCAGGACGGACGTGCAAGACATATATATAATACAACATTAACAATAAAGGGAATGTGGGGTAAAGCACTCAGGAGCTCCACACGGTAAGACTGAAGCTCAGTAAGTTCCTCACCCACAATTTCTGTTACAGATACTGACTGAAAATACCCACATATAGGATATGTATGCAAAGGCAGGGTCTGTGGAGCTTATATTTATGGTGATGTTATAAAAGTAACTCAAAGACAATACTCACAGTGAACAAGAAACACCACCTAGGTAGTCAGCTGTGCCCAGGGATCCTGTCGATCAAACAGGAACACGCAAGGCAGTAACAGCAAAGGGGTAGAACTAAACACAAGCACAATAGACAAGGAGCTAGCAAGGAGGAGTGCTTAACAGGAAAGGAAGGAAATCACAGGGCACACTTGGCAGAAAGCAGGTAACAAACATACAAGGTAACAGAAGCAAGACAGCAGAAATAGAAAGACAGCAAACTAGAACTGGAACCAAGGAAATGGGAAGAAAGGCAGGGACTGGAAAAGGATATACAGAAGGGGAGGCTACAAGGGTATACTAGAATAGTGCAGGTTCAGGAATCAAGAAAACAAAGTAGCATAGAAGGCAGTGCTGGGGCAGGAACAAGAATTGAGCAAAAGCTAAAGAGTCAAAGTAGCACTGCAGGTAGTGCTAGTTCAGGAGAAGGGAAACTGCTGCAGGTCAGGAACAAGGAATGCTAAGGCTCAGGAGTCAAGGTAGCACTGCAGGCAGTGCTAGTTCAGGAGAAGGGAAACTGCTGCAGGTCAGGAACAAGGAATGCTAAGGCTCAGGAGTCAAGGTAGCACTGCAGGCAGTGCTAGTTCAAGAACAAGGGAAACTGCTAAAGCTTCAGGAGTCAAGGTAGCACTGCAGGCAGTGCTGGTTCAGGAACAGGGAAATTACTAAAGCTTCAGGAGTCAAAGTAGCACTGCAGGCAGTGCTGGTTCAGGAACAGGGAAATTACTAAAGCTTCAGGAGTCAAGGTAGCACTGCAGGCAGTGCTAGTTCAGGAACAGGGAATTACTAAAGCTTCAGTAGTCAAGGTAGCACTGCAGGCAGTACTGGTTCAAGGAAACAGGAAATAGCTACAGCTCAGGAAACAAGGAGTCAAGAGAGCACTGCAAGCAGTGCAAATCAGGAACAAGAAATAGCTGAAGCCCAGGAACAGGAACAAAGAATAACTATAGCTCAGGAACTCAGGAAAGAAGGTAGCACTGCAGGCAGTGCTAATTCAGGCACAAGGAATAGCTATAGCTCAGGAACGTAGGAAACAAGGTAGCACTGCAGGCAGTGCTAATTCAGGCACAAGGAATAGCTATAGCTCAGGAATTAAGGAACAAGGATTAACTATAGCATAGGAATCAAGGAATATCAAAAGCTCAGGAAACAAGGATCGGTCTCACCGGAAAACAGCTACAATGACCAACCCTGGGCTGAAGGGAGCTGGGGCTTAAAAGAGCTCACAGTACTCATGCGCATCAGGTGTGAGCAGGATAGCAGCAGTCAGCCACAGGTGAGCTGAATTACTCCACCCATCCTTGGCCTGCAGGGGTGGAGACAAAGCAGTGAGCAGGGGATTATAGGTAATGGAGTTTCCAGCATGAGCAGACTGGCTTCCACAAAACCCGGCATGGATTGGGAATGGATGTCAAATCCTAAATAGTGTCCAAATGCCTGGAAGTCAGGATATGCATGGAGGGGAGTGTCTGGAAGCATATTACAATACTGGAAAGCCCCACAATTTGGCCCCCTGGTGGTGGGAACAAGAGCACAGGGAGTGAATCGTGACAGATATGGAGTATATTACAGTCTTGTTCTGTACGTCTCTGTTATATGGAGGAGACACTCATGTGGGCTCGATGCAACTTTACTGGGGGCCATTGCCATTACTGAAATACTCTGAATTTCCTTGTGTTCATGCCGAGCACCAGTAAGCAGCACTTCCCATTTTCCACATACTTTTCCTGCCGTCTTGATGCTTGTAGGAATTTTGTAAGGGACTGAATTTCAGTGTGTCCCTCCTGGGCCACTGTAATGAGAAACCATGATGCCAACGTTCCTCTTTTCCTAGTTGAATTTATATGGTTCACGATCAAAGGTTTGAGCTCAACAAATACATGCTGGTCTCTAGTGGGAGCCACCTATGATAATTGCTACTCTTTTTCCCCGTTCCATCTGCTCTGTTCTAGATAGAAGTGAATTACTTACAGATATCTTCAGGGGCCATGAAAAACCACCAATCCCAACTCCCTCTTTTTCTATAGGAGGCTGGGTCTGGGAGAGTTTCTCAAGTCTGTACGGGATATCAAAAAGTTAAACAGGTCCTTTCAGCAATATTGAAGACCTGAGACACCTCCACCAATGAGCTATGCAATGGTAAATGGAATCTCTGTCTCTATCACTCATAAACAACAGCACTGAAGAACCAGACCCAGCCTAGCTGCCACAATTAGGGTGAAGTGTGGACATCTACTTGGAACAGCTACATATTTTTGGATCAACACCAGTGATTAGGTGGAGAAGAATGTTTTTGCTTGCCTCAGCCATGAACATGCACAAGTGTCCTGCCTGCCATTCCCAAGGTTTAATGTGAATGATCACCAAGTGCTACTCATAAATGTCAGAGAATACCACAATGTTGATAAGTCGCTTGCTTTAAGGCAGCTTAGACTGTGTAACTTCTTTCCAAGGTTGAGTACCCAACATGGATTCACTCTTGTAGCTTGATCTTGTTGGAACAGATTGCTAGACTTTGTAATTTGCTCTTGCAGTAGTCCAGAGAAACAAAATTTCCCCGAGACTAAAATTTGTTAACACATCCACCAAAGATGAGAACACCAGGCAATAAGGGCCTTATTACGAGTACTGCAGTCCTGGGACCGCCATACTCGCGGTGGGTGGCGTTTCGACCACCGGGGCCCACCTACCGTATTTAGAGTGCGGTGGTCAGACTGCCAGCAGCCCGCTACAACACCACTGGCACCGCCAGGATCCTGGATCCCGCGGTGCTGGTGGTTTAGGAAATAAGCAAGAATAGAGGTGGTGCCGATCCCGGCACTGCCATCCATATTACGACTTGTCCATCCGCAAGCCTTTTCATGGTGGTACTCCTGCCATGAAAAAGCTGGTGGAAGGGCAAGGATGGGGCCCGCAGCAGGGCCCCCAGGCAAATCTGCCAATGGAGTGGGTGCAGGGGGCACATGATGTTCCCCCCACAAGTACATGGTTGTGCATGCACTGTGTGGCATGTATGACATGGTTCATGCCACACCATGCACGGATGAGCATTCAGTGCTGTCAGGGCGGTATGCTGTATAGGCTCTCCTATGAGCCTAACATACCACCACGTGAGACCACCACAGCACAGCCCGCCCGCCTGCCCAGGATTATACTCGTAATTCAGTGGGCGGGCTCACCATGGCCTTGGCGGTCTTCCTGGGTCCTTAGCGGTGGCGGTCCCAGCTGAAGACCGCCAAAGTCGTAATAAGGCTCTAAATCTCTATGCCTGATAGACCAGCAAATGAAGTGCAATCTACTAGTTGGAAAAGGCTCTATCCATCAATCACATTTCTTTACTCTCTTTCCACAAGCTAATCTGAAGAAACAGGAAGAACACCAGACAAAATGCTTGCAGGGTTCCCTAAAGCAGTTCTGACTGCACACCTCACTCTGCAGCTGTGCTAAGACTTAGGGGGTTATTTCGATGTCAGGCGGACCGTCCATCTGACATCCTGGGAATCGGTCCGACTGCCGGATTAAATACCAGCGGTCAGAGCGCAGAGACGGGGGTAGGATGCCCCCTCTGACAAGATCAAAGATCCCATTGGGACGGTGGTCAGATTCCTACAATAGGGGTGGTGCCTGTGCAGACACCGCCGTAGGGATTAGGATATCCCTTTCCAACTGCCTTTTCATGGCAGTCCCAACGCCATAAAAAGGCAGCTGGAAAGGGACTTTGGGGTCCCAACCAGGGTCCCATCCCCCGGGGGCCACTGCTTAGTTGCCTGGGGGGCACATGTGGTGCCCCAGCACACATCCATGCACCACATTCCAGGAACCACATGGTGCCTGGCACACGGTGCATGGATGTGCACAAACTGCCTTTTTCCACTGTGGCTAGTGCTGAGGCCCTTTTCCTGGGCAGCAATAGAAAAACACAGTTTCCGACCGCTTACACGGCGATCTAATCATTTTATAGCGAGTGGGCCTGCCGATACCTTGTCAGCCGGTCTCATTCCCTCTGCGATGCCATCGTAATTAGGCCCTTAGAATCATTTTGAGTATTGTGGAGTGGGAGTACCAATGTAATTCAAAGGTGCTCCTGCACCAGCAAAGTTGCATTTCCCCTGCTCTAGTTCGAGTCAGAGGAAGCACTAGCTTTCTGAAGAGGGATGCTCACCTGCTCTGCCTTTGGAAATGAGGGTCATCATGTGTTACTGAGTGTCATCCCACACAACTAATGATGGGGTGACATTACTAGATTTTCCTGAACAGGACCATCATACAAGAGATTGTGGCCCTGGCTACCACGCATAGGGCCAAAACTGTGTGTGTGTGTGTGTGTGTGTGTGTGTGTCGATGAATTGATTTTCAAGGAGAAACTCCCACTTTGGGAGTTTTTTCTTGGAAAACAAAAGTTTTAATGAGCACGCACATCAAATATCACAACCTTCAATGGAGTCTCTGCAGCAATTTCTTCATCGAAGACACAGCCTGTCTGGTGGGGATCGCTGAATACGGCAGGAGCTCTTCCGCTAGGAAGGTGGACTGCTTACCATACTTTAAATGGCCCCTTAGGTGTTTTTTTCAGCATGATCAGTCAGAGAAGGCACCGATTTGCAACAGAGAATGTTGGAGGCTTTGACTAATTGGTAGAATAATCTACCTGGTTCTACAGAAAAATATAAAGCAATTGATACCTTGTGGCCAATGCACTATGTAGGGTATACTCAATCTAGTTAGTTAACATTTTACATTCTTGAAAATTGGAGCCACACAACATGAACATTTTCTGACATATTTTTTGCTTGCATCGCATCATTTATTTTTCATTACTGTCTCCATTTTAGTCTAAGGTTGGTTAGTTTCCTTCTTGCTCTCCAGGTGCGTACATGATTTTTTAAGTTTTTTCAAACTTTTTGAATTATCCTTTCACTTTTCATGATTTCTTTTTAACTGTATTAAACTGAATTAATTCAGGCCAGGTTACCTATTTCCCTCCATAATAAACTTTGTGCTCAACGAGCAATAACAAGCGAGTATTTTGGTAATTTAGAGAGCCCCATCAAGACTTTGGGTGGATTCTCTGAAACTGCTTTGAATGCAAGTTCTTTCTTTAAGCTCATACCTTGACTGTGGGAATTAGTCCATATAGATGTGGGCCCAAATTGTTTTAATTACTGTTAAATGTGTTAAAACGGTTGGTTCAAAAACAATTGCAATGGGGTAGAGGGCTATATGTGTGCTATATGTGTGCCATGGTGCAGCCTGCAAAGCCCGGGTGACGCTCAAGATATTGGATTACCTAGGATGCTAATTTGGACAAAATAGCAAGTTTGTAATTGCCTAATAATTATGTAAATTTTTAAGTGTTATAGTTTGAATTTAAAATTTCAATTACATTTTTTATTTTAGTTTTATTAATAGTAATACTTATTAGTAATAGTAGGTTACATTTTAGTAGCAGGTTGTTTGGTTTGTTGGGGTATAGGGTGGGATGTTAAGCTATAAATAATTAAAATATTGTTAATTCGTTTTTAATGGTTAAATAATTTTTAGTTGATTGTTAAATATGTAAATAGTTTAATACTGATTTAAGTAATATTTTTGTTGTTGATTGCTGGGTTTGTAGGGGAATAGAGTGAAAAGTTTCTATTTAATGCAATTTTTTAAAATAATTAATATTTCATCAATAATTATGCAAACAACTTAATTTATTAATTATTGTGTAATTGTTATACTGCTTTATTTCTTTTACTATGTCATTAGTTTTTATTTGATTATTACATGTGAATTGTTTAGTACTGTGTTACTTTTTTCATGTTTTCATTTATTTAATGGTAAGTTTTGTGAATTTGTTTGTGCAATGATATATGTTACTTAAATTTGATTTGGTTTTAGGTATTAATTTAAATGAAATAAATAAGCAATGATTTTATAATGTTGTCATTTTTTGGGCATTTAGAGAAGTTGATATTATTATATATAATTGGATTTCTTATATATATATATATATATATATATATATATATATATATATTCACTGAAAAATCCATAGGTTTCAGACACGTTATAGTTAGAAATTAGCATTTAAAAAACCTTTGAAATTCACTGAAAAAACCATAGGTTTCAGGCACGTTATAGTTAGAAATTAGCATTTAAAAAACCTTTGAAATTCACTGAAAAAACCATAGGTTTTAGGGACAGTTATAGTTAGTTGGACATTGCACTCGTACAAAACCCGTGAAATTCCCCCGTTATAGTTAGTTCAGCTAACTATAACTCGCGCCCCGCAATGCACTGCTGATGACGTCACATATTACATCACTCATGACATGGTCAGTGACATCACTGATGACATCATGCAGTGACTGTGTGTTTCTATAAAGTTTAAATATGTTTAATATATATGCCAAGGTGTATTGAATAATGAGTGGGTGTATAAGTGTCTGGATGGATGATTTAGTAGGTGCGTGACTGACTCTATAAGTGAGTGATTAAACGTATCTTACTAAATGCATGGGTTAGTGACTAAACTGTATGAATGTCTTTATCCGTCTGTCTGTTGGTGTGTAAGTGGCTGCATGGGTTTGTAAATAGCTACATGAGTGTCTATGAGTTATTGATTGGTTGTCTGAGTATCTGTATGGGTGCCTGAGTGTTTGTGTGGATGGGGTGTGTGTGACTGCACATAGATGTATCAGTGGGTGATTCACTGGGTGCATGGTTTCAAGAGTGCATCTGTGATGGACTGTATGGGTGGGTGAGTGTGTGTATGGGTGTGTTAGTGAGTGAATGTATATCTCAGTGGTACATGTGTGAGTAACTACATATGTGAAAGGCAGTATATATGTGTGTTGGAGTATATAAATAGCTATAAGCGAGAGTGTGTGATTGTGAGAGTGAGAGTGACTGTATGGATGAGTGTGTGCTTGTATCAGTGATTGTATAAGAGCGTAAGAATGTGCTAGTTTTTGTATGAGTAAGTGAGCTGGTGTGTGTTTTACTGTATAGGTGAGTAAATGGCAGTGTGATTAATTATTTGCATGACTGACTAGGTGTGTGAGTACCTCTATGGATGAGTGGCGGTGTGTGAATGTCTATGTAGGTGTATGAGTGCATATGATAGTCCTGTACTGAGTGACCGTAAGTATGAGTGACTGTACGGGTGAGTGAGTGGATGTGTGTGTAGACCTAAGAATCAGTGAGTGGGTATGTAGTTATTGGTGTTGGAGTGTCTATGGTTTT
Organism: Calotriton arnoldi; assembly: GCA_963921515.1. NCBI lineage: Eukaryota > Metazoa > Chordata > Amphibia > Caudata > Salamandridae > Calotriton > Calotriton arnoldi. The sequence continues at coordinate 245,992 of CAWUFW010011134.1, read as the reverse complement.
GAGAATGGCAGTCTGTAATTTACAGTGGGTGTATCAAAAGTTATATTAGGGTGTGAGAAGATGCATGAAATTATCACATGGATGATGTCATTTGAGATGTCATCAGTGATGTCATCAGTGATGTCACTGACCATGTCATGAGTGATGTAATATGTGACGTCATCAGCAGTGCATTGCGGGGGCGCGAGTTATAGTTAGCTGAACTAACTATAACGGGGGAATTTCACGGGTTTTGTACGAGTGCAATGTCCAACTAACTATAACTGTCCCTAAAACCTATGGTTTTTTCAGTGAATTTCAAAGGTTTTTTAAATGCAAATTTCTAACTATAACGTGTCTGAAACCTATGGTTTTTTCAGTGAATTTCAAAGGTTTTTTAAATGCTAATTTCTAACTATAACGTGCCTGAAACTTATGGTTTTTTCAGTGAATTTCAAAGGTTTTTTAAATGCTAATTTCTAACTATAACGTGTCTGAAACCTATAGTTTTTTCAGTGAATTTCAAAGGTTTTTTAAATGCTAATTTATAACTATAACGTGCCTGAAACCTATGGTTTTTTCAGTGAATTTCAAAGGTTTTTAAATGCTAATTCCTAACTATAACATGTCTGAAACCTATGGTTTTTTTCAGTGAATTTCAAGGTTTTGTAAATGACAATTTTTAAATGTATTAATTGTTATCTTTATTTTTTTGATACTGATTTACTACATTTTTTTAAACTATTTATTTTTTAAATTACATTGTAATTACATTATACATTACATTACAAAATATACTTTCTCAGAATGAATTACTTTAGTTTAAATTCTTTGCAAATAGGCAATAGACTTTTAAGTACAGTAGTTACAGTTGTTGCAATGGGCAACACAATTTCAAACACAATACAACATTGAGCTCAATGTGAATTTCTAGTTAAATGCAATTAGTTACTTTATGGATTACTTTTCTAACCACAGGACTGGATCCTAGATTCAGTCCTGGGACATCTCCTGTAAACAGTTGAGTAAAAGCGTTTTGGTTACAGTAGTGATTTTTAAGGAATATTATTGTATTTTAAAAGTTGACACTTAGAAACTTTTTCACATAGAATCACCTATGTTATCCTATGGGAGGAAATTCACTTAGCAGGTAAGTAGTGTTATTGTTACTTTTTCTTACTCAGTGGTGGATCCTGGATCCAGCACTGGTGCATCTCCTGTAAACAGTTGAAAGAATGCGTTTAAGTCATACAGGCGATTTTTAAGGAATATTTGTAGTTTGTGAAAATCGACACTTTGAAACTTTTCTGCTGAAAACCAGACAATGGATTCCTATGGAAGGAAATACAAGTTACTGGTAAGTATGGTTAGAATTACTTTTCAGGGTCAGTGCTGGGCTAAAAGATGCAGCACTGGGTTCTCTCCTGATAACAGGTGAGTAAATCGGAATTCGTAGTTCGGCTGATTTTAGAGGAATATTATAAAGTTCCAAAACTCCACACTTAGAAGAATTTCCAAGTGAAACCAGTCAATGTTAGCCTATGGAAGGAAATTCAAGTTACTGGTAAGTACGGTTAGAATTACTTTTCAGGGTCAGTGCTGGGCTAAAAGATGCAGCACTGGGTTCTCTCCTGATAACAGGTGAGTAAATCGGAATTCGTAGTTCGGCTGATTTTAGAGGAATATTTGCACAATGGTGAAGGAAGGGGTGGGGCCTGAGGTGACATGTCTGCAAACACGCCCTGTGGCGCGTTTTAAGTTGGAGAATTAATTCCTCCTCAATCCCGAGGGTCCCTAGGGGCCAACTAGCCCACCAGATACCTCCAGTATGCGCCAGAGAGCTGCGTTGCAGAGAGGTGTTCAGAGGCCACGCCCCTTTTGCACCTCTCTGCAACGCAGCTCTGTGGTGCTTTCTGGACGTACCTGGTGGGCTAGTTGTCCCCCAGGGACCCTCAGGATTGAAGGGGATTTAATTCCCCATCTTAAAACACGCCACGGGGCCTGTTTGCACATATGTAATCTCAAGCCCCGCCCCCTCCCTTCACCACTGTGCAAACACGCCCCGTGGCGCGTTTTAAGTCAGGGGATTAACTCCCCTTCAATTCTGAGGGTCCCTGGGGTGCAACTAGCCCACCAGCTCCCTCCATTATGCGCCACAGAGCTGCGTTGCAGAGAGGTGTAAAAAGGGGCGTGGCCTCAGAACACCTCTCTGCAATGCAGCCCCCTGGCGCATACTGGAGGTTCCTGGTGGGCTAGTTGGCCCCCAGGGACCCCCAGTATTCAAGGGGAATTCGTTCCCCATCTGCAAACGCGCCAGGGGGCGCGTTTGCAGAGTGGTGAAAGAAGGGGGCGTGGCCTCCGGCGCGATGCCGGTGTTTTTTCTTTTTTTTTTTTTTAAGAAGGGGGGCTGTGTGGCCCCCCTTTTTTTTCTAATTTATTGGTCCTGGGACCCCATCCCCCAGAACCTGCCCCCTATTTATTTTTAAAAAAAAAACAATTTGGAAGGGTGCCGCGTGGCCCCCCTCCCGAGGCCTTAATCGGCCCCGGGGACCCCATCCCCTTTTTTTAAATGTTTTATTGTTTTGGAGGGGGGCTGCGTTGCCCCCCTCCTCAGGCCACTTATGGCCCCGGGGACCCCATCCCCCGGGGCCGACCTTTGTTTTTGTTTTTTTTTCAAACTTTTGGGGAATGGGGACGCATGGCCCCCCTCCCGGGCCACTACTTGCCCCGGGGACCCCATCCCCTGGGGCTGGCCCTCTCCGTTGGGGACTGTGGGGGGGTCCCCAAACCCCCACAGTCCCGCCGGCTCCCCGCGTCCCTTGGGAGCCGGCATTGCTTTCCACATGGGGAGCTGCTAAGATGCAGCTCCCCATGTGGAAAGCAATTTGCTTTGGATATTGAGGCGAGAGCAGGTTTCCTGCTCTCGCTTCCAATATCCAAAGCAGTTTGCAATGACAGGACGGGAGCCGCGAGGCTCCCGTCCTGTCATAGCAAACTACAGTGTCCCGGGGTAGGCACCCGGGACACTGCAGGAGCCGGCCCTGGGGGTGGTGGTCCCCAGGGCCATCAAGGGCTCCAGGAGGGGTGCCGCGCGGCCCCCCTCCCTTGAATTGCACAGCCCCGGGGAGGTGGTGGTCGGGGGGTCAGGGTAAGAAACCCTGACCCCCCGATAGGGAGTGGGGTCCCACAGGGACCCCACCGGGGTTTAAAAGCTTTTTTCTTTTTTAAATTTTGGCGAGGACTCGCGGGTGGACCCGGGAATCCACAGCAAAATTAACAAAGAAAGACGAGTGGGTTCCTGCATGTCTTTTTTCTAAGGCCCCCGGGTGGGCCAAATCCCAGGGGCATGAAGTTAATGAAGGAGGGGGGCTCATGGGCACCCCTCCTAGGCTTTTGTTAAGCCCCGGGGGCCTCCACCTCCCGAGGGAACTGAATACTATAAATGCGGGGGGCTCCACCATTGCCCCAGGGACCACCACCTCCCCGGGGTACATACATCAATTAATTAAAAAACAATGCGGGGGAGGCCCTAGACCTCCCTGTACCCCTGGGGCCTGCCACCTTCCTGGGGCTTCCCCGCTGCCCCAAGGACCGCCACCTCCCCGCGGCACTGTTGTATACAAATACGGGAAGCCCGATTGGCCCCTCGCTGCCCTGGGAACCACCACGTCCCCGGGGGAGAACCATTAATTAATTTTAGAAAAACAATGTGGGGGAGGCCCTAGGGCTTCCCCAGGTGCCCCAGGGACTGCCACCACCATGGGGCTAAAATGAATATTAATGTGTGGGGGGGCTCTGGCCCCCCATACAGTCCCGGGGACCGCCACATCCCCGGGGCACAAATACAATAATGAAGGGGTCCATTGCGGACCCCCGTCCCCAGGGATCATCATCTCCCCTGGGCTTACTTAACAAAGGAGGGTGGCTGCGTGGCCCTCTCGTGGAGCCCTACATGGCCCTAGGGACTGCCACCCCAGGGCCGCTCCAGCAATGTTCCAGGCCGGGGAGCCCACCCCAGGACATTGCAGTTTGCTATGGCAGTGCTCCCACCAAGCCATGGCAAACAAGTGCTCTGCTTTCAGCAAGCAAGAGCACAAAATGCTCTTGTTTGCTGATAGCAGAGCATGTGTCTGTTTCCCTGTTCGCTGTGAAGCGAGCATGGAAACAGACACATAGCTTTGGGATCCAGGGAGCTGCATGTTAGCAGCTCCCTGGATCTCAAAGCAAAGCAGGCTCCCGCAGGAGGCTGGGAGCCGCAGGGACCGCGGGAGCCTTGAGGATCCCCCCGCAGTCCCCAATGTTTTTTAATGTGGGTGTCCTGGGTGGGACCAGGGCACCTACACTACAGGCCGGGCCCCAGGGGATGGGGTCCCCAGGGCCACGCGGCCCCCCTCTCTTTAAATAATAAAGAATTTTTTTAGAAAGGGGCACGCCCTGGGGTTTGGAGTCCCCAGGGCTGAAATCAGCCAGAGAGGGGGGCCACGCAGCCTCCCTCCCTATTTTTTGTATACATTTTTTTTTTTTTAAAAAGGGGCAAGCCCTGGGGATGGGGTTTCCGGGCCCAAAACAGTCCAGGGAAGGGGGGCCATGCAGCACCCTTCCTAAAAAATAAAGATACATTTAAAAAAGGCACCAACATGGCAGAGGCCCTGCCCCCTTTCTCCACTACTCTGCAAATGCGCCTCCTCTACTGGTGTGCTGCTGGTTGGGGAAGAAGTCCCCTTGGCTGCTGAGGGTCCTTAGGGGCCAAAAAGACCTCCTGTTACCTCCAGTAAGCACCACACAGTGGGATTGCTGAGAGGTGGTCGTAGGCCATGCTCCATTACCACCACTATGCAAATGCACCTCTCAGCTATCTGCTGGTGGGGGATGAGGTCCCCTTGTCTCCTGAGGGCCTCAGGACTAAAGTGGACTTTTCCCCCCAGGCAACAGTGCGCCAGGAGACGTGTTTGCAGAGTGGTGGAGAAAGGGGGGCGTGGCCTCTTACGACCTCTCAGCAATCCAGCTGTGCGGGTCTTACTGGAGGTAACAGGAGGGCTAGTAGGCCCCTAAGGACCCTCAAGAGCCAAGGGGACTTCATCCCCCAACTAGTAGTGCACCAAGAGGGGCGTTTGCAGAGTGGTGGAGAAAGGGGGCGTGACCACCAAAAACCTCTCAGCAAACCTACTGTGTGGGACTTGCTGGAGGTAACAGGAGGGGTAGTTGGCTCCCAAGGACCCTCAATAGCCAAAAGGACATAATTCCCCTACTAGTAGTTTGACAGGAGGCGCGTTTGCAGATTGTTGGAGAAAGGGGGCTTGGCCTCCTACCAGGTCTCAGCAATCCTGCAGTGTGAGACTTACTGGTGGTAACAGGAGGGGTAGTTGGCCCCCAAGGATGTCCTTGGGGGCCAACTGCCCCTCCTGTTACCACCAGTAAGTCCCACACAGTGGGATTGCTAAGAGGTCTTTGGAGGCCACGCCCCTTTCTCCACCACTCTACAAACGCGGCTCCTGGTGCAATGCTGGTTGGGGGGATGAAGTCCACTTTACTCCTGAGGGACCTTGGGGGCCTACACAGCGGGATTCCTGAGAGCTAGCCAGAGGCCACCCCCTTTCTCCACTACTCTGTAAACGCAAGTACTATTTTTAAAAAAACATAGAAATTCACTCAAAAAACCAAAGGTTACAGGGACGTTATAGTTAGGAATTAGCATTTAAAAAACCTTAGAAATTCACTGAAAATCCAAAGGTTATAGTTAGTCTGACGGTTCACTCATACAAAACCAAATAAATTCAGCCATTATAGTTAGTGAGCTGACTATAACTCGCTCCCCCGCAATGAATGCCTATGACCTCACATATTACATCATTCATGACATGGTCAGTGACATCACTGATGACATCTCAAATGACATCACTGATGACATCATCCACAGAATCTCTGATGCACCCACTCACACCCCATATAAACTTTCATACACCCACTCCAACTTCAGCACTGCCATTCTCAAACCCATTCACACATCCATACCAGTACTTACACAGCCACTCACTGATTCATAGATCAACACACATATCCACTCACTCACCCATATAGCCACTCATGCACCCAGTCACTCACTAATACAGCCACTGACAGATCTACTCATAAACCTATACAGCCACTCACACACTGAGCCAGTCACCCAGAGAGCTACTCACACACCTACTCACTCACCCATACAGCCAATCACACAGCCACTTACTCACCCATACAATTACACACACACTCACTCACTTACTCATACAGATACTAACACATACTCTCACCTATAGTCACTGACACAAGCATACACCCGTCCATACAGCCACTCTCACATTCAGTCACTCACCCATACAGTCACTCACATACCCCATCACTCACCTATACTGCTTTTCACATACCCAGTTACTCACCCATATACCACTACCCATGCACTCACTCACCGGCACAGCCATTCACATACATACACTTACCCATACAGCCCCTCACACACACACACACTCCATAACCCATGCAGCCACTGACTCACCCTGTCACTTATCCATACAGGCAGTCACCCACACAGGCACTCAGACACCCATAGAAGTACTCAGACAACAATCATTCACCCATACAGAATTTCACGTACCCATTTACACACCCATACAGCCACTTAGACACCAACTGACAGACAGATACAGACATTCACACAACTAGTCACTCACCCATACATTCACTGAGACACCTAATCACTCACTTATACAGTCAGTCACGCACCCAGTGAATCATCCATACAGGCACTCATATACCCGTTGATTCACCAGTACACCTTGGTATATATATTTAACAGTCATAAACGTTTTTAAAACAATAACAGTCACTGGATGATGTCATCAGTGGTGTAATTTGAGATGTCATCAGTGATGTCACTGACCATGTCATCAGTGATATAATGTGTGAGGACATAATCAATGCATTGTGAGGGCGCGAGTTAGAGTTAGCTCACTAACTATAACAACTGAATTTCTCTGGTTTGTACGAGTGAAACATCAGCTGGACTATAACGTCCCTGTAACCTTTGTTTTATTCAGTGGTATGTATATATATATATATATATCCAAAGGATTCCGCCACCATGCCACTTGGAAAGACGAAAATGCAGACCCAAGATCAGTGCAATAGTCGGTTTATTTGGTAAACTCCTGCACCTCCGCCATTACGCGTTTCAGCCTTCAACGAGGCCTTGATCACATGACACGAAACGGAGACAATGTTTTTCATTTTAAAGTGCAAGTGACAGGTAAACACACGTGATTTCAAAACATGATGGAAATGGAAGAGGTATTGATTGTCGCTTTTAAAACTCATTATGATATAGCATAAATATACTTCTTTAAATAGAGTATGATGAATATGTGCAAAAAGGAGCAAAAATGTGCAATTAATAAATATTCATAAATTAGTATAAATATTCAGCACATAAAAACACATGGTAAAAATCAGATTAAAACCCATAAGGATAAAATCTAAATAACCATACTGTGTTGACATACATCATATATATATATATATTCACTGAAAAAACCATAGGTTTTAGGGACAGTTATAGTTAGTTGGACATTGCACTCGTACAAAACCCGTGAAATTCCCCGGTTATAGTTAGTTCAGCTAACTATAACTCGTGCCCCCGCAATGCACTGCTGATGACGTCACATATTACATCACTCATGACATGGTCAGTGACATCACTGATGACATCACTGATGACATCTCAAATTACATCACTGATGACATCATCCAGTGACTGTGTGTTTCTGTAAAGTTTAAATATTTTTAATATATATAGGGAAAGGCGTATTGAAGAATGAGTGGGTGTATAAGTGTCTGTATGGATGATTTAGTAGGTGCGTGACTAACTCTATAAGTGAGTGATTAAACGTATCTTACTGAATGCATGGGTTAGTGACTAAACTGGGTGAATGTCTGTATCCGTCTGTCTATTGCTGTGTAAGTGGCTGCATGGGTTTGTGAATAGCTACATGAGTGTCTATATGAGTTATTGATTGGTTGTCTGAGTATCTGTATGGGTGCCTGAGTGTTTGTGTGGGTGGGGTGTGTGCGACTCTGTGCATAGATGTGTGAGTGGGTGATTCACTGGGTGGATGGTTTCAAGAGTGCATCTGTGATAGACTGTATGGGTGGGTAAGTGTGTGTAAGAGTGTGTTAGTGAGTGAATGTATGTCCCAGTGGTACATGTGTGAGTAACTACATATGTGAAAGGCAGTATATATGTGTGTTGGAGTATATAAATAGCTATAAGCGAGAGTGTGTGATTGTGAGAGTGACTGTATGGATGAGTGTGTGCTTGTATCAGTGATTGTATAAGAGCGTAAGAATGTGCTAGTATTTGTATGAGTAAGTGAGCTGGTGTGTGTATAACTGTATAGGTGAGTAAATGGCAGTGTGTTTAATTATTTGCATGACTGACTAGGTGTGTGAGTACCTCTATGGATGAGTGGCGGTGTTTGAGTGTCTATATAGGAGTATGAGTGCATATGATAGTCCTGTACTGAGTGACCGTAAGTATGAGTGACTGTATGGGTGAGTGAGTGGATGTGTGTGTAGACCTAAGAATCAGTGAGTGGGTATGTAGTTATTGGTGTTGGAGTGTCTATGGTTTTGCAAATGGCAGTCTGTAATTTAGAGTGAGTGTATCAAAGGTTATATTAGGGTGTGAGGAGGTGCATCAGATTATCACGTGGATGATGTCATCAGTGATGTCATCAGTGATGTCACTGACCATGTCATGAGTGATGTAATATGTGACGTCATCAGCAGTGCATTGCGGGGCACGAGTTATAGTTAGCTGAACTAACTATAACGGGGAATTTCACGGGTTTTGTACTAGTGCAATGTCCAACTAACTATAACTGTCCCTAAAACCTATGGTTTTTTCAGTGAATTTGTAAGGTTTTTTAAATGCTAATTTCTAACTATAACGTGCCTGAAACCTATGGTTTTTTCAGTGAATTTCAAAGGTTTTTTAAATGCTAATTCCTAACTATAACATGTCTGAAACCTATGGTTTTTTCAGTGAATTTCAAAGGTTTTGTAAATGACAATTTTTAAATGTATTAATTGTTATATTTATTTTTTTGATACTGATTTACTACATTTTTTTAAACTATTTATTTTTACATATTTTATTTTTTAAATTACATTGTAATTACATTATACATTACATTACAAAATATACTTTCTCAGAATGAATTACTTTAGTTTAAATACTTTGCAAATAGGCAGTAGACTTTTAAGTACAGTAGTTACAGTTGTTGCAATGGGCAACACAATTTCAAACACAATGCAACATTGAGCTCAATGTGAATTTCTAGTTAAATGCAATAGTTACTTTATGGATTACTTTTCTAACCACAGGACTGGATCCTAGATTCAGTCCTGGGACATCTCCTGTAAACAGTTGAGTAAAAGCGTTTTGGTTACAGTAGTGATTTTTAAGGAATATTATTGTATTTTAAAAGTTGACACTTAGAAACATTTTCACATAGAATCACCAATGTTATCCTATGGGAGGAAATTCACTTAGCAGGTAAGTAGTGTTATCGTTACTTTTTCTTACTCAGTGGTGGATCCTGGATCCAGCACTGGTGCATCTCCTGTAAACAGTTGAAAGAATGCGATTAAGTCATACAGGTGATTTTTAAGGAATATTTGTAGTTTGTGAAAATCGACATTTTGAAACTTTTCTGCTGAAAACCAGACAATGGATTCCAATGGAAGGAAATAGAAGTTACTGGTAAGTACGGTTAAAATTACTTTTCAGGATCAGTACTGGGCTCAAAGATGCAGAACTGAGGTCTCTCCTGATAACCGGTGAGTAAATTGGAATTCGTAGTTCGGCTGATTTTAGAGGAATATTTGTATGTTTCAAAAATCGACACTTAGAAACTTGTTCAGCAAAAAGCAGACAATGATATCCTATGGAAGGAAATTCAAGTTACTGGTAAGTACGGTTAAAATTACTTTTCAGGATCAGTACTGGGCTCAAAGATGCAGCACTGAGGTCTCTCCTGATAACCGATGAGTAAATCGGAATTCGTAGTTCGGCTGATTTTAGAGGAATATTTGTATGTTTCAAAAATCGACAGGGAGGGGGCGGGGCCTCCGGCACGATGCCGGTCTTTTTTTGTTTTGTTTTTTGCTTTTTTCTGCCCAGGGGGTCTTTGTGGGACCCCCTGAGCAGACCTAGGGGGTCAGGGTGTTTCTACCCTGCCCCCTTTGTGCGTTTTGCGCACTTGTCTCTTGTGTTTTGTTTTTTTAATCGGCGGGATCCGCGCACCCTAAGCGCATCCCGCCGATTTAAAAAAAAAAAATGCTTTTTTCTGTCCAGGGGGTCCTTGTGGGACCCCCTGAGCAGACCTAGGGGGTCAGGGTGTTTCTACCCTGCCCCCTTTTTGCGTTTTGCGCACTTGTTTTACTGCTTTCTTGTTCCTCGGTTCTACCGAGGAACAAAATGGCTGCCAACACTTCCTGGTTTGGAGTGTTGACAGCCAATTAGCATGCAGCTCGTGGTCGGGAGGGTGCGCGGATCCACCGCGGCCATAGATATCGAAATGTTTATTTTGGATTTTCTCAGCAACTACTTAACGGATTTACACCATTTTTAAAAAGGGTGCTTTCTGAACCAAGCACTACGTTTTTGCCAAATTTGGTGTCATTCCGTTCAGCAGTTTTTGCTGTAGCCTTGCATAAAGTTTCCTATGGGAAATTGATTTTTCACTCTTATTTTTGAATTTCTCTGCAACTACTGAAGGGATTTACACCATTTAAAAAAAGGTCGCTTTCTGAACCAAGCGCTACCTTTTTGTCAAATTTGGTGTAATTCCGTTCAGCAGTTCGAGCTGTAGCCGTGGCTAAAATTTCCTAGGGAATTAACATGGAGAAAACACGTTTTGGGACCCCCTTTTTCTCAGCCCCGCTTGATGAATCACCCGAAACTTTCAAGACAGGAGCGGACCGGAGCGCCCCACTAGTTTTGAAAATTTCGCGATGATTCGTCAAACGGCGCCAAAGTTATTGGGAATAGAATGTTACGGATTTCCTATGGATAATAGGTCCTAACTATAACTATCTACTGGCGACCGCCAGTAGATAATATATGTATATGTATATATATATATTATCTACTGGCGGTCGCCAGTAGATAGTTATAGTTAGGACCTATTTTCCATAGAAATTCACAACATTCTATTTCCAATAACTTTGGCGCCGGTCGACGAATCTTCGCGAAATGTTCAAAACTTATGGCCCGCTCCGGTCCGCTCCTATCCTAAAAGTCTCGGGGTGATTCGTCAAGTGGGGGCCGAGAAAAAAGGGGGGTCCCAAAATGTGTTTTCCCCATGCAATTTTCCATAGGAACCTTTAGTCGCAGCTACAGCCCGAACTGCTGAACGGAATTACACCAAATTTGGCAAAAGGTAGCCCTTGGTTCAGAGTCGTGCCTTTTGGTTAAATGGTGTAAATCCGTTCAGTAGTTCCTGAGAAAATCAAAAGTAAAATCACATATATATCTGGGCGGAGCCTAACCACACATGTCATTGTGAGATCTGATTGGCTGTCAGCACTTCATCCTGGAATTGCTGGCAGCCATCTTGGGACCAATATACATGATATTACCCCATTGAAATGCATTGTAGTGAATCAAAGATTTTGAGGGTTACCAAAAGGAGAACTATAAAGGGTGATAACAGACTTTAGTTACATTAGAATTCATTTGTTGATGGTACCATACTAATTTCAGGAATTGTGGTGTGTTCTAAGGTGATTTTACCCTGTGAAAAATCTTCTGCTGGGATATCATGAATCATGTTTGAGAGAAAACTATTTTCACATGCTTGTCCCATAGAGTTTTGGAAGGTGCTCCAGAAGCTAAAATGAGAGCATATTTTCTGTAAATTCACATTATCTTTCTCAGTCATGTGAGAATGAAGTCTGACATTCTCAGTAAAACATGTACATCCAACAAGGGCAGAGACTGTCAGTTGATTCCTTTGTGTTCTACTGCAGCTTCCCAGAGTGTTCTAAAGAACAACTAGAGTGCTAACAGCCTTACTTATGACAAAATTATGGCACACCTGAAGCCATCTTGATTGGAATAAACTGGTAACTCTTAAAACATTTAATTTAAAAAGGAACAAAATGAGGGGGTTCATTTTGTCATAGAAATTATGGTTAGTGCGGTAGAAAGAAAAATTAGGGCATGTTTTAAGTGAGATCTCAACTATCTTCCTGTTATATTTCAACAGGAGCAGCCTGCCAGTTGATTCCTTTGTGTTCTACTGCAGCTTCCCAAAGTGTTCCAAAGAACAACTAGAGCGCTAACAGCCTTACTTATGACAAAAGTATGGCACACCTGAAGCCATCTTGATTGGAATAAACTGGTAACACTTAAAACATTTAATTTAAAAAGGAACAAAATGATGGGGTTCATTTTGTCATAGAAATTATGGTTAGTGCTGTAGAAAGAAAAATTAGGACATGTTTCAAGTGTGATCTCAAATATCTTCCTGTTATATTTCAACAGGAGCAGCCTGTCAGTTGATGCCTTTGTGTTCTACTGCAGCTTCCCAGAGTGTTCTAAAGAAAAACTAGAGAGCTAACAGTCTTACTTATGACAAAATTATGGCACACCTGAAGCCATCTTGATTGGAATAAACTGGTAACTCTTAAAACATTTAATTTAAAAAGGAACAAAATGAGGGGGTTCATTTTGCCATAGAAATGAACAACATTCCCAGCACGAGCCCCTACACTACACAAGCACCACTGCACTACCCTAAACCCTAAAACACTATCCCCAGCACGACACCCTTCACTACCTAAACACAACTGCACTACCCTAAACCCTAAAACACTACCTCCAGCACGACCCCCTACACTACACAAACACCACTGCACTAACATAAACCCTAAAACACTACCCCCAGCACGACCCCCTACACTACCCAAACAGCACTGCACTACCCTAAACCATAAAACACTACCCCCAGCACGACCCCTTACACTACCCAAACACCACTGCCATACCCTAAACCCTAAAACACTACCCCCAGCATGAACCCTTACACTATCCAAACACCACTGCACTACCCTAAACCCTAAAACACTACCCCCAGCACTATACCCTACACTACACAAACACCACTGCACTACCCTAAACCCTAAAACACTACCCCAGCACTACCCCCTACACTACCCAAACACCACTGCACTAACATAAACCCTAAAATACTACCCCCAGCACGACTCCCTACACTACCCAAACACCACTGCACTACCCTAAACCCTAAATCTACCCCCAGCACGACCCCCTACACTACCCAAACACCACTGCACTACCCTAAACCATAAAACACTACCCCCAGCATGACCCCTATACTACACAAACACCACTGCACTACCCTAAACCCTAAAACACTACCACCAGCATGACCCCCTACACTACTCAAACACCACTGCACTACCCTAAACCATAAAACACTACCCCCAGCATGACCCCTACACTACACAAACACCACTGCACTACCCTAAACCCTAAAACACTACCACCAGCATGACCCCCTACACTACTCAAACACCACTGCACTACCCTAAATCCAAAAACACTACCCCCAGCACGACCCCTACACTACCCAAACACCACTGCATGACCCTAAACCCTAAAACACGACCCCCTACACTACACAAACACCACTGCACTACCCTAAACCCTAAAACACTAGAACCCAGCACGACCCCCTACAGTACACCAACACCACTGCACTACCCTAAACCCTAAAACACTACCCCCTACACTACACAAACACCACTGCACTACCCTAAACCCTAAAACACTACCCCCAGCATGACCCCTTACACTACACAAACACCACTGCACTACCGTAAACCCAAAACACTACCCCAGCACTACCCCCTATACTACCCAAACACCACTGCACTACCCTAAACCCTAAAACACTACCCCCAGCATGACCCCCTACACTACACAAACACCACTGCACTACCCTAAACCATAAAACACTACCCCCAGCACGACCCCCTACACTACCCAAACACCACTGCACTACCCTAAACCCTAAAACACTACCCCCAGCACGACTCCCTACACTACACAAACACCACTGGACTACCCTAAACCCTAAAACACTACCCCCAGCATGACTCCCTACACTACCCAAACACCACTGCACAACACTAAACCCTAAATCTACCCCCAGCATGACCTCCCACACTACACAAACACCACTGCACAACCCTAACCCCTAAAACACTACCCCCAACACGACCCCCTACACTACCCAAACACCACTGCACTACCCTATACCCTAAAACACGACCCCCTACACTACACAAACACCACTGCACTACCCTAAACCCTAAAACACTACCCACAGCATGACCCCCTACACTACACAAACACCACTGCACTACCCTAAACCCTAAAACACTACCCCCTACAGTACACAAACACCACTGCTCTACCCTAAACCCTAAAACACTACCCTCAGCATGACCCCCTACACTACACAAACACCACTGCACTACCCTAAACCCCCCTACACTATACAAACACCACTGCATTACTCTAAACCCTAAAACACTACCCCCAGCACAACCCCTCACAACACAAACACCACTGCACTACCCTAAACCCTAAATCTACCCCAAGCACGACCCCCTACACTACCCAAACACCACTGCCATACCCTAAACCCTAAAACACTACCCCCAGCATGAACCCCTACACTACCCAAAAACCACTGCACTACCCTAAACCCTAAAACACTACCCCCAGCACTAACCCCTACACTACACAAACACCACTGCACTACCCTAAACCTAAAACACTACCCCAGCACTACCCCTACACTACCCAAACACCACTGCACTAACATAAACCCTAAAACACTACCCCAGCACAACCCCTACACTACACAAACACCACTGCACTACCCTAAACCCTAAAACACTACCCCCAGCACGACTCCCTACACTACCCAAACACCACTGCACTACCCTAAACCCTAAATCTACCCCCAGCACGACCCCCTACACTACCCAAACACCACTGCACTATCCTAAACCATAAAACACTACCCCAGCATGACCCCCTACACTACACAAACACCACTGCACTACCCTAAACCCTAAAACACTACCACCAGCATGACCCCCTACACTACACAAACACCACTGCACTACCCTAAACCCTAAAACACTACCCCAGCACGACCCCCTACACTACCCATACACCACTGCACTACCCTAAACCCTAAAACACTACCCCCAGCATGACCCCCTACTCTACCCAAACACCACTGCACTACCCTAAACCCTAAAACACTACCCCCAGCACGACCCCCTACACCACCCAAACACCACTGCACTACCCTAAACCCTAGAAAAGAAACCCCCACCCCATGCCCAATCCCCCTTACCTCTCACTCCTCGTGGTTCCTCTCTCCTCGTGGTTCCTGCTTCACGTCATCTCTGAGGGGCGGTGCACGTCGTTGTGAGGAAACGGAACAGCCTCTGTTTCCTTACAACGACGTGGATCATCTACATGTTTTTTAGAACGCATGGTCATTTACCATACATACCTTTACAACAAAATTCATTGTACAGGCATGCGTGGTAAATGACCATGCGTTCTAAAAATATGCGTAGTAATGACTTCGCGATGTACAATGCATGCGTGGTAATGCATGCGTTGTAATGGTATCGCGAAGTAAAAAAGTCGTTGTAACGGCTGCTTACCGATCGAAGCTGGCCCCTGTTCTTCAGTGAGACGTTTATTTGATTAATTAGGAGGAAGGAATGTGGTTTTTTTTACCGAAAAGTGCATTCCCGGCTGTTGTATTGTGAAAGTGTCCGCGTGGCCTGGTTTCACTTCCGGTGAGAGAGTGAAAGAGTCTGTTTGGATCTGAAGGAGTTCTGTTGTTGGAAGGGGCCAGCGCGAAACGTCATCAGAAAACATAGCTAATGGAAAGCGTCCTCCCTGAAGTGTGCAGCAGTGCCATGAGAGATCAACGAGTGTGCGTCCCACCGCTGTATGACCGTACCGCGTGACCCATGTGCCGCCTCCAGTGTACGGGAGGCAGAAGCGGAATCGCAGGTCCTCTTGAAGACCGTTGTAGCACTAATTCTACATTTTGGTACTAGGGCATTTTAACTTAGTTGTTCCTGCCAGATACAAAGAGAAGATCTTGTGTTATTCAGTGCCCTCGTTACCTTTTTTGTGGGTTGTGGTGCTTGTCACTTCGCTGCCCCGACGGTGCACACGACTGGGCACCCCACCTCGTGTGCCATCTGCAGGGCCTCTGCCTTCTGATCACTGGTTTTGGTTTCTGGAGTGGCAACATAAACAGTTGCTCCCAAAGGACTAGCCTGAACACTTAGGTGAATATCCCCTGCACCAGCATTCCATGGAAATTCTTTCCTAGCTCTCCCACGTCAACGAGGACGTCATAATAGCACGGCTCCGCTCGCGACACCGTATGATGTCATCGGAGCCATAAGAGGACCTCGTTGGCGTGCTGACATCAGTTCCACCCATTTTTTCCGTGCCACCGAGGCAAACAGGCGGACCGAGACATTTTCACATGTATACATAGTATAATAAATATATATATTCACTGAAAAAACCATAGGTTTCAGGCACGTTATAGTCAGAAATTAGCATTTAAAAAACCTTAGAAATTCACTGAAAAAACCATAGGTTTCAGGCACGTTATAGTTAGAAATTAGCATTTAAAAAACCTTAGAAATTCACTGAAAAACCATAGGTTTCAGGGGCGCTATAGTTAGTTGGACATTTCACTCGTACAAAACCATAGAAATTCCCCCGTTATAGTTAGTTCAGCTAACTATAACTCGCGCGCCCGCAATGCACTGCTGATGACGTCACATATTACATCACTCATGACATGGTCAGTGACATCACTCATGACATCACTGATGACATCTCAAATGACATCACTGACCGAATCCTACCCCGGGGACCCCATCCCCCGGGGCATGGCCACACTTTTACATTAATTTTTAAGGAGGGGGGCTGCGTGGCCCCCCTCCTCAGGCCTCCTTTTGCCCCGGGGACCCCATCCCCCGGGGCAGGCCTTTTTTTTTATTTTTATTATTTCTGGGGAGGGGGCCGTGTGGCCCCCCTCCCGAGCCACTACTTGCCCCGGGGACCCCATCCCCGGGGCCTGGCCTCTGGTTGGGGACTGTGGGGGTCCCCAAACCCCCCACAGTCCCGCCGGCTCCCCGTGTCCTACGGGAGCCGGCATTGCTTTCCACATGGGGAGCAGCTAACATGCTGCTCCCCGTGTGGAAAAGCAATTGTCTTTGGATATTGGAAGCGAGAGCTGAAACCTATGGTTTTTTCAGTGAATATATATATATATATATATATATTGGAGAACAAAGATAGGCAGCAATAAGTGGCCATTGGAGTACATAATTTATTGTGACTGCCAGAACCGCCTGATCCTGAAAGCTCAACAAACCTGCTAAACACCGAGTTTCCATTACCAAATGAGGAGCAAAAGGTAACCAGTACTGATGCCAGCAGGTTTATTATGTGCAATATGGAAACATTGGCAAAAACGAGGGTAACTGGATTGTGATTTATTAAGACATGACGATTTCTCCAAAGGTGTTGTGCTCGCAAATTACTAAAATGAAAATACTTACCAAAAGACTGAGGGGCCGATTCCGATTCGGGCCGGAAAACATACCGACCGACTCGGTACGGGAATATAGTCCGACCGACACGTACCTGCGCTGCCCGACCTGCGTAGTATGATTAAATGCATGTGGTTCACGACCGACTAGTACGGAACACAAGCCGAACGACCGAACCGCACGGAAACAAGCTATCCGGCTGGGAAACTACACGAATCGAACCGACCGACACGCACCCGGAATGAACCCGAACAAAACGTACCCGCGAACTCCGACCCGTGCTGTACGATGCAATGCGTGGAAAACCAGACCGAGTCGCACGGAGCCCAAGCCGTACGACCGACAGGCATACAAAACCCAGCCGAAGCAACCCAATACTATGCGACCGACGCATACGCTGCACATGAAACCTAGCAGAAACACAGCGTGAACGACTCGGAGAAGCTCGCACGAGACAACTGCAGCGTCCTACTCTGTCAGAAGAACGTCTCCTACATGCCCAAAAAATACAAAGGAAAAATACAAAAAAAAGGGCCAAACAACCAATGACAAAGCCAATAAATACTGTGGGGAAAAAACATGGAACAAAGACACACCCCAAACTCCACCCATATAAAGGCCACAAATCCCTACCATGATCCTTTGCAAATTCAACTGACCTGCCAGCACAGAACACCATCAAACAGCAACCACAGACACACTCACAACTCATCCATCACACAAGCCACACACCATTAGCACCTCACAAATAGCACCCTCACATACACCCAGCAAAACCTACACTCACCCACCCTCACACACACATCAATCCCCACCACCACCCATCACCATGCCCCCAAAGAAGAATCCAAAGTTCCTAGACAGTGAATTGGAAGTCCTGGTAGATGAAATCCTCAGGGTAGAGCCCCAGTTGTTTGATACATTGGTCCAACAGACCCCCATGTCGCAGAAAACCAAGATGTGGGAGAGGATCGTCGACAGGGTGAACGCACAATCACCATGTTTGCGCACAAAGGAAGACATCCAGAACAGGTGGTATGATGTGCGCAGGAGGGTCAAGGACCTACTAAAGAAGGATTACATCTTGAGTCAGCGCACCGGCAGTGGCCCTCCTGCCAAACCAGTATACCTCAGGCCCTGGGAGGAGAAGGTGCGGGCCATCATACCACCAGTGAGCGTATATGGACTATCAAACATCCCAGAGCCTGGTGAGTACACAACCAATATACACAATATTGTGTGACAATACACACACATCACTGTCAAGGGGATAGTCAAACCATGCACCCTTAGCAAATCCACAGCAACCAAAAGATAATCATCCCAAGATGTGTATGTTAGTTAGATAAACACAATACATGCCATCTCATAGTGATATGTAACTGTGTCATGACATGTACAAACCGAACAACAAATAGAGCTAGGCAGTGGCACAAATCTAACCAACAAACACAGTCAGATATTTTGCCACCACTAGAACACCACCTCACAGGGAAGCTCACTGAAAGGAAGGAATTCTGTGTATGCTGGTGAAGTCAGTGTAGCCAATAGCATGATGGGAGTTGTAGTCACAGATATTGGTCACCCTCACAATTGTCCCATCAACACCACTCTGAACCATGCTCACATCACAGGGAGTGGAAAACAACTGACAAGATGGCTGACACTGGGTACTGCTGTGGGGAGCACAAGGCCCTGCTGGGAACTGTGCACCAACAAACAACAGGACCACACTGTCAGCCATCTTGCCATTGCTGTCACACTCACACACAGTGAAGTCCACTCAAAAGGAAGGAAGTATGGGCATGCTGGGAAGGGGGTGTAGGCAATAGCATGATGGGAGTGGTAGTCACAGATATTGGTCACCCTCACAATTGTCCCATCAACACCACTCTGAACCATGCTCACATCACAGGGAGTGGAAAACAACTGACAAGATGGCTGACACTGGGTACTGCTGTGGGGAGCACAAGGCCCTGCTGGGAACTGTGCACCAACAAACAACAGGACCACACTGTCAGCCATCTTGCCATTGCTGTCGCACTCACACACAGTGAAGTCCACTCAAAAGGAAGGAAGTATGGGCATGCTGGGAAGGGGGGTGTAGGCAATAGCATGATGGGAGTGGTAGTCACAGATATTGGTCACCACACAATTGTCCCATCAACACCACTCTGAACCATGCTCACATCACAGGGAGTGGAAAACAACTGACAAGATGGCTGACACTGGGTACTGCTGTGGGGAGCACAAGGCCTTGCTGGGAACTGTGCACCAACCAACAGCAGGACACCACTGCCTGACATCCTGAAAGCCAACTTGCACTCCCTGCAATGGAAGCACGTTCCATGGTGGGATATCTGGCTGGGTGGGAAGGAGGACTGACAGCTCTGACCATAGTCACCAGCAGCTTTTCTCACACACCCCCTTAACACAAACTCCACACAACTCACCTGCGAGAATGCAATGCCTCACACTCTAATTAAATATCCCACAAAGAACAACCACACTGGGTTATGCTGTGTGAAGCACAGGGACACTTTTGGGACTTGTAGCCAAACAAACGCCAGGACAACACTGTCAGCCATCCTGTCAGCACAGGCACACTACCCCACAGGGAAGCAGAGTCAAAAGGAAGGAAGTATGGGCATGCTGGGAAGGGGGGTGTAAGCAATAGCATGATGGGAGTGGTAGTCACAGCACAACATCCCCACCCCGATGGCCCAGCAAGCTCACACTGAAGCATGCACACCTCACAGGGAGTGAAAAGCCACTACAAAGATGTCTGACACTGGCCTCAGCTGTGGGGAGCACAAGGCCCTGCTGGGAACTGGGCACCAACAAACAACAGGACCACACTGTCAGCCATCTTGCCATTGCTGTCACACTCACACACAGTGAAGTCCACTCAAAAGGAAGGAAGTATGGGCATGCTGGGAAGGGGGGTGTAGGCAATAGCATGATGGGAGTGGTAGTCACAGATATTGGTCACCCTCACAATTGTCCCATCAACACCACTCTGAACCATGCTCACATCACAGGGAGTGGAAAACAACTGACAAGATGGCTGACACTGGGTACTGCTGTGGGGAGCACAAGGCCTTGTTGGGAACTGTGCACCAACCAACAGCAGGACACCACTGCCTGACATCCTGAAAGCCAACTTGCACTCCCTGCAATGGAAGCACGTTCCATGGTGGGATATCTGGCTGGGTGGGAAGGAGGACTGACAGCTCTGACCATAGTCACCAGCAGCTTTTCTCACACACCCCCTTAACATAAACTCCACACAACTCACCTGGGAGAATGCAATGCCTCACACTCTAATTAAATATCCCACAAAGAACAACCACACTGGGTTATGCTGTGTGAAGCACAGGGACACTTTTGGGACTTGAAGTCAAACAAACGCCAGGACAACACTGTCAGCCATCCTGTCAGCACAGGCACACTACCCCACAGGGAAGCAGAGTCAAAAGGAAGGAAGTATGGGCATGCTGGGAAGGGGGGTGTAGGCAATAGCATGATGGGAGTGGTAGTCACAGCTCAACATCCCCCACCCACATGGCCCAGCAAGCTCACACTGAAGCATGCACACCTCACAGGGAGTGAAAAGCCACTTCAAAGATGTCTGACAATGGTGCTCTGTTGTGGGGAGCACAAGGCCCTGCTGGGAACTGGGCACGAACCAACAGCAGGACACCACTAACTGACATCCTGGGAGTTAACCTGCACCCACTGCAAGGGTGGCATGCTTCATGGTGGGATAACTAGGCTGGGGGGAGAAGGAGGGCCGGATGTCCACCAAATACCACCAATGCTTGCCATGCACACACATCAACATTCACATTGAAATGCTTCAGGTTGGCAGGACAATGTGCTACACCAATATCAACCTCTGACTGTGACAACTTAGGACAATGCAATGTACAGGCCCGCATCCAGAGGTACAGTCACAACTGTCAGGTGTTTGAACCATTGATGCCTGTAGAAACATAACATACATTGTGTGTCTCTTCCAAAAACAGGTGATGATGGGGACACAGCAGCAGACGATGAGGAGTCCCTGTCCCAGGCTCCGGGGGACACTGAGCTCACTGGTGTGGAACAGCCTCTGCCCTCCTCGGATGGCGAAGACCTACCTGGCACCTCCGGTGTGAGTCTTCATGCAGCACCAGCAGGACCAACATCTGCACCCCCTGGACCCACTCCTCCAACAACTGCCAACACACAGACCACCCCCGCCAACACGGACAGACCAAGGACCACCAATGACAACAGCACAGGTATCCCGGCCCACCGTGGAGCAATGGACAACAACCCCAGTACCAGATTTTTAGATTTTTAGAACCCCGAAGGGGGCCTAGGGTCACCTGTGCGTGCCACCGCAGGTCCCGCATGTGTGGCCAGGGGTGGTGGGAGGGGTGATAGGCCCCTGTTTGCAGAGGGGTCTGGACTGCATGATGACCCACAACTGGTACGCATTGCTGATGCGTACCAGAATAGCACCGGAGAGGTCAGCCAGGTAGTGGGGATACTCAAGGACATTCAACAGCAGCAGGCTGCCCATCATGCCCGCTTGGACTCACACATGTCCCGTGTGGAGACACACATGTCCCGTGTGGAGACACACATGTCTGGCATGGAGTCCAAGTGGGACACATTTCAAGAACTGACAGCGGTGCATAGGGACATATTGACATGCCTCTGCCAGATTAGCACCAACATGGCCACACCTCCCTGTGTGCCCACAACATCTGGTGTTGCAACAACTGCAACTGCCACAGGGAGGGAGGATGACTCTGGCGGAGAGTCCTCTGCACCGCAGCAGCCTGCACGTGAGGGTCCCCCCCGAAAGAAGAGGGGTCGTTCGAGGAAGGAAAACTGAGAGGCCGATGGCCATGTACATCCCCCAGGAACCCAACACCTGTTCTGGAAATTCTCCTTTGTGTGCAAACTGTTCATCCTGTCGAATGCAACACAGCTCTCCCACATGACATGGGGAGTTTAAGTTGGACCAATGTATCATATGACTGTGGACTTTACTCAGGACATTTCTGCTACCAACACTTCCAACTCATCTGGGAACTTTGGATTCCAATCCCAATGTACAGCACCCACCATCCTGTGCACTATCCTCACACATGTATGTAAATAAACTCACTAATACACCATACTTGCCTCTGTTGTGATTCCAACGTGGTTTTTGTCATGGAGATGATGATCTGCTAAATGACACTGTGCATGCTAACTGCTACAGCAAGTTCAACACCATCATGTGAGTCATGGCGATGGGACACATATGAGGGAAACACACCACTAGGGCTACACAACATATAGACACCAGGGCCATCTGACTCATCGCCTACACTGATGTTGCCAGGAAATACAGTGGAATGCACAGACACCACACCTATTCAGAGTCTGTGTTAACTAGCCCACAGGTGCAGTAAGCAAATGTCAGTCAGATGTGTGACCCAAGACAACGCACATCCCAAAGTGAAGCACAGGTTTAATACACATTTGCAACATGTTGTTTCCACTACAAATGCAAGGTAATCCCACGTGGCAGTGGCCACACAGTCAACAAGTGTAGAAGAAATAAAGTCCAGGGGTGTGTGGCACATCACCTGTAGGGAAACGACTGCTTCCACCCTGGAAGCTGAATCATGGTGTCGGGGGATCCGACTAGACCAAACCACTCTGAAAGTACCCTGTGAAGGACAGACATGACACACAGTCAAAAGCACTGAGGAACAGGACAGAACTGCAATACTCATGGCCAATACATGTCACAAGATACCCACACAAAACCAAGTTAGCATGTCAACACTGTTGGGGAGTACAGACCACCTGTAAGGACACATCGCTGCACGCATCCAGTCAAGTAGCACATGGCCACACTCAAACAGCACCAGAGCACCACCAACACATATCATGCAAACTCACATCATTGACATGACATCTCTGGATACTCACATTCAGCTGAAGAAGTTGGTGATGAGCTGTGTGCGGACATCACCCTCATCATCATCATCACTGGCATCGTGGCTCAGGCCAGGATCCTCCACAGGTGGCGGATGTTGGTCATCGTCATCCAGGATGAGAGGCAACTCCTTCCGCACTGCCAGGTTGTGTAGCATGCAGCAGACGATGACAATCTTGCACACCTTTGCTGGGGCATATGGGAGGGCCCCTCCTGTCTTGTCTAGGCAGCGAAAGCGTCTCTTCAGGAGACCAAATGTCCGCTCGATCACTCTCCTGGTCCGACCATGTGCCTCATTGTAGCGCATCTGGGCTGGTGTCACAGGGTTCCTGAGGGGTGTCAACAACCACGGCATGTTGGGGTATCCAGAGTCACCTACATACAGACAATTGCACATTAGCTGAGTTGGAAAAGAGGGCGGAATACTACATTGCAGAACACACACAATGGTACAAAGTCAGTACACACCGACAAGCCAGGCACGCTGGTTCTGCATCTGTGACATCATCCTCGGGATGCGACTACTCCTCATCACGTAGGCATCGTGTGCAGAACCGGGGAAACGGGCACACACGTGTGAGATGCTCATATCTGCAAGACATACCACCAGAGCATTGATCGAATGGTAATGTTTCCTGTTCCTGTATGCCTGCTCATGTGCCTGTGGTGGTACCAAAGCCACATGTGTCCCATCAATGGAGCCAATGACATGTGGCATCCTCCCCAGGGCATAGAAGTCACTCTTGACATCAGTGAGTTGTTGACGTTTAGGGAAATAGATGTACTGGTTCAGGTATCTCAACATTGCCTCCAAAATATCGCATAGCACACGGCTGAACATGGTCTGTGACATCCCACCAGCAGATGCCACAGTGTGTTGAAAGGTACCGGTGGCAAAGAAGTGTAGGGCTGCCATCACCTTCACCTTGGGGGTCAGCGCTGCAGGGTATGGCCGGCCAGGTTCCAAACGTGGGGCCAACCGCACCGCCAATTCCTCAATCAGCGGCCTGTTGAAGCGGTACCGTCGGATGCAGTCACGTTCAACCATTGTTGCAAGGTCAGGGAATGGTCTATGGACAGCTGGTGCCCTGCAGTGCATAGGTGAAGAAAGAAAGATTGTCAGTCACCCCACAAATGTGGCATAGACCATACTCAATATCACATGATACATCAATACGAGACACAAGTACCTGATGTGTGTGCCGTTCTGTAAGGACATGTATGGCACCTACATGGCCAACATCTAACATCACAGTTCAACATGTGTTGACAACAAGTTCAAGGTTGTGCTATGGGATATCATTAGGCTGTGTCACAGTACCCATGTACTGCTGTCACGTTCCAAACACACACCACAGTGACATGTGAGGACAGATGTGCCCCAGGCATCACAGCTCATTGACAGGTTGATTCCCAGGGACCCTGTATTGCCACATGGACACTGGCATGACATGGCGTATCATGAATACACCACAGCAAAACAACCATGACTCCCACAGGTAGTGGTCCCTGTTGCCTCTGCAGGACAGACATGGACGTCTGTGACACACACACGCACAACATCAAAGTCGATGCACAAACAACGTGGATGTGGAGACTGTCTCCCATTGTGCACATGGAATCAGAGACATCGGAAACACAACATGCACACAGACTGTGGAGGGCCATCACTATTGTGGCAATGGGTCACCCTGTGACATACATACCTTCCCACATGGGACTCAGGGGGTATGTGACATGACATACACATACACAACCTGGAAATGTGACCATGCCACATGCTCTGAAATGAACAGTTGCACACCACAGTGGTCATGTGCACAACACACAAAGGATTCTGTCCCCATGAACACGTGCACAGCCTGGGAGTGGCTGCCCCCAAGTGCCACCCAAAAAACCACATGTTTCCCCCCATACACAGAAAAGGTAATGCAGCCTTACATGCCTTAGGATACAGTGTGGACAGGCTGTGGTGTTGTAGGTGTGCCCATGAATGCCTGGCAAGTAAATGTGGCTGGCATACGTTCACCAGTGACAACCATGGTGACATATGCGAGTGACTTGTACAGGGACGCGTCGTACAGCAATGGACCGATCGGTGCGCACGCATTGGACATTGCATATGATGTGAACGGGTACGCGTTGTACAGCAATGGACCGATCGGTGCGCACGCATTGCTCATTGCATATGATGTGAACGGGTACGCGTTGTACAGCAATGGACCGATCGGTGCGCACGCGTTGGACATTGCATATGATGTGAACGGGTACGCGTTGTACAGCAATGGACCGATCGGTGCGCACGCATTGGCCATTGCATATGATGTGAACGGGTACGCGTTGTACAGCAATGGACCGATCAGTGCGCACGCATTGGACATTGCATATGATGTGAACGGGTACACGTTGTTTTTCGAAATATGCGTTGTACAGCAATGGACCGATCGGTGCGCACGCATTGGCCATTGCATATGATGTGAACGGGTATGCGTTGTACAGCAATGGACCGATCGGTGTGCACGCATTGGACATTGCATATGATGTGAACGGGTACGTGTTGTTTTTCGAAATACGCGTTGTACAGTAATGGACCGATCGGTGCGCACGCATTGGACATTGCAGATGATGTGAACGGGTACGTGTTGTACAGCAATGGACCGATCGGTGCGCACGCATTGGACATTGCATATGATGTGAACGGGTACGCGTTGTACAGCAATGGACCGATCGGTGCGCACGCATTGGACATTGCATATGATGTGAACGGGTACGCGTTTTACAGCAATGGACCGATCGGTGCGCACGCATTGGACATTGCATATGATGTGAACGGGTAAGCGTTGTACAGCAATGGACCGATCGGTGCGCACGCATTGGCCATTGCATATGATGTGAACGGGTACGCGTTGTACAGCAATGGACCGATCGGTGCGCACGCATTGGACATTGCATATGATGTGAACGGGTACGCGTTGTACAGCAATGGACCGATCGGTGCGCACGCATTGGACATTGCATATGATGTGAACGGGTACGCGTTGTACAGCAATGGACCGATCGGTGCGCACGCATTGGCCATTGCATATGATGTGAACGGGTACGCGTTGTACAGCAATGGACCGATCGGTGCGCACGCATTCTACATTGCATATGATGTGAACGGGTACGCGTAGTACAGCAATGGACCAATCGGTGCGCACGCATTGGCCATTGCATATGATGTGAACGGGTACGCGTTGTACAGCAATGGACCGATCGGTGCGCACGCATTGGACATTGCATATGATGTGAACGGGTACGCGTTGTTTTTCGAAATACGCGTTGTACAGCAATGGACCGATCGGTGCGCACGCATTGGCTATGGCCTGGCATGGCAACGGACACGTTTTCGAAGCTTTAATGAGTCTGATGCAGTGAATTCAGTTGGCCACCTACAACAATGTTGCAAATTCATGGGTGTCATGAAGTTGAACTTTTGAAGGATGCTGTGGGCGTGTATAAGTGGTGCAATTCCATGGATTGGCCAGATTCAGAAGATGCAAACGACTTGGACCTATCACTTTGGACACATGGGACAGTATCTGCCTCTGCGGCACACATATAATGCTGGCTGTTCCCCTGAGAGCTCACTTGCCTGCACTACATGCTCCAGGACGACATCTGCCACCACCACTGCTGCTGTCTCTGCATCCTCTGGCTACTGCAATGGCACGTACTGTGGAGAGAGCCCCAGCCTTCAGCACTGAGGAGAACCAGGCCCTGCTGGACAGCCTCCTTCCACAGTACAGCAAGCTGTATGGGAAACCAGGGGAGCAGGTGAGTGTGCTGTCCACTGCCTTACTAAATGTGCACGTTGTCTGACTAGCAAGACTTACAGTGTGCACACCACTGGCTAGCATGCTCACTGAGTAGTTGTCACCCCCAAAGTGTGTAGTTACATGCACTGAACAGGTATAGTGCAGTAACAGTGCATTCCAACAAGGTTTTACTTCCCAGGCAATGATACCATGTAGTAACTGCTGGCAAACTGTTCATAGCCATCGTTGCACTGCCTGTGTACATCATGTGCCCCTGTGATTGAGACATGTATATCCAAATGTGTGATGCACGGATATGTTGCATGTGTAGTAATGGCCTTTTCACTTTGTCATCCTCACAGGTTGATGCCCACCAGAAGCAGGAAATCTGGCTGACCATCGCCTGGGCAGTAAGATCCTTGGGGGTCTACAAGCGCCGGATCCGCAACTGCCAGAAGAGGTGGCAGGACCTTCGGTGCTGGACCCGGAGGATCGCAAGGGTCCAGCTGAAGCTGTCGCCTCTTCGCAGGAGGGGTGGACACCGGACACTGACCCCCCACATGCTCAGGATCCTGGCGGTGGTCTTCCCTGACCTGGATGGGCAGCTGAAGGCCAGACAGCAGCAAGGAGGGGGTGAGTCCATGACTGCACTGTGAACTTTGTCTGACATGCTATGTGCCCTCCTCTGGCCTGGTTAAACTTCCACAGTACATCAGTCTTGTGGTCCAGGACCCATGTCCCTCAATTGTGACATGCCCACTCCTCATCTGATACCCAGGTGTAGCCCTTACAGTCGGAAAATTGTGTCACTTGGGTACTGTGTCCTTGCATTTTGCTTAGCTCAAGGTGGGGGACAGCATTTGTTCCCGTAACGTTGTGGTGGGCTTCATGGGTGGGTCAATTGCTTACACAATGCCTGAGTTCTGACATGTAATCTGCGTGTAACTTTGATATGTGGTCCAATTGCTGATCTGACTCACCATATGTGCCTGGGGTATTTGGCACACCCCCATGCTGCGGATGGGAACAATGTTTGGGCCTCAGAAGTATGTATATCAAGTGTGTCACACATGCTTAGCCACCTGCCTACTGTCCAGGGCTCATCCCTCTTTCACGTGGAGCAGGACAGTCATGCCTACTCCAGGGCATACAATACACTCTGTACTCCCACTCCCGTGTATCAGCTGACACGTTGTGCTCAGTGAAATGTTCCCTCAGGTGTCTGCCTCTGTGTCATTGTGCTGTGGCTTCGTTGTCAGGACTACTGGGGTGTTTATCGGTTAGGGCTCAGCATGCCACCTGAGATGTGACCATAGGAGACGATACTTGTGTGACATATAGGTGTTTGATCACTTGACTGTGCAGACTGGTGTATGTGACTGTGAAGTTCAGGCAGCTGTTTCTCATTCACAGCAGACTGTGAGGTGCTCAGGTTCAGAGAGTTATGTTTCATGTCTCCCATATGTCCAATTGGTATGACGTGGACAAATAAGAGTTCAGATGATGTGGTTTGTGGGGGATGGACATGTGCACTTGTCAGCTACAGAACTTGTATTCCCCATGACCTAGGATTGTGACACAGTGCAGACTGTTGTTGGCTGGCTGCCCTGCCCATGTGACTGGAGACAGTGATGTATGACTTTGCAGGCATGCCTGTGCCATGGCATTAAACTCCCTAAGAGTGATCCTGCAGGTGAGTGACATGTGCAACATGCACCCCATTGTCAGACAATCAATCAATCAATCAATCAGGGGTTTGTTAAAGCACGACTACTCACCCGTAAGGGTCTCAAGGCGCTAGGGGTGGGGTGCAGGTTCCATCCATCAAGGAGGGGGTCTGTCGAAGAGCCAGGTTTTGAGGTTTCTTGCGAAGATGGGGAGCGATGTTGTCTGTCTGAGGTAGAGCGGAAGGGCGTTCCATGCTTTGACTGCGAGGAAGGAGAAGGAGCGGCCTCCCGATCTGGTCTTTCTGGTGCGGGGGACCACGGCGTAGGAGAGCTGGGCTGATCGTAGGGTCCTTTGGGGTGCGTGGAATTTGAGTCGGCTGTTCAGGTATGCTGGTCCGGTGCCGTGGAGGGCCTTGTGTGCGTGGGTGAGCATCTTGAAGATGATTCTCGCCTCGACAGGGAGCCAGTGGAGTGTGCGCAGGTGCTGGGAGATGTGGCAGTGTTTTGGCAGGTTGAGGACCAGTCTTGCGGCGGCGTTCTGGATGTTCTGTAGCTTGCGGGTGAGGTTTTTGTTTATTCCGGCGTAGAGTGCGTTGCCGTAGTCAAGTCTGCTGGTGACCAGGGCGTGAGTGATGGTCTTTCAGTGTTCGAGGGGGATCCATTTGAAGGTCTTACGAAGGAGGCGGAGGGTGTGGAAGCAGGAAGACGAGACAGAGTTGATCTTGCGGTCCATTTTGAGCTCGGAGTCCAGGATGATTCCCAGGTTGCGTGCGTGGTCCGTGGGGGTTGGCAGGTTTCCGAGGGCGGGGGGCCACCAGGTGTCGCTCCAGGCATCGGGGTTTGGGCCCATGATGAGTACTTCTGTTTTGTTGGTGTTTAGTTGTAGGCAGCTGTTTTTCATCCATTTGGCGACGGCTTCCATGCCTTCTCGAAAGTTGCGTCTGGCGGTGTTGGGCTCGTTGGATAGGGAGAGGATGAGCTGGGTGTCGTCTGCGTATGACACGATGTTGAGTCCGTAGGTTCTGACGATGGGGGCGAGTGGAGCCATGTAGACGTTGAAGAGCGTCGGCCTGAGGGAGGAGCCCTGGGGGACTCCGCAGGTGGTAGGTGTGGGGTCCGAGAGGAAAGGGGGGAGTCTGACCCGCTGCGTCCTGCCAGAGAGGAAGGAGAGGATCCAGTCGAGGGCCTTGTCCTGGATTCCTGCGTCGTAGAGTCTGCGTATTAGGGTGCGGTGGGAGACTGTGTCGAACGCCGCTGATAGGTCGAGGAGGATGAGGGCTACTGTTTCTCCTTTGTCCAGTAGGGTGCGGATGTCGTCTGTTGCGGCGAGGAGGGCGGTTTCCATACTGTGGTTTTTTCTGAAGCCGGATTGGGAGGAGTCGAGGATGTTGTGTTCTTCAATGAATGTGGCGAGTTGGCTGTTGATGGATTTCTCGATGACTTTCGCTGGGAACGGGAGCAGGGAGATGGGTCTGTAGTTTTTGAGGTCGGTGGGGTCCGCTGAGGGTTTCTTTAGGAGGGGATTGACCTCGGCGTGTTTCCAGTCATCGGGGAACGAGGCGGTCGCCAGGGAGCGGTTGATGGTGTGGCGGAGCATGGGTGCGATGGTGTCGGCGGCTCTGTTGAAGATGTGGTGGGGGCAGGGGTCCGTGGGGGCCCCTGAGTGGATTGACTTCATTGTCTTCAGTGTGTCTTCGGTGGTGAGGGCTGTCCAGTCGTCAATCGCTGGTTTCCGGGTGTCGGGGGTGGTTGGTGAGGGTTCAGTGTGTTGGTTGTCTTCGTCGAAGTTGTCGTAGATGCTCTTGATTTTGTGGTGGAAAAAGGTGCTGAGTTTGTCGCAGAGGTCTTGTGAGGGAGGGATGTCGGTAGACTCGCTAGTGGGTTGGGCGAACTCCTTGATGATGCTGAAGAGTTCCTTGCTGTTGTGCGCGTGGGTGGAGATTCTGTCTTCAATCGCTTTTTCCTCGTTTCTCTGATGAGTTGATGGTGGGCGTTGGTGGCGGCTCTGAAGTTGTCGTGGGCTTCTGTGGATTTGGTGTTCCTCCAGGCCTTTTCGAGGCGGCGGCATGTGCTTCTGGACTCTCGAAGTTCGGTGGTAAACCATCTGGCTTTCTTGGCGCGGGTATTGTTGTTTTTCTTGAGGGGGCTATGGTGTTGGTGCTGTCCGAGATCCATCTATGCAGGGTTCGGGCTGCGGTGTTGGGGTCGTCGTTTTCCGCGATGGTTGGGGTGGAGTTGTTGAGTGAGGAGGTGAGCTGGTCGTCGGTGATTTTGGTCCAGTTTCTTCGTGGAAGCAGGTGCTGGTGTCTGTGGATGGTTGGTGTTCTGAAGGTGAAGTGGACGCAACGATGGTCGGTCCATGGGAGTTCGTTGGTGTGGCTGAAGGTGATGGAGTTTCCTGTAGTGAAGAGGGGGTCGAGGGTGTGTCCTGCTGAGTGCGTGGGCTCGGTCACGATCTGGCGCAGTCCAATGTTGTGGAGGTTGTCCAGGAGGGATGTGGTGTTGGGGTCCAGTTGGTTGTCGAGGTGGAAGTTGAGGTCTCCCAGCAGGGTGTAGTTGGTGGATGCGATGGCCTGCGGGGAGATAATGTCCGTGATGGAGTTGGTGAAGGGTCCGCGGGGTCCAGGGGGTCGGTAGATGAAGGTTCCTCGGAGGGTGGCGGTGGGGCATTGACTATCAGGACATGGGTGCATCATGGTGTCTGGTGCTGGTATGCATCACATGCATTTCAAATTAGACTCTGGCCATCCCTTTATCCGGACACCTGTACTGACTCAGTGGCAAGAGAAGTGATGTGTGCATGTTCACATACTTCACCGTGTTCTCTGCAATGTCCAACAACTGTGTAGGTGGTGCATGTGTCCACACTGGGGTATTACCATCCAACAGGTACCAGACAGATGGGTGCAAGGCCAGGAGGGATGTGAGTGCCATGGTTGACCATCAGACTGACAATTGGCTTCTCCTAATCTGTGTGAGCACTTTTGGCAATGTTCAACTAAGGATGCCAGGGCTTGCTCTGTAATGTGCTGTACTTACTGTGGTGTGTGCGGTCGGTGCAGGTGACTGATGTTTGTCTGTTTCCCTAATTGTTTGCAGATACATCCACGGCCACAGGAGGGGACAGCTCCACGGACCAGGAGGAGCTGCAGAGCCAGACTGGGTCAGCAGCCGATGAGTGGTCGGAGGGACCCAGTGGCACGGAGGGCGAGGGGAGCCACACCGAGGAGTCCTCAGCACCATCCACCTCAGCTGAGGACCACAGCAGCTCGGAGGATGACTCCCTTGTGGAGGTGGGTGTCAGCAGCCACCACACCCCAGCTAGTATGGCTGGCCCCGCCACCACCACCACCACCGCCCTCCCATCGGCTCCCATTCCAGAGGTCCGTGGAGGCTCACGTGTTCGGGGGCATATCTCCTTCATGCCAGGCACCGCACCCCCTGCCCCTGTGTCCCCTGCTGCCCTGAGTGAGGAGTCTGTGTACTTACTTCGCCAGCTCCATGTAGGGCAGACATCAATGCTGAGTGTCCTCCATGCACACACCACTCTGTTGACACAGCTGGTGTCGTTCATGGAGGGCATCTGATCGGGCATGTCTGCCCTACAGAGGAGCAATAAGTCCATGGCCTCCTCCCTGATGGCAGCAGTGTCCCTCCCCCAACAGTCCCTCACCCCTCCTACCTCTGCCCCATCCACACTTCCTGGCACCCTACCTGTCCCAAGCACATGCACACCTGCACAATCACCCAAACACAAACACACGAGCAGCACAGAAACACCCAAAACAAAGTCAATATGTGCACGCAAGCATCCTCAGGGGACTGATACCACACCCACAGGGGATGGGGAACAGACACACACACAGACATCCACAGTCATTCCGCAGTCCTCCGATACCTCTCCCTCCAAGACCCCTTCCCTTGCCTCACCTGCAACCCCACCTACAAAGCAGCTCTTCCTCTGTGACCTCGGCCTCTTCCCCTCCGATCCAGCTGATCCAGCATACAGGGGGAAGAGGAAGTCCACCCACACTGAGGGGAGTGCCCCTCACCCCCGGACACCCTCCCCGAGGCGCAGACAAACTGAGGCCCCCACCCGCAAGTCCCCCCGGACCCGGAAGAGCAAGACCCCGCCACCGCCCTGCAGCTCAACCACACAGTCTCCTTCCTCCATCCCTCAGGCCCCCACAACACAGGTTCCCCCACCACACCCTGCCCCAGGTTCCCCCACCCACAGATACACCATCCCCAAAATGATCCGGCCTTCTCCCCCTACCACTTGCTCTTCCAGCCCCACACCCCCGCTGCGCATGTTTGTGCCACTGGTGTGGAGACCGTGTCCTCCCCCTCTGTCCTGCCTACCTTACCTGAACCCCATTCTACTCCCCTGGAGATAGGCACTGCAGTGGAGTCAACTACCACCCCGTCTGACTTGGGCACTACAGTGGGGAACCTGTCCACTCCATCTGGCCAGCCCACTGCAGTCGTGCCGGCACCCACACCATCTGGCTCATGCCCCCCCATTGTGCCGGCACACACCATGTCAGACACCTCCACTGCAGTTGTCAGTGACTCTCCAGCACCCACCACCCCTTCCCTGCCTCCTTCTGGTGAGCCCTGATCCTGTCCCTGCGGTGCCTGGCCTGCCCCCCCGTAAGCCCCTCCGAGGGGAATGGCCCTGGTCCATTGCAGTGCAGGCAAGCAAAGGGTGACATCTGCCACTGTCACCCTGTTCGGACTTTACTGATGGACTGGCCATTGGCCTTTGTGTTATTTCAGGACTTTCAATTTTACACCCACATATGCTGAATAAAGCTACTTTATGTTCTCTAGTGGTTTTGCTTCACATGTACATGATGTTGATGATGCTAACCATGCCCTTGCTGCAGTGATGGTGATTTTTGATATCAGGAAAATGAAGTGTTACTGTGCAGGACCCCATGTGGTCCAGGGGGAATGTGTCCTATCCTGGTGTGTATCCATGTCATCCTTTGCAGCAATATGAGGGTGTCATGTTTTAAATATTTGCCAATGGGATTTCCTACTTTTATTTGCAAGATCACATCTGTGGCTTACACCCCTGCACATCTGTTGTGCTTGCCATTGTTCAATTTGTCTATTCCCCTGACCGTGTGACCATCTCCACTGGACATGCAAGTTTGGGCATAAATGGGGAAGGACTCATCTGTGTTATCAGTGCAACTTGCTATACATTTGTGTTGGATCTGTGCAGATGATTTCGGTGACACTCCCATGACCAGGCTGATGTGACGAGAGCCTTCATTTTGTGCTAATTGTTGACTGAGTGACCAAGTGTTCTGCTGACATGATAGAGCCCTGCAGAGACAACGTTTGGCACAGCTTTCCTTACACAGGAGTGGAGTCCCCTCATGGCAGTGTGTAATTCCGTGACATTGCCTGAGCCCAAGGTGTGTGTTGTGTGAGCATGTCTGTGTGTGTTCACTTCCATTTTGCTACGCAGGCTGGGATCCCTAGTGATGTTCCTGTTTGTGATGCTTGCTGAGTTGACCTATGTTCCCCCAAAATCTTCGCTCTGGGATGTGGGTGCATGGCACATTACTGGTCATTAGGGTGTCATCCATAGGTGTGTTTGCTGTCAGGGCTGAGTTTGTGGGCAAACGCAGATGAGACACAGTCAGGATTCCCCTTGGTACTTGTTGGTTACACAAGTCATGTAATTTACAGTTTGTGGTAGCTTTCAGTGATTGTGACACGTTGTGTGTGTGACTGCTGCCACTCCTCAGGGTCAGAGCTGCAATGTTGGAAGTTGTCTATGTGTGTTCTTTGTGGGTGACCTTGGCTTCTTCATTGGTGTGTGACTGTGGCCGGGATCCCATTGGTTGGTGTGGATTTGACGTCATGCCCATGTACAGCGTACTGTGCAGTGTGTCAGACATTCATGAGTCTTGTTGACTGGCCATGTGTGATGGGTTTCTGCACCTTAGTTCCCACCACCACCCCTGGGATTGTCATGGGTGCATGTGCAATGTCACCAGTCCATGTGAGCTTCACTGCTGCACATTGGTGGAGATCAAGGTGTGTGGTGTTGAGTGTGTGCAAATGAGAGTTGTTGCACGGCTAGACCCCTACCTCCATATTGGCCTTGGCTGACAGGCCGTGCTGGTTGATTTGTGCTTGTGTAGGTGTGATGGTAGTTTGTTGCTCAGGACACATGACTGTGGTTCACAGTGTGAACGACATCTAGCTTTGTCATCACAGTGGGATTATCATGCAGGCCAGTGTCACCACAATGTGGGGTCCCTGGGGGTAGTGCTGTGGTGGGTCTGTCTCTTGCTGTGTTAGTTGCTGTTCCCACAAGCTTGTGTGACTGTGTAATTTGGGCTCCCTCTCATCTAACAATGCCTGATTGCCCACATAGGGGAATCCGATCCATGAGTTACTTTTGTGTGGCACTGTATACACATCTGTGTAATTGGGATTCAGGCCTCCTCATGTGTTGTGTGGTTGCCTGGGGACACTGGCACACCCCCATCACCTGTTGTGTTTGATATGCAGTGTGAGGCTGCCTGTTTGTGTTTGTGCATCTGCACCACTGCATTGGCATATATTTAGTGTGCCATTGGCTGTATGTTGTTTGGTGGGTTTCCCCTGCTGTCCCTGGGACTCCTAGGTCATCAGTCAGCACAATAATCATGGTTTGTATGTCCCATTGCTGCCATGGTATGGTATTTGTTCACCTCACATCTACAGTCTCCACAGGGTATCTACATTTGTGTGTCCATTGGTGCAGATATGTGGGTCTGCATTATGATGGTCACTTCTGTCATTGTGTTATTGATGAATGTTGACAATGTCAGCCCCCATGGGTGATGTTTGTCTGCACATGGCCAAAGGTATGTCTTATTTGCACTGCACTGTTTGCCTCACCCAATCTATGTTGCTATGGGACACAAGCACTACTATGCCACTGATGTGTTTGTTGTTGTGTGACCAGGAATCATCCATGCTGTTTGGCATTTGCAGCTTTTTCCATGACAACACTTACATTTTGGTCACTGTGATGATGGGGGTTTGGACCCCATTGCCACAATGTTCAAAATGTGCTTCAGCTATGGACCCCACACTTACCTTTTGGTCACTGTGATGATGGGGGTTTGGACCCCATTGCCACAATGTTCAAAATGTGCTTCAGCTATGGACCCCACACTTACCTTTTGGTCACTGTGATGATGGGGTTTGGACCCCATTGCCACAATGTTCAAAATGTGCTTCAGCTGTGGACCCCACACTTACCTTTTGGTCACTGTGATGATGGGGTGTTAGACCCCATTGCCACAGTGGTCATGGTCTGCTTGCATTGTGGAGGCCACACACATTTATGTGTGACACATGTGATAGGGGGTCACATTGTATGTTCAATGTCATGTTCAGTGCTGTAGGCACTTGACACAGACTACACACGCGTGTCATGGTGTTGGGGGGATGTGTTTTTCTGACATTCCTTATGTTGGAGTGTGCTGGTTGTGTCATGCATTACCCGTCCTATGAGTAGGGGTGGTGTTGGTGGTAGGCATCCATCCCCCTATGAGTGGGGATGGTAGTAGTGACAGGCATCCAGGCCCCCCTGAGTAGGGGTGGTGGTAGTGGTAGGCATCCAGCCCCCCCTGAGTAGGGGTGGTGGCAGTGGTAGGCATCCAGCCCCCCCTGAGTAGGGGTGGTGGTAGTGGTAGGCATCCAGCCCCCTATGTGTGGGGATGGTAGTAATGACAGGCATCCAGCCCCCTGAGTAGGGGTGGTGGTAGTGGTAGGCATCCAGCCCCCCTGAGTAGGGGTGGTGGTAGTGGTAGGCATCCATCCCCCTATGTGTGGGGATGGTAGTAGTGACAGGCATCCAGCCCCCGAGTAGGGGTGGTGGTAGTGACAGGCATCCAGCCCCCTGAGTAGGGGTGGTGGTAGCGGTAGGCATCCAGCCCCCTGAGTAGGGGTGGTGGTAGTGGTAGGTATCCAGCCCCCTGAGTAGGGGTGGTGGTAGTGGTAGGCATCCAGCCCCCCTGAGTAGGGGTGGTGGTAGTGGTAGGCATCCATCCCCCTATGTGTGGGGATGGTAGTAGTGACAGGCATCCAGCCCCCCCGAGTAGGGGTGGTGGTAGTGACAGGCATCCAGCCCCCCTGAGTAGGGGTGGTGGTAGTGGTAGGCATCCAGCCCCCCCTGAGTAGGGGTGGTGGTAGTGGTAGGCATCCAGCCCCCCTGAGTAGGGGTGGTGGTAGTGGTAGGCATCAATCCCCCTGAGTAGGGGTGGTGGTAGTGGTAGGCATCCAGCCCCCCTGAGTAGGGGTGGTGGTAGTGGTGTCATAAGGTTTCTGCACATACACAGAGCTATGCACAGGAAAATGGGACCCCAGAATACAGTGGTTTGCCACCATATACCGTAGCACCCAAAAACCCCAACCCAACTAGCTTAGCATCCCATTAGCACCCAAGTACTAATGTTTGGACAACCCAGAACACGGTATCTTTATCTCAGGACTCGCAGAAGCAAGAACACTCTTTCGTCACTCACTCGTACTTGTCCACAAGGTGCGTAGGAAGAGACACTGGATAGGTTAAAATGTTTATTCCAACTTACGTGCTCTAATGTACAGTACACGTGTCAGCACTAATAGCATAATGCATATGACTAATATAAGCAGCATGGTTACAATTCCATAGAATACAAACGGGGAAAGCATTTCATAACTCAGTGGATAAATGTCTAAATAACATTACCACCCTCCCCGTGCAGTAAGATAGTTTATTATAATAATAGAAGACCTCTGTGCTTTGACTAGCGAACCCCCATACCTCAGTCTCTAGAAGCAGAATTACATCAGCAGGACATCATAGCTCTTCTCACTGAAAGGGATTTCTCCAAGTGTGTTAAGCGCTAGTAAACCACAGTATTAAAAGCATACCAAATTCTT
Organism: Calotriton arnoldi; assembly: GCA_963921515.1. Classification (NCBI taxonomy): domain Eukaryota; kingdom Metazoa; phylum Chordata; class Amphibia; order Caudata; family Salamandridae; genus Calotriton; species Calotriton arnoldi. The sequence goes on along the minus strand of CAWUFW010011134.1, from coordinate 207,878 downwards.
CATGGCAATTGCACCTAATGTTATGTCTGGGTGCGCGAGACTGGCCATATCAGGAAGAACCAAAATACATTGTTATGCGACCTTGTACATGTTTGTGCAGACGGAGCCCAAAAAGGTGAACAACAGAAAATGCAGACAGTGCAAAAGAACTTGGCACGAGCAAAGGGCGAGGGGGCCCGGCTCAGTGTAACGTGCGCAAAGAAAAGCAGCATGGCAGCCAGGCCTAGGCCAACATAACAAGGCAGGTAACAATCCACAAGACACCCTCCCCTGGTCAGTCCAGCGGCCAGAACAGAGGCCCATCAGAGGAAAAACACAGCCGTTGGAGCACAGGGAGCGCCCAAACGGCGAAGGGCAGGTCAATCCATGAAAGTGTAAGTGCAGAGAAAAGCCATACCCTCCAGGAGTTCATCATTGGAATTGTCAAAAAACATAGATGCCATCCAATCCATGAGATTGAAAGAGCAGGAATGCTCCTCAGCAGAGGGAGCATCCAAAAGCAATGCGGGACAGCTTGCGTGATAATTGAAACAGCTTCGTTGTAGGAGATCCTGGGCAGCCGCCCAGATATCCCATTGCGCCAAAATCCCCAGTGCAGCCGCACGCGCCATACAGCCAGCAACGGAACAGTCCTGCTCATGGGCCTCTAAGGGACCCATCAACTGAACAAAATCCGGAACAGACTATGACGAATTGGAGAGGCAATAATCCAGAGTCCAGGTGAAAGGACAGCGGACACAAGTCATCACAGGTTGCACGCAAGTGAAATACGCAAAGCGAAATGAAAGAGTATATGACACACTCAGTGTCGCCAATGGCAAGACACCAAAACCGGCCAAAAGGCGCTCACGGAGCAGCTGGAGGCGTTCTGGATCGAGCAGGTCCCATCGGGGAGCAGCCATTGCGCAGAAAGCAAATTAAGAGCAAGACACCAGCCGCTAAAGCGAGGATCAATGGGAAACTGCCAAAGACACTGGAAAAAATAGAATGTATGAAAGCCGGGATGGCACCAAAAATAGTTTGGAAGGAGGACACCAAGCCCGACCCCACGACCTTAAAAAAGTGTACTAGGCCTTCAGTGTTAGATGCGTTAAAAATACGATGTATTAACTCCCCAAAATGTTGGGGGAGATTAGTGTTTAAAAGGGCCTGTATTTCACTGTGGGTACTCGCCACCTGGAGAATGAATGTCTCCCGGGCGGACGTGAGCATAACTTCCTTGTTTAATAATAGTGCCTTTATTCTGCTCAGTCTATTGAAATCTGCTTCCATGGTAGGGATGGAAGGCCAAATAGAGATATCAACCTTGCCATGAGGGGGAGGAAAAAGCACATTTTTGCAGCAGACAACCCTGTGCGAAACTGTTACAATGTAAGGAATGCCAGCCTGCAGGCCACAACAGTTTTCGTTATTTAAAAGTAAATAACTACCATTGGAAAGGAGAGTGAAAGTAGGAGAAATAACAGGAGCAGGAATACCTTTCAGCACACAAGCAAGATTAGGAGCGGAAACGCTACATGAGCCATGCAATTTAATGTGTTTACAAATAGCGAATGACCCATAGTCGAGTCGCAGTACTCCCCCGTGAGAAAGACTTCCTTGCCGTCCCGAAGGCATTTATACATGAAAGGCAAGGACCAGAGTTCATGCAGGAAAGCACTGCCCAAGGGCCGGTAACGGCCCACAGGATAATGTTTCATGCACGAGTCAAATTCAAACAAGGAAAAAGGTAAAGCGATAACCCCATGGACTAGCCATACAGCAGAATCGAGTTCTGCAACAGAGAACGGCAAAGGATCCATCTTTTCGATATGTAATAGAGTGTAAGTTGCATCTTTCATGGACATAAATTGCTGTTTGTCAGTTAAGTTAAAAGGTAGAAACAAGGCAGAGGTGTTCAAAAAATGCCAAGGAACTTTACCTAACTTGAGCGTTTGTAAAGTCCATGCAAACTGCATAACTGAACGCAATTGATTCTGACCATGATATAACACAGAAACATCATCTTGTACAATATCAACAACAGAGGACACAATATTCTCTAAAGTATAAATGCGAGAAGACAGGGTATTAATACTATTGTCAACAACAGCAAGCACCTTTTCCAAATTTGCTTGATCTATTTCCCGAAGACGGGAAGCAGCTTCCATTTGTGATAGCTTCCAGAGTTCATTATATGTCTCATAAATGAATCTTTTAGGTCGGGGACCACGAGGTCCCAAAACAAAGTCGGACAGATCAATATTGCCTGAAAGGAGGGACAAATGTTGTTTAACAGAATCAAGGGACGAATGTTGCAGCCATTGTTTGCATAATTTACCAACAGAATATGTAGTGACAGTACGGGAATCAGTAAATCTCGGATCAGGCCTATCCTGTGTGTAACTAGCTCCTGAGTCGTGAAAGCGCATTTGACATGCATTTGATGATGTAGGCCATACCAACCAGGGTGACTGAACTAGCTCAGAAACATTATACGAATTATTTTGTAACAGAGCCTGCAGGGACACGAGGGACATATTGAATCGTGAGCTTTCATTGGGATAACTCGACAGGGATGGTATTGATGGAGTATTCAATTGTTTAGTGGTTGCTAAGCCCCAACATGTAGTCTGATAGATGGAGACATTGAGGAACATAATTTGTGTAGGGATGAGGCAAGCACGGTGTAATGCCTCGGTTCCCTGTACCTGCCATGGCTTGGAGCCCCAAATAGATTTTAAATCCACTGTATTATCCCAGTACTCATAACCACCCACAGCTAGGGCACTTAGAAAGGAACCTGAATAAAGCAATTTGGTGTGTGTTAACATAATTTTCTGAGTTGATGTGTTATTTAGTCTAAAATAATAGGATGCAGGGTTCGACCGATTAAAATCAGTAAAATAATTAAACTTATTTCGAAGAGTTTGAGAGCTACCTGGCAAGGGGTTTGGACAATGTTCCCATTGGGTATAGTTAACAGAACTACGCAGGGCACTGGGCTTATGGAGAAAATGATTACCCCAATGTTGGTAACAATACAAATCGGCATAATTAGCAGAATTCATATATAGATCTTCAGCATTAAAAGATGCATAATATTTTAAATCGGCAAACAATGCTTCAACGGCATGCACATCCCAATCATCAGAATGAATATTATTTTGTACTACATCACCCATTGAAACACGAAGGACATTAGGTACATTAATAATTTCCGTCGGACCATGGATTTGATAGTTCACTGCATCCCATACGATGCCATCAGCAACTGGGAAAGCTGAAATGTTCACAAATGTGTGGTCACGCTTCATGATGTGAGACGAGGAATGAGGAGCCAAAGTTCCAGAAACATAGTCTACAGCAGAGCGTTCAGGTAAATAGTGACCATTAATTAGTAGAAAAACACTGTGACAAAGCCAATGGACATGAACAAAAATATCAAGAAAAGTACCAACCAGAGGTATGTCCAGGGTGGAATCAAAAATTGTCTCTAAACCAGGATATAAAAATACTGAACTTGGATGGAACTTTTGAAGATGTGGAATCCGAATCAAAGGAATAACGAGTCGGGCTTAGTGGCGATATTGGTTGATGTGCCACCGATTCAGATGCAGGATAAGTATACTCGTCCTCGTCGATGTTGGTGGAGAGTTGGGGATCAATTATAGTTTCAGGCAAAGTAGAGGATTCAGGCAAATCAACCATCTCAATTACAGCATCAGCGATCGTTCGTGCAGATGGACTATGAACATATGTCCGATAAATGGCAGGACAAGAGACCGCTGGTGTGACACTATTCAGGATCGGCCAGGCGCTGTAGCTTGACATTTTCCACTGAGATGTATCTGTTCTCCTTGCGACCAGGAAGCGGTGGTAAAATGACTGTACGTGTTCCCTTCAAGCCCAGAACTGGAACCGGTGCACGAAAAGAGGGGCCGAATTCTTTTTGTTTTCAACCTTTTCTCGAACCAGTTCTCCAACCTTTGGAAGCCAGCCGGCTACCGGAATCTGCAACGCAGGATCTGTGGCTGAAGGCAAATGTGTAGTTGCAAGTTTGTCTCGGGCTTCTTGTAAGTCCTGTAACATAGCAGAATGGTTATCTACATCAAACTTGGCGGATTGCGCCGCGATGTCTGGACCCTCAAGGTCAGGCACAAACATTCTTATGCCAAAGAGCATTTCGTATGGGGTCCGCCCACCCAGAGGTCTTCTAGGGAGATTATTAAGTGCACGCTGAACGGTATACAAATGGGCCAGCCAGTTCCTGCCAGTACCTATAACCCTAGCTGTTAAGGATTGCTTTAAGTCACGGTTCATTCGTTCAACGATAGAGTTGCCCTCAGGCCTATACGGAGACGAAAATTTCACCCGCACCCCAAGCGAAGCCATTGCATCCTTGTAAGCCCTAGAGGCAAACGCTGGACCTTGGTCCGAATGGAAGGTGCCGCATGCGAAAATTCCCACAAAGACACGCAAATCCCTGATTACATTTCGGGCGTCAGCACTCCGTTGTGGCCAGACCCAGAGAAACCGTGTGCACGAGTCCACTGCCACTAAGATGTATTTATAGGCAGTGTCTGATGAGAATGGACCGCAGTGATCCAAGTAAACACACCCAAAGGGTCTGTTAGCAATGCAGAGCGGGGTTTGTGGTGGACGTGTTACCGTGGAAGGCTTAATCTGTTGACAAACATCGCAAGAAAGCACAAAAGCACGGGTGTCTTTATACAATCCACGCCACCAATAACGCTGCTGCAAGATGGAAACTGTAGCTGACACACCTGCATGAGCCGAAGCCATGCCTTCGTGTGCAGCTGATATCAAGGCACTCCTGCGGTCCGCGTTGGGGATCAGCCGATCTCCAACGTCAGGTATAGTTACATAAGGAACCTGATCGGGACTTAACGTGTAAGAATACTTGGAAGGGAAACCTGTAGGGTAATTATTACCTTCCTTGGTTGCAGCAATAGCTGCTAATATAACAGGGTCTATTTTAGACATGGACCTGGTAACCGCTGCTACTGAACACGTGACTACTGCTGAACGGGCAGCTTCATCTGCCAGATCGTTACCAATAGCGTGTGCGCCCACCCGCTGATGGCCTAAGGTGTGAACCACCTGTGTGAGGGGCAGACGTTGTTGCAATTCTGCCACTCGAACCCAAAGCATTTTATGCTTAATTGTGCTCCCTTTTGCGTCCTTGTAGTCGTTTTCGACCAGAAAAACAGATTGTCATTGTAAGATTGTACACAGTAAAAAGAATCACATACAATAAGAGTGGTCTCATCCTGAGAAGCGAACTCAAGCGCAAGTAGCAATGCATGCAGCTCGGCCAATTGTGCGGTACTATCTCCAAGTGTGCGAGTATGCACTGCAGAGGATTTGAACTTTCCATCTACAAAGGAACCCGCAACAATAGCACATGCAGCTGAATAAGCGTGCTTGGACCCAGTGGCCGGTTGCGCCGAACCATCGGTGTAGATCACACATTTGTAATCCTCAAGCGGTAATAAAAACAAAGGAGGAGGATGAACGAATTCATACTGCAAAAACTCCTGAGTCTGCAGAGAAGAATCAAAACAAAAGTGACGTCCGAAGACGTCAAGGATGTAGCCCATTGTATCCAACGGGGATGCATTGCTTTTGAGTTCGGTACACTTGCCTTTGTTACTGCCTCTAGGGCAGGACAGGGTGTTACCACTAGAATCCGCTTTCCCTGTGCCAGTGCGCGTTCTTTTAGAATCGCCATTTGCACTGCAGTTAGAACTTTTTCGACAGAGGTAAAGCGCAATTCAGCGGAAGTGTACAGATGTGACTTGTATGCGATGGGTACTGTATCACCTTCATTAAAGGTTAAGTATGTGAATCCCACCGCCCCCGGAATTATTCTAATCACCAGGTTTGTGTGGTTATCACGAGTCAAAAGATATTTAGACTCCAAAGGTCTGTCTGCAAAGACTGCAGAATTGAGGTATGCTCAGGCAGCCAGCAAGACCTTGAATAAGTAGGTTGTATCAAAGCATACAAAGGCTTGATACGCTGGGCATATTCGGGAATGTAAGTACGCCCGAAATTCAGGAAACCCAGCAAAGACTGAAGTTTCTTCAGAGTATTTGGGGGCACAAATGTGCACATTTTTCCAAGAAATGGGGGCTAAGCCCTTACCTTCGTTGTTGAGCTCATAGCCCAAGAACAGAACTGTAAATTCAGCAATGTGTGACTTAGCAAAGTTAAATTTGTAACCCTGCTCCGCAAATTCAAGAATAATGCGGTCCACACGGGACAAATGCTGAAATAATTCGTCGTCCGTCAGATAGATGTCATCTACGTACGAACATGCGTCTTGATCAATGTCATTTAACAAAGAAACAACACGGGCGGCGAATATACCCGGACTATTTTTGTAGCCCATGGGTAAACGCCGGAACTGGAATAATTTACCACCGGAAGTGAATGCGGTCCATTGACCACTCTCCGGGGCTAGGTTGTGCGTGTAGAAACCGTTTGAAAGGTCAAGTGTCGTTTTGTATTTTTACGAACAAGACTGTCTACAAGCGCAGAACTGTGTGTATTTTGCACCGCAAAGTTCCGACAATGAGTATTTAAATGCCGGTAATCCAAAACTAAGCGGTACGTTCCATCGGGTTTAGAAACCACGAAAAGGGGATTGTTCATAGGTGATACGCATGGTTCAATTACTCCCTGATATTCCAACTGTGTCAGAATTTCGGAGACGGGGCCTTTGCCTGCCGTTTGATGGGATATTGGGGTTGTGGCTGCGGTAGTGACCGCAAAGGTATTGCATGAGGAGGTGATTCTTCATCCCATCCCACATGGTTGCGGTATAACGCTGGTGCCAGGTACACAGCCCACTCAGCTGCAAGTGCTTCAGCTTTGTCTTTTGGGACATGCCGTGAGAAGCTTGGAAGGATTACCTCCTCTCCTTTATGTGCAGCTAAAACGAATGGGGGTGGCCAATCCACCTCTGCTAACAAAATGTCATATGAAGAGGTTAGATTTTCCCAAAAAATCCCTTTTATTTCACGCGGTATGTCACCTTCAATTTGTATGACTATATTATATAGTCTGTCAGGGGTGCCACTCTCGTGTCAGCTGTCTCTACAGTAACGAATGTTTCAGTTGCTGTCGCCTCCATATGAGGACGTAGCGCCTCCCGCACTATGGTAACTTCCGCGGCGCTGTCTAGGAGGGTCACTGCCCACGTCCAATTCTGGAGTCTCGTTCTCACGGTCTGAGGCATATTTCGCTGTGACAGCGGCAACTTTTTTCTTCTGAAATTGCGGTCGAGGAAGATGAAAGTCTTCTGCTTTCCCTCTGACTTGTTGTCGAGGTTGGTCTCGCTCCTGGGGAGCCTCTCGGCCCCTTCCTCTATCTTGCCGTCCTCCTCCACCAGCCTGTGACGACGTCTGGGCCTGTGAAGAACGAGGAGAACGCGTATCAGAGCTCTGAAACCTTTCTGGTGATTTAATCCTTGACCTATCACGTAAATCATAAGTACGTTCAGAAGAAACCGAAACTGGGGAAGCTCCTCTCGATCCCGGCTTCTTTTGTTGCTTACCCTGTTTTTTCTGTCTCCAACTCTTTTTAGTGAAGACCGGTTTATCATCTTTCTCAGATGCACTTTTTGTTTGTGTAACTTGTGTTTGCGATTGAGTTTGCATTTTTACAAAAGGCTTGTTGCCCAGGCTATTTCTTCCAATTGTTTTATAAACCCGGGCAATAATTTTCGGTAATTCGCGGGGCCTGTCCAACTCTGGGACCAAAGCCAAAGCATTCGCTACTTGAAAGTTCATAGCATCGCCCTTGACATTTCCAAGGATCAGCTCAGCTACTACATCAAACACTCCCACTAGTCTCATCCCTAATTCCACAGCCGCTTCAGGGCCATGTTCATCCTGTACTTTTTTAATTACAGAGGGTAGAACCGTCATGGAAGGAGTTCCAAAACATTTTGAATAAACTGCTGCGAATACCTTACCCCAGTTTTCACATGATGTCAAATCGGGGATTATGTCTTTTGGCAAACTTATCGTGAGGATGCGATGTTTATCTACTGGGGATGTATGGGGAAACACTGCTTCTATCTGATCGAACTTTTCTGCAAGCCAGTAAGGATAGTCGTCCTTATTTTGTGGACGTTTGCCCATCACAGAATTTACCATGACAGGACTTATGGTCACTCCAGCGGCTATAGCTGGTTGGCCTGCGACTACAGGAGCAGCTCCATGTAGGCTACCTGTAACGTATGTCACTAGGGCTCGATGCACTCGTACCAATTCGGTATGCATAGTGCGCAGTTCGCAAGCGGTAATGCCAGATAATTTGGATGCGGGGTATACCCGGCCAATACAGGCCAAGTGGCCCCTGAATTGACAAGGGGCCTAAACGAACTGCGGTAGTTGGTTGTGGTAGGGCGCCATTAAACCAAACACGGTGCTGCCAAGCCGTGAGAGGTACTTCAAGAGTGGTATAGGGTCGATAGGCAGCAGGAATAACGGTGGGTTTATATTCATGAAACAGATTATCATCTGCCTCCACCGCTTCAAAAGTGATCCAAGTGTAAAACACCTCAAAGTGGTAAGCCGGATCGGCTTGAACCACAAAGACCAAATCGATCCCAGTATCAGGCACTCCATACACCCGTAAGTGGTCTCGGAGTGCTCTCGACTATGTGCAGCAATCGCCACACCAGCCATGACTAAACAATTATATTCGACAACCTAACAGGGAGCACAAAATGGGTTATTTATGTAACCTTTTTAATTACTTCAAGCTTGAAAGAACCTATAAAGCGTTCAATATAGGAGGTATCACCGTCACTTACGCCTCCGGAAGCGTACGTGAGGGTTTTGTGGACAAGCACAAGTACTACTCAAGCTGTCTCGCAGTTAAGCAGCCCCACGGTGGTCGCGCCATGTCATAAGGTTTCTGCACATACACAGAGCTATGCACAGGAAAATGGGACCCCGGAATACAGTGGTTTGCCACCATATACCGTAGCACCCAAAAACCCCAACCCAACTAGCTTAGCATCCCATTAGCACCCAAGTACTAATGTTTGGACAACCCAGAACACGGTATCTTTATCTCAGGACTCGCAGAAGCAAGAACACTCTTTCGTCACTCACTCGTACTTGTCCACAAGGTGCGTAGGAAGAGACACTGGATAGGTTAAAATGTTTATTCCAACTTACGTGCTCTAATGTACAGTACACGTGTCAGCACTAATAGCATAATGCATATGACTAATATAAGCAGCATGGTTACAATTCCATAGAATACAAACGGGGAAAGCATTTCATAACTCAGTGGATAAATGTCTAAATAACATTACCACCCTCCCCGTGCAGTAAGATAGTTTATTATAATAATAGAAGACCTCTGGGCTTTGACTAGCGAACCCCATACCTCAGTCTCTAGATGCAGAATTACATCAGCAGGACATCATAGCTCTTCTCACTGAAAGGGATTTCTCCAAGTGTGTTAAGCGCTAGTAAACCACAGTATTAAAAGCATACCAAATTCTTCATGGCAATTGCACCTAATGTTATGTCTGGGTGCGCGAGACTGGCCATATCAGGAAGAACCAAAATACATTGTTATGCGACCTTGTACATGTTTGTGCAGACGGAGCCCAAAAAGGTGAACAACAGAAAATGCAGACAGTGCAAAAGAACTTGGCACGAGCAAAGGGCGAGGGGGGCCCGGCTCAGTGTAACGTGCGCAAAGAAAAGCAGCATGGCAGCCAGGCCTAGGCCAACATAACAAGGCAGGTAACAATCCACAAGACAGTGGTAGGCATCCAGCCCCCCCTGAGTAGGGGTGGTGGTAGTGCTAGGCATCCAGCCCCCCTGAGTAGGGGTGGTGGTAGTGGTAGGCATCCATCCCCCTATGTGTGGGGATGGTAGTAGTGACAGGCATCCAGCCCCCCCTGAGTAGGGGTGGTGGTAGTGGTAGGCATCCAGCCCCCCTGAGTAGGGGTGGTGGTAGTGACAGGCATCCAGCCCCCTGAGTAGGGGTGGTGGTAGTGGTAGGCATCCAGCCCCCTGAGTAGGGGTGGTGGTAGTGGTAGGCATCCAGCCCCCTGAGTAGGGGTGGTGGTAGTGGTAGGCATCCAGCCCCCCCTGAGTAGGGGTGGTGGTAGTGACAGGCACCCAGCCCCCCCTGAGTAGGGGTGGTGGTAGTGGTAGGCATCCAGCCCCCCCTGAGTTGGGGTGGTGGTAGTGGTAGGCATCCAGCCCCCTATGTGTGGGATGGTAGTAGTGACAGGCATCCAGCCCCCCTGAGTAGGGGTGGTGGTAGTGGTAGGCATCCATCTCCCTATGTGTGGGGATGGTAGTAGTGACAGGCATCCAGCCCCCTGAGTAGGAGTGGTGGTAGTGACAGGCATCCAGCCCCCTGAGTAGGGGTGGTGGTAGTGACAGGCATCCAGCCCCCTGAGTAGGGGTGGTGGTAGTGGTAGGCATCCAGCCCCCTGAGTAGGGGTGGTGGTAGTGGTAGGCATCCAGCCCCCTATGTGTGGGGATGGTAGTAGTGACAGGCATCCAGCCCCCCTGAGTAGGGGTGGTGGTAGTGACAGGCATCCAGCCCCCCCTGAGTAGGGGTGGTGGTAGTGGTAGGCATCCATCCCCCTATGTGTAGGGATGGTAGTAGTGACAGGCATCCAGCCCCCCCCTGAGTAGGGGTGGTGGAAGTGGTAGGCATCCAGCCCCCCCTGAGTAGGGGTGGTGGTAGTGGTAGGCATCCATCTCCCTATGTGTGGGGATGGTAGTAGTGACAGGCATCCAGCCCCCCCTGAGTAGGGGTGGTGGTAGTGACAGGCATCCAGCCCCCCTGAGTAGGGGTGGTGGTAGTGGTAGGCATCCAGCCCCCCTGAGTAGGGGTGGTGGTAGTGGTAGGCATCCATCCCCCTATGTGTGGGGATGGTAGTAGTGACAGGAATCCAGCCCCCCCTGAGTAGGGGTGGTGGTAGTGGTAGGCATCCAGCCCCCCCTGAGTAGGGGTGGTGGTAGTGACAGGCATCCAGCCCCCCCTGAGTAGGGGTGGTGGTAGTGACAGGCATCCAGCCCCCCCTGAGTAGGGGTGGTGGTAGTGGTAGGCATCCAGCCCCCCCTGAGTAGGGGTGGTGGTAGTGGTAGGCATCCAGGCCCCTCTGGGTGTGTATGGCATTGGTGTTAGCCATCCCGCCCCTATGGTTCTGCAGTTGCTGGTGTGCGTCATTTCTGCATCCCTATGTGTGTGTGACATATGTCGGGTACGTGTCGTTTGTTTGTGTAGTGGGTGTTTGACTTACCGTCTGCGCCGTTCGCGCCCGTACCTGTTCCGGTAATAGATGTAGAGTATTGGTAGGACCTGCGCGATGGGATTCATGGTTGGTTCGTCTCGTTCTGGTTTCTCGTTGCTTCGACTCGTACTCGTCGCTGGCTTGTTCGTCTCGTAGCCGTGGATCGTCTTGTGGCGCGAATCGGAGCTTATGTGCAGCTCTCCCGGATGCTCTGACGTGCCGGACGTAGCGACGGGTTCGGCGCGTACGGAAGGCGCATCGTACTAGTCCGGCCGGAAGGTGCTGTGTATTTGCTTCCGTGCGACTCGATTCGGCGTTTACGGATCCGGCTCGGGCGGGGAACTGGAGCTGGAATGGGTAAGTACGGCTCGCTCGGAATCTGAGCAGTTATGTGCATCGTACTTGCTCGTTCGGACGACTGTTCGAATCGGTCGGGAAACACGCGTTCGGCTGGTATTTTTTCCGGACGAATAGTGTTAGGTGCGCTTCCGGCCGGGATCGGAATCGACCCCTGAGACTTTTACGAGTGAGGAGATTTAAGCATGCTGATTAAACAATGCGAACTTTCTAACTGTGCTTACTAAAGCAGTTGTCCAATAGGAAACAACCAGGATGTATTTAAAAAACTCGGTCATGTGTCCTTCATTGATGCAACCAACATTGAAAAAAGCAAGTGTGTTGAAACGCGTCTGTTGGCGTCATTAAATCAAATAAGAAAGACCCGTGAGTGCTCCTATCTTTGTTCTCCAAAATGCATTGTGAAAGCCACTTTCACCAGAGGAGGCACCCGTTTTGTTTAAGTGCTCTGCAGCAATAAGTGGCCATTGGAGTACATATATATATATATATATATATATATTCATCAAAACCAGTTCTTTTACAAACAGGTACCGAGACAACGGGGGTAATCTATCACTCGCTTTTATTTGACTACGGTGTAGCGCGTTTCAGCAGTATCCACTGCCTTGCTCACACACGATAGACGCCATCTCTGCATCACCATAAATACGTCACCACGTCATAGAAACTCTGCATCATAGACATAGACACAGGATTATATTCACGTTTCAATCCATTTTTGCTAACTTGTTTTTTTCTCTCATTATCCTTTTTTTCTTTTTATCTTTGTCAACCACTATTTTTCATTTACTACTCAGTTTTTCATTGTTCATAATTCTTAAAGTGCTAGTGCTAAATGAGAGAATGAGATACTAAATTCCCATCTTTTTTATTACTTATATCTCAATTCCATGAAAATATTAAAGTGCTAGTGCTACATAAAGTGCTTAGCTAGGTTCATCATTGTACAAAGGTGCAATAAATACAGTACAGGAATTGATTACATAAGTAACCATATTCACACCTCTAGAAACATTATACCATCTGATGGTATATTTCCTACAGTCGGGTTTTACTCATACATTTATGTCAGTAGTAAAAATCAACTAAATACAAGTTGAAGCAAGGCACTAGTATTAAAACACTCTATACTAGATACATCCATAAAAATCTCCAATGGATTGTATATATCAAAAGAAATTCTACACAATGGATAGTCCCAAATGGGTACATCATTTTACCCTACCTCCATAGTACTTAGTTTCCTTCCAATTTATAGCATTGCTGAGCTTAACATTACCTCTCGAATGTTCAACCTACAGTTGGCTTATTTAATGCTTAACCATGAGTTTAATGTAGATAGTTCCCTTTTACTTTTGATCTTATTGTCTTCCATTGCCTATACTCTAAAAATGTTTAATTCATCATTACCTGGAAGCACATCATTTCAATTCTAAAACTGAACACTAAATATAATTATGAACCTCCTAAAGTGCCTAAAAATGTGCAATATATACTATGTCTAAAAAATAAACTTTTAAAAACATTACTAAGTTCATCTATAAAAACTGGTCTACTCCAGCTCACAGAGGTATACTGTAATCTACATACGGTGTCTAGATATGAGCATACATTTCCTGATCTGAATTGAGACCATTTGGCATTCTTGTATTGAGAATTACAATATACGTAGACTCAAATTGCCTCAATTCAAGTTCTCTGTTTCCTCCTCTACTTTTGGGAACCTAATCAATTACATAGTATACTAAATCATCTGATCTGTCATTGTGCTCTTCATGCGAATGCCTGGCAAACGGATAGGCGCTGTCATCATTTTTCACTGCCCTCAAATGCTGCAGAATTCTTACATGCACCATATGTATGGTACTCCCCAAATACATCTTCGGGCAAGGACACTGTAGTATGTAAACCACATGGTCATTCCTGCAATTGAATAAATTGTATATCTTTAATGGAGTTTTAAGTAATGGTGATTTAACTTCTTTCATGTTTTAACCATGCTGGCATGCCTTGCATCTATGGCCTTTGAGAAACCCCGGGTTTCCTCGTAGCCATGTGTCAGAATGTTGTAACTCTGGGCTACTAATTACCAATTCCTGATGCATGGACATTGCACGTCTAAATGTAAGTATCGTTTTCTTTTGGTACCTCATGACCTATTACTGGATCACTCTTTACGAGGTTCCAATGCCCTATTAATATCCCTCTCACTTTCTGGTGGTAGGCACGAAATCCTGTAATCATTCTAAGCTTGTTTTTATCGCCTTCTTGTTTTTTACTTTTTCTTTTTGTGAAAACAACAGAGTATCCCTAGAGATTCCCTCAGCTTTCTTTTTTGCTTGATTCAATAATTGAGAGCTATATCATCTTTCGACAAATCAATTCTGGTGTTCCGTCTGCACTTCCCTCAAAATAGTTACCTCACTGCAGTTTCTCTTCACCCGAAGATGCTCTGTGTAAGGAGCGCTTTGCTTTAATTTACTCGGGTGGAAAATACTTGAATGCAAAATGGAATTTCCTGCTGTGGGTTTTCTATGTGTTTTCGTATGTAATCTGTTGTCCTTCACAAAGACAACCACACCTAAAAAGCAGACCTCTGTAGTACTTATGCTGGAAGTGAAATTACAATTTAAATCATTTTTATTCAATTCAAGTGCAAAAACTTGTCCAGACTCAGAGTCACCTTTCCAGAGGATAAATAGATTGTCAATAAATCTAGTCCAAAGGACAGTGTTCTCTGACCATTCTCTTGCATGCTTCATCATGAGCACCTGCTCCTCCCACCACCCCATGTGGAGATTGGCATAACCTGAGGCAAAGCAGTTGCCCATGGCGTTGCTCCTTATCTGCCTGTAGGTGTCCTTTCCAAACATAAAAAAGTTATTCTCCAAGCACCGTTCTGTCATTTTCAAAAGCATGGCTTTGTGCTGATGAAGTTGTATTGACCTACAGCCTAAAAAAAGAGACACAGCCCTAAGCCCATCTTTATGAGAGATACTAGTGTGAAGTGACTTCTAACGTCATAAGGACGTATGCGTCTTCCCACATAATGTCATAAATCCTTTTCAGGAAATCTCCCATATCTTGAGTATGATACGGTAGATTACAAACATATTCTTGCAAAAAGTAATCAATGAAGCGGGAAGTAGTCCCTTGAACTGTCTGTCTGGAGGATTCTGATAATTCTTGTGAATCTTCGGTATCAAATATAAAATGGGAGTTATCGGAGCATCTACTTTCAAATAAAGATATTCTTCCTTAGTAAGTAAACCTGTCCCCCTCCACTTTGACAACGCAACAAGGTACTTTTCTTTAATTTTGTCCAAATTCAACTGTGGTACTTTACAATAGCATACAACATTTCTCAATTGGTACTTTACCTCTGTAACATATTTATCTAGGGGCCACAAAAAAATATTACTTTTAATTTTATTGACAACTTGATGGTATCTGGCCCCGTGACCAATTGCCCAACAAAAATTCCTCATTTTATGCCACTGATAGGGATTTCAAGTCATTAATTACCAATTCTGAAAACACATCCAAAGAGTCCATAGGTAAAACTGGAATAAAAATTGATTTAGGTTTAAATTGCGTCTCAACACTCCTATAAATGTCAATTCCAAGGGCACATCCATTTCCTTGGCAGAGGACAAGAGATTTCTTTCTTCATTGTCCCTTTCAAGCTGCTCTAAGTCATATAGAAGTTCCATATCATTGACTGCCAGATTGATTTCGAGTGTTTTCGCTCTACTACTTGCTTCGCCACTCCTTTTACCCTTATTGTTAACTCTAGTCACTGCAACAGTAGGAAAAGTATTGGATTGCGGAGGGGTAAAATATACTATTTCCACTTCAGTCTATGCAACAGTAAAGAAAGCATTGGACTCAGGAGGGGTTAAAATTACTATTTCCATTCCAGTCTGTACAACAGTAGGAAAAGCATTGAACTCAAAAGGGGTTCAAATTACTATTCCCTCATGGGATGGGTGGGCACCTGGAGGAGGCTTAACCCGACCAAACAAGGTTATACATACTACTCACACATCCATGACTTGTTTTCCTGTATCAACTACATGTTTGTGCCCTCTAGCTACCTCCACAGAGTCTCAGCTGCTGAAAAATTGCCCAGGGGTTTGTCAGACCACTCTCTAGTGTTACTTGGTCTTCAGGCAGGCCTTGACTGCCCTCCCTTTTGCTGGCGTCTTTCTCCCTGGCATTTACATGACCAGCAGTATAGGACACATATGCACCGAGAGGTGGCCGAGTACTTTACCCATAATTCTGGGACAGTTGCCTCAGCCGAGACCTTGTGGGAGGCCATGAAGTCGACTCTGCATGGCGTAGACATCTCGTTCTGTGCTGCGAAGTGTAAACAGCGCTGTGAGAAGCTGACACAGATTGATGCCCAAATTATAGACCTGGAACGACGGGGTCGGGGGGATGATGGGGGCTCGATGCGTCGCCAATTACTCCTCACGCAACAACTTTATAATGGTGAATTATTTGAGGAGGCCTGGGTGGCGTGGCTGGCCTCCCGTAGCAGGATATACCAATGGGGAGATAAATCCAGCACATTGTTGCACCAGCTATGCGGGTATATGCTATGACTGGTTCATATTCCCAGTATCCGTGACTCAGAGGACAACATTCTCACCGACCTGTCTGTGATTGCGTCCAGCTTCACAGACTATTACAAGGAACTCTATGCTTCACATGAGAGACTGCCAGGAGCCCTAGTGCAGTGTTTTCTAGATGACTTACCCTCAAAAGCCCTGTCAGACACAGCTAGATTGTTATTTGATACCCCTCTCACGATTGAAGTATTGGGCATAGGTCTGCCGCTCTGGCAGACCTATGCTCAGGCAAAGCACCAGGCCCCAAAAGCTTTCCTTGTGAGTTTTTCCAATCACAACTCGGAGCCCATTACAGGAAGGTAGTTCATGCAGTGATAGTGACAGGCCAGCTTCCTCCAAACTGGAGACACGCCGAAATAGTAATTTTTCTCAAACCGGGCTGGACCTCTGAGTGCCACTCGTCATACCGCCCAATCTCTCTATTAAATACAGAAGCCAAATTACTCTCCAAAGCCCTTGCCAACCGTCATTTACCCCATATAACTGATCTAGTACATCCAGATCAGGCTGGCTTCATGCCCTGCCACGCCACTTGGCACAACATTCGCCGCGCTCACAACGCTATAGCAGCGGTGGACCATCTGGGACGCCCGCAGCCCTATTACTGGCTGACAGAGACAAAGCCTTCGATTCAGTCAGCTGGACCTATCTCTTTACACTCCTGCAACGCCTAAATATAGGCCCTAGATTTTTATCTTACATACAATTACTATATACGGATCTTACAGCCTTGTTGCGGGTAGCGGGCTCGGTCTCTCCCAGGTTCCCTATTAGGCGTGGCACCCATCAGGGATGTACCCTGTCCCTATATCTATTTGCTTTATCCATGGAGCCGTTGGTGGCATGGGTCAAGGTGGATGCTCTAGTTCGGGGATTCGAATGGTCGCAGGAGGTCTCGGATGGCATAGCACTTTATTCTGACAATGTCCTATTTTTCTCACTGATGCCAGTAGAACAGGCCCCAGACTGCTCCGAATCATGCAAATATTTGGGGAGACGTCCGGTTTGTATATCAATGCCTGTAAGTCGATCCTGTGGCCACTGCGGGGAGCCAGCAATCTGGGCGCATGGTCCACGGACATGACCATAGCCACAGATGGGCTAAAATATCTAGGCGTCTTTCTGTCAGCCTCCCAGCCCACATCGTGGGAACAAAATCTCGCCCCGCTATCAGTGCAAGTGAGAGAAGAGTTAAAGTCCTGGACGCATCTGCCCCTATCTTTATTCGGATGATCTGCCATCTTCAAGATGGTATCTCTCCCACGTCTCTAGTACCAATTGCAGAATCACCCATACCTGGCATCGTCCACCTAGTTCCAGCATATAAATGCAATATTCTGTCAATTCATGTGGGGTGGAAGCTCTGCCCGAGTGGCCCTATGAACATGTTTCCAATCAATATTCTGTGGGGGCATTGCAACGGCAGACATTCAATCATACTGTGCAGCGTCCCATCTCCTGATATTGAACTAGTGATGGTACAGTGATAGAGGCAACCCAGCTTATGCAGTGGAATGCTGGTTGATGAGTGACATGTCTCACCATACATATTTAGACACTGGTAGGGCACTTCAGACCCCACCACCAGTGACGGGCGTAGTGTTCACGGTCTGGAGGCAGTCACTGCATCGTATGGGATGGTGGGGTCATCTGACAAGAGAAACACCTCTGTGGCATAATGGCCTCTTACCTCAGTTGGCCACGCTGACCGGATTTCGAGGGTGGGATGCTATCGGTATATCCACACTGGGGGTTGGTCATGCATGGTTAGTCTCTCAAATCTTTTCAAGAGCTCCAGAGTGAATTTGATATGCCACACACTCAGTTCTAAAAATATCTCCAGTTCTGACATGATCTGTCCCTATACATTTCAAACCTCGAGATCCTCCCAGAATTTAACCCATTAGAGGGCAAAGTATTTATGGGAGACCTGGGCGACCATAAAATAACCAAGATCTACCAATTTCTTGTCACTAATAGCTCTACCACACTTGACACCCTCTGAGGGACCTGTTGGAGTATGACGACTGGGCTGAAGCCCTGGAGTCTCCATGAGGCGCGGCTATTGCCTCCCGTCTGCATCTCATCCAATTCAGATACTTACATTGTGTATACTTTACCGGCACAAGCTTTGGAGGGCTGGCCTATTAGCATCCCCTACATGTCTACGATGTGGTAACGGTGATGGTACATTTATGCACACAATCTGGCTGTGTGATGTGCTCACAAGGTTTTGGAAGGGGATCATGACATGCCTTTCTGAGGTGTTGGGCTGGGATCTCCTCATGTCACCAAGATCCGCCCAACTACACATCACAGATGAGATTGGGGACAAAAGGTACAAACGTCATTTACTGTTTTTGGGCCTCACACTGGTGAAAGAGAAATTGCCAGACTATGGAAGGCTACTTCCCCCCTTTGTTGGGAGTATGGAAAGAGTGCATGGACTTTTGCATGCGCATGGAAGTACCTATATTTAAAACCAGAGGATGCCCACAGAAACCCCCCAAAATTTAGTATAGATGGGCAGATTACTGGGGCCATTATTTACAGCCTCCGACCCCAATGACAATAGCTATAGAAAATGAGGGTCAATAGCGATGTTAATGAGTGTACTACCACGTGATTCAACAGCATTGGGGACATTGAGGTGCAGGTGGGTGAACGCTGGGGAGCATAGTGAGGACACAGCACACTATGTTGTATTGTGGAACGTTATCTTATTTGTTGAAAGTATTGATGTTGATACTACAACTGTATTTGTATGTGATATTTTATACACCAGTGACCTTGGTCGGATAGGCCGCATGTGAATGTCGGCACAAATAAAATTTGTTTGGAAAAAACAATTACTATTCCCTCTCCAGCCAGTGCAATGGTAGAGAAAGTGTTGAATTGCAAGTGGTAAACTGTACTATTCCCACTCCATTCTGTGCAACAGTAGGGAAAGCGTTGGACTCCAGAAGGGTAAACATAACTACTTCCGCTCCACTCGGTGCCACAGTAGGGAAAACGTTGGATTGTGGAGGGGTAAAATGTACTATTGCCACTCCAGTCTGTGCAACAGTAGAGAAAGGGTTGGAGTCAGGAGGGGTAAAAATGTACTATTACCACTGCAGCCTGTGCAACAGTAAGCGAGTGTAGTTCATTTCAAACAAATACAAGTTTCTAAGAACTGTATTAAATAACAAGAAATATAAATATTTAAATATTAAAATTATATATATACTTTTTTAATTAAACAAATTGCATATTTATTACAATGTTTATTAAATATTATAAATTAAAACAAATACTAATATAATTAAAATACCTCACTATGTCCATTCTTACGATGCCGGTCGGACAGACACTCGTGGCCTCATCGTTGTCGGTCGGCCCACCGCAGTCTCGTCGGAAGCGGTCGGATTTGCCGCCAAATTACGGTGCATGCTGAATGCTGTCTGACTGACAGCTAAGAGCCTGCTGACAGCCTTTCCCCAACCGTTGAGATGGTGACTGGAGAAAAGCAGCAGCCAAAGAGCTGTAGAGGGCGTTCTGACCGTTGTCCGGTATACTATGCGCATTTCTGACAAGCCAACCCTGGTGGTCCGACCAGCTTTCTCGACTCTTCAGAAACGAAGGGTATGGGGTGCATGCACACCCAAATCAGCTCCTCCCCAAAAGTCTCTGGCCTGGATCCATTCTCCAGGTCCCTCCTACACAGCGGCAGCTAAACCCCGAACACTACGACCCTGTGGATGCCGGAATGCAGGTAAGTCCGTAGTTGGTATGCATCCCCATTGACTGGAATGTGCACAGATCGTCACACTCCAGCAATGGGGTACGTGCAGCACAAGGCATATCCCCACATATTAAATGGGTATGGATCACCACGCGTCTAGACTGCTGAAACCAACAGCATCTTGACAAGGAACATACCCCCTGATGAAGGGCAGCGTTCATGCCCGAAATGCATTGGGGATATTAGTAACTTTCTTTTGATGTCTATCCATTGATTTATATGATTTGTGCTGATATATGGATAACGTGGTTTATTATAACATGGGAAATATTTCATTTTGAAAAAATGAATGAATAAAGAATTTCAAATGAAATTACAACCTGATTTGGGATCAACTTGATTACATTTCCTTGCTTTTATGATTTTACATGCATAAAATCGAATAAAGCTTGATCTGATGATGATTAAATTTCCCATTTGTAACACCCGCAGTGCACCAAAGGGACGCTTCCCAGTGGGAAAGAGCAACTGTTGTTATATCCTCACATATGTCATGCATGTGTGTACATATCACATGTTTCCTGTGAGTTTGTACTCACTTGCAGCGACATATTCAGGGATATGTACACTGCCGTAGATGAGACTGCCGCAGAAGCTGCGATTGCATCGCAATACCGCGAGATAAACTTTCCCAGCCTCGGCAGTCGGAATCGGCTCACGGCCGTGCCGGTCGGACAGTCAGTCCGACCGGCATCATGATGATAGCCCATATTCTCACAATCATAACAACCAACAAATATAATGGTATTTACAATTCAAAAGCATAATACAATTAACACATAACATAATAAATGTTAATGAATGAATAACTATTTTTACATTTATTATTACTTAAATAACTCTATAAACTAAACAACACACACCTAAAATATATCTTAAAAACTATATTAATTACACATTTTACATAATTAATTATCAATTAAACAATTAATATAATTACACATATAATACATTATTACATTTAATTAACTTACCACCCTTTACCCCTACAAACAGAACAACTCGAGTCTGATAAATAACATAAAACATATCTTAAGTACACAATTTACATAATTAATTAGCAATTATATTTTTAGTAGTAATTGAAATTAATTAATAATAATTATAATTAATTTTCTTCCCACTCTTAAACCCTACAAAAACCACAACCCACACCAAAAATATATATTCAAAGGAAAATTAATTACACAATTTACATCATTAATTATCAATTAAATAATTAATAATAATTAAACATTAATTATGAATTAATTATAGTTAAAGTACTTTCAACTCTATATCCCAACAAACCCACCAACCCGCACCTAAAACTTAACTTAAAAATTAATTACACAATTTACATAACTAATTATCAATTAAATAAATAATATTTAAAAATGTATTAGTAAATCAAATTTAAAAACAATTAAAAATGTACAAAAATAATTACACAAAGAACTTATAACATACAAAATTAAAATATATACTAAATACATAAAAAGAATTTAAAAACAATGTTATAAACAACAATATTTTTGTAAATGATATTAACAACATAGATACTTCTCAACTCTGGACGTGGAGATTACAAACATTATAAAGGCCATGCTACAAGGCACAGTTCTTAACATTCTAGAACATGAAGTATTATACCAGATTTTGAAGAAACTACTGGCAGTGGCCAGCACTCTCAGTTCAGCATATTACAGCATCATACTTAATCTCCCCTTAATTAGGACAATTGTAGCAGAAGAGCAATTGCAACAACTGCAAAAATGACAGACGCTCAAGGTACAGATGGAGTAGAGGGACAGAAACCACAATTGCTGGAATCAAGGAAGATCTCCTCTCTTACTTGAAAACAGATCTCTCTGAAATCCAAATCCTCTTTGACTTGACCTCAGCCGATGACTCATGAACGCAAAAACTTTATTGGGGTGTCTGTGGAAATGGACAGGGATATCTGAACAGGGTCTCAAATGGTGTCAGTCTTTGCCATCAAACTGAGGCCAGCAAATCAGAGTCAATGCCTTATCTTCATCAGTGAAACCCATCACATGTTGTGTACCACTGGGTTCCACTCTGCCTCCCCTTCTGTTTAACATTTACACAAGGTCTGTTTCCAAATTCACTTTGCAATTACAGCTACAGGGCATATCTGCATATATGCATATCTGAATGGGTATCCTAACAAATACTAGAAAAATATATCAAACTGCCTGAAACACATGCATTGAGGTGGTAAAACCTCATGTCTGCTTTATCAGGCGAAAACTGAACTCCTTGTAGTTGGAAACCTTTCTGGTGACATTTTTCCGTTCAAGTGGCTGGAGGAACTATGGACTATTTTAATACCTACCACAGTCTAAAAACCTGGCAGTCTAGTTCAACTGTGATCCTTCTTTTCCTCATCATGCCACTGCATTATCCCAAAACAGCACCTTATCTTCTTACTGCGCCCTCTTTTTAAGGATTTGTTTTTAGAGATCCACCTCACTTGTTGCCACATGGCGTCATCACTACAATTCTGTTTGGCCCTCAGAAATTATCCACAGGTGATCAAATCAGTCATGCTCTCAAGAACTGAACATATTGTGAAATACATTGATATACAATCAACTACATTACCTTTCTACCACAGATACGTAAAGGATGTGCTCCAACAATTGGATGACATACCCTGCAAGGATTCTTATATTTTACTCACTATCAGTGTGAGACGTCTCTACACCATAATACATCACACAATGGGACCAAAGGCCATTAGATTGTTTCATCTACTTTTTCAGGTGTCTCTCATTAAAACAATCAGCCAGGAAACTTGAATGTCCACTAAGTCCCTCCAGTGATGTGGATGAAGAGAAATAATATGAAGTCAGACCTCCACTCGATTAATGTGTAGTCAGAGGTAATTTGATGTGTTGTATTGGAGGGCTAGGGTCCTGAGTACAACATGCTATATTCTGTCTTGGTCACATACAATCCAACTTTTAAGTGCCATATAAGTAGCATAAGCTCCCATGAGGCGTTAGCAGCCATTATATTAGGTACAGTTAGTATTGGTCTGTTAATCTTTTCTATTAGTCTTCAGGATGATTCTTTCCTGCTAGTCTATCAAACAGCACTGGTTTGTTGAAAATACACCTATTTTCTTGATATGTACTGTACTAGCCTCTCTTTATCCAGGCTTCCAGCAGAAGACAAAATTTTCCAGGTTCTGAGGATGGAAAAAATGTTGAAGTTGAAGATTTAGGACTATTCAGGGTCTTATTAGAAGTAGAAGGTAAAAAGACAACAACTGAGTTCTGAAAAGTATCAGTGGATGGAATAAAGGCATCCATCTCTACTCAGCATTCAAAATCAAGTGGGGAGTTCCAAGAAGATGTGGCTTGCCACGTCAAGACTGCTGCAACCGAGTGCAATACACCATATCTTTCAAGAACTGACTGGCTTAATTTGAATAGCTAAAGTCTATCACATGCTCTCCCAACATCTATGCATGATGCAAACAGTGCTACAGCAGAGTGAGGGATAGAAGCAGGCACAGAGAAGGAAGCAGCTCATGTGGGAAGACTACCTTTTAAAACCCAGAGCTCTAACCGGGTGTTTGTCCCATGGCACCAATGTGGTTCCACTGCAGCTGCAGATTTCCATCACCACTCTCTGGCTGACTTCAGCCTGTCATTAAACACAAGATAAATAGAGGCTTACAGGAGAATGGTGAATAGGATTAGAGAAAGTGAAGAATGATGTGCTGGTTGTGGGGCTTGTCACAGAGGAGTTGTCATCTAAGCTACTCAACGTGAAATTTCAAAAGTATGCACTGGCCATCTGTATTTTGTGGTTCATCCTTACTTCTCAATTCTTATCTATGCTAGCTGAAACACAAGAAATGTCTTTGAAATTCTATGCTGTGCATAAATAACACAAAATGACTTAAGTACAATCATATATTCAACTGTAACAAATCTCTTTAGGTAGTTTTGAATCAAGGGGAGATGTATGAAACACTGGTCGCAAAATACTGGTCACAAATTGCAATCAATATTTTTTCAACCACAGTGGAATTTCACAAACTGACCTATGTACAAATAGGTCGGTTCACAAAATGCCAAGCTGTAGTGGGTCGCAATCCAACCTACCCCATTAATGTTCATGAGGTATGTCGCAAATTGGGACTCATTACAATTGGTGACCATCACAGTGTTACTTGACTCATGTGGTCAGCAGACCACCGTCTGTAATCATTTTTCAAATATATTTTATTAAGTGCTGCTCGTTCTACTTAAAGGAAACAGGGCTGTTTTTAAAAAAGGTTTTAAACATTTTATAGGTTTGAGAGAAGACAGCTACTCCCCAACAAATTCTTTTTTCATTCACAAGGAGAAGGAGTCTCATGACGATCCTTTTCCTTTTGCAAATGGGTCACAACTTCCTTTGACATGTCTGTAACGTATCAATGGCTTGCAACTGAAATTGCAGTTACAAACCATTAATACATAGCATTGTGAATTGGAATTTGGAAGAAATGCCCAAAGCACACCCCTTTCCAATTGCGATCCGTAATACATCTCTAAACACATTTTATGATTCGGTAACTGGTCACCAAATCACAAAATGGGTTTAGTACATTTGTAAAAGCCATTTAGTGGTCCGAAATCCTGTTATTTAGTGAATCAAAGGCTTTGAAACACTAAATGGCTTCATACATCTGGCCCCAAATGTTTTATTTTGTTCTCTGTTGGAAATTACCATCTTTTGCGTGATATTCCCCAGATTTTTATATTCACTACCCTATATTTGCTGAACCCACTTTTGTTGGCTATAGGACTGTGCACACTTTACTTGTACTAAACAGTGCTAAAGTTCTTCTGCTCTCCCTGCAAACATGGTAAAAGTGGTAAGCAACTGACTGGTATATTTAATTTACTTAGAAGTCCCCAGTCTATGGTAGTATGGGTACCCAGGGCCTGTAAATTAAAAGACGGCTAGTGTGCTGCAGCACTCATTGTGCCCCATCCACTCAAATAGCACTGTAGAGCATGTCTCAAGCATGTCATTGCAGCCTGTGTATGCAGTTCTTCAACTGTCAATTGGAACTGGCAACATAAACCTTTTGCCAGGCCTAAACCTTCTTAAACCTTAAATGTCACCCCTAAAGTAGGCTGTAACAGCTCATAGGGCAGGGTGCATCATATTTAAAAAAGTAGATCATGTGTATTTAAGCTTAAAACATTCTGGGAGTGACAACCCCGCAAAAGACATTGTTTACTGTAGCAAGCCTACCATGGACTAACTCAGGTTTACCTTATTACATTTAGTAAGTGATAAACTCAGTATGAGAGCAGTTAGAAAGATACTTCCCCCACTCATTTTAATTGAAATTTAAAATCCTTTTAAATGGTATAGTTGGATTTGAAATTTCTTTTACAATGTTGGCATTTTCCTGTATAAACCCAATGTGACTTTCTGCTAGTGTCTAGGGTCACATGACTGCTAATTCCTCTCCTGTGGTGTGATGTGTATTCCTTCCAGACATTTAACAAAGGACCTGGGTGTGGAGAAGAGTATTCGTCTCCTGAGCAGGATTGCCTGGTGGGTTTAACCCAGCTCCTTCCTCAGCTTCAAAGGGTAGCCTGAGTGCTGTACCTAGCCCCTTCCTGACTTCAGAAGAGGCCTACCCTTTCACTGTCAAATGCAGCTCACACCTGGACCTTATTGTCACTTGTTTCGCTAAACAGATTTGAGTCAACCTAGGGCAAAGTGAAGAACTGACCAGAACCACTTTTAAGATTAGACAAAGGGGTGACCCCCACCAACCGGCTGGCACTGGGTATAAAAGTGGCACCCTCAGAACCTGAAATCAGAACACTCTTGGACCTTAGAAGATTCAGAAAAAGGATGGCCTTGTTGTCTGAAGAATGAAGATTGGGCCTACTTGCCTTGAACCCAGAACCCCAGAAGTGACTTCAAAGGTCAGTTGGCTGACATCTTGTTTGAGCTACAGGGATACAACAAGCTTCCAGAGGCCTTTCCAGCTTTCCAGCTGGCGAAACCCTACTGGACCTGACCTGGTCCCCTATGCTGGACTCTGTGAGAGTGACTCCTGTCACCTAAGTGCTGTCCTCAAGGTCATGGACCCTTGACTAGTAAGGGTGTACTTCTCTCTGCAAACTGACAGTTTAACTGGATCCAATGCAGAATAATGCAGCACAACACAGGGCTTCACATCGCAGCACCACGCAGTTCCTGATCGGTGGCTTCACCCAATCCTACACAGAGAGAAGCAAAGTCACACAACACAGTACCACACAGCTCCCCACTGGCGGCTTCATTAGATCTGATTTACAGCCCCAGAGAGCCATGCAGCTCCCTACTGAAAGTCTGATCAGATCCAACACAGCACGACGCAGGACGTTTCAGATCCCACATAGCCATGCAGTACTGTCTTTGCATCAAAGTAAGAAGGTAAAACTGCCAGCGGGACGAACCTGGTCCTGTATCCATCCCTCACTCCATCAAGGTCGGCATGAACCTGTGACTTTGCCCTTGTTGACGCGACCAGATACCCACAGTTGGCGTTTCACGCATTTAGGTGCTATTTTCACCTAAAAGTTGAAAAACTCCAGTTCTACTGATTGGATTTTTGTTGTTTTGTTGTCATTGTAGTTATTACAATATTCTCTATTTTTCTAAGTTGATTTGGAATTCTTCTTGTGTTGTGTTTTCACTGTATTACTGTTTGAGTGCTGCATAAATACTTTAAACGTTGTCTCTAAGTTAAGTCTGACTGCTTTTGTGCCACTCTACCAGGGGGTTAAGCACAGGTTTATTTACTGACTTTTGTGATTCACCCTGACAAGGATTCTGATTATTATTTGAAGTAGGTTCTCACCACCTTCAACAAATAGCCACATTTCTAATACAGTTCTTCTGTTATTTACTGAGAGACTGGCTGTGCCTTAAAAAGTGGATAACCTGCTCAAGTTCAACAAAGATGAGTATCTTACATGGGCTCCAGCACCTTACCTTAAAGTAAATTGCCCCTTTGTTTTTACCCTTAACAGTGCTCTTGTTTCATATTTCTTTTCCCAGGTCACTTGAGTGCCTTCAATGAGTTGCAACTGCAAGCCGAAAGAGTCGTCATGGAAGTCAGAGAGGAGAAGCAGGGAGACAAAAATAGATCAGACTGGAGTCCATTGTGTGAGATCCTATAACTCTAAATCCTCAATAGCAAGAAAGGACATGCGTTGCAGTAATAGCTGAAATAGCATAGCCATGGCAAAGTCATGCAGTTCTCATGAGACTTTGAGATCTTGCAAAAGTGTATTACACTAGAAACTTTGTAGGATGGTAAAAACCTAGACCTCCTCACATTATGCCCTTAAAGCACTTTTACGTAAACATTCTGGATTGTGTTGTGCTATTTGATGCAATGGGCTAATCAAACCCTTTCTTGTAGGGATGTGAGGGCAGCCAAGGAGCACCCATAAGGACCTCTGGGAGTAAAAGGAGGGTCTGACAATGTCACATATTCAGGGCAGAAGCTGAGAGGAGGCCACTGCAGGAGTTGATTTGGGCTGTGTCGTAGGCCTGGGACAGACAATGACATAAACAATAATATCATGTTTGTAAATTTCTATCTGCTGCCAAATGCTTGTATGTATTTTTGGTCACAACTACAAGTAGCGATAGCTGTCTGTAAGCAGACCTCTTGCTTCCTTTACAAAACTTATACTTATAGTGGGAGTTAGGTCAGCCCATTGCTTATGACAGGATTGCTTTGTTGTCTTTCTCGGCAGTGTCGTCTTGATCCAACATCTTTCTTCCCTGTTCATGTGTTTTTCCTGGCCGGAAGCATTTCGGCCTCACAGTGTTCTGATTGTTTGACTTGGATCGCTCCACTGCTGACATGGCTTGCATTCAGGGAACTACATTTTTTTTTTACTTTAAGAACTCCATGTGTTATTTCCCCTTTGTTTTTACCAACCATCCCCTTGCTCTCCATGTTGCTTTCCCCCTTTTCATCCTTTGCTTCATTCACCCTTCCCCCACTAGTTTTTAAAACATTCCAGACACCCCTTCTTCTCTGCTTCTCCGCTGCTACCTCACTCCTTCCCACTTGATGCCAAAATCTCCCACCCCCTTTTCCACCTAATTTTTGTATTTGGTTACTTTATTTTCGCCTGCTGCACTATGAGAGGGCGTACCTCTTAAAAAAATAAATGACATTTAAAAATGGCCATTGGCGTGGGCTCATTCACACACATGCGACGGGCAGCTCAGAATAGGGTTGTATTATTTTAAGAAACCCATTGAAAGATGTCAGCTTTAGATCGGGGTGCATCCTCAACGGTCACAGTGTATTCTCACACATCAACAGTGGTAATATTTTTAAAAAACACCATTTCAGATGGCCAGCACAGATGCATGTAAATTCGCAGTGGCTAAGCATTGAAAAAAAACATTTGCAAAGCAATAAGGTTGCACTACTGAGATTTATTGGGTTTTCTAGTGCTTGTTTTATCGAAAAAGTAACTAGACAAGGAATTTCCACACCATTTTACTTATACTTAGGGCTTTATATAAATAACTTGAAATGTCAGATTATAAATTAATCTATTGTAAAATATAGTGTGCTCAAATAAAGACACTAAGCCCAAACAGTACATCAAAATTAGGAGCGTGCATGCTGTTTTGGCATTCAGCAGTGTAATTTTTCAGACTCTTAGAGGCATATTTACAACAGAATAGCGGAGCCCAGTGTTACACCACAATTGGTAACGCTGCACTCTGACATTCTGAAAATGCAGGAATGTGCCCTATTTACAATAATACGGCACAACCCAGCGTTTTCCCTAGCGCTGGCGCTAAATTTAGCTCCCTAGCGCCAACACGGGCACCTTTGCAACATAATGCAGGGAATGATTGTTAATGTGCAGGAAGGTGTCCCTTCCTGCTCATGAACAATCACTAATGGCGATCTGTAACTTCTATGTGTGCTTCAGAATGCAGCACATATAGAAGTTGCAACTCGTCATTATTTAATGATTGTCTATGTGCAGGAAAGGACACCTTCCTGCACATGCACAATCACCATTGGCGATTTACTCTTTCTATATGCTGCACACATATCTGCAGCACACATAGAAACAGCAAAAACTAGGAGAAATTAATAATTTCTCCTTGTTGCTCCAGTTTAAGACCAGGTTTTCCCTGGTCTTATTTTCGGCACTGCCCCATATTTACACCAGCCTTGTAAAAAGGGGAAGCGCCAAATAGCAATGGGTGTTGCGGCGGAATGCCCACTGAAACACCCATTGCCCACCACTTTCACGCTAAGTGCTGCGTGAATAGGGGCATTATTTACAAGACTGCTTTAAGCCACGTTAAGTGGCTTAACGCCGCCTTGTAAATAAGGCGAAGGGGTTATCGTCAGCAGAACGTCAAAAAAAGTGATGTTCTGGTGGCGCTAACCCCTTGTAAATATGCCCCAAAGTTCGTCACTGATAGCATCCATCTATTCGATTTAATCATTATGCAATTTCATCAGACACTGGAAGGAGATGCGGTCTCATACTAAGCGTCGCGCTTTGTAAAAAGAAATCTGATGCATGCTGATCATTTTATAGCAGAATTCTTCAAATTACAAACTCAAATTGTTGAGCAAGCCTTGTGTCTTTCCATAATTCAGGAGGGAAATTGTTATCATATTTTATAGAATGGACTCCGCACTTACAATAACATTAAGCTTATCTAATTTTAATATAAGTTCAAAATAAATACAATAACATTTCAAGATGGGACCAATAATTTTCGTTTTCAAATAAAAATTTCTCTTGATAAAAGTGAAATGAAATTCTCTAAAGTCTATGGCATGAAACTCTCTCCATTCATCGGGCAGGAACTGAAAATATATGTGCAATTGAAAGGTTTAACTGTTTGCAGCTCATTCAAAAAAGGGAAAATCACTGGTTCTGTATGGTTTTTGGGAAAGCTCTGGAAAGTATCTGTTCTTACTAACATCTTTTTTCAATTTTTAACAATATCCCTTTTTTAATTCAATTCCAGATCCAACTTGAAGGCGCCGATTAGAATTTACAGTGTTACTTTCTAATATCGCTTTTGGCACGTGGCTGGAAATCGTCACTTTCAGCTAAAGTATTTAATCTCGGTGTAGTTAAAATTGCAAACATGTGAAATGTAATGCAATTGTAAATTTCTAAAATGTAATGTAATTGTGCCCGTCCAATGTGTAAGTTCCGACCTGATATATGCAATCTTGACTGTCTCCCTACACACCCATTGTTGTTCTGTGCTCGATTGCTCCCCACGAACGTTTCCATTAAATAAACACCTTTACAAATACACACATCCATACAGACACAGTCTATGACTGCCTCACTCTTGGGATGACTCACTGCTTTCTCTTTTGCAAATTACTTACCATACCAAAACGGGGGATGTAAATGATCTATGGTTTTTTTGTGCAGTTGCTGTCACAAACCATTGGTACACCCCTTTCTAAATCACAAATAGGAAGAGGACACATCTTTCATGTACCCCTTGATTTGCAATTCAGAAAAAGTAGCAAAAGACCTTCTATGCATCAGAAAGATTTTTCGTACATACTTTTCGTGTGCCACAAACACGGTGATTTTGCGAATCGCAGGGTTTGTGACTGCAAAAAGGCTGTGCATTTGGCCCTTTGTTGAATGAAAACAGTCAGGCTTCGACATGTTCTACATCCCTGTAAGATCCACCTTGTTTCAGGCCGATTCTGGCATGGGTCCTTAACGTGCACAGATCTTCACCTGCCAGTCCTTTCTGACACTGTGCTCCTGTCACCTGGATCAACAAGACTCAGGGCCCGATTACAAGTTTGGCGTCTTAATGCCATATCTCCGCGGCTGCAGCCCCAAGAAGACTGCCGAGTCGGCAGTCTTCCGCCTGCCCTATTACGATGAATGCAGCCTGAACCCCCGACCATGTCGACGGAGTGTGTCCTGCCTGCACTGTGGTAGACTGCAATGCTGGCGATGCATTCTCCGTCGCTGTCAGGGCTGAAGGTTCCCGTTAAGCCGATTACAAAAACACAGATGTACTGGCGGTCCCCCTGCTGCAGTTCCCCGACGGCGGTAGTCAGCTGTGGTACACATTGCAGCAAAGCACCACACAATGTCCATTGGATGGATACAATACAACACATCTAATGTCCAGTGGCCAAGTGGATACACCTGCAAATCACACTATAAAGCACACCCCATTTCAGATCATGATCCTTTGCCACTCCATTGCAGCACAGCAAGTCAGAGCAGCAATCTTGGTCAGCTAAGGCAGCCCTTTTTTAACTCTCCATCACTTTCACCACTCTCCACACTTTTTTGTTGCACATTTTCCTTACATCGGTTGGTGTATTTGTTTATTTTTTCATTGCCGCTTACTTTAATTTCTAGTTATGTTACGACAAAAAAATCCACGTTTTTCAGAGTAGTCTGCGTTGTGAGTCATGGTGGATGAAATCATAAGAGTAGAGCCACAATTGTTTGGAGCCCAAGTCCAACATGCTGCCCTCAGTAAGAAGATGAAATGTGGTCCAGAATAATTAACAGAGAGTCAATGCTGTAGGTACAACATTGCACACACAGGAGGAAATTAGGAAGAGGTGGAACAAACTGAGGGGAAGGTGCATTCCCTAGCCTCCAAGCAACACCTGGAGGCCCAGAGGACTGGTGGTGGTCCTTCCAGCACCCCGTTACAACTGTTTCTCTGGGAGGAGAAGGTCTTGGCCATCCTACATTCTGATGGCTTGACTGGAATATCTGGGGGAGGTGAGTTTCCTAACATGCAATCCTCAAAGTATCAGAGATGTTGGTTTGTCTGTGTTAATGTGTATTGTTGCATATAAGCCTCACCGGGGAAAGCCGAATGCCATCCCGGTGTGCTGCGACGCCAGAATTACTGCGGAGCTGGAAACAATTGTGATATGATAAGAACAGTGAAGTGAGTTTAAAAATGTCTAAATTGTATTTTATTTTTTTGATACAATTTAGACATTTTTAAACTCACTTCACTGTTCTTATCATATCACAATTTTTCCAGCTCCGCAGTAAGTCTGGCGTCGCAGCACACCGGGATGGCATTCGCTTCCCGGTGAGGCCCAATGATGAAGCATGTCACCAACCAGGTTGGTGAGTGAGGGCTTTCTAAAGAATCTAGTAGGTTTCTGCGCATTCGCTCTTCTTCTTCCTTTTCCATAAAGGTACACTCTTTTGTTGATTATAATACGTTGTTTTGGGGGACCGAGAGTGTTCCTTTTTTATAATTTCCTCTCTCTCTTGGTGATTCTACTTGTTGCATATAAGATCACATGTATCAATCTCCATTGCATGCCACATGTTGGAATAGTGTCTGTAAGTGCATTGCTATATAGATATCATTCACGGACCCATGATATGAGTCAAAATGTAAATGTATGGTTCATCCCAACAGCATTTTGGCAACAGGTATGTTACACTAACCATTTTGCAAGTGTTGAGAAGTAGAGATTGAAATGACTACAACTACAATGAGGCCTTGTTTCTGTGACTCAAAACAAGATGTAATTGTGATTGTGCCCATTCTCATTTGTCTGACATATTACAACTGATGTTCATGTCTGATGGAGTTAACCATTTTGCAAGTGTTGGTAAGTAGAGATTGAAATGACTACAACTACCATGAGAACCTGTTTCTGTAACTTAAAACAAGATGAAATTGTGATTGTGCCCAGTCTCACTTGTCTGACATGTTACAACTGATGTGCAATTCAAATAGCCTGAGCAATTTACATACAATGCTCAACTCAGAGACATTTCTGCCCACTTAGCTCTATGTTATCCTGGTTTCCTCAACTTAAAATATTGATGGCATGAGTGACACCATACCAACTGTGAAGGTGACATATTTATAAGGCATGAAGATAACTCAGCTAATTGGAAGTGGCAGGTGACTCATTGACTCTGCACTGCCCACATGATGACTAATGCTAGACATACAACCAAGTTGTGTGATTGCCTATTGTGTACACAACTAGGCCTTGGACTGGTCAAATACATGTTACCTCTCCACTGTGTCTGCTTAAATGTATGTGAGATGTCATGTGTATTCCTTAATCCAAAATGCAACATCTAAGGACATCTAATGAGGTGCTTAATTCAAGTACATGTATTTAATGTATCCAAATGTCTTGTGACAAATTCAATACCACTGAAAATATCACTATAATAATTGTTACCTATTTTGTTTTTCCTAGGTTTCTACTTACTGTGTCACAAAACATTTGGATGTAGATAACACACTTCCACCAATAACACTGTTCTCTATTTCACAACAGGTTTATCTGACAGAACACCGTGCCAAGCTTGGCCACCGAAGAGACTTCTACTCCATCCCAGGATCAAACCCTCAGTGATGACAACACTCCTGGAGATCTGGACATGGATGACGTTGCTGGTCCATCTGGTCAGCCTGGGCAGGCGGCAACAGTGAAGTCTCACTGTGCCCACACCAACACCTCCCACCCCAGCTGGAACACCTCAGCCAACCCCAGTCCACCAACCTGTGTACCTAGCACAGTAACATCCATCATGTGTCCCCCAGTCCAGGATTCTGTGGTGACAATCACCAGCCCATCTAGAGAGGATCCAGGACTCAGTGGGAGAAGGCACCCTGGGCCAAGGGCATAGGCTTGTGGGGGTAGGGGTCTTGGGATGGATGCAGTGGGCCAGCTGAGTGAGGCCAGTGGGGCCACTTATACCCAGGCCACCATCGATCAAGTCTTAGGAGCCTATCAGGACTCCCAAGGTGTGATAGGCAAGGTACTAACCGAAATCCAGGAGATGAAGCAGCTGCGGAAGGACATACACCATGAGATGCAGGCCCATAACACTAACATGGTCTGTCACCATGGGGGTGCTGCAAGACATCTACACACACCTTTGCAGGGCTTTTTACAAGCACCATCTACCTCTTCCTGTGGTCCAACAACATCAGGCCCATCTACATCTGTAGAAGCCACAGGAAGGGAGGCCTTGCCAGAGAAGACACTCCTGTATACCCCCCTGTCTCTACAGCTGTGGATCCCCCCGCACTGCCAAGCGGGGACGTCCATACAAATTTCCAGGAGGTGCAGATGACAAGAAACTTCACATCTAATTTCTTCCAGTGTGTGTAACACATCACTCGGTGAACTATTTCTGGACACATTGACCTTTCTGATGGGAGTAGTATTTTGGACATTGGGATGCAAACAATTTGCCATCTAAAACTATGGTTTCATTCACCATGAATGACCTTTTTCACTTTTCTGTTTCTCTGTTTGTTTTTGCACAATGTTTATTTTCTCCTTGTTCAATTCAATGAATCCACATAGTCTGAAACTCTTTGCCTGATATAGTATAGCTCACATTTAGCAATGAAGATATATGTACTCCCATCTGAACTTTACAATCCCAAAATGATCAACTTGTGTAATCATGGATATGTTGCATGTAGACAGTGTTTAGCTCAGGATCACAACTATGTCTCACCAACACATACATACAAGTATACCATCTTTATTCCAGTGTACCAACAATAGGCTGGCATTATGTCAGAAACAGAGCAAATCATATTTGACTCAAACATTCTGTGCCAGTGATCGCATTTTTAGTTGCAGACCTTAACAACATGGAAGGAGGGGATATATCAGACAATTTCCTATTGAATAGGCAGAACAGAATTGGTCAATGTCATCAGATGGAGCCAGATCGCCTAGCTCAAGAAAGGAATCCCACATCAATAACACTAATAGACAAACACATGGCAGTACTGCATTTTCTGATCACAGGATCATTCCAATCCATTGTTGCAGTATCTGGTGGAATG
This sequence comes from Calotriton arnoldi, assembly GCA_963921515.1. Classification (NCBI taxonomy): domain Eukaryota; kingdom Metazoa; phylum Chordata; class Amphibia; order Caudata; family Salamandridae; genus Calotriton; species Calotriton arnoldi. Next base: position 172,921 of record CAWUFW010011134.1, on the reverse strand, counting down.
TCACAACCACATTTCAGTGGTGTGCCACAAGCACTTTGGACTAAAATGAAATGACACATCAACAGCTACATACACTTTACACACAATGAGGATTTAGCAATGTGAAGGGAGAATAGCATGATTTGGCCCCACAACAACATTTTGTTGGAGAACATGATGGCACACATATTGCATTAGGACCACCATATGCCAAGGAACAATTCCAATGGATTCCTCATAACTTCCATCCTATCACTGTGCAAGCGGTCCTGCTTCAGGATTTGTACACCCAAAGTCGGTGACAGTCATTCCCAGGAACAACCCATGTCCTCTTCGTATTTCCAAACAGCATCATATGCCGCAAATGTCACAACTCGGAAATGTCCAAGTGAAGATGCCATAGTGAAGGTACTTAAAACAGAGCAAAAGAAAGAGATTAGCTATCAAACCATACATATAAGACAATTCACATAGTCAACTTCTAGAGAACACAGTCCATGACAAAAAGTGAAAGTTAAACAAAGCAACACAAAGAAAATTATCATGTGTCAAAACTTTCCTCAACAAACACCTTTCAACTGGATTTTTCAGAGCTTGAGCATCCTAATATTTCACCTTAACATACCCCCCACATCATCACAACAAGAGTTGCTGTAACAGTCAAAGTCATGACAGTTCACAAAATACTTACACTCATGAGAAGTTGTTGATGAGATCTTGATGCAAGTCAGCTCCTTCCTCTTCACCACTATCATCATCATTTCGCATTTCAGGATCCTCACCTGGTGGCACTTCATGGTCCCCATCCTCTACAATATAAGATATGTTCCATGTTGTGGAGCATGCAGCAGGACACAGTGATTTGACACACCTTCCTGGGTCAGTAGAGGAGGGCTTCCCCAGTCTTGCCCAGACATCTAAATCTGGCCTTTAGGAGCCCAAAGGCCCACTCCACTGGCTGCTGTACCCTTCCATGGGCCTCATTGAAGCAAACTTCCCCTGGCATTGTTGGATTCCTCAGCGGAGCCAAAAACTATGGCCGGTTGCGATACATTGAGACTACTAGATCGAGACAGACATAAGTGCAACAGTAAGTTACATACTTTCTTACCCACACAAAGATAGGACAGATCATACTTACCACCAAGCCAGGCCCTCTACGGCAGTAGTTGTGGCATCAGCTGGGGTATGGTGCTGTTATGCAGTATGAAGGAATCACAGGCTGATCCTGGGAACCAGGCACAAACGTTGGAGATATACAAATCCAGTAAGCAGACAACTTGCACGTTGATAGAATGGAAGTACTTTTTGTTATGGTAAACTTGTTCCCTGGCTTGTGATGGTACTAAGGCAATATGGGTGCCATCAATGGCTCCAACCACATGTGGGAGGCGATGAACTCCATACAAGTAAACGTTTACAGTGGCTAAATCCTCACGTCTGTGGAACTAGATGTAGCTGTCAATGTGTCTCATCACTGCTGAAAGTAAGACTTGTAGTACACCACTGAACATTGGTTGTGACATACCATCAGATATAGCCATAGTGTATTGAAAGGAACCTGTGGCCAGAAAAATGCAATACTGCCATTATTTTCACAATTGGTGGGATACATGAGGGATTAATGTTTTTAGGTAGAAGATCAGGCTCCAACTGATGACATAAATCCGGTCTGGTCTTCCTATTCAAACAAAACTTCTTGATGTTATCCCTTTCTTCCATGGTCTGAAGGTCTGGAAATGGGTGGTACACTGGAGGCTGTCATCTACTCCCTCTTCCAGGGTACCTCTGTGTGAGTGCTAACAATACTGAGTATTGGTCACAGTGTCTAGCGTAACATATATAAAGAGTAAGCCAAAAGTCATGTGACAAAACATAACTGGTTCTGAAAGCATTTCACATTATTCCCATAATAATTGTCAAATGTCCAACATTCACCTGTAATCCCCATTGTGTTCACTTGTGTCTGTAACATCAATGTGCACACTATACATCCAAAAATGTAATATGAGTACCTTAATATTGTAATTTTCGAAATTTTCTGTCAAAATACCGCCACCGGCGGTGTATAGTGCACTGCGCTAATATAGCGTTTATGCACAGTAATGTACTACACAGATGTTTTTGTAAAGGAAATTTAATTTCAATGGAGTAGTACATATGTAAACATGCAACACCTGATTTGGAGTGGTGGTGATGCACTTAACAGTTACCAATACTGTAATTCCAACGGCTAAAATGGCGGATACTTGATGTCTCATACTGGACATTCAAAAACTGCCGGCAGCAGCGATACATGAACGCGCGGTGAGCGTTTTCATCCACCACGGACACAGTCGTAGGCTAATGTTGGTGATTGTGATGGGCCAATAGCTGTGTCCATGTATGCTAATGACCGTGTACATGGCATACATGTAGCTCCTGACCCTGTTGGTATTAACACCTTTTCCACCAGAGCTGCTGTTTGCCACTTGGGAGCAATCATTGCGAGCAAAGCAGGTGAGCGGGCCCATGCCTTCTCTCCAGAGGAACTGGATAAGCTGGCAGATGAGGTCCTTTCCCTGTATGGCCAGCGATATGGCTCACCAAAGAATCAGGTAACTATCTGACATATATATATATATTAATCTGTGTAACTCCCTCTTTGCCATGTCTACTGGCTACAATGTGCCCCTGAGTTCCAGAGTCACATCTATTTAGTGTTGTAACATTTGTTGGTCCCTACATAGGACAATCATGTTAGGGATTGTTGAGCACTATACATTGTGACTTTTACATCACCGTTGTGATGTGTAATGTTTTTAAATCCCTAGATTCTATTTGGGGTGTATGTAACCATCTATGGATTCATATATTTCATGGTACCTGTGATATTGTTACAACTCTGATAATGCCAAATGTGAATACATTTGTATCTCCTTAGCAGCATGAGAGTGTATGTACCCTGTCAAGAGCAGATGAGGATGATGTGAGCTATGTGTATAGTCCCACATATCACTAGATCTTGTCTCTCTAAACAGTTGTCTTGGAGCTAGCAATACCACACAGGCCCCTTCATAGTGCCACACAGCCTTGAGGTAACATATTGGATGGGCAGAAGCTGGCCTTTTTAATTGGGATATATAGGAAATGTGCTGCAGGCTGTATGCTCACCCTGCAGGTAGCAAGGCCTGACCCTTGCTACCTGCTGTACGACTGTGCCCAGTCAGAACCATGTGCCAGGCTGGAGCATTGTCTCAGTGGAAATACAACTGATGCATAGACTTGCATGCATGTTGACCTGTAAATCCTTGGATGATCACAAATTTAGTTGTCAGAAACTTTACTACCACATATTGGTTTGACATGGACTAGATGTGGATTGGTGAGTGATATAACCCCTTGACCTGATACTTCCATCCATTGGCATACATTTCCAAGGTGTCTGATTCCTAATGACTTGTACCTTACCACCACAGGTCTGCTTTTACTGTTCCATTAGTCATGTCAGCACTGCAGAGGCCTATTTTACATGTGGCAAATTCACACTGTAGATAGTTAAAAACTTCATAAAAGCTGTGGAATAGCAGAATCATCAGCTTTTTCGAAATCGACCACTACAATAGGACATACAATGGGATGTTGATGTCATTCCTGTAGCAGTGCCACAAAAGGTGTGTTCTGTGATGCTAGTACATACCACACATACTCCATCAGCCGTAGTATGCTATCCATCCATGAGTACAGATGTCCACAGATCCCCAGAGATCAAGCTCTGACTTACACACATGCCAACAGTTAGATAGTGACCTAAGTCATAGGATGTAGCCTATACTATGGTAGCAGGCTCCATGGGCCATATGCATCTAGTCACTGGGTCTGGCTGTAAAGGTGTCTGTATCCTTTTGTTAAATTAGTTTAGCCAGCAATAGGTTACAATGTTTTCTCCTGTGTCATAGTAGCTCACATCACAGTACATGTAGGATGGCCCTGGCCAACATGATGTTAGTATGCTGGCTTAGTCAGTTTAGGAAATGACCAGGGAAGAGGATAGTCAGCAGATTGATACAAATGTGTGTATTGAGGTATTTGTAGTGCTCAGCATGTGAATTATACACGTTGTGTGTTTACTATTGATTTCAGCTTGTGGTAGATGTAGTCAAATTGTCTGCCATCAAAACAGATATACCTAAAGTTACAGTTGCAATCTGGTTTGTTCCTCTTTTGTTTCCATACAGGTCAATGCCCAATGAAAGCATGAGATATGGAAGGCCATTTCCAAGAAGGTGTGGACCCTGTGGGTCTACAGGCAGCGCAGTGTCCATTGCTGTAAGAAGTAGGAGGACATGAGATGCTGGACCTGGAAGATCGCAGAGGTCCAGCTGGGGAAGTCCTCCCAGCACAGGTGGGGTGCGTGCAACATCCTGACTCCCCTAATGGCCCGCATACTTGCGGTGGCCTATCCGGAGCTTGATGGGCAGTTGAGGGCCCAACAGCAGTGACAAGGGGGTAAGTCATGACCAGAGTTGTAAATGTTACACTACCATCATTTTTGGTTACTTGCAGCCATTTCCCCATCTGCGCTGACGGTGACCCAAGTCCAATGCACAAAAAGAGTTCTCAAATGTGTAGGTCTGGTGGTAGGTACATGATAATGTGCTTTGCCTATTGTCTTTGTCAACCTGGAACACAGCAGTAACCAGTGAACTACCAATATCCTGTCTTGAACTGTCACATGGCTGACTAAAGATATGATCCACATCATGTTGCTTGATGTTCTGGGTGACCGTTGCCCCACACCGGACACTTGTGTTCTTTGTGTAATAAGTGATGCTACCTGACTACTGTGTCTCATGTGATGTGAGTCCTATCGCATGTGACATAATATACAGTGCACCTTTGATGCAGTGACTGGACAACACTTCCCATTGGTAAGTTGGGAATCTACAATGACAGGAGTGTTCTGACATCACTGGGTCCATCTGGATTAGGGCCTACATGTTGCTGTTTCATCTGCAATACTGTTTCATACATGAATGAATTGGCTTCTTATGTTGATGACTGACTCCATCACAAATATGTGTCTAGGCCACTGTGATTTATTAAGAGTTAATTGTGTTAGTTAGACAGTTAATATGTTACCACAGATAGGACTCTGTACACATTGGTGAGTGTGTGACACATACCCTGACCCATTACTCAATGTCCTAATACATGTCCAAATGATGAAGCTATGAAGAATGTGAGAGGTAGACTTACAGGAATGTGTCAATATATGGATTACCATGGCATCACTGTGGGAATAATCAGTAATGTGACCTTCACATATCGATGCTTAAAGGTTAATTCACTGTCTGGTGACATGCATCAGGGAGGGACATGCAGATTTGCAATGATCATATGCAAGTGTATTCACTCAGTATTTCAAGGCAATTGGTGTCTTCAATACAAGTAGGTGCTGTGATGTGCCCTCACATTGGTGCCCTCACATCAAGTTACACCACCTCTTCATGTCACAGATATTCACTGAGACACAAGAGCCTTCAGTGGTCTATTGTCTTATGGTAATGCTATGTAAGAATGGGGTTGTCAGCCAGTGCCAGGATGGAATGGGGATGTTCTTAGGGCTATGTGAATTCCTATGCTGTATGCACAAGTTGACAATTCACACAAATTTGTGCCCATGAATGTCTCCACTCAACTTTTCTGTGCTACATGTGAAACATAGAATAGCTACTTCGGTTCTACTTTCATTAAAAAACTCCTACCGTGGACAATGAGTAATTTTTAAATTGAATGTTCTAACAGTGTAAAATTATCATTTTCATGGAGCGTGATTTCTGCTACTGCACATATTGCAGCAACATAGCTGTCTAACTTGACAAGCAATACATGTGGATGTGTAATTAGACATGTGACCATTTGTTGAAATCAGGGCCTTGTGTGGGGACTGGTGAGAAATATGTTTTCTACCCAAAATATTTTTGGAGATCAGTCAACGTTTGTATCCTACAAGGGCCAAAGTATACAAGGTGGTCAACAATCCCAGTAGATACATTAGGATGGAGTAGAGTCAACCTTGCTCATGGTATTGCAGCTGTGTAGGGTTCTGACATCACTGTGAGCTACTATTTACAGGGTATGTACCATGAATGCATGTGTTCAGGCTAATGTCGAAGCTAATAATGTCGAACTTGGAGCTGGTGTCATCTGTGCACCTTTGAAATGTTTTGTGTTACCAGCTCATGGTCAGCTGCATTAACGCAGATGCAGTAAACTGATTGTTGATGTCATTTCAGATTCATCCAGGGCGAGCAAAGAAGGGGCCAACATCGTTGGAGAAGCAGCTGGCCACAGTGGTTCCGGTCAAGAAACAATTGACACTGAGGGACCCAGTGACCGAAAGAGGGCAGGGAGTGCCATGAAGGACGGCAGCTCAACATCATCTTCTTCTGAGTCATCCTCCAGTGGACACTCCTAAGGGTGGCGGACCCTGCAGGAAATCTACCAACATCGTCCTTGTCCGTCACCTCAAATTCCATCTCCACCCTCTCTGTTGCTCCCCACCCAGTTGTGCGGTCCCGGTCCCCTAAGAGGGGAGCCTTCTCCTTCCCTCCAGGCACCTCAGCCCCTGCCCCTGTTCCCACTGCTGCAGAGTGAGGAGGCTATTGACCTCCTGCAGAACATTTCTGTGGGTCAGACTGCACTCTTAAATGCCATCCAAGGGCAAGGCAGACATCTACAGCAGATGGTGGCCTACCTGGAAGCCATTCACAGTGCCATGTTATGTTATGTTATGTTAGCAGGAACTTCTAAAGCGCACGGTCACCAGAAGGTTTCATGGCGCTAATCTTGAACGGTATTGCAGCGCAATAGACTATGCGTAGGCTTGCTCAAACAACCAGGTCTTAAGCACCTTTCCAAACCCCAGCAGGTTGTCGCACATCCTGATTGCCAGAGGTAAAGAGTTCCAGAAATTTAGGGGCAAGGTAGGAGAACCTACGCCCACCCTGACGTTTAAGTTTAATGGCAGGGGTAGTCAGTAAGTGAGAATGGGCTGACCGTAGGTTGCGAAGTGGGGCATACTTCACAATCATACTGCTGACGAATTTGGGGCTCCTGCAATGCAATGCCTTAAAAATTAAGCACCCTGTCTTAAAAGCTGCACGTTGGGCGACAGGTAGCCAGTGGAGTTTGGATAGCCAGGGTCTGGCGGATTGCCATTTAGGTTGTTTATAAATTAGTCTTGCAGCCTGATTCTGTACCAATTGTAGGCATTTAAGTAGAAACAGAGGCAGGCCAAGATAGATGGAATTTGAAAAGTCAAGGCGCGAGAGAACCAGAGCTATCACCACCTGAGTGAGGGCTGAATGAGTCAGCAAGTAGGCAATCCTCCTAATTTTTCGCAATTGGAAAAAGCAGGTGGAGACCACTGCCCCCACTTGTCCTCTAAGCGAGAGGTCTGCATTTATAGTGACCCCCAAGCTTTTCACAGAAGGAGAGGGAGTAGGGGGGTTTCCTAATTCTGTCGGCCAATAGTGAGGGCCCCAAGAGATCTCACTCTTCCCAGGCAGCACTAATTCCGTCTTGCCCGGGTTGAGTTTAAGATGGTTGAGGTCCATCCAACGCTGAATATGAAGCATAGTAGCTTGGAATTCAAGGACAGAGTCAGGAGAATCCAAGGTAAAAACAAGCTGAAGATCGTCAGCATAATTGAAAGAAGTTATCTTTCTATTTTTCAATGAGTGGATCAAGGGCATGAGATAAAGATTAAATAAGTGAGGGGATAGGGACGAACCCTGTGGCACCCCGCATGTAGTAGCGAGCTTAGAGGCAGTAAATGGACCAAGTCGCACTGCTTGAGCTCTGCCTTCAAGGAAGGACTTTATCCAGTTGTATGCGGGGCCCTGTATTCCGGCCTGCACGACACGGTCCATCAAGATTTTATGATCGACTGTGTCGAACGCGGCCGACAGATCCAGGAGCACCAGGGCCTGGGGGATGCCCTTGTCCGCATTAGCTCTCAGAGTGTCCAGTACTGCAAGAATTACAGACTCAGTTGAGTGGGCGGGTCGGAAGCCAGCTTGATGTGGCTCTAGGTGATCTGACTGTTCGATGAAATTGGAAAGGCACCTGGCCACATGGGCCTCTAAGATCTTGGCCAAAAAGGGAAGGAGAGAGATGGGACGGTAATTCGAAGGATTAAGGGGGTCAGCCCCTGGTTTTTTTAAAAGAGGGACCACAATTGCGTTCTTGAAAGCACTAGGGACCTTGCCCTGTGTGAGAGACTCGTTAAGGAAGGGAAGCACGCTATGAGGTAGAGCAGAAAAGGCGTCCCTCAAAACATGAGGTGGGCAACAATCATTGGGGGACCCCGATTTTACACGGGTCATTAAATCTGATAGGGTCTGAGGACAGATGCCTGGAAAATGAGCCATGGTGGCTGAATTAGTTGGCAAGTTGTCCAAGTGTTCTGTACTAACAGTAGTGGGAATACTAGCTTTGATTATAGAAATTTTGTCCAGGAAATAATTATTCAAAGAGTTACATAGCTCTTGGGTAGGCGTCTGACTGGGGAGTGTTCTCTCAGCGTTACAAAGGTCATTAACTATCATAAATATTTCCTTTGGCTTATTCTGAGCATTTAATATTCTAGCTGAGAAATAGGCCGCTTTGGTTTCCAGTATGGTTTTTTTATACTCTTTACGAGCTAACAAGAACTGTTGTTTATCTTCCATGGAGTATCGTAACCTCCATTTTCTCTCCTTTTGACGAAGCTCAAGTTTTTGTGTTTTGAGCTCGGTGGTAAACCATTTATGTGCATCTGAATGGCGGGCACGAGAAAATTTAGTGAGTGGAGCATGGACATTACAAGCAAGCAGTAGCCAGTTCGAGATGGTCTCTTCCATAGAGTCAACATCAGCATTAAAGATGGGAGCTGAATTGGCCAGTGTTTTGACAAATTCTAATTTGTCAAGAGTCCTCCACTTTCTTGTCATGCCTCCCACCACCGTGGGGATTTTGAGCTTAGAGTTTATGGTAGCCGTACATTTTATTAAATGATGATCTGACCATATACATGTTGAGATTGTGGGTGGAGCATGGACTACATGCCTGGCCTACAGAGATCTTTTCAGGCTCTGGCCTCCCAACTCACCACAGCCTCCCGTCCACCCCAACCTTGTGTTCATCCCTCTTGCAATTACCCATCCAATTATCATATTTCCAAACCAGTCCAAAGCACACGCACACGTTCCCACACACCCACCCATACAGACACAAGCGCAACATCCACACACAAGTATACAGCACAGAAAAATAAATTACATGCATCCAAATGTAAAGACACCAGACCCACTACTGACAACACCACAGCCACATACTCACACCACTCCCCCAACACATCTCAACACAGCACAGGAGACACAACACATGCATGCTCACACACTCACCATCACATCACCACCCAGCACAGACACCTTCACACCCACATCCAGCCCCACAACCCCATCACATCCATACAAACACCACAGACATCCACACCCACAGTCACCACCACATCAGCAATCCCAACACACACCCTGCACTTCTACTGCACCAACATTCACAGACACACCACCCACACTTTACACACCTACAAAACTCAGACAGAAACAATCATGCACCCAACATACACCAGAGAAGCAAGACACACCCATACGTGCTGCACATATACCTCACACACATGCACCTACACCCACAACAGTCCCAACCACATCAGACACTGACACTCCCTCTACCTCCAAGACCCCACTCCCTCACAAAGCTCCTCTGAGGATCCAACCTTTCACCTGGCCCTCTGCCACCCACACTCTCCTACCACCCTTTCAACGGAGGTTCCAACTCTGGCCACACCCAAAACCCCCACTTCCATCTCCGGATCCACCCCTAGTCCACACACTTCCACCCCTTCAGTTCCCAGGGTCCCTCATCAAAACGGCAGTGCACCCCTTCTGACTCCCAACCCCCCTCCTAAACATCAGTCCACCCCTTCCTCTTCCAAACCCCCACCTTCCAAACCCAAGGACACCACTCCCAAAACCAAATATCTCCCTCCCAAGTAATATCTTCAAGGTGCCTGCCATGCACAATGGATGCCCATTTGTTAGGAGGTTCCCTGGCAGTGCCATGAAGGGCAAGTTTGTGCACAGCAGTGTGCTGGATCACACAATGTGTACATGGACTGGCCATTGGCCTTTGGATTACTCCATCTGATTATTTTGGAGAAATACAAAATTAGCTTGGTTTAGAACATATTAGTTCTGCAATTACTTTTCTAATTATTTGATGGAATTGGATTATGGTATGTGTGACTGCAGTTGTGTTTGTTTCACCCTGATTGTTGATACATTTGAAGTGGTTAGTGTGATCTGGCCTTGGAACCAGTCCTGGATTTATGCAGCACAAGGGGAAATGTTCAATGGATTGATATGTGGGATGAATTCCAATTGAGGCTGGCATTGCATTGAGTGGAATTTCATATGGTAAGTATTTCAGCTTGGCTTGAACAATGTCAACATCATTTAGCTTGCACATCTCCCTATGATGTAGCTTGGATATGTGTTTGATGTGTGCAAGTTAGTTATTTGTTTATCCACACATGGAGGGTGGTAAATTGTCATACCATTTTAGAATTGTTTATGGACATGTGTCCATTTTTGTGTGTGCACTTTACAAACACTTTATATAAATGTGAGACGTGCTGTTAATGTAGTTTTTACTTTCATGACTAACACTTACACATTAACCACCTATGCATGGTATTTAATTATGCTATTGGTTGTCCCTGATATACTTCAAGCCATGGGTCCTGTGCACATAGAGGTTTTGTGGCATGTGCAAAGTGGACTCTGGCCCAGGGTCCCAGCCTTTCAGGGGTCCACCTGGTAAAGGCAAACCTATCCTGCAGAGAGTATTCACATTGACCTTTGAATGCATCTAACTCTGATTAGTTGGAATTCTATTTACCTAACATTACCTTTTAATGTGGCTGATGTGTGAGAGTCCATTACAGAGGTTTAGCAGAGAAGGTGTGTTTCTGTTTCATGACACATCCATACAGATGTATCTTTGATTTCACAACAGGATCTAGCATGTGAGCAATATGAGGGTGTCACAGAGATCAATAGCTGTGATATTAATGAAGAGGTGCTAATGTGTTACACAACATCATTCACACATCACTTTCCCTAATTGTTGGATGCAAAAACATCTCGACTTTGGTAGAGTGGTCTGTGCAGTGTCAGTGACCTGGCCAAAGAGGGCATCATAGAGCTGAAGTTATATCATTCATTCTGTAGTATTCAGAACAGGTGCCCACAAAACATGTTTGGCCCAGGGGACCCCAAACCCTTTGACATGTCCATGGCGGGGCATCTATTTGCTGAGGAGTCGATGGAAACTGGTAACAGTGTGGCTTACCGTCGGTTGTGTCCACGACGGTGTCAGTTTTGGACGTTATCAAGCAGCAACAGCAGAGGCAAGAAGTGTAAGATCGGCTCCATGGTAGTACGGGACGTGTGCAGGTGAGTACAGGTGAGTTTCAGGCTTACAGCAGTCATTTCCGCCAGGTCAGGTTTGGCAGTTTGACCGCCACAGTCATGTTGGCGGGAAGGCACATCGTGATTGGGCCAGCAGTAACACTGGTGGTCGGCCCTCTGACAGACGCTTTGACCTATCCCTCCGCCATGGTCAAGAGATCCTGGTGGCGGCAGCAGTGCTGCGGCAGTCTTTTAGCTATGAAACCGCATGTATTGTAATAGGGTGGGCAGACCACCAACTGGGCAGTTGTCATCCGACGCTGTTTCGAGTGCAGTAACATGACCGACAAACTTGTAATCAGGCCCTCAGTGTGGATTGACTGATCAGATTTGCTTTGCTAGGACCTCAGAGTAATACTATGTATAAAGCTCAGAAAAAGTTCATATTAGTAGTTTAGACTTTGGACTTTGCATGTTTTGAAAATGATTCTGAGAAATGTGAACTCTATTAGCTGAACCTTCAGAAGACAGTGAGGACTATGAAAGCCAGGGTTATATTATATGCATGAACTGAGGATAACTCTGGCTGTAATTTCATAATTTCTTTCTTTGGTGCTCTTGCATTGATAATGTTGCAGTAACTCAGTCTTGATATTGCCAGTTCACTGCGACTTAATAATTGGAGTAGAGCTAGAATCCTTAGCAACCTAAGGGCAAAATTTGCATTTTTAATCATGGTCTAAGGATAGATGTAAGTCAAACCAGAGTCAGTAATATTTAACTACTTCTGCAAGGATAGTTGCATTTTCTATTTCCGCACACCAGGTAAATGATAGTCTGTTTATGGGTTCTCGCACTGACGATTTTGGGCTTTGATACATTCGAGTAGAGGTAGCTTTCCTTCATCCAGAGGTGTAAGCGATGCAATTGGGGAAGTTTATAATGATGATCGTTTTCACTGTCCAACTGGGTGTGGAACAAGTTGTTATCTATATGTATGTTGATCTAAATGTTGTATTGGGAAAATTCTCATGTAATTGTTGAAGTACCATGGGGCAGTGAAGATCCCAGAGAAACCCCACATGAGATAGGCTTCCAAATGCAAAATAGCGTTTCTCACAATTTAATTTTTTACAGCTTTTGTGGTGCCACGTAATTTACTGTTAATGAAACCCCTAAAATCATCCAACTGAAGACCTCTTTCTAACAAGTATTAAACCAGACTCAATCAGCATTCAAATGCAGATGTTCTCCTCACGTCCTTTGACTGAAGACTGTGTTCAGATCTAAGCAGCCTAACAGAGTAGAGAGAGAAATAAAGACAGCCCATACACTTTAGCATTGTCATGAAGCACATTGTTTATCACTCGCTCCCACTTTTTAAAGTGAACTTGCACAATAAAACTGGCTCCTTCAGCATTCAGATCACTCAAGCAATACTGACACTAAATCCTTCTACATCCTACTGTACTGATGGCTCTTCGTAAAACAAAAACATAAGCACAAGGGCAACGGTTGAGGAGCCCATCTATTTTAGACACAGTTAAACTTTCTAAACAAATTACAAACAAGCTAAGGCAAACAAGCAACAGCACATCCTAGCCCACATCATAGCCCATTCCCACAGTACGCAAAGGGTGCACATCCGGATCAGCAAAAGTTGCAAAAAGTCCTGCGGCCGCAACAGAAGGAACAATAGAACATTAACCATGAAGCACTCCATATAAATCCAATATTCAAAAGCACCACAAAAAATAGCAGTTCATTGGTTCTTTATGTCTTCTTTAATAGTAAGTCTCCATAAAAGGTGATACTGCCACAGCCAACGCATTTCGTTCTGAAAAGAACTCCTTCAGGGCATCAATATGCTCTCATGTCCCATCTTGTTCAATCGATGGTCATGATTCATTGTACATGTGTATATAAATCATCCAATGCTGAGTCTTTTAATACAGCTATAATTCACAATTACAGAGGTCATCATCAGAATCTGTGGCCGAGACTGTGTGTCCAAGATGGTAATTTTCAATGCGCTTCCCCATTATCAGGAAAGGTGGAAGATCGGGAAGTACTATCTCTTGCTCTCTATGGAAAGAAAAATTGACCCTGGGAAAGAATTTTTTATTCCAATTTTAAAACCATTCTGTTCTCAAAAAGTTCAAATAAGGAAATCAACATTGGACAGAGCCTAGTTAACACAGCCTCCTTGCCATTGTGGTTGCTACTAAAAAGCAAACATTTATAGAAAGAAAAATCTCTTCTGCTACCTCCAAAGGCTCATGAGGGAACCCCTGAAGAGACATCAAAACTATAGAGAGATCCAAAAGAGGATAAAATGTCCTTAGCATGGGTTTCAATGACTCAAACCCTTTGAATAAGTGAGAAACCAGAGACTCCATAGCAGATAAATCACCCCACAGGGCCTCAAAGACAATTATAATCACATGGTAGCTACTGAAAGGTTCTTCTCAAATCGCTCTTGTAGAAATTGTAGCATACTTTGTGGAGCGCAGCCAATGGCAGTGCTAGAAGAAGTCATTTTAATGGTTACTTAGCATCCTAGTAGATTCCATTTTAGAAGCCTGAATGGAAAGGGAAACAGGCAAAAACAACCCTAGGTTGATAAGCAGTGACCTCTCAACGTCCACACCAATGGTCTTGGATGAAATGTTGCATGTGTCTCTGGGTTTTTGAAAGACGTGAACCACAAATTCTCGCTTTTATCCAAAGAGTCTGAAAAAGGGATCGTAAGAAGACAGTTCTTTTGCCATGTATCCACCTTCCATCCTCTGAGATGTAGATGTCTACGAGCTGCCACAATCCCACTGGAAGTCAGAGCTGATGCTCTCAAGTTGTCAAAAATGTGAGACAAAAATGTCATCCAGACCTCCATGTGAGCCATGGACTGAGAACAATCCACTTCATCTTGGAAGCCTGCAGCTAAGAAATAAAAGTATTTAACCAAAAGAGGCATAAAAAGAATCAATCTCAAATCTCATAGCTAGGCGTATCCTCGCAAATGCTATCTGTAATGGACCCTTTGGTTTATTATCTACATAATAAGCAATTACAATGCGATCCTTCATCAAAGCAGTCTGCCCTGTTAAGTTCTCAAGCAGAGGATCAACTGCAATGGGTTGAGGAATCCCTAACTTATCCTTAGCCAAAAGGTTAGAGCCTTCCTATAATATTATGAACTGTGGATCTATCAGTGAAAAATGCATTGAACTGCTGAAATCACTGAAACCTTAGGAATTGAAGGTGTAAAGAATTGCTGATATTGGTCCCCTCTAGCACTCCACTGTTCTTTCTCTGGAGTAAATTGAAGGAGAGATGACAAACAAAAGATTGCAAGCTGCAGTTCCTCTTTGTGAGAATAATTCTCTCTTGGAGAAGAGGAAATACCAGGAAACCCTAGATCCTCATTGTAATCTAGAGAAGAATATCAAAGATATCAAAGGCGTTGAAGAAACTGACAAGAAGGAGCAATAAGACTCTTCAGGTGAAATATTATGAAGATAAGCCATATCCCTCTGTTTGTTATAAGCACCTGAATGAGATTTCACTATAGCCTGAGATGAACTCTCTGAACTTAGGGAAGAGAGAACAGACCTGTGATGACTTCTCTTGGCCCCATATTCATACCCCTTCCTCAGAGAAGAATGAAGAGATGAGAAATGCTTCTTCTGTGGCTGTTTCTCGCACCAAAGACCCGGTGCAAAGTAATGAAGGGGTCGAACTCTAAAATGAATAAATAGCCCAGCTGAGTCAAAGAGAGGGAGGGTCAAAACAGTGCCTGTCCCTCCAAAAGTAAGAACATTAAGAAATGATATCATCATATGGACAAAGATTCAACACGATTACATCCTTCTTTAAGTTCTACATTTCCACTCTTTTCTTTATCTATCTTTTTCAAACAACAGGTGCTAGCCATAAGGTCAACATTCAGCAATATGACCATGCCAGAAGCCCCCTGTCACTTGAGAGTGTGCTCAGTACCCAGGAGGAAAAGACACAAATCAATAAAAATGGTGAGGGGGGCTTATAGTTAAGAAAAATAATCTCCAACATAAAGTGGTTCAGAAAAAAAAACAAGAAGCACTGCTGTTCAAGGATGCCGTCTGTTTACAAGGCAGGCCAGCGCACCATCATACATGTAATGTAATATATGTACTGTAAATGAAACTTATATAGCGCAACTGTTACACCTTATAGTGTCCTGGTGCTCTGCAAAGTCAGGTGTGACACCAAGGGAAGGGACGTGAACAGATTAGTTGTTGGAAAAGAGCCACGTTTTTAGCCTCTTCCTGAACAGAGTGGTGGATGTAAGACATCTTAGATCCAATGGGAGTTTATTCCACAGAAATGGTCCCAAAAATGAAAAAAGACCTGCCACCCATTTTGGATTTATGAATCCGTGGAATTTTGACTAGACAGAGGTTTGCTGAGTGAAGATTTCTGGGAGGGATGTAGAGACCTATTCTTGCTTTCAAGTATCGTGGACCTACTCCATGCAGTGCTTTATGAATTAGTAGTGAGGTTTTGAAGGCAATCCTCTTCCTTACGGGAAGCCAGTGCAGATCTCTGAGAGCTGAGGACACGTGTTCTTATGGGAAGGCTGAGAAGCATGCGGGCAGCCGCATTCTGGACTACTTGCAGCTTATTAATCAGATAGCCAGGCAGGCCCAAATATAAAGCATTCCCATAATCCAGTCTAGATGTAATCAGAGCTTGGACCACCAGTTTTCTAGCCGACAATGACAGATAGTGCAGAAACTTCCTCAGCATCCGTAACAAGCCAAAGCAGGTCCCTACTACTGAGTTGACTTGTGGCAGATAGGAAAGTTTCCCATCAAATGTAATGCCTAGATTTGTGATAGAATTCATGTGAATATATGGGGGGAGAGGTGACAGGTTCCACGAGGAACGCTGCCTGCGGCAGCGTTCTTTTCCCCACACGAGAACGCTGACGCGAGCCACGCCCGCTGTTTCCTGTCAGCGGGCGAAGGCGGCGCCTGAGCGTATTTAAGGGAGGGGTCTGCATTGGAAACGCGCTTCGCGTTCCAGCACGGATCCCGCCAGGCCTCCCACCGAATCTCCGCCGCACCTACCTGAATCCTCCTGAGTTTGTTGGCAATTGTTCGTCGCTCCGGTCCTTGATTGCAGGGCCTCTTAGTGATACCGTCTCCTTCCTGGGTGCTAGGGTGCTCTTCCAGAGCAATTCACATTACGTAGCCTTCTCGCCGGCTGGCAACATTGTTTCCTTTGGAGTCTCAGCTTCTTAACCCTTTGTTTCCCGGGCAGCTTGCCTCTGAAATGACAAGAAAGAAAATGTTGTAAAGAATCGCAGTTTCTTTAGTGTCTAGTATTTCATTTTCTTTATTATTAGAAGAAAGGTCACACTTATCTGATGGCTTTATGATAGAAGTGTGATTCTGGTGGTCTTTTGATTCTGTTAAGTCTCTTCTTGCTGCAAAGGAAATAGAGAGACTATATTATTATTCTCAAGTAGTACACTTACCTGTCTAGCGTGACCCTGCGCCTTTTGCCCTATTTTTATCCATGCTCTCTCCTGACTTGGGAAATAAGTTTTTTGGTTTTTCCCAAATTCAGGCGTAACAGATGATTATTTTTTAAAGGGTCTCATGTACTCCTATGGTGCTTTTAACATAGGTTGGTATATTAATATTCATCTCTTGTTTGTTGTCAAACTCTCGCAGTCCTTATACATGTTTAAAATTGTATTTCTTATTTCAGATACTGTGAGTGTCCTACATTCCATGGGAGTTTGTTCCCCCACTCATGCTTAGTATATTCATTCACAGGTATCTTATTAAAGTAGGGTGTATATGTACAGCCAGTTACTTGTACCCTAGAAACGTACTTACCTTGTGTCTTTTCATTTAGGAGTCTTGGTGACCACCCAAAAGAAGATCCAGTGGCGTCAATCCCTTCTTCCTTTCCTTGTTTTGTTTCCCTCCTTCCCCACCTTCCCTCTTTTGCTTTGACCTAGTTGGGCGAAGGAGGTGGGTGAGGGAAGTTAGGATCTAGCATCAATAGGAAGGGTCCGCTACCCGGTAAACAGTGATTATTTTACTGCTACGATTCCTTTATCCTTTTAAATATTTCGACTGTATGAATTTGAACCTGTGTTTTTAAATATAACTACGTACCAAGCTCTCGTCGTCTCGGGCGCTCTAGCTGCTTCCTGCCTCCCGGTCTTTCCCCTCCGGGGCGACCAACCACGAAGGCCGTGGGGAGGAGCTTAGGCAGTCACCTGGCATAAATGCCGGCTGCAGTGCGGGAGCGGGCACTCTAGGAAGGGGCCGCTACCCGGTAAACAGTGATTATTTTACTGCAACGATTCCTTTATCCTTTTAAATATTTCGACTGTATGAATTTGAACCTGTGTTTTTAAATATAACTACGTACCGAGCTCTCGCCGTCTCGGGCGCTCTAGCTGCTTCCTGCCTCCCGGTCTTTCCCCTCTGGGGCGACTAACCACGAAGGCCGTGGGGAGGAGCTTAGGCAGTCACCTGGCATAAATGCCGGCTGCAGCGCGGGAGTTGGCACTCTAGGAAGGGGCCGCTTTCCGGCAAACAGTGATTATTTTACTGCAACGATTCCTTTATCCTTTTAAATATTTCGACTGTATGAATTTGAACCTGTGTTTTTAAATATAACTGCGTACCGAGCTCTCGCCGTCTCGGGCGCTCTAGCTGCTTCCTGCCTCCCGGTCTTTCCCCTCTGGGGTGACCAACCACGAAGGCCGTGGGGAGGAGCTTAGGCAGTCACCTGGCATAAATGCCGGCTGCAGCGCGGGAGCGCAGCGGACGCATGCAGCGGGCGCGCCGGCGGCACGCCGAAGGTGCGCCAAAGGCAAGCCCGTCTGTGCCCGTCTGCGCCCTGCCGTGTCCAGGGCCCAGTTACCATGCCCAATCTCGCAAGTATTCCTCCCAAGAACTTAGACTGCTTCACTCTGCCTCACTCACGCTTAACCCTGCCACTTCTGCAAGCTTGCACCACAATACCATACTCCAGTCTCAGAAATCGTACCCTGAAGTCATTCAGCCCACAGCCCACACTATCCGGCAACAGCAAAAACATGGGTGCACGGCAATATCAATCTACTATCTTAATACTTGCTCTTTAGTCAGACATCAGCTTGAAATTTTTACTCTTTTAGACTCAGAAAAGCCTGACACCCTTCTGCTCACTGAAACCTGACTTACCCACGAATCTACGGCCGACATCCTGGCGGCGCTACCTAACGAGTATTACATTCTTCAAACTAAGCGTCCGCCAGGCAAAATGGGTGGCGGAGTAGCGGCTATTATCCACCAGGATCTCAAATTCACTGCTCTTACCCCACTCTGCCTCCCCACAGTAGATAATGCTGTAATAAAACTTGAGTCCGACTCAGCCCCGCTCATATGTGTTCTACTCTACAGACCCCCACAGCACATGCCCCTATTTCCTCATTCAATGAGGGAACAAGTCGCAAACTTGGTAACTAACCACGCCAGAATCTTGCTGGTAGGCAACTTTAACTACTGGGCCAAAGACACACAAGGAGGGCCGCAATCTGCCGAGCTGACTGAATTATTAAACAACTTGAATTTCACTCAACAGGTATCCTCAGCCACACATATAAAAGGGCGCATCCTGGACCAAATCTGGACCATCAACCTGGTGGTATCCGCACTATCTATCTCACCATGTATATGGTCAGACCACTACCTGATAAAATTCACCTTAAAGAACCCTACCACCAGTAAAATTCCCATTAAAAGGGGGGATTGGCGAGAAAATGGAACACCATTGATAAAAACGACTTCTGCACCACACTGGCCAACACAGCTCCAAACTCCATATCTGATGTCAATCTCCATGAGGAAACTATTTCAGCTTGGCTACTAGCGGCCAGCAATAAACACGCCCCACTCAAAAAAATTAGACTGACTCGCCGCTTTGAGGCACAGGGATGGTTCTCCCCTGAATTAAAATTACAAAAACTCACCCTCCGCCAATTGGAAAGGAAGTGGAGACAGAACTACACACAAAAAGAAAAATTCACCTACCTAACGGCTATGAGGGAATATAAAAAGGCGATCTCTACAGCTAAAGCAGCACCCTTCTCCTCTAGAATCTTAACCTCTAACAACCAAGCTAGGGACATTTTTACAATTGTAGATGAAATGTCCAACCCAGATAGAGTCTTAAGTAAGCCCACACCCTCTC
The DNA here is from genome assembly GCA_963921515.1 of Calotriton arnoldi. Classification (NCBI taxonomy): domain Eukaryota; kingdom Metazoa; phylum Chordata; class Amphibia; order Caudata; family Salamandridae; genus Calotriton; species Calotriton arnoldi. Next base: position 153,203 of record CAWUFW010011134.1, on the reverse strand, counting down.
AGGCCCTCTGCGACTCTCTGAACAACTTCTTTATTGATAAAATCTCCTCTATCAAAGCCGGTATCCCCACTCATACCTCTCAAGAAATCTCCCCTCCTATGCCCAGGAATCCCTACTCCCTCGAATCTTTTCCACCCATTGATACCCAGACTTTTCACGATCTGCTGTCCAAAGTCAGATCTGGCTCCCCCATGGACCATTGCCCCCCACATGTCCTAAAAGCTGCTTTTACTGCCCTTCCGGACCCTGTTCTTGCCCTCTTGAACAACTCCTTATCCCAGGGCTGTGTCCCTAAAGCCTTCAAAGAGGCAATAGTGTTCCCCCTCTTGAAGAAACCTGGGGCTGACCCCCAGACGCTGTCAAACATATTTTACAGTTGGTCCCAGAGGAGTTTAGCGCTTTCCTGACTCCATTACTAAATCAAATTGCAAATTCAGGGATCTTTCCGCTGACCTGGAAAAAGGCCTGTATCCGTCCTCTCTTAAAAAAACCTAAGCTTGATCCCCTAGAGGAGAAAAACTACAGTCCGATCTCCTGCTTACCTCTACCCACCAAAATTCTGGAGAAGGCTATGAACTCTGAAAAGAGCCCTAAAGGTGGCACTTAAACAATCACCCAGAGACAGGGGGCGGATTACAGTCTGCCGTAAAGCGTATAAACAGGCAGTCAAGACTAGGAAACGCCGACTCCAATCGAAGGCTTGGGAGGACCTAGAAGAAGCTGCGGAGCTTTAAGGATTCCGCCCGATTTTGGAAGTTTATAAACAGTCCATGCTTTAAAGAGTCAAACAGTCCATCCCTATCCCATAACATCTTACCGGAGCAATGGTTGGCTCACTATGAGGGCTTGTACAATCAGCCCCTGAGAGGAGTTGAGCCACAGTTACAGATTGAGACTGGGAGAACTGGCCCTATCTCTTTTTCCTTAGACGAGGTGAGACTAGGAATAGACTGTCTCACGAGTAACAAAGCCCCAGGACCAGACGGGATTCCACCTGATTTATTCCGTAGTAACCCAGAGGTATGGGCACCTATTCTGGCAAGAGTAATAAATGCGTCAGTCGCAACAGAAATGCCTCCCTCATGGACCTTGGCAACCATCGTCCCGATATTTAAAAAAGGAGATAGGGACAGCCCACATTGTTATCGTCCAATATCGCTCATTGACGTAACTGTGAAGGTCCTGGGTAGAGTGGTGCTAAATAGGTTATCTGACTGGGCAGAGACCCACGGTATTATAACAGATGTTCAATATGGGTTTCGCTCGGGTAAATCCACAGTTGCACAATGCTTAAACCTTTACTTAATTAGCGCAAGTACACCTTAGCAAAGGCGGGACGCTTTACCTCGCCTTTATGGACCTCAGTGCAGCATTTGACTGTGTGAATCGAACTAAATTATGGAAGCTCATGGGAACATTGGGGGCGGATCAGGCACTAATCAACATACTTATGGTTTTACACTCCAACACTTCTGCCACAGTAAGATACACGCAAGAGGAAGACCACAGATTACTTTAGATGCTCAAGTGGGGTTAGGCAGGGATGCATTTTAGCTCCTTTTTATTTACACTTTATATTAACGGTCTTGAAGCGGCACTAACTGCATTACAAGCTGACTCCCCTAAAGTAGGTTTAAGATCAGTCCCTCTCCTACTTTACGCGGACGATGCGGTTCTCCTTGCTCGCACGCCCAAGGCCTTGCAGATCGTATTAGAAGGGTTTGTGGTATTTATGAAGGACTTGGATTTGACACCCAACTTCTCAAAATCCTACATAATGGAACTAGGGAAAAGGAGCAGGAAGGTGAACCATTATGTAGCCGGTACACACACATTGGGGAAAGTACCGGCCTTTTCATACCTTGGTATCTTGTTCGATGAAAAACTGAACTTTAAACAGTTAGTAGAGAGTAAGCGTTTAGGCCTAGTAAAATCCACGGGAGCAATCACATCTTTTGCCCATAGGCTAGGCAAGTGGTCACCGGCGACAATCTTAAAACTGTATAATTCATTCTGTAGCTCAAAAACACTATACGGAAGTGAAGTGTGGGGTTTCACTGGGATAAGTGAACTACAAAGTGAGGAAAATACGTACTTTAGGCGTTTGTTGAGAGTCTCCCAAAGCACCCCCTCTTTTATTGCACATCAGGAGTTGGGAATTAAGTACATTTCGGACCTGGTGAAGGTGAAACCCCTTTTGTGCTGGGTGAATACGTGGACCAATGAGGAGACAGGCTTTAGCAGACAAGTAACTCAAAACTGCCTGTCCCTGGATCACGTGTTAAAAATCCCGTGGCTAAAATACATAAAAGACTCCCTGACCATGCTGGGCAGGGCAGACTTATTTTCGTGCCCGACCAAGGTGAGCCCACTGGACAAAGCTCTTATTAAAGATCAGTTTCTTAAACTAATTGGGGCTCAAAGGGAGGAAACTGATTTAAAAAAGCCCTCGGTCAGGAAATATATTTTGGTTACGTCAACACAAAGCATAGAACCATACCTAGCTATTATAGCCAGTGCTCACGATAGATTCTTAATCACACGGTTCAGATTGGACTTGTTACATCACTTACTGGCTGTCCCGGCAGGGTACACAGCATCTTTAGATCAAAAGGGGCCCTGTGGCTGCGACAATAAGTCTCCACAGGACACCCTCCACTTTGTTCTATTGTGTCCGAGAAGAGTGTATCTCAAGGGGCTTTTAAGGAAACACAAGTTCAAGCAGGCCCGGGTGGCCTTATTGTTCTTAAAATTGTGCTCTGATGTTTTTACATTATCATGTGTTACGAATTTTTTAAGATCTGTCCTAAAGCTAAGAAATACGAGGGGCTTATAAAAGGAGGAGACTCTTGATTATTTAGCCGATAAATGGGGACACCAGTTGGTGCTCGTCTTTTTTAGTGTTTTTATTGTTCTTATAAATATCTTAATATGTTTATAGTAGTGTTTTATAATTTTGCGGTGTCCCGACTGGCCTGTAATATATATGATGATCAAAGTACTGTAACGTTGTATTGTTGAGTGTGTATCTTTTATGGTCATATTTTTTTTATGCCGAATAAAGATCATTATCTATCTATCTATCATTACTAAATCAAATTGCAAATTCAGGGATCTTTCCGCTGACCTGGAAAAAGGCCTGTATCCGTCCTCTCTTAAAAAAACCTAAGCTTGATCCCCTAGAGAAGAAAAACTACCATCCGATCTCCTGCTTACCTCTACCCACCAAAATTCTGGAGAAGGCTATGAACTCTGAATTGACAGCATACCTGGATCTAAACAACATCCTTGACTCTACCCAGCATGGCTTTCGATCTCTGCATTCTACTGAGTCTGCCTTGATTATGGCAACAGAGGAGATCCGGAAGGTGATGGACGGCAGCGGAAGGGCCACCCTAATATTGCTCGATCTGACAGCAGCCTTCGACACCGTAAACCATGCGGTACTAGTTCGAAGGTTGCAGGATGTTGGCATCAGTGGTCAAGCATTAGCCCTTCTTACCTCTTTTTTGTCATCCAGGGAACAATTAATCCTCTGGGATGGCCTTCAGTCTGAACAGTTTACCCTCCCTGGTGGAGTTCCCCAGGGTTCGGCCTTAGCGCCGACTTTGTTCAACATATATGTTGGCCCCCTGGCTAAACTCATAAAAAGCTATGATTTCATGCTTGTGTCATACGTGGATGACACCCAGTTAGTGGTGTCCGTAGCACAAACCGTGGATGCAACAGCTGCCCGGTTTCGCAACTGTCTCTCAGCATTGATGTCCTGGATGAATTCCAACTTCTTAAAATTGAACGCGGAAAAAACAGAGGTGGTAGAGTTTGGACAGAAATCACCGGTCTGGAGCCAATTATGGTGGCCATCTGTAGCCGGTACTTGCCTGGTACCGGTGAATAAGGCAAGGAACCTAGGTTTCCTGATCGATAAAGATCTAACCCTGGCACCGCAGATTAATCAAGTCTCCTCAGCCTGTTTTTTCACGCTGAAAGTCTTAAAAAAGATCCTCCCGTTCATCCCTTTCTCCCTGTGAAAAACGGTGGTAAGAGCCTTGGTCTTATCGAGAATAGACTACTGCAATGCTCTTTATTTGGGAGCAGGTGCAGCTCAATTCTCCAAACTCCAATCAATTCAAAATGCGGCAGCGCGAGTACTGCTCAAGTTACCCAAACACCATCCCACCTCCGCTAGCATTAAGCAACTCCACTGGCTTCCAGTAAGACACCGGGTTGACTTCAAGGCACTTTGCCTAGTACATAAAGCCCTATTTGGAGGAGGGGCAAAGGATGTGCAATCCTTGTTTCCTCGCTATGTACCGTCACGCCTCCTACGATCTTCTGTTTCTGGATTGGTACACCTCCCAAAGATTAAAAAAGCAAGGTGGGGAGGAAAACGCTTCTCCTTCTTAGCGGCTAAGTTATGGAATTCCCTTCCTGTAGAACTGAGACTTCAGCCCAGCAGGTCGCTTTTTAGAAAAGAACTAAAAACCTGGCTCTTCACTCATCCCTGAACCTGCTAGCTGCCGTCCCTGCACACTCCTTAGCGCCAAGACGCCTCGGCAATAGTGCGCTCTATAAATAATTCAGTCAGTCAGTCAAATTCAGTCAGTCAAACTACCGTCCCATCTCCTTGCTCCCGTACCTAGCCAAGGTGCTGGAGGCCCATGTGGCGAAATGTCTGTCCAACTTCATGGAACAAACTAATTTTCTTGACCCACACCAAGCTGGATTTCGTCCAGCTCACTCCACGGAAACGGTAATACTGGCGGTACTGGACTCCCTATGGGAAAAGGCTGACAGAGGTACTCCTCAGGCCCTGGTGCTGCCAGATCTTTCGGCCGCCTTTGACACGGTCGACCATGGTATCTTGGCGGACCGTGTCAGAGAGGCAGGCATCCAGGGCTCAGCCCTCAGCTGGATCAACTCCTTCCTGAAAGACCGCTCCCAAGCAGTCCGTATTGGCCAGTTTACGGCTCCCAAATTAAAAACCACATGTGGGGTCCCACAGGGCTCTTCGCTCTCCCCGCACCTGTTCAACCTTTACCTCTTCCCGCTGATCAGGTGTCTGAAGGAAAGGAAAGTGGTCACCTTCAATTATGCCGATGACCCACAACTATTGTTCACATTTGACAACTCTCCCCAGTCAATATCTGACTTTCAGTCTACCATGCAATTCATCCGTCACTGGATGGACCGCAATTACCTCAAACTAAATCCAGGCAAGACCGAACTAGTCCTGACGGGTGGCGGTCGCAATCTGTGGGGCCCACATTATTGGCCAAACGAATTGGGACCCCCCCCCAACTCCCTCCTCCTCAGTAAAAAGCCTTGGGGTCACTATAAACAATGACCTATCCCTAAAAACTCATGTAGGCTCTGTGATCTCCACCTGCTTTTTTCAGCTGCGTAAGATCAGGAAGATAAGCAGGCTACTTACCCAAGCAGCTTTGATACAGGTCTTGATAGCTATGGTCCTATCACGTCTAGACTACGCCAATGCAGTCTATCTTGGTATGCCACTCTGCCTTACAAAACGGTTACAGATGGTACAGAACCAAGCGGCAAGACTGATTTACAAACAACCCAGGTGGCAACATGCCTCCCCCCTCCTAAGGAAGCTGCATTGGCTTCCTATTTCCCAATGCTGTGCATTCAAAATTGGCTGTCTGGTGTTTAAATCCCTGAATGGCCGGAGCCCTAAATTCATAGACAGCCTCATATCACGTTACACCCCCTCACGCAACCTCCGCTCGGCTCATCTCCAACTTTTGACAGTTCCTACCTTCAAGCTGAAGCGCCAAGGGGGTTGTAGGTTTGCAACTCTGGCTCCCAGACTGTGGAATTCCATCCCCCTGGAAATCAGGTCAATAACTGATCTATTGAGATTCAGAAAATCCCTCAAAACATGGCTGTACATCCAGGTCTACGAATAAACTGCTCCAGGTTCGGCATCTCCTAGTATCAGAGCCATGAAAACAACCGGTGTACGAGTGCTTTATAAAACCCTTTTAACATAACATAACATAACATAACATCAATTCCATCCATTACGTCCCTGCAGTAAATCCAGGTGAGCCTCACAGAACGCGAAGCCCACGTTTTACATTACTGCCCGGGCGTTATGGAGGAACATCCGATAACGTTAGCTGATGTGGCAAATATGATAGGGAATTTACAAAAAGAAACCCAGGCCTTAACCCTCAGAGTAGATTCCCTACAGCACGCCTCCCAGACTACACAACCTCCTGATCCGTTGTCATGATCCCATACCGCCTTTTTTACGCCACATCCTTCTTCGTCTGGTACTACGCCTCCAGTGTATCACATCACTACTCCCTCTTCTATACCTCTAGCACCCCCAGAAAGATTCATGGGTGATTTAGCTAAATTTGCAATGTTTATTAACCAGTGCCAGTTGCACTTTATGTGTAAGGCATCCTGCTTTCCCACTGAGCAATCCAAGGTATCTTTCGTTTTGTCATATTTAGGTGGTACAGCCACCACATGGTCAAATCCCTTAGTGGATAGAAATGATCCTCTGTTGTATGATTATAGAGCCTTTAAGGAGGAGCTGAGGCGTTAATTCAACAGACATTCATTCATGCTGTCTGTGGATACTGAGTTATTAAATCTCAAACAAGGATCAAAGGATCTTATGACTTACATCTCCTGTTTTATCAGATTAGTGGCTGAAGCCGGATGGCCGGAAGCCAAACGAGGTGCTCTTTTTTACAAAGGCCTGAGAGAGGACTTGAAAGATATGTTAGCACAAGTTGTAGACCCTCCAGAATCCTGTGATGCGTTAATCGACTTGGTTGTTAAAATGGACCACCGTTTGCATGAGAGAAAAAGGGAGAAAGGACGTATTGAAACCAAGTACTCTACTTTTAGAGAAAAGAAACCAGAGTCAGACAACCCTATTGAGGAGCCAGAACCTATGCAAATAGGCAGTATTAAAGGGCCCATGAGTCAGGAAGAAAAACAGAGACAACGGGCTAATAATCTGTGTCTATATTGTGGCAAATCAGGACACTTTTCGAGAGGTTGCCATATCAAACCAAAGCGACGTATGGAGTCAGGAAACTGACTCGCCTGAGCATAGTGGAGACAAATCGCTCAGGTGAAACAGGTTTAATGGTCTCCCACCTAATAGGGTTGGATCACCCTCCCTACCCCCTGCATCATTTTTTTTATCTTAGCCCGGCTTAATTGGGGTGATAAAAGTATAGTAGTACAAATCATGCTTGACTCAGGTGCTACTGGGAATTTTATTGATTCAGTATGAGTTGAGAGCATGAACATTCCTATGGAACCAAAAAAGATTGTGGACATTGTTAAGACCATTGACGGAAGTCACATGAAATCTGGGCCTGTCACTCATACCACCAAAGAGTTAGGCTTGCACCTTCTAGACAAACACCTTGAAAACATCCAATTCGATGTCATCTCCTCACCTCAGTTCCAAGCCATAATCAGCCTCCCTTGGTTGATGAAACACAACCCTGACATTAATTGGAGAGACCAGACCTTAGCTTTCACCTCTGAGTACTGCAAGGGTCACTGTCTAGAATCTCACACTACACTGCAACACTTAGCTGGTATTACTGATTCTAGTTTACCTGTATTACCTGACTGTTACGAAACTTTCAGAGAGGTGTTCGATAAAGAAAAAGCCTCAGTCTTACCACCCCATCTGCCCTATGACTGCCGTATTGACTTAGTGCCCAGAGCCATAATTCTGTGTAGTCGCATATATGCCTTGAACGAAAAAGAAAACACTTATTTAAGGGAATACCTGGACAATATGTTGCAAAAAGGATTTATTCGCCCATCTAGATCTGCGGCTTCTTCCCCTCTTTTGTTATACCAAAACGGGAAGGGGGTCTTCGGTGCTGCATAGATTACAGAGCCCTTAATTGCGTGACGATTAAGAATCGATACCCGTTGCCTCTGATTCAATCTTTACTCAATCAAGTGAAACAGGCCACTATTTTTACTAAGCTGGATTTACGGGGCACATATCATTTGGTCCGAGTACGGGTAAGGGATGAATAGAAAACCACCTTCCGCACGAAGTTTGGGTTGATGAGTACTTAGTTATGCCCTTTGGGCTGTGTAATGCCCCTGCAGCTTTCCAGTTTTTTATTGATGATGTTCTAAAAGAAACCCTGGATGTGAACACTATTGCCTATATTGATGACATTTTAATCTACTCTTCGTCCATAGAAGAACAATTCAGACATGTAACGAGTGTTTTAACACGCCTCAGAGACAAAATCTTTACGTGAAATTAGACAAATGCGAATTTCATGTTCCTGAAGTCACTTTCTTAGTTTTTGTGTTGTCAGCAAAAGGAGTGACCATGGATCCTCAAAAAGTTGCTGCCATCACAAAGTGGCCATCTCCCTGTTCAGTGAAGGAAGTGCAGAGCTTTTTGGGTTTCGCTAATTTTTATAGGCGATTCATACAAGGGTTTGCATCTCTAACATCCCCTATCACCAAACTTTTGAAAAAGGGGAAATTGTTTATTTGGACACCAGAAGCTGATGAAAGCTTTCTCCTGTTTAAAAGAGTCATTTGTCACTGCTCCTGTCTTGAAACATCCTGACACTTCCCAACCTTTTCTATTGGAAACAGATGCATCCCAAGTTGCTATAGGAGGAGTGTTGTCCCAGAGAGATAAACAGACAGGTCATCTACATCCTGTAGCTTTCTATTCTCATAAGCTTACCCCTGCTGAAATGAATTACTCCGTAGGAGATAGGGAGTTATTGGCAATAAAAAGGGCCTTTGAAGAATGGCATCAGTACTTACTCAGAGCTTTACACACTGTCAATGACTATGTAATACAATTTCAGCCGGGCACTAAACATAGCAAAGCAGATGCCCTATCCCGCTTTGGATATGATCTTTCTAATGAACAGGGTACACAAGACCAACCCTTCATTTTAAGTCCTGATCGTGTTCTAGGTGGTACCTTTTCAGAGGAATCCTTTTTGAAAGAAGTGATCCATACACAGGAATCCAAAGAACTCAAAGATTTAGAAACCAAACACAAAGTAGTTAGGATTAACAACCTAGTATATATTCTGGGAGGCTTAGTTCTCCCTACTAAAAACCTACAGTTACAAGCACTGGGCTGGTGTAATACACATGTGTTGGCAGGTCACCCAGGACACAAGAAAACCCTTGCCCTGCTTAAAAGGTATTTTTGGTGGCCATCCATGAATCAAGATGCCCAGTTCTATGTTCAGAACTGTCACGTTTGCGTACAAAGTAAGAGTTCCCACCAGGTACCACCTGGGGCTCTTAACCCCTCTACCTACTCCTCCTACACCATGGCATTCCATTTCTATGGACTTTATTGTAGAACTGCCACCCACCAAGCAAGGGCATACCGTCATAATTGTAGTTGTTGACATGCAATCAAAAATGTCCCATTTCATACCTTTGAAAAGCTTGCCTACTTCGAAAGAGCTGGCTTGTGTATTTCTCCAACAGGTAGTGCGCCTTCATGGCCTACCCTCTGTTATCATATCAGATAGGGGCCCTCAATTTGTGTCCGACGTTTGGAAAGGATTGAACAACTTGTTGGAGATAGATGTACGGCTCTCTTCTGCCCATCACCCCCAAACAGATGGTCAGACAGAAAGGGTCAACCAGTGTTTTGAGCAATACCTACAGTGTCACCTCTTACAGGTAGACAGGGATTGGGGCACTGTTCTGTGGACAGCGGAGTTTGCATATAACAATGGTGAACATGCATCTATTGGATATCTCCTTTTTTTGTAACAATGTATTTCACCCTCGCTGTGGCTTTGTATCTCCCCTAGTTCCTACTGACACTCCTGCTGCTTTGGATTTGGTGACTCGTCTCCAAGACATTCGTGTTTCAGCCAAAAAGTCTTTGAAGGAGGCCAAGAGTAGGCATGTTGAAGGTGCTGATTGTCATTGCCGACCGCCGCTGGATTGTGCTGTAGGAGACAGGGTCTGGTTGTCCACTCGGAACATCACGGTTAAAGGAACAAACAAATTTAAGCCACGCTTTATTGGTCCCTATGCTGTTTCTAAGGTGGTGAATCCTGTCGCTCTGAAACTCGATTTGCCTGACTCATTGCGTATCCATCTGTCTTTCATTTATCTTTATTGAAAACTGTCGCCCCTGGTACTGTTGTTCCTGCTCAACCTCCCCCTATTTTGGTGGATGATAATCCAGAGTATGAGGTGGCTTATATTGTGGACTCTCGCCGAGTGCGACGTCGGTTGCAGTACCTGATTCATTGGAAAGGTTATGGGCCTGATGAAAGAACGTGGGAACCTGCTTCTAATGTGCATGCTCCCCGCTTGGTTCAGTTGTTTCATCGTCGCTATCCTGACAAACCCAAACCTGTTCAGGGAGGGGTCTTGGGGGGTGTGTGCTGTCAGGCTCTACGAGGAATGCTGCCTGCGGCAGCGTTCTTTCCCCTGTCCGAGAACGCTGACGGGAGCCCCGACCGCTGTTTCCTGTCAGCGGGCGAAGGCGGCGCCTGAGCGTATTTAAGGGAGGGGTCCGCATTGGAAACGTGCTTCGCGTTCCAGCACGGATCCCGCCAGGCCTCCCACCGAATCTCCGCCGCACCTACCTGAATCCTCCTGAGTTTGTTGACAATTGTTCATTGCTCCGGTCCTTGATTGCAGGGCCTCTTAGTGATACTGTCTCCTTCCTGGGTGCTAGGGTGCTCTTCTGGGGCAATTCACATTACGTAGCCTTCTTGCCTGCTGGCAACATTGTTTCCTTTGGAGTCTCAGCTCCTTAACCCTTTGTTTACCAGGCAGCTTGCCTCTGAAATGACAAGAAAGAAGGTGTTGTAAAGAATCGCAGTTTCTTTAGTGTCTAGTATTTCATTTTCTTTATTATTAGAAGAAAGGTCACACTTATCTGATGGCTTTATGATAGAAGTGTGATTCTGGTGGTCTTTTGATTCTGTTAAGTCTCTTCTTGCTGCAAAAGAAATAGAGAGACTATATTATTATTCTCAGGTAGTCCACTTACCTGTCTAGCGTGACCCTGCGCCTTTTGCCCTATTTTTATCCGTGCTCTCTCCTGACCTGGGAAATGAGTTTTTTGGTTTTTCCCAAATTCAGGCGTAACGGATGATTATTTTTTAAAGGGTCTCATGTACTCCTATGGTGCTTCTAACATAGGTTGGTATATTAATATTCATCTCTTGTTTGTTGTCAAACGTTCGCAGTCCTTATACATGTTTAAAATTGTATTTCTTATTTCAGATACTGTGAGTGTCCTACATTCCATGGGAGTTTGTTCCCCCACACATGCTTAGTATATTCATTCACAGGTATCTTATTTAAGTAGGGTGTTTATGTACAGCCAGTTACTTGTACACTAGAAATGTACTTACCTTGTGTCTTTTCATTTAGGAGTCTTGGTGACCACCCAACAGAAGATCCAGTGGAGTCAACCCCTTCTTCCTTTCCTTGTTTTGTTTCCCTCCTTCCCCACCTACCCTCTTTTGCTTTTACCTAGTTGGGCAAAGGAGGTGGGTGAGGGAAGTTGGGACCTAGCATCAATTCCATCCATTTCGTCCTTTGCAGTTAATCCAGGTGAGCCTCACAAGAGGTATCATTGGGCTAGAAGGTCTGCAAGGGCATTTCTGATCTTAAGCCCAAAAAAAGAAATTCATTCTTTCCCGTATTACATTTCAGCTGGTGGAGGGAAAGCCATTGGAAAACTTTGGGCAAACAGTTCCTAATTTTTCCTCCGGGGAATGCCTCATTCGTGCCCCAAGAAAAAAGTAGCTGGATGTTGTCAGCATAGCACCCAGTATCTCTGCAAGGCAAAGCAGGGAGGCAAGATATATAAAAAATAGTGTAAGGCTCAGGGCTGAGCCCTACGGCACTCCTACCTTGAGGGCCTGTGGTCTCGAGGAGAAGGGAGAACACCACACCTCTTGCCCCTATCTTTGAGGAAAGAGGACAGCCAATTCCATGCCTGTCCACCAATCCCTACAGAATGGAGGTGGGTCAAAAACGTGCGGTGGGGGATAATATTGAACGCCGCTGACAGATCCAGCATGATCAACACCACTTTGCCACCCACATCAAGGGTGCACCTGACAAAATCGACTACCTCCACTAGTGCTGTTTCTGTGCTACAACTGGGGCAAAAGCCGGATTGACTAGAGTGCAGCAAATCATTGCTTTTTATGTATTGGGACAGCTGCTGATTAACATGTTTCTCCAGCACTTTGGAGAGGGCTGGCAGAAGCGAGATGGGTCTCTAATTAGACAGTTCAGTGACCATCGCCTGAAAGTTTTTTTGCAGTGGTACGATTTTAGCCTGTTTCCATAACTTGGGGACAGTAGCTGAGGTGAGTGAGGTGTTCATGAGATGGTTAGAAGAGGGTTAATGGCCTCTGCTCCCATAGTCGAAAGATTTGTGGGGCATGGATCAGATGGAGAGCCTGATTTGAGACTCTCAATAACAGTCTTCCAGGGGGATTGGGCCAAAACTATTCAGAGACGAGGTTAAGTTGGAGGATTGATTAGTTTGATGACTGACATCCATCCTCTCCGCTCTCCGTCCTGGGGGGAGGAGGCTGACTGGATGTTGGAGATCTTCTCCTGGAAATAGTTGGCCAGTTGTTCACACCATTCTGTGGAAGCCAGCTGCTGGTGTAAACATGCTTCCGGGGAAATGCAAGACTTCACTATTTTAAAGACTTCTCTAGATTTGTTGCCCGGATTTACAATTCTAGTTTCAAAGTATAGTTTTTTTTTCTATTTTAATTTCTTTCTGATACTTTTTTAGAGATAGGTTATACCTAGTTTTGGCAATTGGGCAGTATGACTTCCTCCATTTCCTCTCAAGGTGCTTATACGCTCATTTGGCCTCTCTTAGGGGCTCATTGGGATGGCATCCTGGTGTAAACCGGGACCGTCCGCCATGCATGCGGCGGGCTCGCACACCCGATCAGGATGCGACCGCCACTATAGCGGTCGAATCTTGATTTTTAACATTGCGTCGGGTGCTACTGACAGCAGCACCCGCCACAATGCTAAAACAGCATGTCGTGCATTTCGCAGCACTACATGGCAGGCACCATGCGGTGCCTGCCACGTAGTGCTGTGAAATGTAGGGGGGTACCATGGGTACCCCCCAAGTGCACCCTCACCTCCCCCCAACACAAGGGGGGCCCGTAACGGGCCCCCGTCACCAATCCCCACATGGAAAGGCCTGCAATGACCAGCATCCTGATTTGTTGGACGGTGCCTGGTAGGCACCGCCACCATTCAGGGCTACCTGATCCGTCCGCCAGGCAATCTGTTAGATTGCTTCTGGCGGACCTGTGGCGGACGGTCTTTGCGTCCGCCACGGTCCGAGCGCGATTCCCTCCGCCATCGTAATGTGGCGGGGGGAAAATTGTGGTACGATTGCGGAAGGACCGCTACCGCATGGCTGGCGGTGACGGGCCTTCCGCAATCGTAATCGGGCCCTTAGAGAGTTTGAGTACCATGGATTGGAGGGTATAGTTCGATATGACTGATGCGTCAGTTTCAGGGTTAACGCGCAAGTGGCGGTTTCAATCCAATTGTCTATGAGATCAGCATCCCGATCCACATGGTTTGTGAGAGAGGGCATTTTTCCTTTTAGGGCTCTGCAAAAGGCCTTGGGTTGGATTTTGTGAAGGGCAGACATCATGAATTTAAGCGGAGAATGCACACCTGCAGTATTCCAAAAAAAGCATTTGCAATGCAATAGTTCTTGCATTTACGAGAGTTTGAGCTATTGGCATTGTAAATGCCAATAGTTTAAACTCTCGCAAAAGCGAGACCTATTGCATTGTAAATATTTTTTTTGTTGTCAAAGCCATGCCCCTTTCTTTAAAAAAGTGATGTCTAACATAAGGTGCGTGCCCGCTATCAAAGTGAAGCCGCGGCATGGGGGCTTTTACAAAAAAAAAAGCATCTGTTTGTCAAACAAATGTTTTTTTTTTAAAAGCCCCCATGCTGCGGATTCACTTTAATAGCGGCCGCGCACCTTTCCTTAGACACAGCTCTTCAAAAGAAAGGGGCGCAGCCTTCATGCACTTGAAGGTGGGGCATGGGGGCTTTGACAACAAAAAAATATTCACACTTACATTTTACAATGCCAATAGCTCAAACCCTCCTAAATGTGAGACCTCTGGCATTGCAAAGAAGCGGCGCCATTGTCATGGCTGCTTGGAAAATGAAAGCGCGCATAGCGCGCTGAACGTAAGGAAGGCACGTAGTTCCTGCAGTAGGGCAACGACACAAGCCAATGAAAAATATGGGCGGAGAGTAGGCAGAGAGTCGGCGGAGCTTCAAATCCCTAACTGAATACAGCATGCCTCACAGAGCAGCACATGCGCTGCCTAGGCTCCACCTAGAAAAAGACTGCAAGGAGCATAGAGAATATAGGGGCATATTAACAACGAGGCGATAAACAATTATCGCCGCTTTAGCGTCCGTTTTCGGACGAAAAGCGGCGATAATCTTATCGCCTAATCAGCAAGGTCACGCGTGAATCCTTGCACTATCGCCTCTTTCCCCAACGCCCATCTTTGCATCTCTAATGAGATGCAAAGTGGGCGTTACTGGCGTACCCGGATGGGCTACGTTGCAAATATCGCCGATGTGCACATTGCGATATTTACAAGGCAGCCCACAGGATTATAGCAGACGTTAAATTTTGGCGAAAACGGCCGGTTTCGCCAAAATCTAACGTCTGCTATAATCCTGACTTACCTATGTTAGACATAGGAGATGGATTCTGCTGATACGACCACAGGGTCGTATCAGCAAGGTTATCGCCGTTTTGAAGGGAACATCGCTGGAAAACCAGCAATGTTCCCTGCAAAAGGGCGATAACCTCGCGATCTCTGGAATCTTTATCGCCCTGGAGTAACGCGTTGTTAATAACGCGCTACCAGGGCGATAAATACCAGAGATAGGCGGCGATAATATAATTATCGCTAAGCACGGCCAGCGATAATTATCGCTGGCCGTTGTTAATATGCCCCATAGGCTTTAAAAGAAAACAGAACGTGAGGAGGGTGGTGGTATTGTTTATATTGGATGGGTCCTTCCCCAACACAGGAAGTAAACATAAATTCACCTCCAACTCGTGGTAGTAATCTCTGGCCTCACCAGGAGGCAACAATCAGTAGGCCTTGCTTAATTCAAGTTTTTGGCCTGCAGATCACAGCAGATTTTTTAAAAGGTAGGCCTTGTAAATGGATACGAATATTGAGAAAATACATTTTCTGAATACTGCTTCACAGTCATCATCTTTTATTTTGCAGGTGCCTCTCTTGGTAACTCTCATTCCTATAGGAACTGGATTTAGTGTCCATGGGCAAAAATATTGACGGTGACACAGATAGTCACTGTCTTTCCTTCACACTCCTCAAACATCTGACAGCATATTATTAGCTTTGATCTTTTCCCGCTAACATTTCAAAGCTCCTGCTTCAAAGCTATTTTGTGGCTGCAATATTCATCTCTTCATTTCCAGGCCTCCATTTCTCCGAGCTCCACAGACTTTCTATATGCATTACATAAGCATTACATAACTATTCACCACAGAACGTGCCCTACCAACACGCACAGAAGATTCAGTGCTCTCCACTATTCAGAAAATCGTTCACTCAAAAGGCGATTTGATTCACTATTTTGCCACTTCTTTGTGTCTCTTTTTCCAGCATTTATCATGTTATCTTCCCACATCAATTTCTCTTAAAATATGCTACATGAATAAGCCCGCATTTCTGGTTTTTTTAGTCTTCACTCTACTCTGAGGGCCTAATGTATCAATCTCAGGTCGTAAAGCAGTCGCTGTTCTTGCACAGCAACTGATTTGCAATCTGAGAATATTTCTGCACTGTGACAGATGTACTAATTCAACATGGTGCAAAAATTACCCTTCGGTAGGATTTGCAGAACCCATACACATTAATTTAAATTAGGCAGGATTCTGTTTGCGATTCCGATTCAGGCAGCTTGGAATGCTGCCATCGAGGCCTGCGAGGAGCAGTACCATACCTACAAGTCACATAATATTAGGCATTGGCTTAATGTTCGTTACACCAGTAACTCATTACTCGCGTAATAGCGGGCATGTTGTGTGACGTAAAATACGCATAAGGCCCGAGTTTATGCCATATGCCACATCGCGTAACAACAAGTGCGTTTGGTAAATATCCTAACCAAAGAGGATGGGAACTGAGTACCTGATTCACAAAGGTAAACTTACACTTTTGTGTAAGTTTACAATTGTTTGCTATTCACAAAGGTATTTTACGAGTAGTATATTTATGACTGCAGAGACTCAACACATAAAAAGATAGGACAGCCCTACCTTTTTATGGGCGGAGACTCTGCAGTCATAAATCTACTACTCGTAAAATGCCTTTGTGAATGGCAAACACTTGTAAACTTACACAAAAGTGTATTTTATCTTTGTGAATCAGACCCAATGTGTTCGGCCTGAATGTGAGTGGCAGTTCTTTAAAAAGATGGCGAAAATCAACTCGAAAATACATTTCATGTGGATTTTTCTTTACCTAAGTATTTTTTTGTGCAAAAAATTTTTTAAAGGGAAGTGCCACAGAGACTGGGAGGCTATTGTACATACAGTATCAGCTTCATCTGCCTCTTCTGAAGACTCCTCCCTTTGTTCAGTCCTTCGTCATTTTGGATCTAGATGTTGGCCGGAAAACATCACTCTCTTTTTGTCTGAAATCTCTTCTGCATGCCATACCTTTGGAATAGTTATTTTTGGAAAAATCAAGGGAGTGTAGTACTTTGCAAAGTGTGTTATTTCAGGGTGGAACAGCTACCACTATTTTGTCATTTTGTTTCTTTGCTGCTGGATGGCAAGGAGTTTTGTGTAGCGGCCCATCTGGGACTAAGAGATAATTCTCATTTTTGGATGGTGGAGGACCATATATGTATATTTCCTCCATTTCATTGTGTTTTTGTCCGGAGTTTTCAGTTTACTGTGTTGTTGTTTTACTGTTAGGGCCTTGTCTGCAATAGACCTTGGAAGTATGTTCTTCATATTCTCACTGCTGCTGTGCTAGAGATTTTTAAAATCACTTTAGGGGTTTGTGGATGACCTTGTATTCATGCCAAATGTAGGTTATTTTTTGTCTGCATGTGCCTGTTGGTGACTAGGTTCTAGGTGGCTCCAGGAGTTCAGGCACATGCTACCACAGATTTCCCTTTGTTCTCATCTTCCTTCTTTCCCACGTGCTTGCCCACCATTTTGTGTGTGAGTTTGTGTATGTGTGAGATGGTAGACTATTGGGATTTGTTTCTGCAACTTTTAAAATTATTTTGCAGGTTGCGTTGGGCTGTTTTTTTTGGAGCATTTTTAAAGGTTATTTTCTTTTCTGACATTGCTGCTTTACTGATGGTGAGTAAAGGGCAGGCCAATGGGTGGGTCCAGACACATTTTGGGTATATATTTGTGAAATTCCAGACCTGCAATGCTACAAGTTATTGTTGGGGGAAGAAGGGGCTCCAACTAGAGTAGAGAAGTCATGCTTTCTTTATTCTCCAAGCCTCCTTTTTTACTGGCCATGTGGGCGGCCATCATCTTGTGGAGACGTATGCATGTATTGAAGGAGGCCATTTTGTCTTTGTTCTCCATGCCTCCTTTTTTGCTGAACATGTGGCAACAACCATTTTGTGGAACGTATGCGTTTCTGATTATTAATCATTTTATTCCACTTTTGAAAGCCTTTAGCTAGGGGAATCGATTGTTATAGCCCTTTAGAAGATTATCTAATTTTGTTCATTTTTAAATTTGTTTCTGATATATTTTTCCTGATTATTATTTATTTTTGCTTGTGGCTGATTGCTGTAGCCTGTAGTACTTAGTTGTACATTTTAATTCAATTATTCAATGTATGCCTTCCTCCCATATGGGTCACATGGGCCCTGAAGGGACAAGAGATTTTTTCAATGCATTTCTTTGAATTGCCTGCCCTCACCTTCGATAGGGGACCCAATGGCCCTTGAGTGACACCAGCTTTATTTTAAAACGTATTTATTAGATTTTTGCCTGCCTCCGATAGGGCTCTCATGGGCTCTGGAAGGACAACATGTTAGCTTTTCCTGAGTATTGAGTAACAAAAAGTTAGTTTACGCATGGGTACCCTATTGTTAAGCATTTATGATGTATGAATGACTGCATTGTTCAAGTCCCACTGCCTTTTTGTGAATTAGCTACGAATGACCCAAAGTGCTCTCTGCAAAATGCTTCTGGTTGTGTTGCTTAACCAGATAAGAAGTAAAGAAGATGGCCCGAAAGAAAGGGGTTGCTGGAAAGAAATTGTCTATTGAGAAGAAGTCTTTTGATACCACTGGCATCAAACCCTCATCCTTTTTCTGGCAATGCTTGCACCCTCC
Source organism: Calotriton arnoldi (assembly GCA_963921515.1). Classification (NCBI taxonomy): domain Eukaryota; kingdom Metazoa; phylum Chordata; class Amphibia; order Caudata; family Salamandridae; genus Calotriton; species Calotriton arnoldi. The sequence continues at coordinate 134,771 of CAWUFW010011134.1, read as the reverse complement.
TCTGGGCAGAAAGAGGCTGGGATGAGGATTACCCCTGGATCAACAACCATACCACCACCACCAAAATCAAAGATAGTGACGCTCAGCGCTACTGTGACTGCAGTCATGGCTGAGAGCAGTGAGACTGAAATCAATTTGTCCTAGCTTCTAACTGAATCGTCTTCACAGGAAACTCAACAGCAACCATAATTTGCCAAACCTGATCTTCTAAGGGTAGGAGTATAGCAGAAAGTTGAGCTTGTTGCAGAGCAAAATGTCGTTGTGACTGCTTTTCAATTAGATGCATCATCTTCACGATCTCCAGCAAGGAAAAGAAAGAGCATTTCCCCATGTCCTCCAAGCCCCCTTCTGATGATCTTGAGTTAATTTGGACCCCAACCGAGGCCTGTCACAAGAGACAAGGGAAAATGAAGGTTCCTGAAAGCCTTAGAAGTGAGGACAATGATGAACCAGTGGTTGTTTGTGTGGAGAGTGGCACAGAGGAAATGTAGATTACCTCTCTTTAACCTGCTCTGAGTCATGCAGTACTACCAAAACTACCTGCTTCCATCTTTTCAAGACCCCAAAATCCAGCAGCAACTTCCAACCCTACCTCAATCACGGCTTGCCCTCAACACATTTTTCAGGCACTGGTTCAATAAGAAAGCTCTTCTCCTTAGTCTAGAACGTCTTTATTCTTAGGCCACATGTGGAGCACATCACAGAATGCTCCCTTTGATACAACCTAGTGAGTAGTAGTAAGTCAGGTGGACATGACGGTACTGGTGGCCACCTGGGCCGTCTGAAAAAATAGCGTGCAATCGTGTGGAAAGAGTACATCAGAATCATCGCTGCTGGTGAAAGAGGAGAATAAGTTGAACTGATAGATGGAGGTGGTAATGAGGGAGAATAATATATTGCCATGAGTAGCAGCAGACAGAAAGGGAAACAAACAGTCACCTTCCACACTGGAAATAGAGCTGGTGATTTGTATTGGGCAATATTCAATGGAGGGAGCATCAATGGCTTATGAACAAATGTTTGCCAGAAAGACCTTAATTACGAAAAGGATATGGGATAGGGCTAATTAGAAGATTCAGGCACATCGGTTCAAGAATAGTGAAGAACTTGGACAGACACTAGTGCTTCAGATAAATGCAAATAAAAATAAAAATCTGATTGCTAAAATTGAAAATAGTGGTGGGGTCTTGGCTACAGCTCCCAGAGAGATCAGGGTGGCCTTTTGGGCTTTTTATGCTAATTGTTATTCAGAGACGTGTAACTCATCAATTGAACAGATTTACACCTTTCTAGAAGAATTCCCCACATTGGCACTTATGCCTTTACAATGGGGGGGGGATCTGGAAGCTAAAATTACACCTGTAGAGACAGAAAATGCACTATTTCAGATGGCTTTGGGAAAAGCCAAAGTCGTAATCGGGCCCTAAGTGTCAACAGCAATGACAATTGAGAAGATAATACACAACATTTTGAATGACCAACATTGGTCTTCCTAGATCAAGACCCACTGACTTATAAGCATGGGAAGAAGGGACAGTGGCCAGAACCTAGCAGGCTTGCTATTAAGCATCTAGCTTGACCTGTAGCAAGCGTACCTTTAGAGTGCATGTTCAGTGTATCTGGGGTAATTGCCACAAGCAGAAGGGCAAGTCTCTCTCCACAAAACATGGAGAAACCTCACCTCCACACTCGCCTGCACCCCACCCCCCACTACCACAGACGCCAATACCGCGGCAAGCAACCTCCACCGATGGATTGGCAACTGTACCAACACACTTGCTCCCTCCAGAAGACCACAAGACGACGCAACCAGAAAGCAAACCGGTTCACAACGGCTCTCCAAGAATCCAAGCACTCCTGCCGTCGGCTGGAAAAGACATAGAGAAACAGCAAAACTCCGGAATCATGCACCGCCTAAAAAACCGCCACCACGGCACACCACCAACTCATCAAAGCCACAAAGAAGAATTTCCTCCAATACAGAATCCTCTCCAATGCCCACAACACCAAGGAACTCTTCTCCATCATACAGGAATTTGCTAAACCCAACATCGAAGCAACGGACGTCCCTCCCTCCCAAGACCTCTGCAACAGACTCAGCTCCTTCTTTCACCTCAAGTTCAAGATGCTCTATGATAACTTTGACGACCAAGACCTCTGCACCACCCCAACCCCCTCCCCCAGTGACGCCACCCAACAGACCCTACTTACGTGCACTCCACTCACAACAGAAGACACCGTAAAGACCATGAAGAGCATCCACTCCGGAGCACCTTCAGACCCCTGCCCACCTCACATCTTCCACAGGGCCACCATAGCCATTGCACCCGAGCTACGCCAAACAATTAATTGCTCCCTTGAGACCGCCACTTTCCCCAATGACTGAAAGCATGCCGAAGTCAACCCACTCTTGAAGAAACCCTCCGCAGACCCAACGGACCTCAAGAACTTCAGGCCCATCTCGCTGCTTCCTTTCTCAGCCAAGGTCATCGAGAAGGCCGTCAACACCCAGCTAGCACACTTCATAAAAGCCAACAACATCCTGGACACCTCCCAATCCAAATTCTGCAACAGCCACAGCACCGAGACCGCCCTCCTTGCCACCACAGATGACATCCGCACCGTCCTCGACCAAGGCCAAACAGCAGCCCTCATCCTCCTGGACCTTTCAGCAGCCTTCAACACTGTCTCCCACCACACACTAGCCACCAGACTCCACAACGCCTGCATTCAAGGAAAGGCCCTAGATTGGATACGCTCATTTCTCACTGGCAGAACACAGAGAATAAGGCTCCCGCCCTTCCAACAGAGACCAGATGCTGAGTACCCCAAGGATCCTCCCTCAGCTCCACCCTCTTCAACGTCTACATGGCCCCCCTTGCAACCATCGCTAGAAACTATGGGCTCAACATCGTCTCCTACGCCGCTGATACCCAACTCATCCTCTTCCTCACAAAGGAACCCGACATCACCAGGCACAACTTCCAAGAAGGGATGAAAGCCGTCGCAACCTGGATGAAGAATAGCTGCCTGAAACTCAACTCAGAGAAAACAGAACTCCTCATCCTCGGCTCCACCCCCTCAGCATGGAACAACACCTGGTGGCCCCCCGCCCTCGGAGACCCACCCACCCCGACAGACCATGCACGCAACCTCGGCATCATACTGGACCACTGCTCACAATGAATCGCCAGATCAACGCCGTCTCATCCGCATGCTTCAACACCCTCTGCATACTACGTAAAACATTCAAATGGATACCTGCTGACTCCAGGAAAGCGGTCACTCACGCCCTCATCTCTAGCAGATTGGACTATGGCTAAGCCCTCTACGCTGGAATCAATAAGAAACTCCTCCGCAAACTCCAGACCATCCAGAACGCCGCAGCCAGACTAATCTTCGATATCCCAAGGCACAACCATATCACTCAACACCTCTGCGACCTCCACAAGCTCCCCATCGAAAGAAGGATAACTTTCAAGCTGCTCACACAAGCATACAAGGCCCTCCACAACATCAGACCTCAATATCTCAACAACCGCCTGTAACAAAGTAGACAAAATACTTATGTCTGTGGTTATGAGAGGCTTTAATAAGCAACCCCATCCATCGACTAGCTGGTCAACTGCCAAACCCCCAGAACACTCAGTAGACCTGGTTCCATGCTAGAACATGGAACGTGGAGCCAGGCCATATCACACTTCTTCCCTCTTACATTTGAAATACAATTTAGCAGTAAAGTAACAGCAAGAAACAATAATATGAAAACAAGAAACACAAGCCTTCATCCCCCTAAAATACACAAGAGAGGGAACATAGTATGTAGGTAGAACATAGCGAATGTACAATCAATATCTCATAAAATCATGAAGATAACTTGGGCTTTTGCAGACTCTAATACTCCTGCGAGTAGGCACAGAATCAGATGGAGAAGAAGACGAAACCCCAACAGTAAACTCAGGCACAGAGATGTTATCGTTGTTAAGCCCAACATGAACAACACGACTGTGGTTCCAAATGCGACCATCATCGGTTCTGACAGCATTTTTGAACAGTTTAACCACACTTTTTACAGAAGTGAATTTGGACCAGTTCTGACAGCCCACAGGAGCTTTAACTTTGACCTTGTCACCAACCTTGAACTCAATAGCCTTACTAGAACGGCGAGCATCTAGATAGACCTTCCTTTTTTGTTAATTCCTTGTCTCGCCATTCACCAATGTCATTGTTCTTGAGACCTTTATCCAGAATCATCCACCCTGGACATAAAAGTGTATTGGAAGACCTTCCTTTGAATAATTCAAAAGGTGTCTTCCCGGTTGTTGAATGTGGTGTAAATCTATAAGCTGAAATGCGATTTTGTAACTCAGCCCTCCAGTTTAAACAGTTAACTCTTGCCAGTTGAATGCTTTCCTTCAATGTTTTGTTCAATCTCTCAATGGCACCATTAGACTCGGGATGATAAAGCGAAATTCTTTTATGTTCAATACCACACTGCACTAAATAATCCTCCATTTCACGAGAACAGAATTGTGGTCCATTGTCCGAAAGTAATGAATGAGGAAAACTTTCACGTTTAAAGATAGAATCTAAAAACTTAATTATGCATTGTGTCGTGATGTCTCTCACTGAACTTACTTCAATCCACCAAGAGTATAAATCCATCAAAACAATTAAATAAGGGGTTTGATGTTCTCCATGAAGGGGACCAACAATGTCAATGGCAACCTCATCCCAAGGACACATGGGTAATCTCCTACAAACCATTGGTGGCTGTCTGGGCTTGAGAACTTTATTGCTTAAAGAGCAAGGGACACCATCACGAACAGCGCGTTCCACCATGAGATCTAAACCCGGTCACCAAAAATCCTGTCTGATGCATTCCTTGGTTTTGGAAATACCCATGTGTCCTTCGTGTGCCATCTGGATAATGTTGTTCCTCACACTCTCAGGTGGAACTAGCCTCGTCCCTCTAGTTAGGATGCCCTCAACAATGGCTAACTCATTAGACACAGATGACCAGGGCTTCACCAGACTGTTTCCCTTGTCTTGTGACAACAATTCCATCACACCCAACAGTTCAGAGTCTTTATTCAATTCTTCCTTCCACTCATCTTCCTTTATCACACCTAAAGTGATGTCACACACTCTTACATCAAACTCCTCATCCTGTCCTTCCTCACAAGACAGATCCGTTGAGTCCACAGTGTCCACTAAACGTGAGAGGCAGTCAGCAGAGACATTTGTACTCCCGGGAATATATTCAAAAATGAAATTATACTCCTGCAGCGATATAACCCACCTCCTGATCTTCGAGGAGATGGCGTCAAGACCTTTCTTTTAAAACATTTCTTTGAGTGGCTTATGATCTGACCTGACAAAAAAAGAGGTACCCCAAACAAATTTCTTAAATTTATTGAGCGCCCAAAAGATGGCGAGAGCCTCTTTTTCAATAACTGAGTAGTTGAGCTCAGCACCCTTAAGACACCTGGAAGCACACGCAATTAAATCCTCCTGACCATTACGCAACTGGATAAGTAGAGCACCCAAACCTTTTTGCTGGCATCAGTGACGATATATGTCACATCACCCGGTTTAAATGCCTGTAAATTGGGTGCATTCTTGAGATCCTTCTTAACACCTAAAAACTCCTCCTTACACGCTTCATCCCACACAAACTCAGTATTCTTGCACAGTAGACTTCTGAGATGAACAGTTTTATCTGCAAAATTCCTAATGAATTTGCTGTAAAACTCAGCCATCCCCAAAAAGGTGGATAGCTCTTCCTTTGAACATGGTTCCTTCAACTTCTCTATCGTGTCCACCAACTCTTTTTTAGGTCTTACGCCACTACTAGATATATGATGTCCAAGATAATCAAGCTCAGTAACACCAAACTTACACTTATCACGACGTAAAGACAAACCTGCCTTCAGCAATCTTTCCAGTACCTTAGCTACTCTACCATCATGTTCCTGAATAGTTTTCCCACAAATCAAGACATCATCTTGGTAGCACCTGACTCCAGGTATCCCCTTGATGACATCATTCATGATTCTCTGAAAAACAGAGGCTGCGGACACTAACCCAAAAGGCATCCTTAAAAACTTAAATGCCCCCATGGGGGTTATGAACGCAGTAAGCTCTTATGAATCCTTACTGAGGGGTACTTGGTGGTATGCCGATGCCAGATCTAAGGTACTAAAATAACTGGCACCATCTAAGGTTGAAACCATTTCTTCAATATTAGGGAGTGGAAACTTGTCCACCACAACCTCCTTGTTAAGAGCGCGAAGATCCACACATAGACGAATCTCATTGTTGGCCTTACGCGCAACGACAATGGGCGCCAACCACTCCGTGGCCTCCACATGCTCTATCACCCCAGTAGCTAGTAACTTGTCAATCTCCTTTTCAACTGCCTCCTGTACACTGATTGGAACCCATCTCACCTTGGCAGCAATGGGTTTGGCACCAAGCTTGAGTTTAATCCGGTGACTATAACCTTTCAGACAACCCAAAGAGTCACTGAACAAACCTTCAAACTTCTTTACAAATTTGTTATCAGCATTCTCAATGGACTGTACTTGCACAGGGGGTTTAGCATTGGGGTTGAGAATGATACCCAAGCGAGCCTGATGAGTCCAGCTCAGCAAATTGTTTCCTTTCTCTGCCACATAAACTCTAGCATCAGTAAATCTTCCATTGCATTCTATACAACTTATAAAATATCCCAACATTTTAATTGGAGTTCCACCATAGCCTGTGGGTCTAACGTCTGATTTTATTAAATTGATCTTACTTGAAAAATTCCTCGCAAACTCATCCTTAGATATGAAGGTGAGGTGGGAGAATGAGTCAAATTTCATTTTAATCTTAACATCTCCCACCTTGACCCACTCAGAAGGATGTTCCACACCACACTCATTCACTTGAAAAGTAACCTCTCTTATTTCATTCCTGCTGTCTTTTTGTTACTAAAACGACAGTTTTTTGCAAAATGTCCCCTTTTCCCACATGTTGTGCAAACCACTTTGAGAGCAGGGCATTCTCTTGCATTAGCCTTGTGACCAAATTTACCACATCGATAGCAGGTTCCCTGAAACGTCATAAAATTTCTCCTTTCATATTGCATATTAGTCGCCCTATTTTCTTCCTCCCTACTCTTGTAGTTGATATTTCCCGCTTTCTGCACAGAATCTTCTTTTTGTACAGCTTGACATACCACCTCTTCTACATTTCCTGCAAGACTCGGTTGTTTACCAACCTTACTCAACTCACCAACACATTTGAGCATATGTTCCACACGTTTTGCAATAATCATGACTTCGTCTAACGGCGGCTCATCCTTTAACCAAAGTTCTTCCCTTATCTTGTCACTGCAACACCTTAAAACAAATTGATCCCTTATTCTCTCTTCCACCAATTCCCCAAATTTACAACTTGAAGCCAACTTGCGTAGTGAGGTCACAAATTCCTCCACAGTTTCATCCTTTCCTTGTTCTCTTAAACCAAAGTAATACCGCTCCATGATGGTGCTCACCTTTGGCAGATAATGTAAATCTAACTGTTTTACGCATATTTCGTATTCATTCAACCCCCTTTGAACTGTCGGGCTCAGCTGTGGCAAGCTCTCTAACACTTCTTGCCCCTCACCCCCTAAACAGTGAAGTAATAGTGCTTGTTTCCTCTCTGCACTCAAGTTAGTGCCACACACTCTCGCATAATTTTCAAATATTTTCCTCCATTTTCTCCACTTAACTGGAGGCTCCCCTGGATCAGACAGAAAAAACGGAGGTGCAGTTACATTTTGCATCTCCCAAACCTTGTCAAAATTTAACTAGAAGAACACAGAAGCTTCCTTCCTCTTCCTTCCTCTTTCTTCTCCCTTTCCCGCTGGTCTCTTAACAACGTTGATGATTTTAATAACAATAAAACCCCAATTTTTAAAAATGTTTATGATTCCCACCAAGTCTCGTATTCAAAGTAACTCTAATTTGTACCAGTTTTTCTTAACGGAGGTGTGCTTGTCACCGTGTTGACAAGCCAGTCTCAACCAGATAAACAAAGTAGGAGATCCTTACAACACAGTGCGCAAGGTGTGCTTGTCACCGTGATGACAAGCTGTTGTTTAAAATAAATAACCAACCTTCTTCCTTGAATGTTTTCCCTCTTTTCATCCAGGCCTTTAATTCCTCGAAAACCCTGCAGCTTCAAAATGGCCGCCGACGTCGTAGCGTAAACCTTTGGCCCTCTTTTCACGGCCGGAGTAGCTTGTTTCCTTACTGAGGAGTGAAACAGCGTTCGGTCTTGTTTCCAGGGGAAGTTGTGCACAACCAAACGACGCGTCGCGCAGTGTGACACGCATACAGGCCCATGCGTTTCAGGAACAACGCCAAGCCTCAGCCTGTTCCGCGATACCTGCCAACCAGTCCAAACGCTCGTCGTTGTTCCCGCCGACTTCCTCCGTCCAGTCCGATACTGGCAAGGCTTCCTCCTTCCAACCTCCTCCGTCCAGGTAGGTTTTCTCTTTTTTTTGCAGCAAATATTCACCTCGCACTTTCCCGTTTCTTCCCGATGTTGGGGTTGCTTCACCTCTCTACCCACAAGAGCGATCGTCGCCAGTGTAACAAAGTAGACAAAATACTAATGTCTGTGGTTATGAGAGGCTTTAATAAGCAACCCCATCCATCGACTAGCTGGCCAACTGCCAAACTCCAAGAACACTCAGTAGACCTGGTTCCACGCTAGAACATGGAACGTGGAGCCAGGCCATATCACACCGCCTCTCCTTCCACGCACCCAAGAGAAACCTACGATCAGCCGACCTCTCCCTAGCCACCGTCCCACGCTTCTACAGGAACAGAGCGGATGGAATGTCCTTCTCCCACCTTGCAACCAAGACATGGAACGAGCTCCCCCTCCACCCCTGGCGAAGTCCGACACTGGACCAATTCAGGAAAGACCTCAAGACCTGGCTCATCGAATGACCCCAACGGAGCTGCACCCCCCAGCGCCTTGAGATCCTAACGGGTGAGTAGCGCGCTTTACAAAACACTGATTGAGAGACTGATAATTATTAAAACCAATAAACATTTCATATCCAAAGATTATAAGGCTCTAGAATGCACCACTGTGGATGAGTGAAATTTCTCAAAAACCACAAGTGTAACCTTCCTGAGTGTGCAGAGGAACTCACCTAAAAAGAAACAATATCACAACTGAAATATGTGCTAAATAACTTGGGAGTTTATGAGGTGCTAGTTTAATGGACAGAAATATTGCGGGGAAAAATCGTGATACAAAAATATCGTGATGCTAAATTATCTTTGTCAAGACTATTGCTTTTTCTAGTTAGTAATATAGGGCTTACTTAGGAGCCCGCCCGTCACCCTATCGGACAACGAACCGCCCGACATGCTGTTGGCAGTTCCGTCAACCTTATTATGATGCGAACGCCTCCAAGGCGGTCGCACTGCCTATCTCCTGTATTGCGGTGGTTGCTGCGTGCTGCAGCACAGGCCACAGTACAAGAAATAGACAGGGAACATATCACTGCACGACGTGGCAGGCACCATGCGGTGCCTGCCACATGGTGCAGGGATATGTAGGGGGACACCATAGATGCCCCCCTAAACCCAAAATCAAAGGACGGGGGGAAGGTGGGCCTGCTACCGGCCCCCAATGTCCCTTTCCGCCAGCCTTTCCATGGCGGGTGAACCGCTGTGAAACGGCTGGCAGGGAGGGATATCATAATCCCTACGGCGGTGCCTGGTAGCACCGCCACCATTGCAGGGATTGCGAGGCCCTCCGCCACACCGGCGGGCTCAAGGAGCTCATCGGATGCGTGGTGGTCGGTGTTTCCGACCGCCATTACACCGCCCGCCATCCTAATGTGGTGGGCGGTAAGGATGGTTGTGATGGCGGAGACCGCTACGGCCAGCCTGTGGTGGCGGTCTCGCCGCCATCGTAATCGCCCCATAGTTTTTAGGAATATTGTTGCTTTTAATATCGTTTTCAGTAATACAGTTGTAAAAATATTGTTCTTTAATTATTTTAATGTGTTTTAGTTCATATATTAATTTAATTTATTGCCTGTATAATTGTTATTAATTTTTTTGATATGGTTTGAAATTTTAAGTGATTTACAATTTTTTATTTAATTGTTAATAGTAATTTATAGTGTTGTAGCCGGTTGTTGGGTTTGTAGGGGATAGGGTGGGACGGTAATTAAGTAATAATCAATTATTAATTTATTAATAATTTTAATCAATTAAGTTATTGATATTAGTTATGTAAATTATGTATTACCGATTTATTTTGGTTATATTTTAGGTGCAGTTTGCTAGGTTTTTAGTGGTATAGGGTGGGAAGGTAATTATACAATAATTAATTAACAATTAATGATTAATTTAGAATTAATTATTTAGTTGAATATTAGTTATGTAAATTGTGTAATACTTATATACTTTAGGTGGGGGTTACTAGGTTGATAGAGGTTTAGGTTGGGAACTTAATTAGGTAATAATTAATCATTAATCAGTAAGTTATCATCTAATTGATTATTAATTATGCCAATTGTGTAATGCTTTTGCATTTTAGCTATATTTTACAAGCAAGTTGCTGGGTTTGTAGGGGTATAGGGTGGGAAGGTAATTAAGTAAAAAATAAGTAACAATTTACTGTTAATTAATTATTCAATTGATTATCAATTTTGCTAATTTGTTCCATACTTATTTTTTTAGTTTAATTTTAGGCGTGGGCTGTTATGCTTATAGGGATATAGGGCTGAAAGTTAAGAAATAATTAAACACATATTTTAATAAGAATATTTTTTTAACACTAAATCATTATTAAATTGTTTTTTAATAGTAAATAATTTTTATTAAAATAGTAAATAGTATTCAAATTGGTTAATTGTTTTTTAATTTTTTTGATAAATATGTATATATATATATATTCACTGAAAAAACCATAGGTTTTAGGGACAGTTATAGTTACTTGGACATTGCACTCGTACAAAACCCGTGAAATTCCCCCTTTATAGTTAGTTCAGCTAACTATAACTCGCGCCCCCGCAATGCACTGCTGATGACGTCACATATTACATCACTCATGACATGGTCAGTGACATCACTGATGACATCACTGATGACATCTCAAATGACATCACTGATGACATCATCCAGTGACTGTGTGTTTCTGTAAAGTTTAAATATTTTTAAAATATATAGGAAAAGACGTATTGAAGAATGAGTGGGTGTCTAAGTGTCTGTATGGATGATTTAGTAGGTGCGTGACTGACTCTATAAGTGAGTGATTTAACGTATCTTACTGAATGCATGGGTTAGTGACTAAACTGGGTGTATGTCTGTATCCGTCTGTCTGTTGCTGTGTAAGTGGCTGCATGTGTTTGTGAATAGCTAAATGATTTTCTATATGAGTTATTGAATGCTTGTCTGAGTATCTGTATGGGTGCCTGAGTGTTTGTGTGGGAGGGGTGTGTGCAACTCTGTGCATAGATGTGTGAGTGGGTGATTCACTGGGTGGATGGTTTCAAGAGTGCATCTGTGATAGACTGTATGGGTGGGTAAGTGTGTGTAAGAGTGTGTTAGTGAGTGAATGTATGTCCCAGTGGTACATGTGTGAGTAACTACATATGTGAAAGGCAGTATATATGTGTGTTGGAGTATATAAATAGCTATAAGCAAGAGTGAGTGATTGTGATAGTGGCTGTATGGATGATTGTGTGCTTGTATCAGTGATTGTATAAGAGCGTAACAATGTGCTACTATTTGTATGAGTAAGTGAGCTGGTGTGTGTATAACTGTATAGGTGAGTAAATGGCAGTGTGTTTAATTATTTGCATGACTGACTAGGTGTGTGAGTATCTCTATGGATGAGTGGCGTTGTTTGAGTGTCTATATAGGAGTAAGAGTGCATATGATAGTCCTGTACTGAGTGACCGTAAGTATGAGTGACTGTACGGGTGAGTAAGTGGATGTGTGTGTGTAGACCTAAGAATCAGTGAGTGGGTATGTAGTTATTGGTGTTGGAGTGTCTATGGTTTTGCGAATGGCAGTCTGTAATTTAGAGTAGGTGTATCAAAGATTATATTAGGGTGTGAGGAGGTGCATCAGATTATCACGTGGATGATGTCATCAGTGATGTCATTTGAGATGTCATCAGTGATGTCATCAGTGATGTCACTGACCATGTCATGAGTGATGTAATATGTGACGTCATCAGCAGTGCATTGCGGGCGCGAGTTATAGTTAGCTGAACTAACTATAACGGGGAATTTCACGGGTTTTGTACGAGTGCAATGTCCAAGTAACTATAACTGTCCCTAAAACCTATGGTTTTTTCAGTGAATTTCAAAGGTTTTTTAAATGCTAATTTGTAACTATAACGTGTCTGAAACCTATGGTTTTTTCAGTGAATTTCAAAGGTTTTTTAAATGCTAATTTGTAACTATAACGTGTCTGAAACCTATGGTTTTTTCAGTGAATTTCAAAGGTTTTTTAAATGCTAATTTCTAACTATAACGTGCCTGAAACCTACAGTTTTTTCAGTGAATTTCAAAGGTTTTGTAAATGACAATTTTTAAAAGTATTAATTGTTATATTAATTTTTTTCATACTGATTTACTACATTTTTAGAAACAATTTTTTTTTACATATTTTATTTGTCAAATTACATTGTAATTACATTATACATTACATTACAAAAAATACTTTCTCAGAATGAATTACTTTAGTTTAAATACTTTGCAGATAGGCAATAGACTTTTAAGTACAGTAGTTACAGTTGTTGCAATGGGCAACACATTTTCAAACACAATGCAACATTCAGCTCAATGTGAATTTCTAGTTAAATGCAATTAGTTACTTTATGGATTACTTTTGTAACCACAGGACTGGATCCTAGATTCAGTCCTGGTACATCTCCTGTAAACAGTTGAGTAAAAGCGTTTTGGTTACAGTCGTGATTTTTAAGGAATATTATTGTATTTTAAAAGTTGACACTTTGAAACTGTTTCTCATAGAATCACCAATGTTATCCTATGGAAGGAAATTCACTTAGCAGGTAAAAACTGTTATCGTTACTTTTTCTTACTCAGTGTTGGATCCTGGATCCAGCACTGGTGCATCTCCTGTAAACAGTTGAAAGAATGCGTTTAAGTCATACAGGCGATTTTTAAGGAATATTTGTAGTTTGTGAAAATCAACACTTTGAAACTTTTTGCTGAAAACCAGTCAATGTTAGCCTATGAAGGAAATTCAAGTTACCGGTAAGTACGGTTAAAATTACTTTTGAGGATCAGTACTGGGCTGAAACATGCAGCACTGAGGTCTCTCCTGATAACAGGTGAGTAAATCGGAATTCGTATTTCGGCTGATTTTAGAGGAATATTTTAAAGTTCCAAAACTCCACACTTAGAAGAATTTCCAAGTGAAACCAGTCAATGTTAGTCTATGGAAGGAAATTCAAGTTACTGGTAAGTACGGTTAAAATTACTTTTCAGGACCAGTACTGGGCTGAAAGATGCAGCACTGAGGTCTCTCCTGATAACAGGTGAGTAAATCAGAATTCGGATTTCGGCTGATTTTAGAGGAATATTTGTATGTTTCAAAAATCAACACTTAGAAGAATTTCCAAGTGAAACCAGTCAATGTTAGCCTATGAAGAAAATTCAAGTTACCGGTAAGTACAGTTAAAATTACTTTTCAGGATCAGTACTGGGCTGAAAGATGCAGCACTGAGGTCTCTCCTGATAACAGGTGAGTAAATCGGAATTCGTATTTCGGCTGATTTTAGAGGAATATTTTAAAGTTCCAAAACCCCACACTTAGAAGAATTTCCAAGTGAAACCAGTCAATGTTAGCCTATGAAGGAAATTCAAATTACCGGTAAGTACGGTTAAAATTACTTTTGAGGATCAGTACTGGGCTGAAAGATGCAGCACTGAGGTCTCTCCTGATAACAGGTGAGTAAATCGGAATTCGTATTTCGGCTGATTTTAGAGGAATATTTTAAAGTTCCAAAACTCCACACTTAGAAGAATTTCCAAGTGAAACCAGTCAATGTTAGCCTATGAAGGAAATTCAAGTTACCGGTAAGTACGGTTAAAATTACTTTTCAGGATCAGTACTGGGCTGAAAGATGCAGCACTGAGGTCTCTCCTGATAACAGGTGAGTAAATCGGAATTCGTATTTCGGCTGATTTTAGAGGAATATTTTAAAGTTCCAAAACTCCACACTTAGAAGAATTTCCAAGTGAAACCAGTCAATGTTAGCCTATGAAGGAAATTCAAATTACCGGTAAGTACGGTTAAAATTACTTTTGAGGATCAGTACTGGGCTGAAAGATGCAGCACTGAGGTCTCTCCTGATAACAGGTGAGTAAATCGGAATTCGTATTTCGGCTGATTTTAGAGGAATATTTTAAAATTCCAAAACTCCACACTTAGAAGAATTTCCAAGTGAAACCAGTCAATGTTAGCCTATGAAGGAAATTCAAGTTACCGGTAAGTACGGTTAAAATTACTTTTCAGGACCAGTACTGGGCTGAAAGATACAGCACTGAGGTCTCTCCTTATAACAGGTGAGTAAATCGGAATTCCTATTTCGGCTGATTTTAGAGGAATATTTGCACAATGGTGAAGGGAGGGGCGGGGCCTGAGGTGACATCTTTGCAAACGCGCCCCGTGGCGCGTTTTAAGTTGGGGGATTAAGTTCCCTTGAATCCTGAGGGTCCCTAGGGGCCAACTAGACCACCAGGAACCTCCAATATGCGCCAGAGGCTGCGTTGCAGAGACGTGTAGAGAGGCCACACCCCTTTTACACCTCTCTGCAACGCAGCTCTGTGGCGCTTTCTGGATGTACCTGTTGGGCTAGTTGGCCCTCAGGGACCCTCAGGATTGAAGGGGATTTAATTCCCCATCTTAAAACGCGCCACGGGGCCTGTTTGCACACATGTCACCTCAAGCCCCGCCCCTCCCTTCACCACTGTGCAAACGCGCCCGTGGCGCGTTTTAAGTTGGGGGATTAAGTCCCCTTGAATCCTGAGGGTCCCCGGAGTCCAACTAGCCCACCATATACCTCCAAAAAGCGCCATAGAGCTGCGTTGCAGAGAGGTGTAAAAAGGGGCGTGGCCTCTGTACACCTCTCTGCAAGGCAGCCCCTGGCGCATACTGGAGGTTCCTGGTGGGCTAGTTGGCCCCAGGACCCCCAGTATTCAAGGGGAATCGTTCCCCTCTGCAAACGCGCCAGGGGCGCGTTTGCAGAGTGGTGAAGGAAGGGGCGGGGCCTGCGGGCCCGATCGTTTTTTTAAATTTTTTTATTTTATTTTTTTTGGGGAGGGGGCCGGTGGCCCCCTCCCGAGCCACTACTTGCCCCGGGACCCCATCCCCCGGGGCTGGCCCTCTCGTTGGGGACTGTGGGGGTCCCCAATCCCCCACAGTCCCGCCGGCTCCCCGTGTCCTAGGGAGCCGGCATTGCTTTTACACATGGGGAGCTGCTAAGATGCAGCTCCCCATGTGGAAAAGCAATCGGCTTTGGATATTGGAAGAGAGAGCAGGTTTCCTGCTCTCTCTGATAGAGCGAAATGTTCTTGTGAATTGTAGGGGTGCATCATAATCACTGATAGGCCGCACCCACATGTATTCAGACATATATTCGTTTATATCCATTGTATACTCATGCATGTTTAGCAAAGAATGAATAGTTCACTGAGACGAAGTGAACTCAGCAGTATAATGGTGTTAGGATAATGATGTAATGTAATGCTTTTTGAATTGTGTGAACATAATGCATAGAGGAATTAGTTTGTGTATGTAATGTAATTGCAGTAGTTTAAACGTGCACCATATTAAAGTTGCACATGTAATTCATTGTTTGCATAAAGAATCGTAATGAATATGCTTATAGGGAAAAGTAAGATGTGTGTTTAAAAGTTATATGTAAGGGCCTGACTACATATATGCTTAAGGAAGGCCTGGTATATTCTTATGTTAGCTTATAATGTAGGCCGAAAAGGGTTTCTCTTGGAAAGGCTCTCTGGGCACAAACGGTAGATTTAATTAGCACAGTAGAAGGTTTCTGTTGAACGTATCTTTTGTTGCAGGTGCAAGGACACATGTCTCGTTAGTAAAGACTAACTCTTTGTTTTCAAAAGTTAGAAAGATGGGAGGCATGGTACGGGAGTGCAATGGAATTTAGGGATGATACTTTCAGAGGAGAAGGCGCCTGGGACTCAAGGTCAACGAAACCGTCCAGGATGAAGTCACCGTTTCAATGGAAAAGCACAAGAAAGAAGACCTGGCCAAGAGGGCGTAAACAAGGCGTGTACCTTTGTAGTATGGTTTTGTATTAGGGATAGTGCCCCGAGGGAGGAGGCCAGAGAAGCGGTAGGGGAGACCTGAGAGAAGGACAGAGCTGAGCTTAGGTATATGGTGATTGCACTTCTTAGGAAGTCTTCACAGCTGACACCTTTTATTCTTTCTTGCTTGGGAAAATCGTTATGCAGGGATGTCACTTAGCGTTAGTGTAGGGACAGCAATTGATTTTAAGCTTGTTTAGGCCCATGAAGAGCAACTTAGAAATAGGAGCAATCATAGTCTGGTTGATCCTGCTAGAACTTTCTATTCTCCTTATACTGAGTCGGATGAGATTTCTGCGTAGATTATTATTTGTATTAGTGCCCATCTATTTCTTTAACCTCGTGTTGAGGTGCTTGCACGTTCAGTTATTTTTGGCGATAATAAATTCTCAAACTTGAATTCGGAGTCAGTGGTCCTTTCAGACAAAATGAATGCTGGTATCTAACCTGATGAGATTCTCTCCTTTACACTATTCAACAGGTAAAAAGATCTTGGCGGCCAGAGGGTTCTTATAGATAATTAGATAAGAATCGGCGTAATCAGTTGGTAGCAGAGTAGGATGGTTACCTTTGATGGTAAGGGGAGATCTAGAGCAAGATAGGAGATTAAGTTGCCCCATAGAGCCCGAGTGACGCAGATCCAGAGAACCGCGAGAGACGGATGTCGGAGGTCGTGGAAAACTGACGGAGAGTGACGGTGCGGCGGAAGTAGCAGTTCGTAGTAGAGTGAGTATGAAAAGAGTGATGTTTGGTAGATTGCGGTGTTTTATTGTTGTGTGATGTCTTGCGGAGTTGGAACGAAAATTGTGTGATTGAGAAACGGACCGTGAGCGCGCGCGGGACCGGGAGATTTATTGTGGTGTAGAATACACCCAGAGTTGAGAACGTTGACCAGAGTTGTGGGGGTCACGAGACGTCATTGACAGACCCACAGAAGATAGGGACACATGTGTGAGTGTGTGAATAACCAACGCAGGTCGTAGGTTATGGTGTGCAGAACATCGAGTGATTGAATCCTATCGAGTGTATTAGAGGCGATTGTCCGGTCGTTCGTGGACAGACGGTTGCCAGATTGAGGTCAACAAGCTCAAGAGACTGATCGGTCATTGGTAAGACTGACGGTCAGAGAGGTAATTGTTCGGTAGGACGGACATTATTTCAGAGTATAATTGGGACGGATGCGAGTGAGAACAAGTGAATTAGAAAGGAGGGGAACTGCTGCGAGCGGAGGAAACGTGACGTCAGACAAGTGCCGCGCTGCGATAGGCCGGTTGGTGTGAACCGCGCTGGGATTGGTGGATTGAAATCAGGAAGTAAAAGCGGACATTTTGAGTGCAAATACAAAGTTGATTCATCATGAAATGTTTTAAAGCTTTAAGGGAACTTTGTAGAGGTGATAGACATGTGGTTGTTCGGGAGGGAGAGGAAGCTCCTCCTGAGGACACACCAGCACATTATATGGCAAAGAATGTAGGATTGCATACTATAATTTGGCTCGAGAATTGGCATAAAATGACAGAAACAGAAGGAGATTTGTCGTTCCCTCGATATGGTACTTTCAGGTTAGAGGTGCTGTACCAGCTCAAGAGTGTAATGGCTTCAATACGACCACTACCTAGACCGACACAGTTTGAGGCACTACATGCGTGGATAAGAGCAGCGTATGATAGAAAGAAGGAACGGTGTCAAGAAAGGGTGAAGAAATCGGTCAGGGCATTCCAAGATGCAAGGTGGGATGCATTGGAGAAAAAGTGGAGAGCGGATACGATAGACGGAGATAAGTTATACCCACTGCTGATACAAAATGGAAAGATTACAAGAATCGATGAGGACGACAGTGATTTAGATGACAGTCTGTTGGATAGGATGTTGGCGGAGAGGCCACCACCATTTAATCCAGATTCAGAAGAGGGAAAGACAACCCCAGCAGTGGCAATAGTTGATGAGAGCCAGAACCAGACCAGCATGAGAGTAGTGGGAAGAATTTCCACAGGAACGGAGGGGCTACGGCGTCTATGATAACACAGCCTCCTGCGGGGAACACAAGATTACCGGACTCCTTGACAGTACCGGTTACCATTGGCCCTATAGTACCGGTATATGACCCAGACCGAGTGAGAGAAGGGAGCTCCGTGCCGATGAGAAGGGAAGAAGGAAACAGTGAGAGTGGGAATGGGTTTGGAGTAAGGGTGGTTCATTTCCCAAGACCAATAGACACAAGTACGCCGTTACCGGCTACTGCGGACTCTTCATGTGGACAAGAAGAGGAGAGACCGGAAAGACCGAGGTCTTTACGGGAATCTAAGTCAGCTTTGAGGGAGTGGACACCAACAGTAACGAACCAAGAGGATAGGATGCAAAGAGATAGGGCACAAAATGTCTCGGAAGACAGACCAGGTTCCAGGAATATGGAAGGGAATAGGTCACAAGGACAGAATAGTAATTGTGATGAGCGGGACGGCTCAGGTTGTCGAGATGTACTGAGGAGTGCAGTACAGGCAAGGTTGCTAGACGTAGTGAGGCTGAAAGCAGAGGTAGACGAAATGATCAGTGGGGGTCTGCCTTTGGAAAGGATAGAAATTTATGGATCAGATGAGCTGCTGTTTGTAGCAAAAGATGTGACTCGAAAAGCTAGAATGGCACATGATAGATTGAAGGAATTGGCCAAGAGATATGAGGTGGACCTGAACAAAACTAAAGCGTTACAGGGACCACATAGATTGCATTACAGTGATCAGGAGTTGGAGGAGAAAAGAATCACAGGATTAAAGACGCACACCAGAGACCTGATCATAGGAATGAGAATATGGATTTTGTTGGACAAATGGGAAGAAAGGTGGTCCAAAAAGAAACCAGTAAAGAGAGCAGAAGGGGAAACGCCGCCGCCAGGAGGGGGGGCGATGGGTGTAGGAAATTTTCCTTTACGGGAAGTACAGAATGGAGGGTACGTGCATGTGCCGTGGAATAGAGGTGATTTGGCTGCATTTACAAATGATTTTCCTCGGCTGAGGGAAAACCGGTGGAGTGGTACAAGCAGGTTGAGCGGTTTGTGAAGATTTCAAAAGTATTGTGGATTGATTTGAACACTTTGTTTGACATAGTGGTACCAGGAGATTTGTGGACAGCATGTAAAGTCGCTATTGAGTGGCCGACTTCGAACCGAAAAGAGAGGCGGTTACAAATGGTCCATCACCTGATGTCATGAAAAAGTATGAGCAGGTGATTACATGGTTGAAGTCGAAGATTTCGCCTCAGGATATAGATTGGGTTAAGATAGATCGGACTGTACAGGAACCCAAGGAAACGGTGCATGAGTATTACGAAAGACTTCTGCAAGTTTTTAAACAGTATAGTGGGTTGGATGTTTTGGACCCTAAGGATATGGGACAGTTTGTCTCAAAGTTTGTAACAGGTCTGAGAGGGGAAATCAGCCTCATGATACAGCACCATTTGATCTGCTGGCAGAACAAGCCACTAGATGAAATTTTGCGGTACGCGAGGTACTGTAGTGATGAGGTGGATTCAAAACATCGAAAGCTAAAAGACAAATTGATGCTTGTCCAGATGCAGACAGCACAGAATCAGCCTAGTGGAGGGACCTTGGGGAGAAAGCAAGGAAATTTCCAGGGAAACCAGAATGGGCAGGTACAGGGAAAGGGAAAACCAGTAGACCCCAAGACAGGAGTGGACGTGGCCACACTAAAGAAGACCACTGCGTGTCATCTTTGTCGCCAGGTCGGACATTGGAAACGCGAGTGTCCTTTGAACCCAGCTAATCAGGTACAGGAAGAGGAAGAGGGGGCTCAGGCACCCGCGCAAGAGGTGGTTAACACAATAACGAGACCTAGAACGATGAAAGGGGGGTTTACAATTCTCAAGCTCAGATTCCCCAAGCTCCAAGGTTTTCACAAGGAACACGAACATATCAACAGATGCCCCTGTTCGAACGATATGCTGAGGATAGCTTAGACCCTTTATCCTGACGGTGCCTGAGGGGGAGGAAGACTGCACACTTGGAGCGGTCTTGGAGGTAGACCAGAGAGGACCTTTTGTAGAGGCAGAGATTGAGGGCAATCCTGCAACACTTTTGGTTGATACTGGAGCTACCCGGTCTACTGTAAGATCTGCAGTAGTCCCTAACCTACCCCTCTCGGGACAATCAATCCAGGTTGTCGGAGTAGCGAACAAGAAGATGAGCAGCCCATTGACAGAACCGATCTTAGTAAAGATAGGTACTTTCCAAACTAGACATCAGTTTGTAGTATGTGACACGAGTCCAGTTTGTCTTTTGGGAAGAGATCTGTTGTGCAAATTGAACTGCACGATTTATTGTACACCACGAGGAGTGGAGGTCCAGACGAGAGATGATGATGCTGACTTTAAGATGGCCAATCAGCATCTGTGTATAGATCTGTACCCAATGGTGACTGTGGAAGAACTTCCACATGATCTGAGAGACGCAGTGTCGCCTGTGGTGTGGGATTTCGCAGGAGACGAAATAGGTTTAATCAGAGGGGTTGAACCAGTGCGGATTGAGGTGAAACAGAATGTTGATTTCCCAAGAACACCTCAATACAATTTATCGATAGAAACAATTGCAGGAATAAAACCTGTGATCGAGACTTTCATTGAGAAGGGTATTTTGAAGGAGATCAGAGGTAGTCCCTGTAATTCACCCATAATGGGAATACAGAAACCGAGCGGGAAATACAGGATCGTGCAAGACCTGCGAAAGGTCAACATGATAGTTGTCCCTTGTTGTCCAGTGGTACCAAATCCTTCAGTAATACTGTTCCAGATCCCATGTGAAGCCGAGTGGTTTACGGTTATCGATTTGTGTCAAGCCTTCTTTTCGATACCGCTCCACGAGGAAAGCCAATTTCTTTTGCATTTAGGCTAGAGAATCGCGTGTTAACATGGTGTCGTATCCCTCAAGGGTATACGGAAAGTCCATCGATCTTTAACCAGATCCTGAAGAAGAACCTTGAGAGTCTTGTGTTGCCGCAGAACTCAGTTCTCGTGCAGTACATAGATGACTTGCTCATTGCCTCAGAAACAGAAGATGCTTGCAGAATTGACACAGTAGCCTTGTTGAACCACTTAGCAGAGAATGGACATAAGGTGTCCCCGAACAAGCTGCAGTACTGTTTGAATGAGGTACAGTACTTGGGACACAGATTAGAAAAAGGCAAGAGGAAGGTGTCACCAGATCGAATTGAGGCAATAATGAGCATGGCGGTACCCACTACACAGAGGGAAGTTAGGATGTTTCTGGGAATGGTTGGCTATTGTCGACAGTGGATTCCTAGTTTCTCCTTGAGAGCAAAGCCTCTGCAGAGGCTTACGCACAAGGATGTGAGTGATCCGGTACCATGGGACGAGGAGTGCTTGATGTCATTCCTGCAGTTGAGAGATGATTTGTGCAGGGCTCCCGCACTGGGAATGCCTGATTACAACAAGGCCTTTTCATTGTTTTGTTACGAGAGAGGAGGATGTGCATTAGCAGTGTTAGCTCAGAACCATGGAGGTGTCCGTAGACCAGTTGCTTATTTTTCAGCTACTTTAGATCCAGTAGCTTCTGCGTTGCCCGGATGTCTAAGATCCGTTGCTGCAACAGGTGTCAGCATTGAAAGATGTGAAAGCATTGTAATGGGACATCCATTGACTGTACATGTACCACATTCGGTTGAGTTATTAATGACCAGGACCAAGACCCAGCACCTAACGAACAATAGGTTAACAAGGTACGAGCAAGTCATACTTGCCGCAGAGAATGTGACTCTGAAAAGGTGCTCCATCTTGAACCCTGCGACATTGATGCCTATACCGAACACAGATGATGAAGATTGTGAGGACCATGATTGTCTCGATGTGACCGAACTTTGCACCAAACCGAGACCTGACATTGTCGATGAGCCATTGGATGACCCAGATGAAATTTTCTTTGTCGATGGTTCATGCTTAAGAGACAGTGTGGGGCAATTGAGAGCAGCGTTTGCTGTATGTACTATTTCAGGAGTGGTCGACGCCGCTTGCATAGAAGGAGTACGCTCCGCGCAGGTAGCTGAGATCATTGCCTTGACCCGTGCCTGTTTGGCCGCTGATCGAATTCGAATCACGATTTACACAGATAGCCAATACGGCTTTGGCGTGGTGCATGACTTCGGGCAGTTATGGTCTCAGAGGGGATTTTTGACATCATCTGGCTCACCCATTCGTAATGGAGAATATGTAAGACAATTGTTAGAAGCGTTACAGCATCCGAAAGAAATTGCTGTTGTAAAGTGTTCAGCCCATGGGAAGGGGGAGGACTTTGTATCCTTGGGTAATAACTACGCAGATGAGGTAGCCCGCTTCTGCGCCGAACAAGGATGCATATACACAGGCAGGGAGATAGAAGAGAGCCAAGAGGGAACCGATCTCAGCATAATGTTGACCATGGCAGACACTTGGGAAGAGCTTAAGAGATTACAAGATGAAGTCTCAACCAAGGAAAGAGAGGGCTGGATCAAAGCTGGGTGTGAGAAAGGAGACGTGGATGTGTGGGTATCAAACGATGGGAGAGCTGTGTTGCCGGAAGAATTGCTGAGTCCGATGGCAAGATTGATACATGGACAGGCACACCTGGGTAGAGACGCAATGATGAGGGTGTTCAGACAGACGTGGTATAACCCACGGTTCCGAGCAACGGCTGAGACAGTATGTCAGAGGTGTGTTACATGTCAACAGATGAATGCTGGAAAGAAAACTGTAGTCACACTGAGTCATATTGGAAGGTCAGGAGGGCCCTTCAATAGATTACAGCTGGATTTCGTGGAGATGCCTAGGTGCAATGGCTTGAGGTACATTCTAGTGATAGTATGTATATTCTCACGGTGGGTGGAGGCATACCCCACACGCAGGTGTGACACTCTGACAGTGGCTAAATTATTGTTGAGGGAGCTTATCCCTAGATTCGGGATTCCGACCTCTTTGGAATCAGATAGAGGTGGGCACTTCCATAGCGAAATCATGAAGTTACTTTGTGCAGCATTGAACATTGACCAGAGACTCCACTGTAGCTACAGACCAGAGGCTTCTGGGATGGTGGAACAAGTTAATGGAACGTTGAAAGCCCGGATGGCAAAAATGTGTTCTTCAACATCCCTGAAATGGCCCGACGCCTTGCCACTGGTGCTCATGAGCATGCGAAGTGTCCCAGACAGAAGGACCGGGTTGTCCCCCATGAAATAATAATGGGGAGGGCAATGAGACTGCCAGCAGTACCAACTACAGCCTTGATAAACATCACTGATGATTTGATTCTCGATTATTGTAAAGGACTCTCTGATGTGGTCCGTTCTGTATCCCAGCAGGTGCAAGCAGCTGTGGTTCCAGCCTCGAGTGATCTGTGCCACGACTTGTGTCCCGGTGACTGGGTGCTCGTCCGGAAGCACGTGAGGAAGAGTTGCTTGGATGCCCGTTGGCGTGGCCCGTATCAGGTGATACTTATCACGAACACAGCAGTAAAGTGTGGAGGATTGCCGAACTGGGTGCATGCTTCCCATACCCGCAGAGTTCCAGCACCCTTGGAGGAAACAGCTCCTCTCGTAAATGAAAACCCAGCTGAAGTGGTAGGGCCACATGAGAGGACAAGTCAAGCTGTAAGGGTCGCTGACACAGCTGGTGGTGCACTAGAGCAAGCTGAAGGGGGTTTCCACAGTTCGAACCCTGATTCAGGCACTGAAGAAAGAGAAGGTGCAGTGGGCGGAGAAGAGTCAAAAGCAGCAGAAAGAGGAAATAGTGCACTGGGTATAGAAGGGGAAGGCAGACGAAAGAACAGAAGTGCTGAAGGTTGGCCTGAAAGACAGAGGCGACTGAACCTGAGGTTAGCACCTGAGAGAGACCTTGCTCCAGTGTCCGAAGTATCTGAAACCGAAGCAAGCGACGAAGACCAAGCACAAGACAGTCGGCGAAGGTCTAAGAGAACAAGAGTGCCTTGTCACAGATACTCTACCCCTGAGTGGACTTACACTGTGTTTGATGCAGGGGTGGTGAATACAGGGAGACTGAAGTCAGTGGAGGTGTTCAGTCGGAGCCCGAGACTGGTGGTGAAGGTGGTGCTGCGGATGCCAGGGTTCGAGATAGACGGAACACTGACACTCACGATTCCGAATCCCCACTTCTGAGTGAAGTCCGAAAATTGCTTTTGCATCGGGTCGAGTTCCCGCCTTTCGGAGCTGAGCCGTTTTCACACGAAGTGCTGCTTTTGCGTCTTGAACTTTTGTATCACGTTCTGGTCGTGCTTAATGAGGATCTCATTATGGATCAGTAATGAACTGTAAATAAAAGTCTAAAAGAAGAAGATAACCTAGGTCCGAGTGGAAGAAGAATAAACTTAGGGACTTTCCACAAGAAGAGGAACGAAAACTAGGGAAGTCTTTTTCTGGACTGTGTAAATAAGTTGTGATCGGAAAGGGAAAGCCCGGAGATTTCATGGTTGCTCGAGCTGGTTAAGCAAGTCATAAATAAAGGACAGAGACTTTTCTGAGTTCTTTGCGATAACCAAGACTTTTTGAGAACTTTCGAAATCATGGAGCAGGGAAATCCCAATCGTAGAGCAAAATGGATTATAGGCATTCTTATAAGTAGTGTGATAATTTCTATAATCATAGTAGTTGTAGTCTCATATACTGGTTCGCACGAGCCAGAAGTAGAGGCAGTGACAGGGACACCCACACCTATCACACCTAGTCAGAAGGGGGTAGACAGGGCAGCTGATAGAGCTATGATTTTAGAAGAAAGTCGTAGATTACATGTAGATTTGTCTAAGGGTGATTTTAAGCTTAATGCGTATGCTAAGTTGTTGTATGAGTATGTTGACGTGATGGATGCGAAAGATTGTTATGTGTGTATGCAGTTGCCTACTTCGGTGGATGAGGGTATTAGGTATCATCATCTTCCACTGACTTATGGTATTTCATGTAGTCTTTTGCTTAGTTTGTTTTATGAGAGAGATCAGTTCGAGTATTTCTTTTCCAACTTCGACGCAGTGCTTCCTGAAGTCCCAGCTTACAAGCATTTGAATAAGTATGATTATTACAAAACCGAGGACAGACTGAGGAAGTACTTCATACCGAGTTTGGAATTGGATACAGCATTCGCACACAGACACAATCTGACTTGCTTGATGTCGGATGTAGAGAGAAAGTTTGTAGATCAGGTTGAAGATAGGTATAGAAAGCTGACTGAATCCCGAGACTTAGGGCATCACAGGACAGATTGGACAGAGGAAGAACGGTTGCATAAGACCAAGGGAAGCTATGGTCCTATAGCGTTAGATAAGGAGCAGAGGGGTAAGTTGTGTATAAGGCGTTATCAGACTTACTACGAAAAGGTTCCAGTGGGACAGAGTACTTGTGATCACGTTTTCACCATGGCAGATGAGGCAAAAGATTTTCTCCAAGGTCCTGTACAAGTGATACCTACGGTGTATTACGTATGTGGGAAGAATGCTTACGTGAGGTTGCCTGCAAATTGGTATGGAACATGTTATTTGTCAATAATATTTCCAAAGATTTACCATACAGAAGACTTAAATCTTCTGGAAGGTGGAGAGCATTCAAGAGCGAGAAGAGCTGCAAGTGCAGGAATCGTTGTGGGGGATATCTTTGGAGCTATGATACCTAGTCTAGGAGTAGTCTTGAATGATGTGAAGATCCGGAGGTTAGCGACTGTGGTGGATGAATTTTCGATGAACACAGCAAAATCGTTGGTGTTGGTGGAAGGAGAGATGTTGTCGATAAGGGGAATGGTTTTGCAGAATCGCCTTGCTTTGGATGTCCTATTGGCAAAAGAGGGCGGAGTCTGTAAAATGCTGAAGGTTCAGGAGTGCTGCACTTATATACCAGACCGTAGCAAGGATCTGGAGAAATATATAAGTAACATCACTATGATCCACACAAAGATAGCGGATTTGACCGAAGAAGGGGCCTGGGAAAAGGTCGGAAAGGGTTTTGGTCAAGTGGGAGGTTGGTTTGCAAACCTAGGAAAGGGATTCCTTGGGTACTTCCTGAGACCACTCCTTATCTTGGTGGTTTGTGTGGCTGGCTTGTGGATTATGATCAAGGCCTACAAATGGTATCGAGCAGGCCGAGTCAAGAGAGCTTTGAGGGAAAATGACATGAGATTGGCAAGATTGCAGGACAATCAGTATCAAAGGCTCAAGAGCATGGAGAATTTCAGATCAGGGAAGATGGGAACAAGTTCTGTTTAGGTCGGTTCCTTCTCCGAGGAGTAGAATGGGATGTGATGACAGGAGTCATCAAAGGGGGAACTGATAGAGCGAAATGTTCTTGTGAATTGTAGGGGTGCATCATAATCACTGATAGGCCGCACCCACATGTATTCAGACATATATTCGTTTATATCCATTGTATACTCATGCATGTTTAGCAAAGAATGAATAGTTCACTGAGACGAAGTGAACTCAGCAGTATAATGGTGTTAGGATAATGATGTAATGTAATGCTTTTTGAATTGTGTGAACATAATGCATAGAGGAATTAGTTTGTGTATGTAATGTAATTGCAGTAGTTTAAACGTGCACCATATTAAAGTTGCACATGTAATTCATTGTTTGCATAAAGAATCGTAATGAATATGCTTATAGGGAAAAGTAAGATGTGTGTTTAAAAGTTATATGTAAGGGCCTGACTACATATATGCTTAAGGAAGGCCTGGTATATTCTTATGTTAGCTTATAATGTAGGCCGAAAAGGGTTTCTCTTGGAAAGGCTCTCTGGGCACAAACGGTAGATTTAATTAGCACAGTAGAAGGTTTCTGTTGAACGTATCTTTTGTTGCAGGTGCAAGGACACATGTCTCGTTAGTAAAGACTAACTCTTTGTTTTCAAAAGTTAGAAAGATGGGAGGCATGGTACGGGGAGTGCAATGGAATTTAGGGATGATACTTTCAGAGGAGAAGGCGCCTGGGACTCAAGGTCAACGAAACCGTCCAGGATGAAGTCACCGTTTCAATGGAAAAGCACAAGAAAGAAGACCTGGCCAAGAGGGCGTAAACAAGGCGTGTACCTTTGTAGTATGGTTTTGTATTAGGGATAGTGCCCCGAGGGAGGAGGCCAGAGAAGCGGTAGGGGAGACCTGAGAGAAGGACAGAGCTGAGCTTAGGTATATGGTGATTGCACTTCTTAGGAAGTCTTCACAGCTGACACCTTTTATTCTTTCTTGCTTGGGAAAATCGTTATGCAGGGATGTCACTTAGCGTTAGTGTAGGGACAGCAATTGATTTTAAGCTTGTTTAGGCCCATGAAGAGCAACTTAGAAATAGGAGCAATCATAGTCTGGTTGATCCTGCTAGAACTTTCTATTCTCCTTATACTGAGTCGGATGAGATTTCTGCGTAGATTATTATTTGTATTAGTGCCCATCTATTTCTTTAACCTCGTGTTGAGGTGCTTGCACGTTCAGTTATTTTTGGCGATAATAAATTCTCAAACTTGAATTCGGAGTCAGTGGTCCTTTCAGACAAAATGAATGCTGGTATCTAACCTGATGAGATTCTCTCCTTTACACTATTCAACAGGTAAAAAGATCTTGGCGGCCAGAGGGTTCTTATAGATAATTAGATAAGAATCGGCGTAATCATCTCTTCCAATATCCAAAGCA
The DNA here is from genome assembly GCA_963921515.1 of Calotriton arnoldi. NCBI lineage: Eukaryota > Metazoa > Chordata > Amphibia > Caudata > Salamandridae > Calotriton > Calotriton arnoldi. The sequence continues at coordinate 106,720 of CAWUFW010011134.1, read as the reverse complement.
GTTCAATGACAGGACGGGAGCCGCGAGGCTCCCGTCCTGTCATTGCAAACAGCAGTGGGGTAGGCACCCCGGGACACTGCAGGAGCCGGCCCTGGGGGGTGGTGGTCCCCAGGGCCATCAAGGGCTCCAGGAGGGGGCCGCGCGGCCCCCTCCCATTCAGTGCACAGCCCCGGGGAGGTGGTGGTCCCTGGGGCTCTGGGGTCCAAAACGGACCCCCATTGTAATTTTTCTTAGTGCCCCGGGGAGGTGGTGGTCCCGGGGCGTGTGGGGGCTGGAGCCCCCCACACAGGTTTTTAATTTAAAAAGAAGCCCCGGGGAGGTGGTGGTCCCCGGGGCTGCGGGAGGGCTCAGAGCCCTCCCGCACCATTGTACATAAAGCCCCGGGGGTGGTGGTCCCCGGGGCTTGGGGGCCCTTAGAGGCCCCCACACATAAAATTAACCCCCCCCCAGCATGCCCCCGGGACTTGGGCCACCCGGGGCCAATTAACATCGAAGCGCGGAGACCGCGCTTCGATTTTTTTTTTCGGCAGGGTTCGCGCTCCCTGAGCGCATCCTGCCGATTTTTAAAAAAATTTTTTTTTTGCCCAGGGGGTCCTTGTGGGACCCCCTGAGCAAACCTAGGGGTCAGGGTGTTTCTACCTCTCCCCTTTGTGCGCTTTGCGCACTTGTTTCTGTCCCTCGGTTCTACCGAGGGACAAAATGGCTGCCAACATTTCCTGAATTGGAATGTTGACAGCCAGCTGACAGCCAATTAACATGCAGCTCGTGATCGGGAGGGTGCGCGAATCCTCCGTGCCCATAGATATATATGTACTTTTACTTTTTGATTTTCTCAGCAACTACTGAACGGATTTACACCATTTAACAAAAGGGTTCTTTCTGAACCAAGAACTACCTCTTTGCCAAATTTGGTGTAATTCCGTTCAGCAGTTCGGGCTGTAGCCGTGTCTAAAGTTTCCTATGGGAAAATGCATGGGGAAAACGCGTTTTGGGACCCCCTTTTTCTCGGCCCCGCTTGACGTATCACCCCGAGACTTTCAGGGTAGGAGCGGACCGGAGCGCCCCACGAAGTTTGAAAATTTCGCGAAGATACGTCAACCGGCAAGAGAGTTATTTCAAATAGAATGTCGCGGATTTCCTATGGATAATAGGTTGTAACTATAACTATCTACTGGCGACCGCCAGTAGATAATATATATATTCTTATATATAGATATATATATATATATTTATATTTAATGTTCACTAATTAAATAATGTTTATATTAATAGTTTAATATTTTTTTTTTTAATTAATAGGGTTATTCAAATAAGTAATGTGTTTGAAGTAAAGTTCTTTCCCTTCTGGCTTAGGTTGTAGTGGGAATAGTAAATGTAATCCCTCTGAAGTCTAACACTTTCCCTACTGTTGCACAGACTGGAGTAGAAATAGTAAATCTTACCCCCACCTGAGGTACAAAGCTTTCCCTAATGTTACTCAGACTGGAGTGGGAATAGTTAATGTAACCATTCCAAAATCTAACGCTTTCCCTACTGTTGCTTAGACTGGAGTGGGAATAGTAAATGTATTCCCTCCAAAGTCCAACGCTTTCCCTGCTGTTGCATAGACTGGAGTGGGAATAGTAAATATAACCTGTCCTAAGTCCATCACTTTCCCTACTGTTACGCAGTTTAGAGTGGGAATAATAAATGTAACCCCTCCAAAGTTTAGCGCATTCCCTACCGTTTCTTAGACTGGAGTGGGAAAAATAAATGTACCCCTTCTGGAGTCCAAAAGGTTCCCTACTGTTGCATTGACTGGAGTAGGAATAGTGAATTTAACCCATCCGATGTCTAACACTTTCTCTACTGTTGTGTTGTTTGGAGCGGGAATAGTTAAGCTAACCCCTCAATAAACCAACACTTTGCCTGCTGTTGTGCTATTTAGAGAGGAAATAGTAAATGTAACCCCACCGAAGTCTTACACTTTACCTGCTGTTGCATAAGCTGGAGTCGGAAGAGCATGCCTAATATTCTCAGACTCCAACTTTTCATATTATTGGTTACATATATTTGTTAATGTTATTTGTTTATTTTTTTATTTCATATTATTTTACTTAATTTAAAAAAAAAAGTAAATATGTTAAATATTTTTAGCAATTGTGCTTTTTTGGTTTAAAGTTTTTCTATGTTTTATTTATTTGGTAATTTATTTAATATTTTGTAATTGAATTGTGAAAATGTTTTAATTTTATTTAAACATATATTTATATATATAGCTTCACTCTCCTTACGGCAGGAACACGTGCACTCCGGTACATTAAAGACGTAGTCAGGCTTAAAGTGGAAAAAAGAGTTTTTAATCCAGTTTGATCTTTACTGGCACACAAACCCGACGCATTTCGGCATTTCACACACCTTGCTCTCGGGTCAATTTCCCCTGTTTCCTGCAATATTATATTCATTTGGCACACAGAGAGAGAACAACATGAACATAGGGTTGGAGTGATTTGACATTGCATGACATTGTGCTGTGTATCAAATGAATGGTAGTTAAACATCATTATAACGTTGTAAATAAGTGTTAATAAATGCATAATTCTAGCAACCTGCTAATACCTCAATCATGCCCAAATTGGCTAACATCGTATAATTTATATGCTATGCACCGAATACCATCATTGATCAAGCCAGAGTTGGTAACCTGTCCTGTTCTGCATCCTGCTTAGTCTCATGCACATGGCCTAACAAAATATAATGAATAATAATATAAATTCTCACAACCTAACATCCAATCGACAGCAGATTGGTCTCTAACTCAATATCAACTGCACATATTGTGATAAAATTAGTGCATACCAGGTGAACTTACATAGGCCAAAAACACAACAGATGTTGCTGTGCACAATCACACAATGAAGCGCAAGTGGGCTGAATCTGCAGGATTAGTTCCACAATATGAGGCCCACATAAACAGTTCTATATGAAAAGTCATGAAACATTCTCAGTCACATTGTCATGTCCATGCGACAGAAGGAAATACTTCCATCATGGATTTAGACCATCCTTGATAACCAAATACAAAAAAAGATAATCAAATAGATAAAGAAAATAGAAGTAAAAATATATATGAACAGCCATGTACCCTAATAGAAGAGTGATATCTTAGGTCTTTTTTTCAGCTCGTATCTCTAGACTCTATGTGCATAAAGAAGAAATTATACTGCCATGAAGTAATGCGCAGACAGGAAAGGATCAGATGATCTTGCCACGTCAAAATGGGGCCCCTAACTCTGTGTGAACATAGAACATAAATAAAAAAGTGCAATTAAAAAGTGGGCTTCAAATCATCTGAGATAATGTACATACAGCGAATAACAAAATTCGGCACCTAATGTGACAGAAAGCTCCCAAAATTACAAAATGCAGACACTAAACACAACTATAGTGAGGCACTGATTGCCAGTGTTAATCTCCTAAATGTATAGCCATTTCCTCTTCATTGTTCAATCCATTTGGAATCTTGGTATTAAGCTCCAAGATATAACTGGATTCCAGTTGTTTTAAAGTTTGTGTGAGGTTGCCCCCTCTGCCACTAGCAGGTACCTGATCAAGGGCATAGGATCTTAAAAGGTAATTTTTACCAATATGTAAACTGGCCAATGCCATGCTACTGGGTATTGTCTGTCTGAGTTCTTATTCGCCCGCATATGCTTCAGCACATGCTTCTTGACCGGATGAACGGTACTGTCTACATATAACGTCTTGCCATGGCAAACTAAGTCGTACACACAAAAATCCGATTGACATTTGAGAAATCTATTGATTTCCTTTTCTGTTCTTGACAAGGGGGAGAAATACTTGTTAACATTGTAGCTTGATCTACACACTTTACATTTGGGACATTTATAGAAACCATTCATAGTACCACCAGATTTCATCACAGTAGAGACCACCTCATTTGCACTAAACCTGTCTCTCAGGGAAACACCTTTCCTGAATGTTACATAAGGACGCTCACCTAGTAAGTCAGATAGAGTATCTTCAGTTGATAAAACATCCCAGTATTTGTTTAGGATGTTCCAAACTTCAACAGATTTATTGTTAAATGTAATGATAAATCTCACCTGGTTAGTTGTTTGTGTGTTATGCAGAAGTTTAATGGCTAACAAGATGTCTCTGTTAGTGTTTTGGGCCTTAATAAGTGCAGTTTTGAGTTTAGCATCCTTATAACCTCTTTCATTAATTCTGTGACCATGGGCTTGCATTCTGTGTGAAATGCTGCATCAGAGATACAAGACCTCCGAGCCTGCACAAATTCCCCATAGGGAATGCTGTTAATCAAGTTAGGAGGGTGACTGCTGTTGACATGTAGAAGGGTGTTACGTGCAGTACTCTTTCTGTACAACTTGGAGATCAATTTGTTGCCCAATACCTCCACTTTGGTGTCTAAAAAATCTACACTTACATTGTTGATAACCCCCTCAAGTCACAAGTTCAGCTCATTTTCATTAAGTTTGGCAATAAAATTGCTTGCCTGTGCCTTGTCACCCATCCAAACCAGGAACAGGTTGTCAATATATCGAGACCAGAGGATAAGATGAGAGCTGTAGTCCTCTATTTTTCCGGCCCCTGGATGCTCCCCCTACCCCATGAAGAGATTGGCCTAACTGGGAGCAAAGCAGGTGCCCATCGCCATGCCCTGGATTTGTCTGTACAGCTTATTGTCAAACCAGAAAAAGCTATTTTCAAGACAATACTGAATCATGGTGAGTAACATCTCCATATGGAAAAGCAAGGATAGGGACCTCGCCCTCAAAAATTGTCTGCAAGCTTGAATACCATAAGTATATCTGATGCTTGTGTATAAACTGCTTACATCAAGAGTGATTAACAAGTAGTCCTCCTCCCAAGGAATATCATAAATCCTTCGGAGGAAACCCTTGTTGTCCTGAATATAAAAAGGCAGAGAAGGTATTATTCAATAAAGACCCCCTCGATGACACAATAGGTCTACCCGGTGGATTAATGGGGTCTTTGTGAATTTTGGGCAAGAGGTAGAGGGTAGGTATTTTGGGGATTTTTTTAAATAAAAACTGGTATTTCTCCCATTCTATTAAGCCTTGATCTCTCCCATGCGCTGTTTGCAGTTTGGAGTGGAACTTTACCTGCTATTGCATAAAAATGGAGCAGAAATAGTATATCTAATAATCACTAGACTCCAACACTTTTCCTATTATTGGTTACATATATTTTTTGGAATTTGTTTTTCTACGTGTTAAAAAAAAAAATATATGATAATTTTAGTAATTGTGTTTTTTGGTTTTAAAATACTTAATATTTTATTTATTTGGTAATTTATTTGGTAGTTTGCAATTGAACTGTTAAAATGTTTAAAATTTTAATTTAATATATATATACATAAATAATTAAATACACAAACATATATATATAGTGGGGGTCACAATATGGCAGGTGAAGGGATACAGACCACCATGCTAAACCCACTGGGGTGACATTTTTATCATCATTGGGGGAACCACACGAAGCCCCACTGGGGGTAGATAATGCAGGACTTCAAATACCAGCATACCCTGAGGCCGGTGGGTGGGGTTTAATTTTGAATAAATTGCTGACTGCATCCTTCGTGTGTGTTCATTTTCCTGTGTGGCCAGTGACCAAGGGCGGGAGCCCGAAACGCGTTTGGCCTTGAATTTTCAGCATCGTGTGCCTGCCCCATCTACTGCATCCTCACTTTGGGAGAAGTTATCAGCTGGTGCGGCCTCCTCCACATGGGCATTTGTGTTTTGGTTGGATTTATAGCGGCCTGCTCGGTCGCGGAGTTGGCCCGCCGCGCAATGGCGGATCACGAGCACCGGACGACGGTGATGCTCGAGACTGGCTGTTTCACCAAGTGGGGGTCACAATATGGCAGGTGAAGGGATACAGACCACCATGCTAAACCCACTGGGGTGACATTTTTATCATCATTGGGGGAACCACACGAAGCCCCACTGGGGGTAGATAATGCAGGACTTCAAATACCAGCATACCCTGAGGCCGGTGGGTGGGGTTTAATTTTGAATAAATTGCTGACTGCATCCTTCGTGTGTGTTCATTTTCCTGTGTGGCCAGTGACCAAGGGCGGGAGCCCGAAACGCGTTTGGCCTTGAATTTTCAGCATCGTGTGCCTGCCCCATCTACTGCATCCTCACTTTGGGAGAAGTTATCAGCTGGTGCGGCCTCCTCCACATGGGCATTTGTGTTTTGGTTGGATATATATATATATATATATATATATATATATATATATATATACGCGAAAAAGAAGAGGTGCCCACTAGGCGAGATGCTCTCACAGGTAGGTTTTATTGGCAAAGCACGGAGTTGCTTAGTGAACAAACAGTCCATCAGTTCTCCGCCGACGCGTTTCAGGCTTTACGCCCTTCTTCATAGGCGAACTGCAGGAGTGACGACAAGTAAGTACTGCCCAGTATATCTTCAAATCCTGCGTAATCACTCTCAGGTGAGTTGCTGTTCACTTTGCGTGCTGGAACTGGAAGTCCAAATACACCCCCATGTGGGTCGCTGTCATCACTGCCAAGTAAAAAGAAAGTTCTTTGTATGAGACAATGTTTAAGAAGTCATTATCACGTGCTCACTGCACCCCCTGTCCCGCTGGAAGCTGCCCAAATAAACAGCAGTGGGCCCGCTGTGATCTTGCGGCGGAGCCATCTCACGGCCGGACCGGCAGTATTTTTGCGAAAAAGAAGAGGTGCCCACTAGGCGAGATGCTCTCACAGGTAGGTTTTATTGGCAAAGCACGGACTTGCTTAGTGAACAAACAGTCCATCAGTTCTCCGCCGACGCGTTTCAGGCTTTACGCCCTTCTTCATAGGCGAACTGCAGGAGTGACGACAAGTAAGTACTGCCCAGTATATCTTCAAATCCTGCGTAATCACTCTCAGGTGAGTTGCTGTTCACTTTGCGTGCTGGAACTGGAAGTCCAAATACACCCCCATGTGGGTCGCTGTCCTCACTGCCAAGTAAAAAGAAAGTTCTTTGTATGAGACAATGTTTAAGAAGTCATTATCACGTGCTCACTGCACCCCCTGTCCCGCTGGAAGCTGCCCAAATAAACAGCAGTGGGCCCACTGTGATCTTGCGGCGGAGCCGTCTCACGGCCGGACCGGCAGTATTTTTGCGAAAAAGAAGAGGTGCCCACTAGGCGAGATGCTCTCACATGTAGGTTTTATTGGCAAAGCACGGAGTTGCTTAGTGAACAAACAGTCCATCAGTTCTCCGCTGACGCGTTTCAGGCTTTACGCCTTTCTTCATAGGCGAACTGTAGGAGTGACGACAAGCAAGTACTGCCCAGCTGTGATCTTGCGGCGGAGCCATCTCATGGCCGGACCGGCCGTATTTTTGCGATAAAGAAGAGGTGCCCACTAGACGAGATGCTCTCCATGACTACCATTAGGAGGAATCCGGGAATCAGAAGCTAAACCAAGATGGGGAAGATAACTATCTGCTCATGGAATGTAGCAGGATTGAATGATAGGGCAAAGAGGATAAGATGTGCTGAACTCATGAGGTTGAATTCCATGGATGTAGTATGTTTGCAGGAGACACACATTCCCTGGGGGAAAAGAGAAGCACTGAGGGTTGGAGGGTATAACATCCTGGCATGTACAACTCAGACCTCAAATATTCGAGGGGTGGCCATTTTAGCAAAGACATCTTTAGGTTTGGCCAAACGCAAGGCAGTGGATGCTCTGGGGAGGAGGGCTATTGTAGAACTTGCAGTGGGAGGTACGGTATGCTCGGTCTATGGATCAAACCAAGACGATCCCCAGATATTTGAAGATTTGGAAGTAGAACTTGCTACATGGCCGAGCCCTTTAATTTTTTGCGGAGATCTTAACATCTCTCTGGATATTGGATCCGGGAGGCAGAGGCAAGGGGGGTATTCTGGTCGGAAGCCACGAGTTTACAGGGCATTAAACTCCCTTAAAAGTAGCCATGGCCTGGTGGACATCTGGGCTATAAAAAACCCAACTAACCCCGGCTACACGTATTTCTCCTTTCCGCACAAAAAATATGTCAGGATCGATTACTTCTATGGTACTAGGGATCTATTAGAACGAGCTGGGATTAAGAAACTTCCTAAAATAATATCTGATTACAACCCTCTGAATTAGAATTTGAAATAGCTAGCTTTAAGAGACCACGGAGTAAATGGACGTTCGATAGGAAACTGTTAGTGAACAGTGAATATATTGAATATATTAAAAAGTGGGTGCAAGAATTTTTCGATATTAACAGATTTAGTGCTAGCAGGGGGGTTGTGTGGGACTCTTTTAAGGCTGCTCTTAGAGGCGAAACTATTAACTTTGTTGCCAGGGCTAAGACGCAGCGGGAGATTAAGAACCAACAACTATTGTGGGACTTGGCCAGGGCTGAAGAGGAGCATGTCTCGACAATAATATTGGGACAAGAGGGGGATCAAATCCAGTATCGAATAATCGCTTTAAAAGCGGAATTAAATAACTGGTTAACACAGAGATCAGCAGAGGAATATCAATCCCATCGGAATAGCGCCTATGAAAACGGTGAGCAAGTCGGTAGGAGGTTAGCTCTTCGTACCAGGCAGAGGATATCTTTAAACTCAATATCTTCGATTAAAATAGACGGACAAGTTTATACCGATCCAGAAGATATCATCAGAGGGTTTCAAAACTATTATCAAGTCCTGTACCAGGGTGATATTAACAAAGATCGAGCAGAAGTTGTACAGGGCATGGCAGGGCTAGTAGCTGGCACCGAACTCAGAGGGGGCTTGGATAGGCCAATTAGAGAAGAGCTAGAAGAAGAAATCACTTTAGAAGAAGTTCATTTAGCGCTGTCCGGAATGGCATCGGGGAAGGCTGCTGGTCCCGACAGGATTCCGCTGGAGGTCTATAAGATCCTTGAAACAGCTATAACACCTCTTCTTCTTGATTTGTTCTGGGGCGTACAGTATAATGGAACCCCCCCTGAGTCTTGGAAAGAGACAGATATCATAATATTTCCTAAAAAAGGAAAACCGGTAGATAATCCATCTTCATATCGGCCGATCTCCCTGATCAACTCAGACACAAAAATGTATTCTAAAATTCTGGCCAATCGGCTAGGGAGGGTTATAGAACATCTGGTCTCCCCTTGGCAACACGGCTTTATCCCTGGCAAAGGAACAACTGATCACACCCGTAGAGTTATTTCTCTCTTTGACATCATAACCGGGACGGGGGGCCAGATGGCTATGATCCTCCTCGAAGCCGAAAAGGCCTTTGATCGGGTGTCTTGGGAGTTTTTATGGGGGATATTGGAGCTAAACGGTTTTGGGTCGCAGTTTATAAAGGCAATTAAGGCAATGTATTGTCAACCAAGAGCCCGACTACAACTTATGGGGAAGGAATCTAATGATATTAATATATCAAGAGGGACCAGACAGGGATGCCCTTGCTCCCCAATTTTATTTGCTTTATATATTAATCCCCTAGTGGTTAAGCTCCTACAGACTCGGAAGATTAAACCAATAATTACTGGTGGGTATGAGACGAAAGTATTGGCGTATGCTGATGATGTTGCGGTGCTAACTTCGAATCCAGTTGAGGCAATTGAAGAAATAAGTAAGATTGCTGAGAGTTATGGGCTCCTCTCTGGATACGCCCTGAACAAAGGGAAAACGATAGTGCTATGCACAAATAACATAGATTTCAACGACCCTAGGAGGGCAGATACAGCGGTGTATCTTGGGGTCCGAATAAGTGCTAAGGTGGATGAAATTAGTAAATGCAATTTCGAACCTCTGATCAAATCTATAGGGAATGACTTAAGGAGAGTTAACGGGCTACATCTGTCTATCATAGGGAGGGGGAACTTTTTAAAAATGACCATGTTACCGAAAGTACTGTATTTGTTTCGTGCAATACCGCTGGCTGTGGAAGATAGTATATTGAGGGCGTTGGAGTCAACCTTTTCCAACTTTATATGGCAATACGGGAAGGTTAGGAGGGCTCTGAAATATCTAGCTCTACCACAAGACAGGGGTGGTCTTGCAACCCCCAATATCACCCTAAATTATTGGGCCGCTCTTCTCCATCAAATGGTCACCCTGTTTGTCGTGGATAATAATAATGAATTCGAGCGAGGCCCAAAAATACCCACAATTTACGAACTTTCTATTGGGAAGGAAACACCTCTTAAATTCCAAGCGACATGTTCAATACCATAAAAGGAGACATTCTTTAGATTACCCTCATGATATTTCCAAATATGTTTTGATATGGCATAAAAGAAATCTTTGTCAGTAATAGCTCTTAGGTGCTGTAGAATTCGCAACTTGAGTTTGTTTACAGTGTTTCCAATGTATTGTTTTCCACATTGACAATCTAGGGCATATACTACATGTGTTGTCTCACATGTTATTCTCTCCTTGATTGTGACTTTTTCTCCTGTCAGAGTTACTATTTCTTGATGATTTTGTCCATATTTACATGCCTTACATTTAGGATATTTGAAAAAACCATTTGCTCTCAACCACTGCATTTTACTATCTCCTTTATCTGGTTTTTGGTAATAACTGTATGTAAGTAAGTCCCCCTATAAGTGATACTTAGATGGTCTGAGGCATAGGTCTTTAAATCTTCATCTTTGGAGAGTAGTTTCCAATGACCTTGTAGAGCATCTCGAATCGCTCTCCTTGAGGAATTGAACTGTATGATGAATCTAATTTTTTCCTCAGTATTTATCTTGTGCTTTTCTTCTCGACTTTTAGGATGTAGTAGAGATTCCCTTTTCTTTTTTACGGCTCTTGATTTAGCATTTTCTAGGACCACTGTTGGATAACCTCTTCTTAAGGATCTCACATACATTTGATATCCCTGTGATAAAAATTCATGGTCTTCAGAACAGTTTCTCCGGGCCCGTAGAAATTCCCTGAATGGGACACTCCATTTGAGCGATTTTGGATGGGCACTGTTAGCTGAAAGAATAATATTGCATGCTGTTGATTTGCGAAAAAGGGTGGTAGATATTCTTTGATCCTTTATATAGATATGTATATCCAAATAGTCTATCTCCTGTTGACTAGAGGTATATGTGAATTTAAATTGGAATGCGTTATCATTAAGAGACTTTAGAAAGGAATTCAATTCTTCCGCAGCACCTTCCCAGATTAAAGACAAATCATCTATATAACTCCCCCAAAATACCACTTTGTCAGTTAACATCTTGTTGTTTTCAGACCAAATATGTTCTGCTTCCCAGAATCCCATCATAAGGTTGGCATAAGTGGGTTCAAAAGATGTACCCATTGCGGTCCCCTTGCTTTGTCTGTAAAATTTCTTATAGAAAATGAAGACATTGTTCATGAGACAAAAGCGCATCATCTCTAAAATCATTTGGGTCTGACCAAGTACACTCAAAGATCGTGATCTCAAATACAATTTGCGGGCCCTTATGCCATCATCGTGGCTGATCGATGTATAAAGGGAGACCACGTCAATGGTCACCATTTTGTAGTCCTCTTTCCAAGGAATCCCTCCAATTGTAAAACTGACTTATGGGATAAACATATGGTGAAGTACCAATTGTTCTTACCAAGTACATATTGTCACATGTCAGCATAACTGTCTATGCACAAACTGTATAAAGTGCAAATGCCTCTACTCTCTAAAATATCACAATATCTATATATATATGCTTTTCATATTAATACATTTCAGACCTAACAAAATAAATCCAATATATTTTAAATTATACATGTTTCATAATTATGTTAAACTATATAGAAACTGCTAATTTGCCACCCATCATACCCTGGCAAGAAAGAAGGGACATAGTGGAAGGAATAAATTATATATCAGTGTTAGGCCAATTATACGTTGTGTGCACTGTTTTCCACATTAGACGGTTCAGCTATGCATGGCAGTCGGTTGGCACCAGGGCCTGTCCTGGCCAAGCCCTGCGTCCAACACTAACATGGGTGCCCAACATTAAGCTGTGTGCAGTGGAGGGTTGGCCACAGGGCCCTGCCTCTGCCCAGGCCTTGTACCCAATGCTCCAGTGGACGTCCAACCCTCCACTGCACATTGCCAAAGGCTATGTGCAGCGGGGGATTGGCAGCAGGGCCTGGCATCTGGCCAGATCCTGTTACCAAGCCCCCTGCAGGCAGCCAACCACCAGCTGTGCATGGCTAAGGGCCATTTGCAGTGAGGGTTGATCGCAGGGCTGGCATATAGCAAGGCCATGTGGCCAACCCTGCCACTGTTGGCTAACCCACCTCTGCTGCTCATGGCTTTTGACCATATACAGCAGAGTGTTTCCCACAGAACCTGGCCTCAGAAAGTAAAAATAAAGTTGAAAATAGAGGAGCAGATTGGTGCAAAAAGGCAAAAAATAGACAGGATGTGTCAGTAATGTAACAGGCAGACAGGAGGAGGTTACAAGATTGAAGAGCCAAAACCAAAATGCTCACTCAAGTCCATTGCATCACTCAAGAGTTTTGTGTTCTTTTACTCTTTTTTAGTGTTAAATGCAAGCTTTTGTCCATTTTGGAGATGATGGAACAGAAACAGCTGTACACATACTTTTGCATAATCTTGCAAATATTTTGCGTAATTTCTGGTAAAGAAAATTCTCAGATTTTGTACACCCCTACAAAATATGTATTTTTATTGCAGATAAAGAGGTGCTGTGATAAACAATAAAAAGCTAGAATGAGGGGAAGGGCACTGAGGGAAGCATTGAGAAATTCTCTGGATCATCGTATGGTCCCCCCCAATGCCCTGGCCCACATTCACATTTCCCTGTGCAAATGCCATACCATACCTTTTGAGGAGTTGGAATGACATCAATAATTAGCATCCAACAATCATGGATGTAAAGTAATGATACATTTCATTGCAATTTGTAAAGAGGGTACCCTTTTCACACCCACGCCTTACCCAACAAGTCACACTGTGTTACAAATACATTTGCCACCCATACTGCCCCTTTTGAAACTTGAAACCCTTCAATACATCAGGCACTTAGGGGATCACTTAGAGTTTGCCGAACAGTGTCCTTCATCACAAACAACTCAGAGCACCCCATCTGTCAAACTCCTGGGCTGACCACTCTATTTAGATGAACTTACATATTTTCCCTGACAATGCTCCCGCTGGCTCTGTCGGCAGACATTTTACACCACTGATCCGATGGACATGGGGTCATCGATATAAGTACCCCAGACCATCTGTCCAATTTACAGCGATTTGTTTTCACTGTTCATGACCGCCAGTAAAAGATTGAGGTCTTGAACAAAAAAAAAAATTATCCCTACATCTCTGTGTAGACCTCTGAACGTCATTCTTTTTTCCAAAATACTCTCATTTGTTTTAGTCATAACAGATTATAAAGAAACTGTGAGAAAAGAGGAAAAATTACATTATTGTGTTGTTAGATTGGAAATCAATAAAGGCCACTGGCTGCAATGCAACTTGAGGTAAACTGTTGTAAATGGTTCTCACAAGCAAGTACTATTTCCATTCAATACACAATGAGTGCTACAATAATGTATTGAGCAATACACTTTAAGATCTTGCAATGGAACTCAGCTCTAATTGAGGACCATAGCATGGTCAGACTATACACTGAAGCAAAATACAATTCTATATCACCAAGCACAACAGGAGAGTTGCCCTCAAAGTTCAAGGCGGGTCATTTAGAGGTGTTTGGCAAAGAAAATCTTGCCGATATTGGTTTATGTGCTATCTGCCACTGTGATGTATCACTCTTTAATTAGAACTGAGAATAATTGGAGATTTATCCCTTGATATGTGATGGATTGGGTGGCTCCTAAAAAATCATCTCCAATACCAAGTCTCATTGTGGAACCCGATCTGCCGAACTAGTCTCTCATGTCCCTGGAAAGTGACTTAGATGGTGACAGTGGTAGGGGAGAGTGGAAAAAGCCATGGCAGGGCCTGGAGTGGAGGGTTGAAGGAGGGAATGGAGATCCTGGCACTCCTGAAACATCCAACAGCAGGCCAACCTCTATGATGGACACTATGCATTGAAGGGAAGCGTTCCAGGAGAGCAACAACATTCCCTTATCCCTGTTTTACTGTGTTGTTTCTCTCTTCCAAAACAGCCACACGTGCATCCTGCTGTGCAAATATGGCATCCAACTTATAAAGGACCACCTAGGATGTAATGCTCTCTCCTAGTTGTACCTGGTGGTATCTGCTTATCCCTGCATACTCAAATAAATGAAGTGTGCCTATCCTTCCTGTAGGTATGATTATCAGTCATTTCCAGCTATTGTCACTGTATGGCCGTCCTCCACTCCCATCTCCTTGCTTATTAGACATAGTTGATGAGGGCCTGAACAATGTCTAGGTCTGCTCTAGGGTCGGAGTAACTCACTGTATGTGTCGGATTGCGTGCTGAAGTACACTATGTCTGCATTCCACTCTTTTATAGTTGCCACTGGACCACGGGCCCTTCTCATTGCTACTCTGCATTTGGCCAATAGGAAGCCGATAGCTACCAATCGTCGAAATGTCTTCTCAACGAATATATGACGTTACATCGCGGTGTTTACACCGCAATACCTTTACAACGCAGGCATTACAACGCAAGTCGTTACAACGACTTGCGCTGGAGGGCGCTGGACTTAGGAATAGTATGATTTACTATTCTAACTCCAGCCTACGTTACAGTAGGGAAGGTGTTGGAATAGTAAATCATACTATTACTTAGCTTAGAGCGCCATCCAGCGCAAGTCATTGTAATGACTTGCGTTGTAATACCCACGTTGTAAAGGTATTGCGGTGTAAACACCGCGATGTAACCAATGTTTCCCCTTCTCAACACCCAAAGTTCCACCCTAAAAATGCCAACCTTGGGTCTAGTTCCAGCTCAGCACCAGTTATCTCCTCCAATTCCTGGAATATTTTACACCAGAACTCATGTATCCCAGAGCAAAACGAAGCCATATGCAGAAATCCAGCATCTTCCTCTCCACATCTTTGGCACTTTGAGGAGTCCCGCAACCCACGACGATGAAATCGCTCTGGTGTGTAGTAACCCGATTGAGATATTTAAAATGTATCAGTCTATGTCGCCCATTCATAGGTACAGTTTTGGTTCTGGAGCAGCAGTATTGCCACTGTTTATTGCTAATTGATCTGCCCAGGTTTCGTTGCCAATCTGCTCTAGCCTTTGCCATTTTATGCCTGTGTGCTTCTCGCGCGAAAGTGTAAAATTTGGTTATCAGTTTTACAGGTGTCTTTGCTTGTAGCAAAGCCGTCAATGCCGGCATGACCTGTGGTTCTAACATATCCTCTCCTAATAATTCCTGCAACAAGTGCCTAGCCCTTGATATGTGATGGATTGGGTGGCTCCTAAAAAATCATCTCCAACACCAAGTCTCATTGTGGAATCCGTTCTGCAGAACTGGTCTCTCATGTCCCTGGAAAGTGACTGAGATGGTGACATTTGTAGGGGATAGTGGAGATAGCCATGGCTGGGCCTGGAGTGGAGGGTTGAAGGAGGGAATAGAGATCCTGGCACTCCTGAAAGATCCAACAGCAGGCCAACCTCTTTGATGGACACTATGCATTGAAGAGAAGTGTTCCAGGAGAGCAACAACATTCCCATATCCCTGTTTTACTGTCAATCAATCAAACATTTGTAAAGTGCGCTACTCACCCGTGAGGGTCTCAAGGCGCTGAGGGGGGGGCAGCTACTGATCGAACAGCCAGGTCTTGAGGAGTCTCCTGAAGGTCAGCAGGTCCTGGGTCTGTCGTAGGCGGATGGGGAGGGTGTTCCATGTCTTGGCGGCGAGGTGGAAGAAGGATCTGCCGCCTGTGGTTGTTCGGTGGAAGCGTGGAACGGTGGCGAGGGTGAGGTCAGCGGAGAGGAGCTGGCGGTTGGGGGTGTAGAAGGTGAGTCGCTTGTTGAGGTATGCTGGTCTGGCGTCGTGGAGAGCTTTGTGAGCGTGGGTGAGGAGCTTGAAGGTGATCCTCTTGTTGATGGGGAGCCAGTGCAGGTCCTTTAGGTGGGCGGTGATGTGGCTGTGGCGGGGGATGTCGAGGATGAGGCGTGCGGAGGCGTTCTGTATGCGCTGGAGTCTCTTCTGGAGTTTGGCCATGGTTCCCACATAGAGGGCATTGCCGTAGTCCAGCCTGCTGGTGACGAGGGCCTGGGTGACCGTTCTTCTGGTTCCAGTGGGGATCCATCTGTAGATCTTGCGAAGCATACAGAGGGTGTTGAAGCAGGAGGAAGAGACGGTGTTGACTTGTTGGGTCATTGACAGAGAAGAGTCCAGGATGAACCCCAGGTTGCGTGCATGGTCGGTGGGTGTCGGCGCAGTACCCAGCGAGGCCAGCCACCAGGAGTCATCCCAGGCGGAGGGGGTGGAGCCGAGGATGAGGACCTCCGTCTTGTCCGAGTTCAGTTTCAGGCGACTGCTCTTCATCCATTCGGCGACGGCCTTCATCCCTTCGTGGAAGTTGGTTTTGGCGGTGGCGGGGTCTTAGGTGAGGGAGAGGATCAGCTGGGTGTCGTCCGCGTATGAGATTATGTTGAGGTCGTGCGATCGGACGATGTTGGCGAGCGGTGACATGCAGACGTTGAAGAGGGTCGGGCTGAGGGAAGATCCTTGGGATACGCCGCAGGTGATCTTGGTGGCTTCGGATCGGAATGGAGGGAGGCGGACTCTCTGGGTTCTGTTGGTGAGGAAGGAGGTGATCCAGTCCAGGGCTTTTTCGCGGATCCCTGCGTTGTAGAGGCGTGTGCGAAGGGTGTGGTGGCAGATGGTGTCGAAGGCGGCCGAGAGGTCCAGGAGGATGAGGGCTGCGGTTTCGCTGTTGTCCAGCAGGGCCCTGATGTCGTCGGTGGCGGCGATGAGGGCAGCTTCGGTGCTGTGGTTGCTGCGGAATCTGGATTGGGACGAGTCCAAGGTGTTGTTCTCTTCGAGGAATTGGGTCAGTTGTCTGTTGACGATCTTCTCGATGACTTTCGCAAGGGAACGGGAGCAGGGAGATGGGCCGGAAGTTCTTGAGGTCCTTTGGGTCTGCCTTAGATTCTTGAGTAGGGCTTTGATTTCTGCGTGTTTCCAGCTTACCGGGAAGGTGGCGGTCTCGAATGAACTGTTGAAGATCTTACGGAGTTGGTGTGCGATGATGGAGCTCGCTTTGTTGAAGATGTGATGGGGGCAGGGGTCTGAAGGTGAGCTGGAGTGGATGGTATTCATGGTTGTTTCTCTCTTCCAAAACAGCCACACATGCATCCTGCTGCGCACATATGGCATCCAACTTATAAAGGACCACCTAGTATGTAAGGCGGGATGGGAAGGAAGCAGATTGTGAAGCCAAGGAGCAAAGCATGCCCAGCCTAAATCTCTTGGCTGGGGCCAGTTCCATTCTGAAGAAGTCAGGGGTACAGGATAGGGAAAAGCAGGTGGAGCTGGAATGCTATGTGTGTTCTGCTCATGCATCCATGAACTGCATAGGGACAGATGACTATTACTCCTTCTCTGATGTTCTTTCTTTCTCCTGTGCTGAGGCACATGCCATCTCACTTTTTATCAGTGCACAGGTCTGGCAGTCTAGTGGCATCCCAGCATCTTAAGAGACCTGTGGCACATCACCCAATCCCACATCAGTGTTTTTTTTTATTATTATTTTTATTAAGGCAGTACAAGGAACATTTGTTGTGACCAGGTGCATTATTGACAAGTGCGTACATGGATAGAGACATATATCAAAAGGAGCATAGATAATAAACCATAGAAAGGGACACTAAGACCATTTTAAACTTAATTCTCATTACAGAATACATTGTAGCAATCACATTATTAGATTGTCGAAGACAGTGGGGAAACCCAACTTAGTATAAAGACTCTACTTCAATATGCTGTCTCCTCGTTGTACCTGGTGGTATCTGCTTATCACTGCATACTCAAATAAATTAAGTGTGCCTATCCTTCCTGTAGGTATGATTATCAGTCATTTCCAGCTATTGCCATTTTATGGCCGTCCTCCACTCCGATCTCCTTGCTTATTAGATATAGTTGATGAGGGCCCGAACAATGTCTTGGTCTCTCTAGGGTGGGAGTAACTCACTGTATGTGTCGGATTGCGTGCTGCAGTTTACTATGTCTGCTTGTCACTCTTCTTTAGTTGCCACTGGACCACGGGTCCATCTCATTGTTACTCTGCATTTGCCCATTAGGAGGCCGGTAGCTACCAATCGTCGAATTGTCTTCTCAACACCCAAGTTCCATCCTAACAATGTCAACCCTGGGTCTAGTTCCAGCTCAGCACCAGTATGGCCTCCAATTCCTGGAATATTTTACACCAGAACTCATGTATTCCAGAGCAAAACCAAGCCACATGCAGAAATCCAGCGTCTTCCTCTTCACATCTCTGGCACTTTGAGGAGTCCCGCAAACCATGGCAATGAAATCGCTCTGGTGTGTAGTAAACCCGATTGAGATATTTAAAATGTATCAGTCTATGTCGCCCATTCATAGAGACAGTTTTGGTTCTGGAGCAGCAGTATTGCCACTGCTTATCGCTAATTGATCTGCCCAGGTTTCGTTGCCAATCTGCTCTAGCCTTTGACATTTTATGCCTGTGTGCTTTTCGCGTGAAAGTGTAAAATTTGGTTATCAGTTTCACAGGTGTCTTTGCTTGTAGCAAAGCCATCAATGCCAGCATGACCTGTGGTTCTAACATATCCTCTCCTATTAATTCCTGCAACACGTGCCTAGCCCTTTAATAATGATATCAGGTTAACACTGACGTGGCTGGTACTCTCTCCTGCATTGTCTCCCAGCTACATACTTTACCAACAGTGAAAAAGTCTCCCATGGCAGTTGTACCGAGTGTTTGCATTACACGCCTCACCCCCCCTTTCTTGTCCCATCGGGAACTATGAACACCACTGTAGAGGGAAATGTGGTGAATATAAAAGAGCTCCTGCCTGCCAGTTTAACAATATCCGCCAGGACTGTGCCATGACAGCCAGGGAGTCAAAGACCCTGTGGCTTCTTGACAGATTACGAAATAGGATCTGAGGTAGAATATAGGGGTCGATTGCATCTTTTTCAAGATACAGATGAGGCAGGGACTGCGGACCATATATCCAGTAGTGTGCAAATGTACTCCAGGCGGCTCTAAATTACATGTCAAAGTCAGGAGCATTTAGGCCACCCATGTCATATGGCAAAGTGAGGGTTTCCCAATGGACTCCAGGTTGCTCCTCAGCCCAGGCAAGTTTTATCATGAGAGTGCGCAGTTTTTCAAGTATGGTTCGTGGTAAGCGTAACGGGATATTCTGAAATAAGAACAAGAATCTCAGTTGTACTACCATTTTCATTATAGCTACATGCCCCACTAAAGACAGCAGGAGTTTGATCTATCTTTCCATGTCTTCTGTGAGTTTCTGTATTGCCACCCCATAATTGTCTGCAAAAACAACAATTGATGGACAGAATGCAGAACAATGTCATACATTCACCCCAGTACAAAGATCTGGGCCTAAATCCATCGCTTTTCTGCTCACCATGCCATTCCAGTTTGGACCGAGCCATATGCAAATCAGTCTTGACCCTGCGCCCAATGGGAACAGTCCAGCCCGAACTGCCAGGCCAGGTCCTCCCTGGACTGGAAACAAGCATCCTAGGACCGGTTTCAGGCTTTCAGCCCTCATCAGCCACGATAGCTTGACTCCAGTGGCATGGAGAGCACGGGACCCACATCTGGGCATACCCCTCCCACTCGGGGTGACAAATGCAAAAAAAATAATTGTCTAGCAGCACCACTGTAGGGTCTGTGTGGACTTGTATCCCAAGATAGCGTACTGACTCAGTTGTGTATTGTAGGGGATATTCAAGAGTCATTGGGTTCTTGGTGGGAGTGAGGGGAAAAATAATAGACTTGTCCTAGTTAACCTTGAGATCGGAGAGTCCATCGAAGCGCATTACTTCCCTAAGCGTAGGGGAAAGGTTAACCTCAGGATTGCGAATGTATAAAAGGGTATCATCCGCGTATGCCGATATGGTGAGGTTGTACCATGGGAAGTGCAAGCCCCTTTTGCCATAGTACTCGCACAGCGTGCAGGCCAGGGGCTCAGCCACAAATGTATATAATAAGGGTGAGAATGGGCAGCCCAGACAGGTGCCTCTAGTGACAGCTATGGTAGAGGAGATCGCATCGCCCACCCGTTTCTGGCTGTAGGACATGTGTATAAAACTGATATGAGGCGTGTGAAGATCTCACCCACTCCTATTCTTTGGAGAACAGCAAATATAAACCCCCACTCTACTAAGTCGAATGCCGTCTTGGCATCGAGAAACACAGCAGCCACCTTGATTTCTGGGTTAACTCTTTGAATAGTGCTGAAAAGCGTTCTAAGATTGTATGCTAGGCTGCGACCGGGTACAAATCCGGCTTGCTCCGGGGGCACTACTCCCGGCAGTATGGGTGATAATCTGTTAGCTAAAATAATTGCATATATTTTAGTGCCGACATTTAATAAAGGCAGTGGTCTGTAGGAAGAGCAGAGATTAATCGGTTTCCCGGGCTTTAACTGTTCAACAATCAGCACTTCTCACATTGTGGGAGGCATCGTACCTGACTTTACCATTTCCTCATATAATGTGACTAAGTGTGGGATTAATAGTTCTGTGAGCAACTGTAAGGCCGTCGGAGCCCGGAGCTTTTCCAGACTGCATCTCTTAGAGAGTGGCCTTAATTTCAGCAAGCTGGAGTGGTGCCACCAGATGTTCTCTATGCTCTGGGGCAAGCCAAAGCATTGCTATATATTGGTCAGATAATCATTTATGGCCTCATTATCTAGTGGGAGTCGTAAGCGGTATAAATCTTCATAATACCTACGAAATCTTTTGGCAATTTCCTCTGCCCCACATATGACCTGGCTTTCATCATTTAGGATTTCTGAAATCATATCAGATGCTCTTTTGGGTCTTACGATACCCACTAAAATAACTCCCTGGCAGTCCCACTCCCCATATGAACATGCTATCGCATATTTACCCATATATTTAATCTCCGCGTTGGCTGTCTTGTGAAACTCTTCTAGTTTTTGTTTTATGCTTGCGAAAATGTGAAAGTCTATCGTGGGGAAACAGCCTTTACCACGAAGGCTGAACAAAGAACAGCCTTTACAACGAAGGCTGTACTACGCAAGCCCTACCGCACATATGCCTTAACCACTCATGTGCCTGATTAAGGCATATGCGCTGTAGGGCTTGCAGACGGACGGAAGCAGGAAGAGATCGTGGTGAGGTAAGTGGGGTTGGGGTTTGTTTTGTGGGCTGAGGGTGGGTCAGGTGTAGTTTTCTGGGCTGGGGTGTGGGTCGGGGTAGTTTTGAGGGCCGGGGTGGTTCGGGGTCATTTTTAGTGCTTAGGGGGTAGTTTAGTTGTCAGGACTTGAGGGCCGTTTTAGGGTTCAGGGTGGGGTCGTTTTTAGGGCTTAGTGGATAGTTGAGTTTTCAGGGTTTGGGGGCCGTTTTAGAGTTCAGGGTGGGGGCAGGTATTGTGATACCTCTTAGGACTTAGGGGGGCTGGGTCGTTTTTAGGGCTTAGGGAGTAGTTTAGTTTTCAGGGCTTATGGGGGGCCGTTTTAGAGTTCAGGGCTGGGGGCAGGGATCGTGATACCTCTTAGGACTTAGGGGGCAGGGTCGTTTTTAGGGCTTAGGGGGTAGTTTAGTTTTCAGGGCTTGGGGGGCCAATTTAGGGTTCAGGGCATGGGGCACTTAGGACTTAGGAAGGCAGGGTTGTTTTTAGAGCTTAGGGTGTAGTTTTTAGGGATATGGGGAGGGCGGTGTGAAAAAATTGCTAGGGCTGGGGTAGTTTAGGAACTGAGGCAAGGGGCAGGGGTCGGGGGTTAAGACTTACCTGTGAACTCTTAACCACGGATATGTATTTACCAAATATGCCTTAACAACGAATGATTCGTTGTAAAAGCATGCGTGGTAAAGGCATATTCGTGATTAAGAATTTCGTTGTTTAGCCTTCGTGGAACCGGCATGCATGGTAAACGCATGCGTGGTTCCATCATACAACCCTATCGTGTTCTGAAATCTATTTCCATGTTGGCTATCTCCTTTTCAATCCCGGTTAGTCGGCCTCTTAGAGAACGGAGAATCCGCGCGTGTTTAGAACTCATAACCCCCCGAATATTGACCTTAAATGTTTCCCATACAATAGAGAAGGTATCGACCGAGCCAACATTATGTTATAATCACTCCTCGATGGCCTGTGCCAGTTCAGCCTTAAAGGCTGTGTCCAGTAAGGAGTAGGGCAGAAAGTGCCAAATAAAAGTTGGGTTCATTCGTGTTTGATATTCTAATACCAGTTAAACTGGGGAATGATCTGAGTAGGTCCTGGGGAGGGGTTCGCATCCCCGGACTCGAGTTGCCCACCTTTTTAAGATCAGCCAAAAATCTATGCAGGTATGTATGTCATACACTGAGGAATAGTGTGTGAAACCTGCCAAATTCAGTGGTATGGGTCGGATGTCTTATTGTGATTACACTGGTGTGCCTTCCTCACAACACAGATGCGATCCAAACTCCTCGGGAATAATTGAAACAGTCTTACCAATATCTGGACACCGTTACTCATTACAGAGGAAAACACCAGTACCACCTGTGGCTTTTTCAAAAGAAACAGGGCCGCAATCACTAGTCTCCTCTCCTCCCAGACACATGGGGGTTGTCAATTGAACAATGTCTATACAGTATACCTCAAATACAGTCCTGCGGTTATTGTAATAGTTACAAATTGGAATGCGAATGTCATTGCTCCTCGGATTCCTGCATGGTGCTGACTTCCCTCTGAGACTTCCTCAGAGAGTTATGTCTACTGTTAGCTTGTTCCTTCTTCTTGATGAATTGCATGACCAGTTTAGGATCAGTGAAGTAGAGCGTCTTACCCTCCGACATTATCCTTCCCTTGGCTGGGTATAGCATACTGAGGGGCATATTAGCAAGACCGGCGATAAAATTATCGCCGTTTTAGCGGCAGGAAACTGCCGCTAAAACAGCGATAATGGGCTTGCTAATATGCGTTATAGAATTCCAATAGAAGCCCAGGTTAGATGTGCAGGACATCTAACCTGGGCTTCTATTGGAATTCTATAACGCATATTAGCAAGCCCATTATCGCCGTTTTAGCGGCAGTTTCCTGCCGCTAAAACGGCGATAATTTTATCGCCGGTCTTGCTAATATGCCCCTATATTTTATGTTGGGTTCACGAGTTTCCTTTTGGCTGGGACAAACAGAGGTCGCACTTCCTGTACTTGTTGGGTAAAGTCCAGATAGAGGGACAACTCGGACCCCTCATGCTGCAACGCTCCCAGCTCACGGACTCTACGCAAGGCTGCAACTCGATCCCTATAGTTCAGTAATCTCACTATTATAGACCTTGGGTTAGCTCTAGGTATAGGCCGTGGAGCGAGGGGGTGATGGGCGTGCTCCACAACGAACATGTCTGAGAAGGTGTCTCTACCCAGTAACTTGATTAGCACACGTTCAAGTACTGTTCCATGTTGTTTAAATTGGTCGTTTCCGCAATACCTACGATTCTGATATTGTGTCTTTTAGATCGGGCCTCCAAATTTTCATCCTTGGCCTGTAGCTTATGAAGGAGTTTATCCATTGTTTTGCGCGACACCGTTCCATCTTGCAACTTATCTTCTGCATCAGAGACCCTCCATTCAACTGTATCTGGCCTTTCTGAGTGCTTGCCTATCCATTCAGACATTCTGTCCATTGGAAATGTGAGAGCATCTATTTTCTCATCAATTTTAGATAGGCTTTGTTGCATAGTTCATAATATTTGTTTCAGATCCGACTCAGCGAGAGACTCTGTGTCGTCCGATGCAGCACCTTGTTCGGTAGCATCCACCTCGGGTAGTATAGGGATCCTGCGCTGATCAAACTGCAGATTTGTTTGGGACCTGTCTGTTTTGCCTATCATGCGTTTCTGCTGTTGACGAGTGCCTTCCTTGAAGGATACCTGCGCAGAGTGTCCAAATACCTCTATGCTCCCAGTGGCGATGGTCGAGTGTGCCAGCATTCACTGGAGAAACCTCCGTCTGCACCCTGCTAGTCTGTTATGGTGCCCCAAGTCTGGTAATTCCCTCCTACAAGGCCAGGGAACACACCACACAACACTTTAACAGCGGAGCACCTTTTGCTCTGCAATCTGCACCTGTCACTCCACTGGAGGGGCACTCCACTACCAGCAGGTGTCTCCAGAGGGTGGTCTCCCATTCCCCTGGGATTGCAATTGCTGATTGTCCTTCAGGCTCGGGCCTTGGTGGTCTCTCCCGGTGCTTCTGCAGTGTTCTCAGTGAATTTAGGAAGCCGCTTGGATGCCCTGTGCAGTGTGCCAATAGCAGATTATACAGCACTCACCGACAGACCAGGTCCCTCTATCTGTAGTGTAGTTCACACACCACCTTTGGGTCCTGATGTCCGCCTATTGCTTTCCCTCCGGTTCTCACTCTTCATGGTCCTCATGCAGCACATCCCAGCTGAGGCAACACCCCCCAGGAGAAATGGGCCAGCCGCGCGTGCTTGTAGAGCAATCACTCTACCTCCAAATCCCCCCGCATGACATCTTCGGGGCATGGCAGCTGCCCGATTATCGCACCACACACCCCAGGCCTTTATGCAGCACAGCTGTACCAATGTTAGCCATGACCTGGGGCTCGTCAAGCCGACCACGTCCTTCCAGAGCACAGGGTGGCTGCGTGCGCGACGCCCAGGCCACGCACGCTTTCAGATGCGGCTGGCCCCATTCTTCGTGTTATGGGTCTAGGCTCACCAAAGAAACTCTCCACGGAGTCTCCCAGGGGCACACACCTCACCGGGCATGATTCCGGGTAAATTCGGGTTGATTGGGATGTACGTGGCACCAGGATTGTATCAGGTGGTGGTGGCTGCCGACGGATCCCTCCTAGGCAACGGCCATCTTAGAGCCAGGCAAGCTCCGCCCCAACCCACATCAGTGTTGGCTGTCCTTCGCTCAGTTCTGATGCTTGGTCCTAATGCAGAATTTGATTTAAAAATCATATACCGAAAACATACCCAATGATTAAGTAATCATCTGAATCCTCAATGGATAGCCCAACCTTTATGATCACACAACATGACAATGCCTATCTAAATCTCAAATCTCCAAATAATATTGTAATTCATCTGGGATCCTGATACACTAAGGCAGTTAATACTCTGGCATACACATCTTTTGCAATCTATGTTCCTTGAAGATTATCAATAGTACTCTGATGACCTTCGCATTTTTAAATGGTAAGACAGAATGTGGAAAAGAAGTTGGCATGAAATTAAATTGGTTTCTGTTGATCTAGCCTTCAGACTACACTCCAGGGGCTAGAAAAAGCAGCTTGTACCAGAACAAAAAAGAATTAATTTCAATTATAATTTGGGAATTCATCAATGTTGACTAAAAATGTTTTTCACATCTATGAAGATATTGTGTCTTCCATCTTATCAACCAACATGCTATGCCTCTACACAGAGAACCATGAAAATCCCCTTTCATTCTACATTAACTAAGCTGACCCCCTTCAAGATAGTATCATCACTGCCACCATAGTGGCTGGCATTTCTGGGCCTCACGATCCCATACCTCCCTATACTTCACCACTCTGTGGGGCCGATTCCGATCTCGGCCGGTAGGGCTCCGAATCGGATTCGGCTTTACCGGATCCGATTCGGAGCCCTGTTTCCCGACCGAACCGTACGCGGGTCCGGCCGAGCGAGTACGATGCGAAATCGCCGACCGACTCGTCCGGGCGTCCCGACCGCTCCGACCGACTCACTCCCGGCTCGAACCGCTCCGACCGACTCGCTCGGACTCGACTAGCACCACACAATGGAGACGTTTCCCGGCCGGGTAAGTACGATGCGCGCCGCGAGCAGTCCGACCGAGCCGCGCACTCCGGCTCGAAAGAGCAGTCGGAGCTGTACTTTGGGGGTCCGTGTCGGACTCCCTGTACGCGTAGCCGCGCGAGTCGCACACAGGGGGACCCATGGGTCCCCCTACCTGTGCGTGTATGGCGCGAATCGCTTCACCGCGTACCCGCTGTAGGGGCGCCCTTGTCCGACTCGCACCCATTGAGTCAATGGGAGCCCGCGTACGCGTTGTACGACCGGCTCCCATTGACTTCAATGGCAGTCCGACCGACTCGAGTCCGATAACATACGGACGCATCGTACTCGTTCGGTCGGACTGCACGGGTCCGATTCGGTCGGAAATCTCTCCGGGTCCGGCTCGGTCGGAGAAATTTCCGGCCCGAATCGGAATCGACCCCTATGTGCTAACATCAGTCTTAGAGATCGATATTATGAGGATCCTGTCTTTCTTACCTTGAAAATCTGAAAACAAGAAGTTATCAACTTTGGCCTCATTGCTCTGACACAGCCATCTCCAGCCTGGAACATTCCTCAATCTCCAGTGGAATCATCCCTTAAGCACTCAACCACATGTCCATGGCATCTACTCTAAGGAAGCACACTTCAGAATGAGAAAATCTCTGCAAATATAGACCCTTCTCTGGATGACTTTGGGTGACAATGGTATTTGAATTAGTAATCAACTGACAATTCTCTGCCCACCTGGAGGTAAATTGGGCAAATTACCTCTAAGTGGCTTTCATTCAAGTTTGAAAGCATGTTAAGATGTGGAGACTACATTAGGGAAAAATTACTCAAATCCTACAAACTGGGTCACTCCTACACATTGATCCTGCTGGATCAGCTGCCTTCAATACCAGTAATCATCAAGAGAAAATGAATAGATTGCCCACTTCATGGAAATGGAACTGTCAAGGTTTCTGTCATTCTTTCAAAAGCGCTTTCAACGAGTAAGACTGGGCTTTCAAGAAAAGCAAGCATCAGAGGTGGCAAGCCTTAGGGCTCAGCAGTGTCACTAATTTTATGTATTCTCTACATTCTCTTTCACTGTCAATGTACACTCCTAGAAGTTAGGTAACCACATGAATGGGGTTAATACACAGTTCCACCTCAAGCTTGATGATCAACCTAGAAATCTCCATTACTTGTCTCTCTGCCTTGCAAATGCTGGATGCAGAAATACTGGCTCTGCCTTTCCCCTTCTCTTTAACTTGACCTGAAGAAGTGGGCCCTTTTCCAGAGTCCATGGATTGAGCTCAAAACTTGGGAGTACTCTTTCTTCTATAGAGATATATTATAAACTCTCAACTTCCCCCTTGGTCAATCAAGTCCCATAAATGGCATTTCACTATCTTTGTCTACTGGAAGGGTCTCTTGTGCTGTTCTGCTCCACTCGGAACCTCTCACTAATCCTTGTAGTGGTTATTTCCCCCCTGGTTTACCATAGCAGTTTATACACAGGGATCCCTCTCACAACTCTAAAAAAAAGTTCAAAAGTATTCAGCCCATCTATTTGTTGGATTGAATTGATACAGCCACATCATTTTGGTCCTAAATGCCCACCATTGCCTTCTTGTCAAAGAGTGACATTAAATCCTGCTTGTCTAGTACACAAGACATTACATGGTTGTTCACAAATCTGCCTAACTAAAATGCTCACCCTTTACCTACCAACCGAAAGCCTCATGTAAGTTAACAGATGTCACCTGACTATCCTAGTGCAAGACGTATAGTAGTCAACGTATTCATTTGCTGGGTTCTTCACTGTAGAACTTGCTACCATTACATTTGAGATTGGAGAACCGCTATTTCAAATAAAAAAAATCCTTAAAGGCTCACCCTCTCATTTTGATAATACAAACCTCCTGAACTCAAGCCTCTTCAGTTCCTAATCATACGCATGACTGATTAGACGCCAAAGATGAGCATACATCCTCCACAGTTGGCTTTCATTTAAAAAAAAAAACTTTAAATATACCTTTCATCAAACATAGGCAGTGTCGTCAATGGCATATACATCAGGTGTAAGTACCTTACACAGCGAGTATCAGAGGGATTAAGGAAAAAATAGCAAAGACTAGAACAATCAGGGACACATTATAGTAGCTCATAACAGAAGGTACTGAAAACACAGGAGGTGAGTCCCCTCAGGAAGGCAAGTATAGGAAACAGGGGGGGAAGGTGGGTTGGCAGACGGCCAGCGGGAGACTTATTGTGGTGTAACCAGTGATAAATCATCTTCTGGGGCTCTGGCCTCTGGTGTGATTAAGTAGTCTGTCAATGGCTGCCAGATGTCCATGGGTCTGGACTTGGGGGGTTGCAGCAACGAGTATACCTCGCTGGTACGATCACAAAAGATCAAGGGGCACATGCATCAAGCCTTTTTCCATTCCCAAACGGTCAGTATGCGAATGGAAAAAGGCCTTTTCCAATGCATGTACAGTTTGTAATTCGCAATTTAGATAATCACAATTTTTTGCGATTACCTAAATTGCGAATGCATTTGGTTAATCGCAATTTGCGATTCTCTAAAGGCGATGCATGTAGCCTTTCTTAAATGCGAACTGTGCATTTAGGAAACACTAATTACCATCAACTTCAAGTTGTTTGTGCATGCTTTGAAAATGCATTTTTCAAAGTGCCATGTAGCGCACACATGCACTTAGGGCATGTGTGTGCTTTACATGTGCACACTTACCTTTTTTCGGGGGTGATTCAGAGGGGCCTTAGGCCCCCGGGCACCCTTGGATTTGCATTCGCAATTTCCGATTACCAATTTGGTAATCGCAATTTGCGAATGCATTACCATTCATTCCTATGCGCCTGTAGGCCCACAGGAATGCATGAAGTCACATTAACTAACAGCAATTCGCAATTTCCGAATCGCTATTAGCTAATGTTAAGGAATCGCAATTTGTTTTGCGATTCCTACATGCATTGAATTTTGCGATTCCAAAATAGCGATTCGGTAAAAATCGCTATTTTAGAATCGCAAAATGTATGCTCGATGCATGTGCCCCCAAGTCCTATATCCAGTCATTTTTAGTGGGGATTCTACTGCTGCCCCAGCATATTGCCATCCGGTGCTTGGCCAGTAGTAGCGTCATTGCAACAAAACGCCTTTTGCTCACTGGTAAGGGCTTAACATACCCTAGCAATATCATCATAGGGTCCAGATCAATAGTAAGCTCCACCATTACAGAGAGGGTGGCTAAAATCTGTGACCAGTACGTCTGAATAATGGAGCATTTCCATGTGCGATGCACGAAGTCCGCATGCGTGGCATCACATTTAGGACACTGATGTGATCTTGAGGGGTCTATTCTCTCTAAATGTTGTGGTGTTGTGTAGGTGTGGTGTAGGAATTTATAATGCAACAACTTATGTTGATGACAGAGAGACACAAGCTACTTCTGAGTTCAGCAAAGCTCCAAACCCTATATGATATTGATTGGCCAAGATCATGCTCCCAGGCCGATCACACCCCACCCCTAGCCCATTGGTTTCAGTGTGAGGTATGAATGGTAGAGTTGGGAAACAAGCGGCGTACCATCAGCCAACTCGATCAGCAGCGCCTGTGGGGGAAAGTCATCCGGTACCTTCGGGTACGAGGGCAGTCGGTCCCGCAGTGTGCCCTGGAGTTATTCTAGGATAAAGTGATCCATTTGGGTGGGGGCTCCTGTTTGTGGAAGGATGTCATGAGTGATAACCTGCCAATCGAGAAAAAGGTCTCCTAGTGTGTCTAGTTGGTGTGTCTCAAAGGTGCACTGTACAAGCCGTTCTTGCATCAAAGATAATCATGGGTTATTTTTAAGTGGCATGGCAGAGGAGTACAATCTGTCCGCTCCTAGGAATCTCTGTAGTCTCGTCCAAGCCCAACTGGTTGTGGCCAATGTTTTGATGTCTGTGGGATCTCAGGGCATGCCTGATGGTAGAATGGAGGGCAGTGGGACACGGCCTGAACGGTCTCATTCTGGCCTGAGGTAGGGGAGGCATGCATCAGGATGGTACCAATACAACACAAAGTGGCACTGTGCCACTAGATAGTAGAGGTGGAAATCCAGTACCCCCATGCCTATGCGCTCATATTGAAGCATTAGTGTCTCCCAGCGAATACGGGAGCGGTGGCCCTCCCAAACCAATTTGATTAATAAGCTGAGCAAGGTGGCGTAGAAGCTGTTAGTGATAGGTATGGGAATATTTAGTACCAGATATAAAAAACGAGTTAGCACTATAATTTTGATGATGGTGATGCACCCAGCAATGGTTAGCAGCAGCTTAATCCAGTGCTCCATCTGTACGGTTAGTTTGTCACTAGCCGGACCATAGTTGAGGCAGTTCACCATCTCTCTCTGCCTGTGAAGAATAATGCCCAAGTACTTGGTGGAGTCATTGCACCACTTAAGAGGGTAGTCCGTGACACCTAGTTTTTGTGGCATCTGTAAGGAAGAAAGTTTCGGACTTGTTCCAATTTATCGGGAGTTCGGACAGGCTGCCAAATCTGATAATTTCATGGATAAGGGGGATTACGTTGTCGGCAGGGTCCCGAACAACCAGCAGAATGTCATCTGCAAACATGGAGGTAAGTAACGAAGCAATGCAGAACCGCAATCCCATGTGCAGATGGTGTTCCTGTAATTGGTGAACTAGGGGATCCAGGGCTATGAAAAAAAGCAGAGGTGATAAAGGGCATTAGATTAGGGGTGATTAGAAAATAGTCTGTGAGAGTGCCATTCACCTTAATTTTAGCCACTCGGTTGGTGTACAGGAGTTTACTAGGGTTCTGGAAGCCATGAAAGAGGTCTAGTTTAGTTAGTGTCACATGCAGAAATGGCCATTCCAAGGAGTCAAATGATTTTTCAGCATCAAGCAGCCAAAGCGCTGCTGGAATCGTTCAGGAGATATGATGCAATAATACAAATATGGTCCACGAAGTCCGATTGGACAGGGGATATGACTTTCTCTAGCAAGGGGGAAAGATGCATCGCTATTACCGTGGCCAATATTTTACTGTCCAAGTTCAAGAGAGATAATGGTCTATAAGATGCACAAGAGTGTAGGGTTTTGCCCAGTTTTAGCAGCAGAGCGATCACAGCTTATCTGAGGGTAGGGGGAGCATGCCAGTCTCAAGGGCCTCTGCATAGACCTCCAGGAGTTGCAAAGCTAGTGCATGCTTATGAGCTTTATGAAAACGTCCAGTTAGGCTATCCAACACTGGCACTTTAGAGCCATCTAGGGCATCAATTGCTTGAACTATCTCATTATTCGTGATAGGAGCTGCACATTTGGCTTTCATGACTTTGTTCTTCAAGGCTTTATCATCTTTATGGCTCGTATAAGGTGGCAAAAATCCCAGCACACCTCGCCCATGTCTGTTGGCCTACCTGGTTCCCACCCCAGTATCCTAGAGAACTATATCATGATTTGCAATTTCTTATATCTATCAACGCACCAAAGCACTCTGATGCCACCATTGGGTAGCAAGTGCTGCTCTTTTAAAAAAGAAGACATCTGATAAATAAAACGATGCAATACCATGGCAACTATAAAATGTCCTGAACATGAGACACCTCATCCCTTCAATAAAGATAAATGATATCAACACAAACCCAAGGCATGCACCAGAAACACAATATGTGCTCCCACAACAGCGGGTAAAATAGTTTTTTGAAATTCCCATATCACAATATAGAGCCCTCAATTTAGAAATGATACAATTCCATGCCAACATTAGAGAATTCAGTTGTTGATTACATATCTTTTTAAGTGCCAGATATAGCACAGTGTCCGTTTCAAAAACTAAACTTGTCATGAGCACCAGGAGCAAATAATGGGGGATATGTACGATGAAGTGGCGGAGCGTGTCGTTAGCCTCCTGGGCTTAACGACACGATCCGCCACTCGAAACGCAAGGCTGCACCATATTTTCAAGAATGTGGTGCAGCCTTGCGTTTCCCTGCGATGGCGCTAAGTTTAACAACTTAGCGCCAACGCAGGCACCCTGCACCAGAGTGCAAGGGTGTCTGTGGGCAAGGGAGGATTGGTTATGTGTAGGAAGGTGTCCCTTCCTGCACATAAACAATCCTAAAATGCCATTTTGTAACTTTCATGTGTGCTGCTCCATGCAGCACACATGAAAGTTACAAAATGGCATTTTTTAAAAAGGTTTGTTTAAGTACAGGAATGGACACATTCATGTACATAAACAAACCATGGCATTTTGCTTTTTCCATGTGTGCTGCACAAGGCAGCACACATGGAAAAAGCATAAACGAGGAGAAATAATTAATTTCTCCTCGTTTTGCCACCTTAAGACCAGGGTTTCCCTGGTTTTAATTTTGGCGCTGCCTCCTATGTACGACACCCTTGTACATAGGGGCAGCGTCAAATACAATGGGTGTTGCGGTGGAACGCCCACCACAACACCCACTGCACGCCCCTTTCACGCTAAACATAGCGTGAAAGGGTGCCTCATGTACAAGGCAGCATTAAGCCACGTTAAGTGGCTTAACGCTGCCTTGTACATAAGGCAAGGCCCCTATCGCCACGGGAACGTCACAAAAAGTGACGTTCCCGTGGCGATAGGGGCTTGTACATATGCCCCAATGTGTCTTTGGAGTGTCTTAGGGATGTGGATACAAATATGTTTGTGTTACCTGACGCTGGTGTCTGAGACATATCATACAATTTAAATATACTAAAGGAGCAAATATTTATCTCATGTGCAGTTAATGAATGTGAGATGACAAGATGATTGTAGATGCACTGTCATGTATGGTGACCACATAGATGCGGCTATCAAGATGACATGAAGGATAGCATGACGTAAGATACATCTAGACAACATTATTTGACTGTCACAGCATATATCAATGACAAAGATCCATATATAAGAATGGGCACAATAGTGCCTGACTGCAGGGTCAAAACACCATTGAGAGATTGTTTAGGCTGCAGGCCATTATTTATTTTTGATGAAACTATAAGTATAACTATATTTATTTTCTGGGGTAAAGGAATTGTAAACCAGCTGCTTATTAATTATGAATTGCTTGACCCTTCAGATGTGGTTACCTCTTCAAAACTCTTTTTTTTTAAAGTATAAATAAAGTGACATTTCAGGTTTTAGTATCTTAATTAGATTTACAAATAAAATTGATTTTTTAAAACCATTATAAAAGAAACAGGACTGCACAGTACAACTGTAACCATATTTGATCTGTTACAGCAAAACATTTTGAAGCACAAATAAATCGAGTAATGCTTTGATTTTAATGCTGAAAAACTGATTGTGTAAAGCTGGTGGTGGAGATCAATTAAACGTAGCCAAAAATGACTAAAGGGATGTCACACTCTCTTTTCCTGATTTTATTTTTAATTCTAATTCAAATTGAATATTACACCTGGAAGTTACAGTGGGTTGAAAGCACCTGTCTTCCGAGGGTGGAGATAGAGATGTTGAGCTGCAGTGTGGGGAAAGGAGGTGGAACTTCATGGAACCAGTCAGATGGTGCTTAATGTTGCTACTCACCTGATAACATGTTGGACTGATTTCAGGCAATGTTGCTGGATGTCCACCAACCGTGAAACAAGCCATTCTGGTCTCCTCTCTACAAGAGCGAGGAATTGCTCTCACAGACATAACAGGCTGACTAATCCAATCCAATCTTTCTTTATTTCGGTCCGTGGACCATAAAAGAACATTGCAAAAACATATGATATATAAAAACAGATTAAAACTTTAAAACCCAAATAAAACCATGATCAAATTGATACAAGGACAGTTAAAAGATCAATCAGCATTTAGTCCATTACCGATTCCTAAAAAAGCCCACCACATAAAAGATTAAAAAACGAGATACAGCGTAAACAATTGGCATTTGAGTGTTATACATCAGGAGTCTAAAAGTTTCTTCACAAAGCCATGTACCCAGGTTCCTGCACAGTTGTACCAGCCATCTTTGTCTAATTTTTTTATATCGCAGACAAAAAAAAATACATGGAGTTCGGGCTCCTCTTCCGTACTGCATGCAAGGCACCCCAAAGCAGAGTTGAGGGTCCATTTATTAGAAAATGCATGCAGAAGGAGAGAACCATGCCTGAACTGTACATATAGTTTCCTAGCTAGGGCTGGTTGTATTTCATCTAGGCATGGCTCCAATTGATAGGTATCCTTTATGGTTAGAAAATTAACTGTGAGAGAACCGGTGGCAGGATTTTCATGGAGTTGGGCAAGTTTCCCCTCCTGTAGCTACTAACTAGGGGGCATATTATCAAGAATGGCGTTAAAAATTATCGCCAGTTTAGCGGCAGAAAACTGCAGCTAAAGCGGCAATAATGGGCTTGATAATATGCCCTTGAGAATTCCAATAGAAGTCCATGTTCTGGTGTGAACATGGGCTTCTATTGGAATTCTCCAGGGCATATTATCAAGCCCATTATCGCCTGTTTAGCGGCAGTTTTCTGCCGCTAAACCGGCGATAATTTTAACGCCGTTCTTGATAATATGCCCCTAGTTTTTTACACGAGATTGTAGTACAGGCTACCTCCGGATTACTCCAGAGGCTGTCTCTACCTATGGTGTGAAAACCTTCCTTAATGTGTGCAAACCATGCCAGTTTACCTATACCAGGAAATCCCAATATTTCTTGCAGCTCTGTCCTATATTCAGCCAGTTCAGGGGTCACCCAAAATCGCGGCCAGAATATTAGGGGTCTACAGCCAATTTCCTCTGCAATTGGTCTCATCCCTAGGTCCAAGCGTAGTGGGACAAGTGGGGAGCTCACTGGTAGGCCGAATAGCTGTCTAAAGAGATTATTCTTGGTCTTAATAATAGTCTGGGGATAACGATGCCCTCAGAGTTTGGCCCCATACATAGCAGAACTCTTTAGTTGGGTTTTGTAGATCTCTATAACAGGTCCTACTGGCTTCTGAAAAGAGTTTCTGTATAACTTGGCCAGCCCGCATGTGGTCTTGGCTAGCTTAAGACTTGACTTATCCATTTGTGGCCCCAATCCATTTTTTCAGTTAAGGTGAGACCTAGATACTCAAAAACAGATACCAGCTCGAGTTGGATACCATTCATGTGCGGGTTAGGACGGGTTGTGTGAGCGGGGTTGAAGACCAAGGGGCATATTATCAAGCCATTTATCGCTGCGTTAGTGCCACTTTCGTGCCGCTAACGCATTTTTTTGTTAATGCCCTATTACCAAGCTGTCGCTAACAGGCGTTAGCAACAGCTTTCCGGCGATAGCAGCCGTTTTTTTCATCGCCTTGTATGCCAGCGATAGTTATCGCTAATGACATGCAAAGTAGGCGTTCCTTCTCAAAATTTCTCGAAAAATGTTGCTAACACCACATCGCACTATTAGCAATGATGGCCCGGACCCGCGAAGCGATAAAAAAAGTCGCGCTAAGGCCCTTTAGCTGCAGGAACTTAAGACCAGAAAAAAGCTGGTCTAAAAATGGTGATAAAGGGAGGTATATAAGGGAGAGTAGCTCAGAGCCCCATCTGAAGACCCACTGACGCCATGGAGGTACTAATCATTCAGATTGGAGCCCCACGAAGGCAACAACCACCACCGCCACTGCCACCTCCCCCAGGACCACCTCCGAGGCAGCGCCAAAGAAGACAGCGGGCCCTGCGCAGACGTCTCAGCCTCGCAGACCTAACGCCAGAGGATGTCATTGCCCACTACAGGCTCAAAAGGACATCCATCCAACACATCCTGAACCTGATAGCCCACAGGCTGATGCCACCAACACAGCAGAGAACCAACATCCCTCCGCAGACAAAACTGCGGGCTGTGCTGCACATGTTGGCCTCTGGGACCTTTCAACCAACAACGGCCAGAGTCGGCGGAGTTTCACAGGCAGCCTTTTCAATCTTCCTCCCGACTGTCTTGGATGGCATACTCAGCCTGATACCCCAGCCCCTTCACTTCCCCGACACTGTGCACGAACAGATTGAGACCAAGCAAGGCTTCCACGCCATAGCCGGATTCCCGCAGGTGTTGGGGGCAATTGTCTGCACACATGTCCTATTTGTGCCCCCTGCAGACAGTGCACACATATACCGCAACAGAAAGCACACCCATTCTATGAATGTGCAGGCAATAGTAGACCACCGGGGACTGTTCACCAATGTCATAGCCAAGTTTCCAGGGAGTGTGCATGATTCATACATCTTCCGAAAGTCCATCATAAACTAGCGCTTCCAGGATGGCACATACGGAAATGCAGTTCTTGTTGGTAAGCATTAACTTAACACACCACACGCCTCAACTCCACATACATGCAACTCACAATTGTGAGAATGTACATGTTACAATCTCACATACAACATGGCAATCAACATGCCCACTTACCAGACCCAACAACACAAGGAACTGTGGGAACTGTGGCTAGCTATGTAGACAAACCATCCCCAAAGGCATAGCCCCTCTGCCACACATTTGCATATGTGGGGAGAGGTGGGAACCAAGTATGTGCGACGGAGGGACTCGATCCATAAGGAAAGTATGTACACAAGGACCAGTGTGTCGGTGTTGTGCTGGACAGTCAGGACTAAGCTGAGCGCAGACCTGCCCATGTGGGCATATAGTGTGTTTCCGTAGTCCAGCCTGATGGCAATGACTGTGTGGGTGACTGTCTTACCTGACAATGGGGGGATCCATTGGAAGGTTGCATGGAGGATGCAGAGGCAGTTGAAGCAGCTGCAGGCCACTGCGTAGACCTGTTGGTTCATGGAGAGGGAGGAGTCAAATACGGTGCCTAGGTACCTAGAGTTGGGGGGGGCTGCCGAAGCCGTTGTCCCACCAGGTGATGCCACATGCAGATGGTTTGGTTATGAGGATGAGGACTCATGTCTCCTCTGCGAATAGCACCCCCCAGCTGTTGATCATCCATGTTGCAACTTACAGCAATCCTTCCTGGAAGCCCAGTATGGTGTGTGGGCTTATTGTTGAGGGAGAACATGAGCTTTGTGTCCTTGTAGGTGGTGGTGTTTAATGGTATCCTCAATCTTGCACCAGTTCTCCTCCATGTGTCAGCAGATGCATATGCCAACTTTGAGGTTGTTGGTGACCGAGGTGGCATTTATTGCACGCTGCATGTTGCAGTTGCATAGTGGGGCAAGTGTGCATGCGCAGTTCGAGATACATGTCTGTAAAATGCGGTCTAGCGCCATTGGTGACGACTGCAGCATTGTGGGTGTTTCTGTTGATGGTGGTGTGTAGAATCTCCTCGGTGACTGAGCTACACTAACTTTGTGTGTGTCCGCATGTGGTCTAGGGTGGCTTGGGGTTGACCGACGAGGAAGTGTATGCGTTTGTGGGTACTACATGTGCATTTAGTGGGGTTGATGAAGTGGACAAAGTTTACACATGCAAAGAAGGTGTCAAAGGTGTGCCCTGCCTTGTGGCTCAGTGTGGTGAAGATTTGGGACAGTCTGATGTCAGCAAACATTTCCCAGAGTGTAATGGACTATGAGTAGTTGTGGTATGTGAGTTGGAGGCTCCGCTAAGGAATGAGTGCGTAGTCCAGGGAGTGGACGGCGTGGTGTCTGATGATGTTGATGGTGTGGGTGTAGCGTTCCTGCCCTCAGTGGGCCCTGCAGGCGAGGGGGCTGCTGAGTGTTGCTTCGTGGCAGCTTTGGACATGAAACAGCATGTGTTGTGTGGTGGGGAAGGTCTTGCGGCAGCAGCAGCATCAGAACTGAACGTGATCCGTGTCTGGTGTGGCCTATTGCCATTTAAACGTTCTCATGGCATTGACTGCGAGGAGGGTGGATGAGTGCCATCGCTAGACGTAGGAGAGCCAGGGTGCCTGTTGGTGTGTGTGTTAGGCCTGCCGATATGCGCAGATGGCCTTAACATTGTTGCACAGTAGGAGTGCCAGTGATGCAACCGCGCAGCGCACACAATCCAATTGGCTTGGGGGAGGGAGGATCAACTGTGAGGTAACGTAATTAGCATTGATGCTGGTAATTAGTCAGAAGCGACACATGGCTAACATGAATTCCAAAATAGCACAAATCACACATCACAAAACTATCAACATTAACAACACAGCCTGCATAACCAATAATGGACACATCTCACCATCACATGTTACAGGTGATCAAGGATATGCCCTCTGCCGTGGACGATGACACCCCTCCGAAACCCCACCACCCAGGCCCAGAGGCAGTATAATGCGGCCCACAGACGCACACGGTCCATTGTGGAGCGCACATTTGGCGTGCTAAAGTCACGTTTCCGTAGCCTGGACATCACAGGTGGCAGACTGCTGTACAGCCCCGAAATGGTGAACAAAATCATCATAGCATGTTGTGTATTGCACAATATATGTGTGCGCACCAAAGCTCCATGGATCCAAGTGCTTGCTGCACCGGACGATGACCAGGATGATGATGAAGATGAGGCAGGTGGAGCACACCCCACAGTTAATGCAGCAGGAACTGCCCGAAGGAACCGAATAATAAACAATTTCTTCAACTGAGCACGTCACATTGTGACAGTCCCCATCAAATGTATATCAGTGCAAAATGACCCCAATCACGGTTTGTGCCAATAAAAAACACAACACACATACTCTGTCTGCATGTTACTCTCCTGCATAGTACATCACTATGAAAAGTGTACGTTGCACAATAAGTGCAAATAATATCACAATACTCAATTCATGGTGGGAATGTCTCCTCAGTACAGAGATGCTTTACAGTGTGTCAAATGTGCAAAAGTAGAGTTTTCATAGTGTAAATTGTGCTACCAAACCCAAATATTTTGCGTGTCCTTTTGTGTAATTCATGAAATATAGGTTGTCCTCTGTGCAAAAATCTTAATTGTAGGGTGTCGTTTGTGGTCAATAATTTATTTAAATGTGTCCGTTGTGTTAAATAATGAAATTTAGGGTGTGAAATGGGGAAAAAGATGAAAAATGGGCGTGCAATGGGGTAAAAGATGAAAAATGGGCGTGCAATGGGGTAAAAGATGAAAAATGGTCGTGCAATGGGGTAAAAGATGAAAAATGGGGGTGCAATGGGGTAAAAGATGGAAAATGGGCGTGCAATGGGGTAAAAGATGCATTTTAGTTTGTCATCTGCAATAAGCTTGGAACCTACTTCCACCTCAAGATCATAAACCTCTACAACAAGTTTGTGGACCACACACTGGACACAGCAGCCGGCCCACCCAGACCCCTGAGACACCAACCAGCCCATCATCTCCAAATGGACACCAGGCACGGATGAAGATACCGCCTCCACCATGAAAGGCATCCACTCAGGGGCCCACACAGACCCCTGGCCCCCTCACATCTACCACAGAGCCGCATCTGGCATCTAACAACACACGAACCACTACGCAACATCAACACCACCTTCAAACATTCACCTTCACAGACGACTGGAAGCGCACAGAAGTCATGCCCCTGCTCAAGAAGCACACAACTAACCCCACCGACCTCAATAACTATCGGCCCATCTCGCTCCTCACCATCTCAAGAAACCCAAGGCAGACCCCAAGGACCTCAAGAACTTCCGACCCATCTCTCTGCTCCCGTTCCCCGCGAAGGTCACCGAGAAAATCGTCAACAAACAACTGACCCGCTACCTCGAGGAGAACAACATCCTGGACCCTTCCCAGTCCGGCTTCCGCAGCAACCACAGCACCGAAACCGCCCTCATCGCCGCCACCGATGACATCAGGACCCTGCTAGACAACGGAGAAACAGCAGCCCTCATCCTCCTGGACCTATCAGCCGCCTTCGACGCGGTCTGCCACCACACACTACGAACATGCCTTCATGACGCCGGGATCCAAGAGAAGGCCCTGGACTGGACCACATCCTTCCTTTCCGGCAGAACACAAAGCGTCCGCCTCGCCCCTTCCGATCCAAGGCCACCAAGATCATCTGCGGCGTACCCCAAGGCTCCTCCCTCAGCCCAACGCTGTTCAACATCTACATGGCACCCCTCGCCCACGTCGCCCGACAGCACAACCTCAACATCATCTCCTACGCCGACGACACCCAGCTGATCCTCTCCCTCACCAAAGACCCTCACACCGCCAAAGCCCACCTCCACGAAGGAATGAAGGCCGTCGCCGAATGGATGAGGACCAGCCGCCTGAAGCTGAACTCGGACAAGACGGAGGTCCTCATCCTTGGTTCCAACCCTTCAGCCTGGGTCGACTCCTGGTGGCCAACATCACTGGGAACAGCCCCGCCACCCACCGACCACGTACGCAACCTAGGGGTCATCCTCGACCCCACCCTCTCCATGACTAAGCAGGTCAACGCCGTTTCCTCATCCTGCTTCAACATCCACCGAATGCTCCGCAGGATCTTCAAGTGGATCCCCACCGAAACAAGAAAAACAGTCACCCAGGCCCTCGTCACCAGCAGGCTGGACTACGGAAACGCCCTCTACGCAGGAACGACGGCTAAGCTCCTGAGACGGCTGCAACGCATCCAGAACGCCTCTGCACGTCTTATCCTCAACATCCCCCGACGCAGCCACATCACACCCCACCTGAGAGACCTGCACTGGCTCCCTGTCAACAAGAGGATAACCTTCAAGCTCCTCACCCACGCACACAAAGCACTCCACAACTCCGGACCAGCCTACCTCAACAGACGACTCAGCTTCTACACCCCCACCCGCCAGCTCCGCTCGACCAGCCTCGCCCTCGCCACAGTCCCCCGCATCCGGGAAAACGACCACCGGCGGCAGATCCTTCTCCCACCTCGCCGCCAAGACCTGGAACACCCTCCCCACCAACCTCCGACAGACCCAAGACCTACTGGCCTTCAGAAGACTCCTCAAGACCTGGCTCTTCGATCAGTAGCAGCACCACCCCCTCTTCCCCCAGCGCCTTGAGACCCTCGCGGGTATGTAGTGCGCTTTATAAGTGACATGATTGATTGATTGATTGACCATCGCAGCCAAAGTCGCAGAGAAAACAGTCAACAGGGAACTGACATGATTCATCAAAGAGAACGCCATCCTCGACCCGTCACAATCCAGATTCCGAAGCAACCACAGCACTGAGACCGCCCTACTTGCCGCCACAGACGACATCCACACCCTCCTGGACCAAGGACACTACGCAGACTGCATCCTACTCGACCTTTCAGCAGCCTTCAACAACGTCTCCCACCGCACACTAGTCACCAGACTACACGACGCAGGCATCCAAGGTACAGCCCTGGACTGGATCCTATCATTCCTCACCGTAAGAAGGCAAAGGATCAGACTGCCACACTTCATCTCCGATCCCACGACAATGACCTGCAGAGTCCCACAGGGGTCATCACTGAGCCCGACCCTCTTCAAAATCTATGTGGCCCCCCTCGCAGCCATCGTCCAACAACACGGCCTCAACATCCTATCCTACGCTGACGACACCCAGCTCATCCTCTACCTCACCAAAGACCACACCACCGCCTAAATCAACTTCCAGAAAGGAATGCAACACAGCGCAGTCTGGATGACCAACAGCTGCCTGAAGCTCAACCCCGAGAAGACAAAAGACCTCGTCCTTGGAACCACCCCTTCAGCATGGGCCAACACCTGGTGGCTGATGGCCCTCAGAAGACCACCTCCCCCCGCAGACCACGCTAAAAACCTCCGCATCATACTCGACTCATCACTCAACATGAACCAACAGGTCAACGCCATCACCTACAGCTGCTTCAACACACTCCGCATCCTCTGCAAGTCCTTCAAATGGATCCCCCCTGAGTCAAGGAAGACAGTCACCCATGCACTCATCACCAGCAGA
Source organism: Calotriton arnoldi (assembly GCA_963921515.1). Taxonomy (NCBI): domain Eukaryota; kingdom Metazoa; phylum Chordata; class Amphibia; order Caudata; family Salamandridae; genus Calotriton; species Calotriton arnoldi. Next base: position 64,950 of record CAWUFW010011134.1, on the reverse strand, counting down.
TTGTACTCCGGAAACGCACTCTATGCCGGCATCAACAAGTCCATACTCTGCAAACTCCAGACAATACAGAACACCGCCGCCAGACTCTTCCTCGTCATCCCCTGGCACAAACACATCAGCCAACACCTACGATGACTCCACCGGCTCACAGTGGAGAAAATAGTCAGCTTCAACATCCTCATCTCACGCCTACAAATGCCTACACAACAACGGACACAAATACCTCAATGACAGAATCAACTTTCACGTACCCAAAAGAAAAGTCCAAGTTACAAAACTCTCACTGGCCAAAACCCCTCACATCCACAGGGCCAGAGCAGGCGGAAGATCCTTCTCTCACATTGCAGCCAAGACCTGGACCGAGCCACCGGCAGACATCAGACATGCCCCCTCTCTGAACACCTTCATGAAGCCCCTCAAGAGCTGGCTCTTTGGCTAACAGATCTGCGCACCCACCCCCCCAGCGCCTCGTGACCCCCACGGGTGAGTAGCACACTTACAATTCCCCTGATTGATAGATTGCTTTGTTGTGAAATATGCAATTATGGTCTCACCTGGGGTGAAAGTTGCAATTTAGGGTGTCATGTGTTATGAAATATTATATTTAGGGTGTCGTTTGTGTGCCAATCAAGCATTTCATGTTGTTATAGGGCTCTGAAATGAATTTTGCTCTAAGACTGTACATCTGTGTATGAACTTACTCTTAGCGTGAAGATCTGACCGCTAAAACGATAACGCAATGCTTTTTTCATACGCCCGATGGAAAAATACATCGCTCAACACATTGTACAATACAAAATATTACTCATGAGCCTGTTTGCGTGCAGATTATCACCGCTTTGCAAAAACGGGCTGCAAAGAGACAGGAAGTGATGTCTGCATGCTTCCTGTCTACTGGAGTAGTGTTTTGTACTTTCACTTTCTCTTTTGAGCACATTGCTGGTGATTGTGGAGAGTGTTGGAGGTGTTTGGTGGTGTGTGCTGCAGTTTTGAGATTTGGAGAGTGTTGATGTGTCCTGTTGATAGTGTCTGTGAAGTGTTGTGCACTGAATTTTGTTGTTTATTTGTCTCTTGTCCTCAATCTTGTCGGGTGTTTGTCTTGGGGTAGTTAACTTTCTTTGCTGTTGCTGTGGATATTTTAGAGGGGTTTTTTGGGGGGCTGTGGGCTCACAGGTGTGCAGGGAGATGCTGGCTGTGGGCAGAGAGGGCAGGATGTCCGAGGGGGCATTGGGGGGCTTCCTGTGGATGATCAAATTCTACCTGCCCTTGATGTTGGAGAGGGGAGGCCGTATCCTTCAAGGATACAATGTAAGTGTGCGGAAGATGAGGTGGGAGCGTGTGCGGGTGCAGATGCTCCGGTCCTTTGGAGTGGACCGTACCGTGCGCCAGTAGAAGCACCACTGGCAGGATCTGCTGGCCCGTGAAGCTGCCCTCCTAGACTACGTGGGAGTCATGACTGGCCTACAGGGTGGTAAGTACAAACTCCAAATTTAATCGTGAATACTGTAACGAAAAAAAATTAGGACGTGTGTGACACTGGTGTCAAAGTGAAAAAAGGTTGCTGAGTGAGGTGGGAGACGTAAGGTGTACACGCCTAATGTTGGCACATCCGAGACACAACGCTGCATCATATTTACACGCATAGGGTGCTAGTCTGTGTTACCCACTGCGCTGGAGCAACACTTAGCACTGTAGTGCCATAGCTGGCCCACCTGCGCAAAAACTGCATGCAGGATAAAGATTGTTTGTGTACGTAAAGGGTGACTGTACATGAACTATCCAAGGAATTGTTTATGTGAGCTGTGTGTTGGCCAAAAGGTAGTGTTAAAATGCAGTCCTCATAAATTGTGGTAAGTTAGCTATGCTGTCCTCTGAACATAGTTACTGTGTGCCAATGTATTTTATAGGAACAAATGGTCAAAGGAAATCGGACATCTCCAGATTGTCATACACCAACAACATCTGTGAAATTACCTTGTGTGATATGCAGCGATGCAATCGTACACAGAGCATGTATAACATCATGTTGCATGTAGTAATGGTGCCTTGTGGATGTCTCACACTACTATTATGTGCATGTTAGCTAGCATTATAGACTTGTTTGTCCCGACACAGCATTCACAGGTCTGGTGTGAATGGCAGTCAAAGTGTACCCAAGCATGTAGCCAACATGAAACGCAACACTACAGTTACGTAGCATTTTCTATTATGGGGATGATTGGTATGAGGAATATGACACATATGATTTAACGTCTGATACCAACACATATTTATTTTGTTGTCTCAAAGATGGTCGGCCACCAACCACACAGGGGGACATCGACAGCTTCGAGGACCCACACGCCACTGGTGAGTTTGGACATCATATATTGGCATAGTGTGGTGTCATGGATGTCTGGGTCAAATGATCAACGTTGTAGTATGCAGTATGGGCGTGTATCACATGTCCCTTGCCTACAGTGTGATGATGTATTGTGGAAGTCAGAAGTGTGTACAAATCGGTATGTGAAGGTTGAGCAATGCATTTGTCTCACAGTTGTAACTTTGCCCATCCCCAGTCAGTGATACACATTGAAAGTAAGGTGCATATCATCGAGACCCTATCGCCAACACAACGTCACTTTCATTGAAGTTGTGTTGGCGATAGGGGCCTTGCATCATGACCGAGGCAGCGTTAATCCACTTCATGTGTATTAACACTTCCTTGTTAATAAGGCACCCTTTTACGCTGTGTTTAGCGTGAAAGGGGTGTGCAGTGGGTGTTGCGGTTGGCATTCCACAGCAACACCCATTGTAATTGACGCTGCCCCCTATGTACAAGTGCGGCGTTGATAGATGGCAGTGCACAATTTAACACCAGTGAAATCCTGGTCGTAATTTGGCAAAACGAGGATGAATGCTTTTAACTCATCCTTTTTGCTTTTTCCATGTATGCTGCCTTGTGCAGCACACATGTAAAAAGCAGATTGACATGGTTTGTATATGTACAGGAAGGTGGCCCTTCCAGTACATACAGAAACATTTTTTTATATTCCATATTGTATCTTTCCTGTGTGCTGCACGAAGCAGCACACATGAAAGTTACAACATGGTATTCAAGGATTGATTATGTGCAGGAAGGGGCACCTTCCTGTACAGAAACAAACGTCCCCTTCACACACACACCCTTGCACTTTGGTGCAAGGGTGCCTGCTTTGGCGCTAAGTTGCGAGACTTAGCGTCATCGCAGGGGGAAACGCAAGTCTGCACCATATCCTTGATAATATGGTACAGACTTGCGTTTCCAAGGTGGCGGAGAGATGCATTAACCCCTTAAGTGCTGCTGTCGGCCAACGGCCGTCGCGAGCACTACCTCCGTAGTGCTGCGCACGTCCGTTGGCCGACGCAGCCCCGCCCGCTGATTAAAACCGCCGCACCGCGGTGGAATTCGAACCGCGGTTAAGGGGTTAAGCCAAGAAGGCTAACGCCTGTCTCCGCCACTTCATTGTCAATATGCCCCTAGGTGTATGGGTTCTGTCACCACAGCACATGCCTGTGGATTGCAGAGCGCACTGATAGGTGAGGAGACATGTAAGTGGGGTTGCTGATGACTATCAGATGACATGGAATGCATGTACATCCTTGACTGAGATGACTGTGCAAGTGTGCCCGATGATGCATAAGGAGGCAGTGCTTTTCAGTCCGTAAATGCGCAGACACAGTTCGGCACTGTGAATTTGTAGGTATGCTGCATACCATCTTCAAAGAAGTGGCAGTGCGTATCTTTGAGCCAAGCATATCAATGGCAAATTCCCCAAACACACAGCTACGATGGCCCTATGAATCTCATTGGCATTTTTGGCCACTGCGAATTATCGGGACAGAGATTCCGCATTGAAAGCAGCCAGAGACAAACAAACATTGCAGTTTGTGCAAGAGGCGCGCACTGAAGCGCCAGCTAAGAGACCAACACATAGACTATGCTATGCTTTACCCGGCTCGCCTTCGGGTGAACCGGCAGGGTCACTCACGGATCTTCACTGACCCGAAGGCATTACAGAAGGCCCTGAAGGAATGGTCTAAAGAGTCACGCTGCAGTCCGGAGCGTAGTTCTCTGGAGGGAGCTGTTGGAGGACAATTGGACGAACAGGATTGATCACTTGCCCACTCGAGTCACAGATAAGAGCGTGGTATTAGGGGGAGGCCTGGGCGGGAATAGCATTGATTTGCACGGTCCTCTGGGGGTACAGGATTGATTGACTGAGCTACAAATGTCTGGAGGGCACCACATGTCGTGTTGTAATACAGTGTTCATAGCAATGCGAACAACTCTGGGTGGGAGTACTGCAAATGTATATCCTGATGGTGCAGATTGTAAGATGTAGACGGCGGATTTGTTACATATGGCAGATGCACAAAAGATGTCTGATGACGGGCGGGGTGAGAACTGTATCTGATTGGGTAGCACAGCCCTGCTAGGCGAGCAACGTCCGCCCACGAGTGAATCACACTACTTGGGTATTGTTTTTGAGGGGGGGACCCTGAGTTAATGTTATGCTGTTTTGAACTGTTGAGCATCCGGAAGACACATTAGGAGTTTATGGTGGAATTTTGTCTAGGCACAGTTGGGGAAGGCCTGACGTGGGTGGGGGAGGGGGAGACTTGAGACTCGAACATTTCTTATGTTGCATTCATGATTATACACGGAGAGCGCGTAACCTATTTGTTTCACGGACTGGCTCGGCGAGACGGACGAGACACACCACATGACTATTCCTAAGAAGACCCACAATGACACAGTTAGTGACACACTTCGTGCACTCACTTGGAACGTTAGAGGTCATAATGATCACAGGAAGCTCAGAAAGGTTTTGACCTACTTGACGAGGCATGAAATAGCTATCGCATTGCTACAAGAGACGCATCTCCCTCTCAACCGTCCCATGCTGCGTTGCAGAGGCCTACATGGTAACATACACGCAGCGGGATTTACTACACACGCGCGAGGGGTACTTACATGGGTGAATCCCAGGGCCGCCATTAAACTTGAACCGTTAGACATGGACAGGGAGGGTCAATTTGTGATCACCAGGTGTAGAGGAAAGGGAATGGACCTTCTCATAGTCAACATCTACGGCCCAAATTTTGATAACCCTGATTTTTTTACTGCACTATCAGATAAGGTTTGCTTGCGGGGGGAGGGGCTGCAGCTTTGGGCTGGAGATTTTAATCTAGTCAGGAACCCACGGCGGGACAGATCTGGGGGGCCAGAGAGACACACCACGGCGGCAGCTAGAGCAGTAGATGGCGCAATGGTATGGTTTGATTTGTGCGATGTGCGGCGCCAGAAGTACCTGGACAAAGGGGGATTTACGCATTACTCGGCCCATTATGACCTACACACCCGAATAGATTATTGGCTGGCAGCCAGGCAGTTAAATGAGAGGGCTCGAGCTTGTGAGGTGCTCCCCCGTACACTTTCGGACCACTCACCGATACTGTTAGTGCTCGAGGCCCCCAGGAAGGCTATTCCTCCCTTTACTTGGAGGTTTCCCCCTTACACTTTGCTTGATGAGGTTTTTAAAGGAGAATTAGCTGAAGCAATAGAAACGTTTTTGTTACAAACGTTGGATCAGTGGATAGCTTTCAGGTGGTCTGGGAGGCGTTTAAAGTTTATATCCACGGTGTTACTATGTCCAAACACTCTGGGGTCCTTTAGGGCGATCCGCAAACGACTTACTGACTTAGAACAGAAATTAGCGACCTTAGAGAAACGACTACTGGTGGGATCAGACGACGAAGTTGTGCAGGAGTTCAGGGTATTGTTGGGGGAATATCATGAGGCTGCTGATGCTGAAATTAAGCACCTTGGTAAATACGCCACAGCTCATTCATACGGAGAGAGCGAGCGGCCTGGTGCGGTCCTAGCACAGCTACTCAAAAAGTGGCGGGAACCTACAGTGGTTGCAGAGATTGAATCGGCGGAGGGTGACACCCTCACTGAGGAGGCGGATATTGCTGGCAGGTTTCGGCAATACTACTCCGAGCTTTACGCTACTCGCAGCGGAGGCACTGAGGTGGAAATTTTGGATTACCTCTCACATATAAAGCCACCATGGCTTACAAACACGCATCGTGAGTTTCTGATGAGACCCCTAGAGAAAGAGGAAATCCTCTTAGCACTGTCGAGCATGAAGGCGGGCAGTGCACCAGGAGTGGATGGCCTCACGGTTACGTTTTATAAGGCGTTCCTGGATTTATTGGTGCCGCAGCTGGTTTCACTCTTTGACGAGATGTGCGTATCAGGAACTATGCCGCCCTCAATGAGGGAAGCTATTATTGTTACTATCCTGAAACCAGGCAAACCCCCGGGCGAATGCGCGTCTTATCGCCCGCTTTCTTTGATTAATGTCGATACGGAAATATTTGCAAAGATCCTGGCAAATCGGTTGGTCCCTTTGACTCCGCTCCTAGTCGCTCCGGAACAGGCGGGATTTGTTCCAGGCAGAAACCTGACTTATAACTTGCGCACAGTGTTCGGTGCTCTGCAGCACACCCGGCCGGAGACGCAGGCGGTAGCAGTATTTCTCGATATGGAGAAAGCTTTCGACTCTGTTGAATGGCCCTTTATGTGACAGGTTTTAACCAGGATGGGCTTCGGGCCGGTCTTTCTTCAACTGATAGGTGTATTGTATAGTGCCCCTACAGCCAGAATAAAAATAGGTAATCTAGTGACAGACTCTATATCTATTACTAGAGGTACGCGACAGGGCTGCCCTCTGTCCCCGATACTGTATGTGCTGGTGGCCGAACCCTTAGCCTGTGCACTTCGAGAATATCACAGACAAAAGGGCATTAGATTTCCGGGCTATGAGCTAATTGTATCCACCTATGCTGACGACACGCTCCTATATGTAAGAGACCCTGAAAGTAACCTCTCTCCGGTCTTGCGCGAAGTGGTGCACTTCGGTGCGGTGTCAGGATTACGTGTCAACTGGCCGAAGTCTATCATATTTCCTCTCACTCCGGCCATGATCCCGTTCGAACCGGACTATCCGCTGCAGTGGTCAACGGAAGCGGCTAGATACTTAGGCATAAGAATACATACTGACTCAGAAGTTGTGTTTAGAGAAAACTATGGAGTGGCTATCAGCAAACTTGAGGACGATGTGGATCGCTGGATTCGGCTTCCGCTATCTCTGATGGGCAGAGTTTCTATTATGAAAATGGTCGTATTCCCCCTTTTTTATTTCTTTTTTCCAACATTCCCATGGTGCTTCCTTGCTCCATTTTTGTTGGCTTACAACGCTGATGGTGAAGTTGGCTTGGGCTGGCAAACAGGCGCGAGTCAGATGGCAGGTCCTTACGTTACCTTACCATATGGGTGGGTTGGGCGCGCCCGACTTTGACTTATACTACAGGGCAGCGCAGAGTGCGCATGCTTACCATTGGATACACGGTTCCTTAGACACACCACACCTCTGTAAAGAAAATGTTGTTGCTGCTCCCCTCCCATTGCCAACATTGATGTTTATGCCACCAGACCGTAGCACGGGGATTTTAGATTCAATCAATGCGACAACGCACGCTTGGCACCATCTACTGCAGTTGCAGGCGGGTGCCATACTTTACTCTCCGCTCGCGCCGCTGGATTGGTGTCGCTGGTTACCCTCGTGCAGGGATAAGGGGGTCACGCGCGCGCTCAATACACTGGGAGTACGGAACATAGGCGGCCTATTTGACGAAGGTACGGCAAAGAGCTGGGGAGATCTGGTGACTGGTGACGCTACACCCACTATTCTTACAAAATTCCAATTCCACAGAACACGACAAGCCTTGCTGCACATATTAGGGGATGACTTGCTTGAGCCTCCTGAGCTGCCTGCCTTGTCCTATTTTATAAAGACGGAGTCGTCTTCCAAGATAGTTTCCAAAATCTATAAACTTTCCATGTCCTATAGAGAAAACCACTACACTAAAGCTCGTCTAGCCTGGCAAAGAGACCTTGGTCGGGACATAGATGACGCTATGTGGACTTACTGCTGTACCAGCACGAATCGCATCTCACTAAATGGGAGACATAGATTGATCCACTTCAAGTATCTCAATAGGGTCTATTACACCCCTGAGAGGTTGCATAGATATGGCTTAAGAGAAGGATTGCACTGTGAGCATTGCAATGCGCAGCCAGCTGATTTTCTTCACCTGGCATGGTCTTGCCCGGGGATACCCAACTTCTGGGACTTGGTCTTTAGGGAACTGGGACAGGTGGCTGAATTGCCGCTCACTCCGGAGCCCGCTCTCGCCCTGCTGGGCTACTCTAAACAGATACCTAAGGGAGTGCGTAGGTTGGTTGACATGGGCCTGCTACTAGCCAAACGCAGGGTGGCGATTTGTTGGTCACGCGGACCGTCTCCCTTGATCGCCCAGTAGTCTCGGGGTATGCTATACTGTAGCACCCAAACTGAGAACTTTAGCGATCTTCTCCCACCACGGAGCAGACCGAAAAACGTTTGGGAATTATACAAAACTTACCTAGCAACCAAGCGGGAGGGCACTGTTGCTGCTGAAAGGGATCCGCAGGAACTGACTGGGACTGCTTCTGACACATAGCTACCTGATGTTAGCCCTTGGCTGTTATCATGGGAAGTACATATATTGGTCGTTCTCACGTGTATGCCTTAACTGGGCCTAAAGAGGAAGGGGTTGGCCTACGGGCGGGTGGTGGTGCGGACCGAAGATGTGTTGTCACTGAAATAATCTGTCTGCGGGCCTTTGGAATTCTGTTGTAATGTCTCTGAATACCGTGTGCCATTGATATTGCCACTCTGAAGTACTGAGTCTCATGTTATTTTGAATAAAAAATCTAATAAAGTTTAAAAAAAAAAAAATGTTTGGCCACTGCAATGGTGTTGACAAGCTGTCTCCTTGGGGCCATTCCCTGATTGACTCTGGATCAGGTGTCGGAACTCCTCTGTCCGAATTGGTGACATTACTCTGCACGCATTTACCACGCATGCTTTAGCTCTGCCTTCATTGCTGTGCCATATATTTTACATCGCAGGGCTCTACAACGCTATCTGTGAGGAAGCATTGCCCATAACAACACTATAAGCATCATGACTCCAGGGTGCTGTTACAATGGGGAATGCATTGTGACTGTTTGCGTTGTAAAGGCCTGCGTATTTTGATTCACTATGGAGTGAGATTAGCAGATACAAGAAATGCATGAATGGGTGAGAATTTACAGGAAACTATGTTTTCCCCTCCCTGTGACAACACTTCACATATTGTGTAGTAGTGTTGGAGAGCGGGACAGCGCCTCATGTATAAGTCAGCGTTCAGCCACATAACAGGTTTCCATGTGTGCTGCATGATGCAGCATAGTTGAAAGTGTGAGTAGGGCTGTCCCAGGATTGCTCCTGTGCAGGTAGGGTAACCTTCCAAAACATTAACAAGCCCCCCGGCACACAGACACCCTTGCACTCTTGTGCAAGAGTGCCTGTGTTGGTGCTGACTTGATGAACTGCACACAGTTGGTGGGGGACACACAGGCCTGCACATGGGCATTGTACATATCATGCAGCACTGTGTCACGGGAGAGGATGAGGATGGTGCTACACACGGAGGGCTAATGCCTCCCTCCTCCGATTGCTTGTACATGTCACCCTCAGCCCGGGTATGTCATGGCAACATCGTTTGACACTGTCAGTCTCATTTGGCTGTGACAGTACATGTCCCATGCCATGCACTGTCATGTCAGTCTCCCCAGCATGTAGTCACTGATCCTGGTTTCAACATTTCGTTGTCCAGGTCACTCTCTGACTTCACATAGTTACGCTGGAGTGTGGGCTCCCATGTTTAAGTGATCTTGTATTACAGATGTGAATGCAGAACATTGACATAGTCTAAAGGACTCAAAATTTCCATTGTTGATATTTTACAGACAACATGACGCCAGCCGAACAACATGCGTTCCAGGTGAGGAAAGACCGCTTCAAGCATGTCAAGAAGGTGGCAAAAGGGCACCGCAACATGGCGAAGAGGCACCAGGAGGAACGGAAAAAAGGTACATGGAAGGCGGTGCCCGAGCTTGCAACAACTGGCACACAGGCCATCCCAGGCCCCTCTGGCGTCAGTGGTGGGTCCCAGCCTGGACAGGTGTCCCATCCCCCTACGGCCACACACCCCCAAGGGACAGTCCCACCTGCACCTGGCGATCAGGTGGTGCCATTCACAGTGAGGGACAGGAGGATCCTGCATGACAACAATGTTTTTCTGGCACAGATTAGGCGAGAAATGGCAGATCTGAACAGACATATCACAGACATGAAAAGACACCTTGGACTGCCATGATTCCTGGACATGTTGGACCCCATCCCTCTCTTCTCCCTTCCCCCAATGTTTTAACTTCTGATATTAGGTAGTGTTAGGTTAGTTCTTTTATTTGTTAGGTAGTGTAGTTTTAGGGTAGGTTATAGTTAGTGTTAGCTTTTATGGTGGTTTTTAGATATGTATTATTATGCAGTATTTGGGGATAAGTTTCCTTTTCCTTTGGGTGGGGGGTTGATGTATTTGTTGTAAAACAAAATAAAAAAATATATACAAAAAAATATATCTTTGTGTAGGTTACATGTGTAGTTAGTTTATGTATAGCTTAGATGTCTTTGTCCTGTCTCGTGGTGTGCCTTAAGGGTGGGAGGGGGGTTGATGTCTAAGATATGTTGTTGCGTGTTTAGGATTAGTTAGGGTAGATAGTTTAGGTAAGTAAGAATGTTCTAGTTAGTTTAGATTTTAGTAGTAGTTCTAGTGATCAGTGATAGTTTAGGGTAGTTCATTCTTTTTACAGTTCTAATAAATGTTTACTATTTTGGATTTCTGCTTGCACTTATGTCAGGGACGATGTTTGGGAGTGTGGCTTATGCCCTTGTATGCAACTCATACCATCAGTGGACAATCCATGGAATGTGTAAGTCTGGTCATGACATGTTACTTAGCAGGATGTATTGTGTCAGGATACCTTAGATGTGAGCACAGTGAACTTGCATGGATGACAGGGTGGCAAGTAGGATTTACGGCCTAGTCTAGGGACAGTCGTTTGTGACATTCTACATCTTAAGTGTGACTCACGGAGTGGGACAGCACATTGTTGCCCATTTACAACACAACCTAGGGACATGGCATTGAGAGGAAATAGAGTTAGCTACTGTTATCCATCATGGAGTTGGATGTATGCGGCGGGTACCACAGATTCCATCAGACACCTGCATATCAGATGCTCCTGGCGCTGAGTCCATCTACATTGCACAGACCTTGGCACACTTGCTGCGTAGTGCCAGTGTGTCAGCTTCCTTTGCACGATATGTTCCTGTGTATGGACGCTCAATCTCTGGGCCATGCATGATTTAGTACATTTCTGTGTCCATTGTGAACAGCACGTGGAACAACAGTGTTCCTGATTCACAATAGTCATCTGAGAGTAAGTAATGACTTTACATTTTACGGTATTCACAAATGGCATTTAGGAGTAGTGCTGTTAGGTATACTGACTTCACTCCTCCTAAATGCCTTTCGTGACTCACTTAATTTATCAAGTTATGATTTTGTCCCAGCTAACGTTTTGGTGCTAGCACACTTTTCTGTTGCACACAAGGGGGGAAATGTTGCATTGCTCCCTGTGGTGACAGTGTCATAGACACTTGTCCAAGCTGTTACTTCTGGCATTGGCTCATAGTGATGCCACCCTTGAAATGTTGGCCTTGCATCTGACTATATGCTGAGTGCAGTGCACCACACATCCCTAGACACATTGCACGATACGCTCACAGTGGTCACAGCATGAGAGGGGTCAAAATTTGGTATGCATAGTTTGTCCACAGGGAGGGGATGACTGATGCCTTGCACTTTGGGGTGAGTCCCTATTTGCAACTCTACTTCACTGAGGCAGACATTGTGGTTCCATATGTGTATGGTAGACATGTGCCCTTCCATCTCTTCATCAATGTGAATATGGTGTGCAACATCTTGGGATGTGACATGCAATGCGCACCATCACAACAGGCTTTGTCCATGCCGTAGTGTGTGAGTAGATATGTCAAGAGATATTTGTTTGCAATTGTTAAGGGGGACACTACTTGTGGCCTGCAACAGACTCGGACATTTTAGCACACATGCCTTTTCCTTAATGGACGTGGGGCTAGGTTGGGATATTGCTAGATTGTTGTTTTGGAGCAATGAGGGCACAGCTAGTTCACACAGACCCGGCCATCTCACTGCCTATCTGTGTCAGGTAAAACATGTACATTGCTCGTATTTCCCTTGGTGTACCTTCTGGTGGATTCAGTGTTCATACACTTTTAACAGACTTCTATACTTGATTGGTCATGGACAACACACATCTGTGTGAGTTAAATATTTTTATTTACATTCAAAGGATGAAGACTGGACCAGTGCTTGGCCATACAAGCACACATTGCATAGATGCCCATTAGAGGGCCAGACAGAGTCCTTTGGTGGTAACAGGTCCAAGGGAAGAGGCAGAGTTCAGTCCGCAGGCTGATTGCAGTGTCATTGGTAAGAAACAATAATATGGCAGTCCAGTGGAGGTCCAAGTGATTGTTGGGGGACAGTGGAAGACAGTGGAAGATGATTTCCTGTGGCATGATACTAAGCCCTGCACCAAGAATTAACAGGCCTTTTGGCGTCGATGGATGCTACCGCTTTCTCCTTAGCACAAATGCACTATCATCCTCATCTTCATCCTCTGATCTGTCATGTGCCTCACATGTGGGTGGTGGTATAGTGAGTGAACACTGTGAGGCACTGACACATCAGGTGGCGGAGCAGAGGATGTAGAAGCAGCAGCAGCATTCATCGGCGCCAGACCTTGGGGCAGCAATGAAGTGATGAGCAGCTGCAGGGCATGATAGATTCCAGCTACATCGCGCTGGTGTGCAGCCCTGGCAGCCATATCTTGTGCCTGCATCCGCTCCATGCTCTCCATTATCCGACAGATGTTGCCCAAATCCTGGCTGACATTGCTGGAGCCACTCAGACCAGACAGTTGTTGATGTCTCAGAATCATGACTCCAGCAATGTCAGCCATGAACCGTTGGAGAGCATCGAGCGGGCTGTGGGTGTCCGTGATCTTCTGTATGTGGTCCCGGATGGGACTCAGACACCCACGTATGGCCTCAAGTTTGTCCACCAGCCTCTCAAACCCCACCCGCACCTATTCAGCCATCTCCTGCTGGACCTCTAGCACACGGCGTTGGAAGGCCAGATGTGGGTCCTCGAGGTCCTGGGAGCCAGCTGTGGTCAGAGGTGCTTGCTGCTGGTTGGTTTGTGCAGGGGGTGGGGTTGCCGCGATGCTGCTGGGTTGCCCTGCTCCTGGAGGTGGGGTGCTGAAGGAGTCTAGCAGATTTTGAAGTTCATCCTGTTCTATGGTGGGGTAATCATCCTCGTCATCAGTGAAGGTTGGGCCAGTCTGCTGTCCAGGAGGTGATGTCTCTCCCTCTGCAATGTGATAGGGGAGATACAATTCAACAGTGTTTTTCATGTGTAATCATGCATTGGATGAGTTTACAAGCAGACTGCAGGACAGTGTACATTCTGACTGTTTTTGAGGAGATGCCTATTTGTTGCGGGATAGTGATAATTTTGAGGACATCACGGATGTGATGTTGTTGTTGTACATTGTCATCTCACAGTTTACAGCTATGACAAATGTGGTTGTAAAATTTCGACACACAAGCGGCACCAGTTGTGTCCTCTGTTCATTTGTGTGAGTAATGCAGTTTGTACCACATAGTAGTCAATGTTGATGACCTCAGATTTGTATGTGTGTGCACTGCATTGTGTGATAGTGGCACCTGCAGCTTTGGTTTTCCTGCCCGGTATACCTTTCAGGCAGTGAGCCTTTCACTTCTGTGCATTTACAATGCTGAGATGTTGCAAGCTGGGTGGCATATGGGTCTTGGTCAGAGTTGGGAGACTTGTGCATTGTTTGACATCAAATGTCTTGTTTACGTCAGGGTTTGTATGTACATGAGGATGTGTCAGAGTGTGACCTGCTCCTTTAAGGATGTGGTCTACACTCAGCCACCTCAGTGAGGTGGCCTGCACCATGTTAATATGTTGGGCCTGCAGGCATGCTATTCCTCATGCACTGTCTCTTGCCTTGTCAGTGTGGCTCACGGACACGCAGCATTGCAGGGTACTGCACATGTGCATGTGTTTTGTGCAAGATTAGTTATGTGTGAGGAAGGCCCCCTTTAGGCACATTAGCAATGAGAGCCTACTTGCTGTTTCAACATGTGCTGCACTATGTAGTACACATGGACATCCAGGTAGCTTTGTCTATTGTGATTTGTCTTGTGTGCATGTCGTCCTTCATGTTTTATCTTGCATGCATTGCTTACTGCCCTCCTGTTGGCTTACCCGTTGTGAGTATGGTACAGCGTGAGTTTCTATTGTTGTTGCTGTCTGGACAGACAGTGTCAACACCCATTACCCTCAAGGTTGACCCCACGTGTGGTGTGTAAGTGGTCAGTTTTCTGATGTATGTGCATTTCATAATGCCTATTTATGGTGCTCAGGCCTTGTCACCGCCACCCTCACATGAGATGCAAATGGCAGGGTGATGTGTGTTTGTGTATGTGCCACGCAGCTGCTGACATGGATGATACATGCTGTCCTGGTTCTGGTATTCAATGCCTGGCTTAGCGTGTGGGTGATAACTACCTGACTGCATATTTGTTCACTGACACAGTTGACTTACCAAACAGTTAAGTTTAATTGCACATGATGGTGTGATGGGCAACTCACATCAGGACTGATGTGGAATGCTGTTTTCTGTATGGCGGATGTGTACACTTGTGGGTGGAGGAGTGCAATTTGACCTAAGGGTTGAGGATGCCATTTGGGCCTTGGTCAATAATTGTTGCAACTTTGCTATCCTTGCTTGTTGTCATACTTTGGTTGTCATACTGCTTTACAGGCACATTGTGGTTCTGTGAGTATGTCACACAGACAAGGCATGCAGTACATATTTGTGTGACACATTCCTGATCTGCATTGTCCACGTACTGTGGTGTTGTAGGCATAGCCCCGCTGCTCATTGTATTCCATCACCCTTTGAGTGAAGTGTGCTCTTTGTGTGCATTTTTGGATGTGCATCTTTTATCCAGCGGCCTACATGGTCACTTTGTTGTGACATTGCATGTGTGTGTGGTATGCAGACTCACTAGATGCTTCCCCACTTGGTGTACACAGGACTGCATCTCATGAACAGGCAAGGGGGCACATTGCCTGGAAATGCGGGAGGATGTCAAAATTTCACCCTTGCCTCATCACCACGCATATCCAATTCATCTGCACATGGCCACATCTATCTGACGGAAAAATGAGGATGCACTGTGAATGTGACTGATAATGTGCACGAGTAGGCATGCCACCACCAATGTCAGCACACCTGCAACTTTGTGCACGTGTGTCTGAGTTGTGTGCAGGAATGTGCATGTGCATATAGGTGGACTTTACTGCGCATACCCAACCTTGCACACAGCTCAGACACACGTGCACAATGTTGCAGGTGTGCTGACATTGGTGGTGGCATGCCTCTTCGTGCACATGATCAGTCACATTCACAGTGCATCCTCATTTTGGCGTCAGAGAGAGATGCGTCCTTGTGCAGACGATTTGTATATGCGTGGTGATGAGGCAAGGAGGTCATTTTGCCACCCTGCCACATCTCAAGTTAATGTGCCACTTTGCCATTTTATGTAGCACTTATTTAGTGGTCTGATGTTGATCTTGGACTATACTGGGCTTACTTTTCTGTGCACATTTCCAAGTCTGTGTGCACGCCAATATGTGTCTTGCAATGTATTGTTTGAGTAGGGTGATATGTGTCTATGCCACCATGGACAAGGGTATCCGGGACATGATCCACAGTAATTGTGGGTATGCACTGCAATATATTTACTTGTACATGAGTGCCATTGTGCCCATCCACCCCCGTCCCCCCAGTCCCTGGTTGTTACTCACCCTGTTGTTGTTGTGTCTGGTCACGTTCAGCAGTATCCTGGCCCGCAACTCCGACCACTGTCTCCTCACTGATGACTCGGGACACCTGCTCCTCCAACTCATCCAGCTCTTCCTGTGGCGCTGGACTCCCACCTCCAGTCTGCTTTGCTGCTTTCAGGTTGGCTGCTAGTTTCTCCTTGGTCTTGCACTTTGTATAATGCCAGCGCTTCTTGCAGTCGTCCACTGTCCTCCTCCTCCTCTCTCCAACGGCATTCACCTTGGACACAATGTCCTGCCATATTTCTTTTTTTCTTGCCAATGTCACTGTGGAGGTGACAAACAGTTCTAGTTGGTGTTCAGTCACCTCCGCAATCAGGACCTGGTTTTCCTGCTGGCTGAACTTGGGATTCCTCTTCCTTTTGACCTTCACATGGGTCTCTGGCTGGTCCTCCTGGGGATTTGTGGGGTTGTTTGTGGCCTCTGCACTGGTCCCAGCTTCATCCAAGGCTCCTCTGCTATTTTCCATTTTTTTTTTCCTGCTTGGCGGGCCTTTTGTAGTGCATTTTCAAGCTGAACGTGAGAAATGCAGGCCTGGTGCCAATTAGCGATCGGATTCTGTCGCTCATTGGCCCATCGCCACTTTTTTTACGTTAGCGTGAGACTTTTTATCGCCGTCACGCTAAATCTATCGCCGTCCTTTTCCGCCGGAAAAGAAAGCTATCGCCTTTTAGCAGCGTGTTGCTAATACGCCGCTAATACGGCAATAGATTCCGGCATTCAACAGCGATAAAAAATCTCACGCAAAACGCGAATTGCGATAAATATCGCCATTTGTTGATAATATCCCCCCATATATTTTGTTTTCTGTATATTGATCTCAAACCCCCTGTTTCTGCAAAGCTCGCCAAAATCATCCAGGATTCTCTGAATACCCATCGGTGATTTGGAGGGTATCATCTGCAAACATTATTGCCGGGATTAACTTGTGTGCTAGTTTAGGAGCGTCTATGTCCTTCAACCTGCTCAATGTATCAACCAGTCCATTGATATAAAGACAAAACAGGGTGGGAGCCAGCACACAGCCCTGTCTAACTCCTCTATTTATTGGAATGGGCGGAGTGAGTTCCCCGTGCTTCCCATACCTGATTTGTGCATAATTGCCCTCATGCAGACTTCTTAACAAGTTCAGGAGATAATAGGGAATTCCAAGGTCGCTTAATACCACCCAGAGGGCATCTTTTGGCACTATGTCAAAAGCACTTTTGAGATCCACAAAGACCAAGTATAGGCTACCACCTTCCAGATGCACCGTTTTCCAATAAAGGAGTTGGAGCCTAAATATGTGGTCTATAGTGGATGTTTTTTCCCTAAAACCAGCTTGTAGAGAACTCATAACTTTATGTTCCTACAACCAGGTCTGCAAGCGATCGAATGAGGTCCTTGCAAAAATATTTAGCGTTACGTCAATCAGACTGATTGGTCTATAGTTGATGGGCAACAATGGGGACCCTTTTTTATACACTGGAAGAATCTCAGCTCCAGCCGAAGTTGCGGGGAATGCCATCCCTTGTAATATAGCGTTAAGGAGCACCCACAGATATGGTCCCCAGATGTTAGGCTCAGCAGGGAAAAGATCCCCAGGTATCTTGTCCAGACCTGGGGCTTTACCAGGAGCTGTTTTTCTTACAGCACTGATAACTTCTGTCAGGGTCAACTCAGGGGTCTCTGTATGGGGGTTCTGTGATGGCTGAGTTGCTGGGGTCTGGGTGCTAACCTCAGTCTTCAGCGGGGCGTTGAGGGCCTGGAAATGTTCCTTCCAACTATCAGCCACTATATTGGGCTCTAGAGCAACCTTTCCTTTTCTACTACCTGTACTTACAATGTTCCAGAAGGCTTTCATATCCTTAACCTCTAGGGCCTGTTTCAGAGATGCCAATTGGTCCATTTCCCATGTTTTTTTCCATGTGCAATGGTGTCTTTATAGAATGCCCTCGCAGTTCTAGTTTGGGCTCTTCTCTTAGATTTTATGGCCTCTATCAGGGCCCTCTTCGCTTCCTGACAGCTGCGATTAAACCAGGACAGCTTAACCTTTGCCCCCCCAGCAAAAGAACGGTGGATTAAACCCAGATCTTTGTGACTGGGGGTGAATGTTTGCATTGTTCAGCATTCCATCCATCATTTGTTTCTTTTGCTTTCCCCCCGGGGGGAGGGGCAAATGTCAGGGGGCTACAAGTCCAGATCCCTGGAATTAGTAATTAGTGGGGCCCAGACTTCTCTAAATGAGTGACAGGAAAAACAGCAACCATAATTCAATTTAAACAGTCACAAAAGAATGTGGGTGGTCAATTCCTAGACATGGATGAGCAGTCCAAGGCTTAACTCATGAGAGGATATATAGGACCAGTGTGAGTACTGTACAGCACAGTAATCCAAGTGACAATAAAGTATCAATGGCCAACCAAGAGTGCTGTGTACGCAACACATTTGTTAGGAGTGTCCAGAGTCATCACCACCCAATAACTGATTACAGTAATGAATGTGGCATCTCAAGGTACCCGCTTGAGAAACATCAAAAGTGGACAGGACATGCTTTCTGGGACCTGAGAGGAGCCCTGAAGGACTGGGCCCGCTCCTCCATGTACCCAGGACTAAGACGTGGACTCCAAGGTTCAGTTTGCCGACCTCCTCCCTGGCTACAGAGATACAGCAAGCTGCAAGAAGCCTTTTTACTGAAGTTGCCAGCTGCCCAGTAGCAACTGACAATGGACTGAACCCAGCTGGTGGCCTCTGGTGGAGTATGTTTTGGCCCTAAATGCTGTCCCTGAGGTACTGGGACCCTTTGAAGTGACCAAAAGGAGATGCTCCAGAAAATCTAAAAATTTGGGAAATAGACAGCAACAATGGCCAATTCTTGGAGTAGTTTGTCAGATACAATTCAAGACTTGCCCCATTGGAGGATCTTGAGCTCCATAAAAAAGACCAAGGGCCTGATTCAATATTTGGCCGATGAAGTAATATCCATCAGGATGGCAGAGGACATTACCTCCACCATCTCAACTTTACTCTGTCTGCCAAATTTAGAGATGATTGCCAGCCCCACTGTCATCTCTGTACATTGGAGGGAACTACAGCCGTGGTGATTCCTTGCAATGCACTAAAAGTGTGGTGGAGAGCCGCTGTCTGGCTTGACGCCCGTCCACCAGACTTTTGACTTTTTTTGTATTTCAGAAACAAACTCTCAAGTTGGGAGATTGTTTCTGAAAACAAAAAACTAATGACTTTCACACCATGGGCATTGTCTCTCTTCACGGCGCTTGGAGAGACATTGTCACTGAGGTGGACTCACCTTGATGAATGTGTGACTACAGGGAGCCGCCCTCGCTCCTACGCTTTTTCTAGCACAAACTGCAGTGAAACTCGATTTTATCCGTAGTGTGATTACATGACCTACTTGTAAGTACAGGTTCAGTCCTCGATCCTCTTATTAAGGTAGGAAAGGAGGGTATAATTACGGGGATCTAGTAGTCCTGATGAAAGCCGGAGAAGACACAACAACCGGCTGAAACATGTCGACTCATTTGCAGTGAGGAGGGGTGAATGGTTCATAATCTACCCTGTTCACAACCATCCTCTGGTTTGCGATACCTTTTTAATCCGGGCCAGAGAATCCGTGAATAAAATAGGGATTTGGATATCCCTGAGTCAGTTTTACATCTGACTTTCTGCACTTATTGTTTGCTTGATCCCTACTCTTCTTTGTGTTTGTATTGTTTTTCCCCCCACCCTATTGCTCCACTTCATGGGTTGGTCTGCGCAGGGGTGTGTTTAGCAGCCCAATGATGAAGCATGCCACAATTTTTTGTGGGTAAGGGCAGTTTTTCAAACATATTGACTTTGCCAAAAAAAACTCTAAAAAGCGATTTCTTCACTCCTACATCCATGAACAATGACTACTGATTGGCTCTTTACAATTTCTTCGCCTTTTTTCCCTTAATTATTTAAAAATGTATATCTTCTTTTCTCTCTATTGCATTTTCATTATGTTGCGTTCTGACTTTTCATTTGTTTTGCCACTGTTAAATATTTTACAAATTTTCCTAAGTGAAGTCTTTTTGCTTTGTGCCAGTGATAGCTGAGCTCAGGTTTAAAATATTGAAGCTGTGTTTTACCCTAACAAATCTGTGTCCCTTTTTCTTGTGGTTGACTCCCTTCCACCCCAAATAATAATAATCACAGAATCCTGTTTGACAGACTAGGTTGACTATGTCAAATATTATGACTGAGGATTAGAGAAATATTATTTACCGTATTTTATTTACCAATAACATCCAGCAATCATTGAATTCAATGTTATTCATCAGTTTGCTCAATTAAGTAAATCATCTTGAGTCTAGCATTGTGCAAATTTGTAAAAAAAAACTGCAAATATGTTTTTACTTTTTAAGGAAGGGTACAGGAGTTGAAATATGCATGGATGCTTTGGTTACCATTCTGGATTGCATCCAAAGGCTGATTTGTAGTTAGAAATTCCATGGCAACCTGCCAGTTTTCCTTCCTGCTTAGCTGACTAACTGATTGTCTAGAAATGGAGATGGACTCCAAGGGGGAAAGATTGGGTTCAGAAATTGAATTTATATGCTAAAGGCCTTTTGTCACCACGGGAGAGAACACCTAATTCAATCATAAGGTTTTTAAAAACGTCTTTTGAAGAACCATACAGTAAATAGACGGACGGCTGCTATATTTTTTTTATAATTGAACATACAATGTTTTCCAGTGGCTTAAAATCATTCGAGAGAAAAGTACTGAGGGGCATATTTACGTTCCCTGGCGCATCCCTGCATATCAGCAGGGATGCGCCAGGGAAAATGCGTCACGCAAGTTTACCCTTGCGCCACTTCCGATGCGCCGCATTTACAATGCGGCGCATCGTGGCGCAGGATAAGCAGATGCGTGACGCATCTGCCGGCGGAAGGTTGGCGCAGTGCTGAAGTCGTGTCGCAAGCGCGACACAACTCCAGCACTGTTCCAGCCTTCCCTATCCCTAACATGGTGCGTCAATCCTTACGCCTGCTTGAAGCAGGCGTAAGGATTTAGCGCACCAGCGTCGAGAAAAGTGACTGCGTGAAATCTTGTAGATTTCACTACGTCACTTTTCCGAGGCGTACCTGCGCCGGAACGCCCCCTGCGCCGGTACGCCCACATGAAACCTGACGCAGGTTTCATGTGGCGCAGGGGTTTACTACGTGACGCATCTCCCTAGATGCGTCACGTTGTAAATATAGCGCAACGCGGCGCATGGTTTGCGTCGCCGCTGCGTCACTTGCGTGACGCAACGGCGGCGCAAAAGTGGCGCAAGGGGCTTGTAAATATGCCCCTGATATCCCACCCACTTACTTATGCAAATGTATTTACTGCCATCGTTCTTACTGGTTCATAGGTCACCATAAACGGTTTTGTGCGACTTGTTGCGTTTTTATAGCATAATATATTTCTGGTATGTTTTTGTTCATAGAGATACGGTTTGTGATTCATGGCCTTAAGTAGATGTGCAAATTGGGTTTGCGGAATAAATATGACACTGTTACAACTTAGTGGATGTTTACTACTTATCACATTGCTCCCTACATCCCCCTATAAACATCCAGATTTCCAAAACTATGGTGCTCATTAGGAATGGTCTTGTTTTTTCGAGAGAACCGCACAGCAGCAGCCGGTGCAGGTAAGCACAGTGGGTCGGTGGGGCGGGGCACTGCAGGTGGGATGTCGACAAACGACAAATAGGGCAATTTAAATAAATAAATAACTCCTATTCTGTCGTCTGTCGACATCCTCCTCCCCCCCCCGCAGCTCCCCGCCCCCACCACACTTACCTGCACCGGCCGGCTGCTGGTACCGCATGCTGTATACTTCATTCAGTCTTGGTGATATTAGGGGCAGCTGTAATACAGGGGTGCAGTACTAGTGGAGAATCACAAGTTAATCTCCCCAAGCCCTCTCTGGAAAGGGCTTAATTTGTGTAAAACAATGCTAAGTTACTGATTTCCACATGCGATCCTTTCATTCCTGATGTTTCTCCGGGAGGCAAAAGCCCTCCAGTATTAAGCAGGAGATTTTTACATTGAAAATGACGTGTAGTACTACTGTAGGAGTTTTAGCAACATTTTGGGGAGAAACTCAAAGGGGCATATTTAAAAGGGCATTGCACCACAGGAACGTCACTTTTAATGATGTTCCTATGTTGCAATGCCCTGCTCCATATTTATAAAGTGGCGTTAAGCCACTTTTTGTGGCTTAACGCCTCTTTGTAAATATGGTACCCTTTCACGCAGGTATCTGTGTGAAAGCGGCGTGCAATGGGTGTTGCTGTGGGCATTCCACTGCAAAACCCATTGCTTTTTGATGTGGCCCCAGATTTGCAAGGATCTGTAAATCTGAGGCAGCACCAAAAACTAACGCCATGCATGAGCAGGCGTTAGAATGGCGAAACAAGAAGAAATGCTTTTATTTCTCCTCATTTTGCTTTTTTATGTGTGCTGTATTCTGCAGCACACATAGAAAGAACAAAACACCATTACTTATTGTTTATGTGCAGAAAGGTGTCCCTTCCTGCACATAAACAATCATTAAATAATGACAATTTGCTAGTTCTATGTGTGCTGCATTTTGCAGCACACATATAAGTAACAAATAGCTATTATGGATTGGTTATGTGCAGGAAGGGACACCTTTCTGCACATAAACAGTCATTCCCTGCAATGCAGGCACCCTTGCACTATGGTTTAAGGGTGCCTGCGCTGGTGCTAGGCAGCTAATTTTAGCGCCAGCACTAGGGAAAACACGGGGGTGTGCCACTGCCGAATTTGGCACAGCACCGCTGTTAGAAATGGGGGTCTCTAGTTGGCAGGATGTTACCCTGTCCATGTAGGGACCCTTCTTCCTAGTCAGGGTAAGGGGGATACACTTCTAAAATAAGCCCTGCTCACCCTCTTTGTAGCTTGGCATGAGCAGTCAGGCTTATCTCAGAGGCAATGTGTAAAGCATTTGCCCATAACCAGCAGTAATACAGTGAAACACTACAAATGGACACCACACCAGTTTTAGAAAAATATCCAATATTTTATCTGTGCAAATAAGACCAAAAGCAATAAAATCCACCATACAGTTCTTAGAAATATCAAGAAGCAAAATTAGACTTAAAATACAGTTCCTTGAAGTCGATAGCTTGTCCGGGGCTATCACAGCGTTGTGAACAACAAATCCAAAGAGTTCTGGCTGATCCTGGCGTCGTGGGCCAGCTACGGTGTCGGAAAGACCCGCAAAATAGTACCTTTAGAAATGCAGGGCATTGGGGACCTCGTAGTGAGGTCCGAAGAGCCGGCGTTGGTGGGCGTCAGTTCCGGAAGTCGGTGGAGGAGTCGTTGGGCCCTTGAAGTCATACGCTTTGCAGAGCGAACTCTGTGCGGTTGAAGTCGGGAGCACCGGCGTCGGCGGGCATCAGGGCTGCGGTGCGAAGTACAGTGGTGTGGGGTGCAGTGCCATCAGGTTGTGGTGCAGGCAGCGGCTCGGTGACGGTCTTCCAGCGGCATCAGTGAGACCAGGGCTGTGGATGCGAAGTGGTGCAGTGCTCGCCACGGTGCTTGCAGGTCACGGTGCAAGCAGCGGCATCATCATTGCTGAAGAGCTGTCATCAACTGGTGATCCATAGTCAATGGCACTGGCGTCTGTAGACCAAGGCTACGGTGGGGGATGGGGTGGTGCGTCATGCAACTTACGAGCGCTGCCCTCAAATTACGATGCAAGCTGTGGCATCGAGGTCGGCGTGGTGTATCGTCATTGGGCATATCAGGGCAGCGGTGTGAAATCAGGCTGTGCGAAGTGCGGTGCCCACAGGTCATGGTGCAAGCAGCGGCTAGATGGGGGCTTTGGGCGATGGCGTCTGTAAGACCAGGATTGTGGTGCGAAGTGCGGCAGTGCCGTCTGTGGTGCCTTCAGGACACGGAACCGGCAGCGGCATCGTTGACGGCATAGGGTTGCTTTTTCTTCTGTTGCAGCACAAAACATACAATTCCCAGTGCTGGTAGCAGATGAAGTCTTTGCTGTTCCTGAGACTTCTTGAACAGGGGGCAAGGTCTACCTCAAGCCCTTGGAGAAGCTCAAACAAAGAAATTGCAGAAAGTTCTGTCCAGTCCTTTCTCTGGCCAAGACAGAAGCAGCCACTGCAGGCCAACCCAGCAAAGCATACAGCAAAGTGGTAGTTCCTCCTCACAGCTTCTCCAGCTCTTCTTCTTGGCTGGTTCCTTGATCCAAAAGAGTTCTAAGGTTCTGGGGTCTGGGCTCCAATATCTATACCACATTTTCCTTTGTTCACTTGTGGCAAAAAGTCTCTCAGCTCAGTCCAACCCAGTCTGTCCTCTCTGTTCCAGCTTCTTGTCAGGAGGTGGAGACAGCATTGTGCACAAGAGGCAGGGTCTATTCAGGTGCAAGGAAAACTCCTCCCACTACTCTAAATGCAGCCCAGGTCTATTCAGCTCAGCTCTGAGTCATCCAGGAAAGGCAGGACACACCTCTACCCCCCCCCCCCCAATGACTGTCTACAGTGAATGCACATCCCCAGCTCCTGTCAATCCAAACCCAGATAGTCAATACGCAACTCAGCAGAGGCACATAAGATGATTAAGCAACAAAATGCCCACTTTCTATCAGTGGCATTTTCAAACACACAATTTAAAAACCATCTTCACTAAAAGATGTGTTATTCAATTCTGAGTTTAGAGAGCCTAAACTCCATTTCGCTATTTTGTCCCAACGGAAAGTTATACGTGTAAGATATTACAAACCAACTCCCATGTTAGCCTATAGAACAGACAGCCATGCAATAGTGAAAAACGAAATTGGCAGTATTTCACTATCAGGACATGTCACACACACCAGGACATGTCCTCCCTTTCACATACACTGCACCCTGCCCAGAGGCGTACCTTTGGCCAACCTGAGGGGTGCCTTACATGTATGAAAAAGGACTGTTAGGGCCTGGCAAGTAGGGGCACTTGCCAGGTCGACATGGCAGTAAGAACTGCATGTAGACACTGCAGTGGCAGGTCTGAGAAACCTTTGAAAGGCTGCTTGTGCGGGTTACTCAACCAGCGCTGCAGGCCAACTAGTAGCATTTGATTTTACAGGCCTTGAGCACACACAGTTCATTATACTAGGGACTTAGTAGTAAATCCAAAAAGCCAAACATGGAAACACAAATCCATAAACACAATTTACAATAGGAGCACTTGCACTTTAACACTGAACAGCAGTGAGAAAGTATGCAGAGGCACTAAACCAGCAAAACGAAGTACAACGACGCCCGTGTTACTGGCCACCACTTGCTGCCATCGACTTTTGCTGCTTTCTGCGGGGGAGCGGGAGTGGGACAGGACTTCAGGTCCCAGGCTCCCTTGCGCTGCCACTGACGCCGGCTCTGACGCCCGCTCCACGCACCTGGAGTCGCTGATAAATTCCTCAGAGGGCTCCCGCAGCGCGGGACGCCCGTGTTACTGGCCACCACTCGCTTCCATCGACTTTTGCTGCTTTCTGCGGGGGAGCAGGAGCGGGACAGGACTTCATGTCCCAGGCTCCCTTGCGCTGCCACTGATGCCAGCTCTGACACCCGCTCCACGCGCCTGGAGATGCTAATAAATTCCTCAGAGGGCTCCCATCTGCGCCCGTCAAAGCCAGAAAGAGGCTGGGCTGGCCCACTCTCAGACATCCGAGCCGTGGCACAGGATTCAAGTATTAAAGGTACTGGTTATTTATTTATTTCTTCGTCCCCTCAGCTGTTAATATGACCAAAAGGATGGGTAAGCGTAAGGACACACATATGCCTGCAGGGGGTGGAATTGTGGGGACCTTAGATGCTTTTCTAACAAGGGCTGAGTCGGTGCTGACACATGAAATACAGCGCACAGGCAAAAGACTTTCCTTGGATACTTTCGCCACCCAAAAACGATCATCTATGGGATGCATGAGTCTGGCTAAATCCCCCGTAGCCTCCCGAACACTCGACGAGTATCTGCACGATGAACCTATATTAATGGGTAGGCCCGGGGAGTCAGCGGACTCAACTCCAATGCCAGTAGACTCCGTAGCTATCCTCACAGAAGATTCTATTTGTATGGTCCCTGATCCAACGGGGAGTGATGTTTCACCAGTTTCACCAGTGCAAGTGGCATTGTCGTCTTCAGTGGGCTTGTCCCCCGTGCCCACTGTATTGATGGCCCCCACTATAACATTAATAGCATCAGCGTCTGGCACCAATGAGGTTTCTACCAGATCCAAAAAACACTTAAGGGTAAGCCCAAGGGACAGTTTGGCAAGATTGCCATTAGTAGCTAACAACGAACCACCAGCCAAACGGAGCAGGGGAGGTGCCTCCCAAAAGCAAAGGCAAAAGCCCAAAGTAAAGCATCAACCAGCTAAATTATTTCATCATGACCCGACGGCCTCAAAAGGCACACAAGGCACACATGGCGCAACACAGAATCTTACGACGAAGAGCACTGCCCACCCCCGCTGGTTTCTGATTGTAATGTTGACCAGTGGAAAAGACTTGAGACATTGGTGTCCATGTTATTGAATCCTTTATTATGTAAATTACAGCTAATTGAGGAGAAATTGTTGCAGATTGATCGGTTATCCAGTACATCAACTAACCCTTCAAACACAGGGGTATGTCGTTGCAATTGTTTAGACCAAGTGCCACCTGTGGTCCCGAAGGCCCCCGATCCCCTTGAGGTGAGAGGGCCCGTGTCAGGGACATCACTGTCTTTAATGGGCTTTAATCCTCGGTCAGATAGCCGTATCGATATGGCAACGCATACCCCCCAATCCAACCCTGTGGTAACACGCCCCGTGGATCAGCTTAGGGTGGCAAGGGGAAGGGATGCAAGGACAGTGGCGCTGGGGACCGATAAGGTGCAACAGGAGGGCTATCAAAGGGCCCCGAGGGAGCATAGACCCCATCAACAACAAATGAGTGGGGAATCCACTTTAGCGGCCCCCAATAGTCGTGATCTACTAGTAATAGACCTCCCATCAGCATGCTGCCCTTACACAGTGGTCCTGACAGGTGTGCCAGGACATAATAATACACATGAAGAATCCACTGTACAGTTAATTAATAAAGTGGCGCACTGGATGTGCAAGCATGCTGGAGCATCGGCACATTCTGATGGCCAGGAGGGTCTCATGGATTGGTAGGTCGAGGAAAGTTTTCCCAGGATATAGCGTAATTGTTACGTTTAGATACCCTGAACTAGCGCATAGGATCCTTTCACACTCAGCTGGCTTATTTGCACTAGAGTCCGGTATTAAACCATTGCCGTTGGGCTTTTTTTATAGGCCGTCGCCCAGTTTTAATCTCCCTCAACGTTATGCAGGGCAGGAGGAGGGAACCGCGTGGGGTGGTAGGCCTTTGGCTCTAAGTAATGCATTTGCCCCATTGAGGGACCTGAACGACATTGACTGACTGCATCAGTGGGAGAGTGTGGGTAGTGGTAGTGATATCCCTTTAGTTAATACTGGCATAGTAGGTAGGAGCGAGGTGCTCCACCCGGGGACAACACCACAAATCCCATTTGAGTGCAGGGATTCTAGTAACTCGGGGACAGACAATATAGACAGGGCTGTCACCACGCTCAGTAGCACTGTGCTTCCTGAGTCCAGCAAAGGGCGTACCGGGGGAGATATACAAATTCTTTCATGGAATATAGCAGGTTTGTCTAGTAAATTCACGGATGACCAATGGCTCATCTATGTTAGGAGGTTTCATATAATATGCCTCCAGGAAACGTGGGAGCTAGGGAACAATTTTTTCATTGAAGGATATAAAACCTTCTTTTGCCCCGCAGTAAGATCGGTCTCCGGCCGGTCAAAGGGGGGTCTGATTATGTTTATAGATTTGAGAATTCAGGGCATCTGGAAAAACCTGGCATTGGACTCGACTGTTGCCCAAGGACTCAAATTCTCGAATAATCCTTATAGGTTAGTTTATAATAATTTTTTATAATGCAATGTCAAATGTGCAGGGTCTGAATAGTCTCCAAGAATTAAATACAAGGCTGGAGCATACACGTAGGAGAGGGCTGGTACAATCACAATTGATCCTAGTTGGTGACTTTAATTGCCATCTGTGCCCAAATTTGAGGGCGGCCCAGGGTGACTGGTCATCTTGTTCACTAAGCAAGGGACCACATATGGTGCACACTCAGGAGGGGCGGGAATTGACTGGTTTATTACATACTTATGGGTTGACCCACACAATAGATTTGATCATTAACAATAAGGGTATTGCAGCCCACCCGACTTTTAAAGGTAGAGGATGTCATTCGTATATTGATTTTATTTTTGTTTCCTTCATACTGAAAAGGTGTATCTCAACTTTTAAGATTCAATATAGCGTGTATAGTGACCATAACCCACTAAGTTTATCTCTTGTTGACCCGCAACACCCCCCAGCATTAAATAGATCTGTAAGGGGATCGATGATTGCTGCAACAGACCAAGGCAGGCGGTTGCACTGGGCCCAGGTTGATACTGGTGTTTTTAACACTTCCCTGTTTAACAGAGGCAAGCATGATATTCAGAAATGTTTAGATTTAGAAGTGCAAGGGGCTGAACTAGTAGACGCTTTCAGGAACATTGCAAAGCTAACGAATAGTTTACTGAAATCCTCCGCACATGCGCCCAGTCTTGGCCTCCCCAGATGGTTCGATAGCCAATGCTCACGGACGCTAAGAGAGCTAAAAGTGGCGCTCAAGCAGGCCCCGAGGGATAGGGAGCGGGTGGCGGCTTGCCGTTTAAGCTACAAGCAAGCCGTCAAGGGACGAAAGGGTCAATTACAGCGGAAAGCCTGGGAGGAGCTCACAGAGGCTGCTGAGTTGAAGGACTCTACCCGTTTTTGGAGAGTAATTAATAACCCTTGTTTTAAAGAGTCGAATAATCCTGGGTTAAGTAATAACATCTTACCAGAGCAATGGCAGCAGCATT
The DNA here is from genome assembly GCA_963921515.1 of Calotriton arnoldi. Classification (NCBI taxonomy): domain Eukaryota; kingdom Metazoa; phylum Chordata; class Amphibia; order Caudata; family Salamandridae; genus Calotriton; species Calotriton arnoldi. The sequence goes on along the minus strand of CAWUFW010011134.1, from coordinate 35,907 downwards.
TCCAGGGTTTGTATAATTACACACAGAGATTGGAAGAGCCGCTGACTCCAAACTCAGTATTAAACCCCAACTTCCTTACCTTTACTTTGGACGAGGTGAGAATAGGGATTGAGGGGCTTACGAGGAACAAGGCGCCGGGACCGGATGGGATCCCACCAGACCTCTTCCGCTGTAATACAGAGGTCTGGGCTCCGCTTTTAACTAGGGTATTAAACGCGGCAATAAATTCAGTAATGCCAGCATCCTGGTCCTCTGCCATCATTGTGCCCATCTTTAAGAATGGTGATAGGGATAGTCCACACTGTTATCGCCCCATATCTCTCATTGATGTTTCAGTGAAGGTTGTGGGGCGGGTGATTTTAAACAGGGTGTTGGAATGGGCAGATGCTAAACAAATCATCTCAGACGTCCAATATGGGTTCCGCCCGGAGAAATCAACCATAGATCAATGCCTCAATTTGTACCTTATCACTGCAAAATATACAGTCAGGGGCGTTGTACTTAGCTTTCATGGATCTCACTGCGGCCTTCGACCGGGTAAATCGCCGCAAACTGTGGTCAATCATGGGCGAGCTTGGGGTGGACCCGGTAATAATTAACATTCTAAAATCATTACATTCCAATACCTCAGCGGCAGTCAGATATACACAGGATGGGAAGGTAACGGATTATTTTACATGCTCAAGTGGGGTCAGACAGGGATGCATATTAGCGCCGTTCCTGTTCCCCTTATATATTAATGGCCTAGATTCTGCCTTAAGTGCTATTAATGCAGATACCCCGAGGATAGGCTCAAGAGCGGTCCCGGTTCTGCTTTATGCAGACGATGCAGTGCTCCTTGCCCGCACCCCAAAGGGTTTGCAGCTTTTAATTGATGGCTTTGTGACTTTTATGGAAAACTTGGATATGTCCCCCAATCTCACAAAATCATATATTATGGAAATGGGGAAGAAGCCAAGTAAATCTTACAATTATACCATAGGCACACATACCTTAGGGAAAGTCCCAGCCTTTTCCTATCTGGGCATTTTTTTCGATGGACATTTGAACTTCAAACACCTATTAGAGGAGAAGTGCCTGGCCCTGACTAGGTCCACAGGTTCTATTGCTAATTTTGCACAAAGTCTAGGTCGCTGGACTCCGGCAATGATTTTAAAGTTATACAATTCAATTTGTTGTTCTAAGGTTTTATATGGAAGCGAGGTTTGGGGATTTGTTAAGGCTAATAATTTGCAAAGTGAGGAGAACAAATATCTCAGGCGTTTATTGAAAGTTCCTCATAGTACTTCGGCATTCAGTGTTCACGAAGAACTGGGGCTCCAATAGATCTCCGACTTGGTGGCAGTTAGACCCCTACTCTGTTGGGTGAAGGTGTGGTCAAATACAGAGGCTGGTCTGAGTAGGCTGGTAATTCAGGACTGTCTCTCCTTAGATCACGCGCTCAAAATTCCCTGGTTAAAATACGTCAGGGATTCTCTTTTTTATCTAGGGCGTGTAGATCTGTTCATTAAACCTGAAAAATGAGAACCCAGGATAAGGCAGTTACTAAAGACCTGTACTTTAAGTACGCCATGGCGCAACGTGAAGCCAGAGAACTTGCTAAACATACGGTGAGAGAACACATATTAGTCAAATCAACCCAGGGTATAGAACCATACCTAACATTAATAATTAGTGCACATGACAGATTTTTAATTACCCGTTTTAGATTAAATCTTATTCATCATTTATTGGCGGTACCTGCAGGTTTTATCATGAATTTAGATGAGAGAGGGCCCTGTGGCTGCGACAATAGGTCTCCATAGGATACCCTACATCTAGTATTACTTTGTCCGTATTACGCCTATCCCAGAAAAATGTTTTTGAAGGGCCTTTTAAGAAGAGTTAGTTTTAGGCAGGCACGCGTAGCCCTGTTGTTTTTAAAACTGTCATCAGATGTTTTTACACTCTTTTTGTTTCCAATTTTTTAAGAGCTGCTTTAAAGTTAAGAGCCACTAGGGGTGTTTGAAGTCTAGAGGTATTCCCGTCATTGCGTCCCACTACGGGCTGTACTACTGTTATAGCAGATTATTTTATGGCTCATCTTATAACTGTTAACTTGTACTAAATTGGGATGGATTGATATTGACATCAGGTGACAGAGCAGAGAGAACGATAGTATATATAATTGGTATCAATTATCTATGTGGTAACCCTTTTTAAAGATTGTTTGTGTGATGTTGGTATTTGTCATAAATAATGTATCTTTTATGGTAATATTTTTTATATGCCGAATAAAGATTTAATAAAAAAATAAAAAAAGTCCAACGTACCATTAAAACCAGGAGGCCAGAAAGCAAAAAGGCAGGGGAAACACGACCAAAAGATGCCAGGTCTAAGACATGCCCCCTCCAGCTGAAAGTAGGGAGAACTATCCATCCACCTGGGACTTCCCTTCACTAACAGTCTGCACTGCGAATTCCTTGGAGAAGTCGGGTACCTTGAGCACAGGTGCCGTGCACATGGCTTCTTTCAGGGCATCAAAAGCTGTATGGCAGGCATCAGTCCAGATCACCTTCCTGGGCTGCTTCCTGGATAAATCTCCTATAGTAACCGGTGAGATCTAAAAAGGCTATCACCTCTGTCTGGGTCTTGGGGGCTCCCAAGCCAGAATGGCATCGATCTTAGGCTGTAGGGGCGCCACCTGGCCGCTTCCTACCTGGTGCCCTAAGTACACCACAGACCCCTGCCCGATCTGGCACTTATTAGCCTTGATCGTGAGGCCTGCCCTCTGCAGAGCCTCCAACTTTTCCCAGAGGTGCACAAGCAATTTTCCCAGCTGGAACTGAACACTGCGATGTCATCCAGGTAGGCGGCATTGACACCCTTCAGTTCAGCCAACACCTGGTTGACCAACCTCTGAAAGGTGGCAGGGGCATTCTCTGGTGTTGAGAATGCAGACCTTTCCTTGGACCCATCAATTAAGGCAATCTGACAGTACCCAGATGTTAAATCAAACATGCTGAGGACCTTGGCAGCTCCCAACCGATCTATGAGCTCATCAGCTCTGGGTTTGGGGTGTGCATCAGTCCTGGTGATGGCATTGAGCCACGGTAGTCCATGCAGAACCAAAGTTCAGGAGTGGCACCGGGTGCAGCAGCCTTTGGGACCAAGATCACTAGGCTTGGCCAAGGACTGTTGGAGGGCTCTATCACCCCTAACACCAACATCATAGAAACCTCTTCCTTGATTCTGGCTCTGACCCTGTCAGTCAGCCTGTAAATCTTGTGTTTCACAGGGGGACTGTCCCCTCTGTCCACATCATGGGTACACCACTGGGTGACACCGCGGGACAGGGAGAACAGGGTGGCAAACTGCCCCAACAACTGGTGACAGTCACTCTGCTCATCTGGGGTCAGTGTAGGGGAGTGGTTCACACCTTCCACTGACCCATTGTGCTCCTTGGTAGACAGGAGGTCAGAAAGAGGTTCGCTCTCCTCTTCCATCCCATCATCTGTCACCAAGAGCATGCTTCCTTTAGACCTCTCTAAGTGTCGTTTGAGGAGGTTCACATGGAGGTCCCTCAAAGGGTTCTTGGGAGTCTGCAAATTCACCATATATGTGACATCACTTTTGCTCTCCACCACCTCAAAAGGCCCAGTCCACTTTTCCTGAAGAGTGCAAGACTCTTCTCTGGCCATGACCCACACTTTCTAGCCAGGCTGAAACTCTACCAGAGTGGCATTATGGTCATACCAGCATTTCATTTCCTCCTGGCTGGCTTCTAGGTTTGCCTGAGCGAGTTTCCTAAAGCGCGAAGTTTGGTTCCTGAAGGACAGCATGTAGCTAAATACATCCTGAGGAGTTTTCCTGGAGCTCTCTCCCAGCCTTCCTTCACCAAACTGAGGGGTCTTCTCACAGGGTGCCCATGCAGAAGCTCAAAGTGACCAAACCCTAATGACTTCTGTGGTACCTCACTGTATGCAAAGAGAAAGCATGGTAAGATGATATCCCACTTATGCCTCATGGGTTCTGTTAGACCCTTGATCATGCCTTTTAGGGTTTGGTTGAATCTCTCCACCAACCCATTACCTTGGGGGTGGTAAGGAGTGGTGAACTTGTAGGTTGCATCACTCTCCTCCTCCAGGGATCTCATATACTTTGATTTGAAATTGGTAGCCAGGTCAGATACCCCTCTATGGGTATGGGAAAATATCCCCATTAATGCCCGGCCCACCACTAGCACTGTTGTTGTCCGGAGAGGGATAGCCTCCGGGTACCGGGTGGCATGGTCCACCAAGACCAGATGTACCTGTTGCCCATGGATGTCTTGGGGTCCAGAGCCCCACAATGTCCAGTCCCACCCTCTCAAAATGGGTGCCAACAACTGGAAAAGGTTGGAGTTGAGCCTTACACTTCCTCCCACTCTTACCACTTACCTGGCAAGTTTGGCAAGACCTACGAGCATCAGACTGCCTTCACATTTGGGGCCAAAAAGGTGGGTGACAATCCTGTCAAAGGTCTTTTCCTGCCCCAAATGTCCTGCCAAAGGCAGGTAGTGAGCCAGACCCAGTAGGAAGGTCCTGAAGCGCTAGGGTACCACCAGCAGAGACGGGCTGACCCAGGCTCAGCGACCTTAGGCTCGCTGTATAGGAGACCATTCTCCCAGTAGATCTAGTGTGATCCAGACTGTTCACCCTCTATAGAAGGGAATTCCTTCTGCTCCCTGCAGAATTCTTCCCTGGTGGACCCCCTTCTTGCTGTCATTGGGTCAGCTCAGATAAGCCCCCCAGGTCAGCCACTTGCTTCCCTGTAGGTGCCGGGGCACCCCCCTCAAATTGAGCCCCCTCCCAGACCGTGAGAACTTCAGGTGCGGGTTTCCCACGCCCCTTGCCCTTTCTCTTGGCAGGCACCTGGGCCACTGTTTCAGGCTCCAGGTCCTTCTGATTACCCTTACTGGCTGCCATGGACCAAGTGATCACGCATGCCCACTCTGGCAACCCAAGTCTCTCCAAGTGAGACTTGAACTCCACATCCTTCCATAAGGACTGTTCCAGGTCGTTACCTAGCAGACAATCTACAAGCATGGTGGGCTCACAACCATACTCAAGGGAACTGAGACCCCTCCCCCAATCAAAGGGAACCTGCGCCACCTTACCCTGGTGCTCTGAGTTGTCCACAGCAACTACTTGGTGGAATGCCGCAGGGACTACCTGTTCCTCAGAGACCATGTGACACTGGACTGAGGTCACACTGGCTCCTGTATCTCTGAGAGCCTCTGCCCTTCTCCCATTGATGGTCACCCAGGCGCTGTATTTCTTAGTGTTTGCAGGTACCTGGTTTCCTGGGACCATCTCACTGTCCCTTAGTGAGGCAAGGGTCATTTCTGCGTGATCTCCACCCTCCTCTGGGTGCCCCTCCTCCCTATGCGCTACACTAGCCAACACCTTGGACAGCCCACCTGTGGGTGGCTGTGCCCTCTTGAGGCAATTGGAATCCGCCTTCAAGTGACCCACCTGTTCACAGGTATAGCACTTGCAGGGTCCCGTCTCTGCAATCTTCCCTAAAGAGACCCAGGGCTTCTTATCTCCTGGGGGATGGAAATTCTTACCCTGGGTGCCAGTTTGGGGCCCTTTAGAGAGCTCCTTTTCTTTTACTCTTATCTCCCCCACTCTTCTTCTGAGGTCCCTGCCCACCTTTGGTGGAGTCTCCCCCATACACCTTCTTGTGAACCCTGGTATTCACCCAGCGGTCCGCCTCCATAGCAAGCTTCCTGGGGTCAGTGAGCTTGCTATCAGTCAAGTGCTGGCATAGCTCTGAAAAACATAGACTAGACAAGTGCTCCCACACAATCAAATTGTACAGCCCCTGAAAATCTGTTACATTGCTGCCCTTCGCCCAACCATCCAGTGACCTGCAGAAGGAATCCGCACATTCCAGCCATGTCTGTGGATCAGTTTTCTTAGTGGACCTAAACTGATCCCTGTACTTTTCAGGAGTGATACCACACCTCGTGAGAAGGGCCTCCTTCATGTCAGTGTGCCTGATGTTGTAACCCTTACCCAAAGCCAACAAGGCGTCCCGCCCCTCTTCTGAGAAATGAGGCCACAATCCTGCACCCCACTTCCTTTCAGGGACCCAATTCATGTGGATAGATGCCTCATTGACCTGAAAATACATTTGTAATTAGTCACCTTTCTTGTACTTTTTCCCTACATTCTTAGGAATGTATACTACTCTGTCTGAGTGCACTGAGAAATTGCTGACACCATCTGAGCTGGATTTACCCTGTAGCTCCAGCTTCTAAAGGCCACACTCATGGTCTAAACCCATCTTCTGTAATTCCATCTTGAGCCTCTTAAGCTCTATTTGTTGCCTCCTAGCTTCCCTCCTATCCTCCCACTCCTCTGGGGACAAAGCGATGCTGCCTGGCCTAGAGGGTCCCGCCCCCCACAACAGCACATCCACTTTAGGAATAGGCTCCTCTGCCTCCACACTAAGGTCTCCAGGCTGCCCACTGGCTTGTCTGACTGATACCCAGGCCCTCAGCGCCTTTTGTAGCTCCTCTTTCCTGGTGAGGCCTCTGATTTGGACTCTTAGGTTTTTGCAAATAGCCTTCAACTCCTTTACATTGTAGGTTTCCAACCTTTCCTCCACAAAGGCCACTTCTAGGGATGCAACCGATGATGCAGCTGATTCAGGCATGATGCAGTACGAAGTTTAAGTTCAAAAAGATGGGAACACAAAAATAGACCAAAAAGAAACCAGCATGTGGTAGGTAATGGTCTGCGATATGGTAGTAGTGTACACAAGTCACTGTAGGTCAAGTGCAAATGCAAGTCCTATCCTCACCGCTGAGAACCAATGTTAGAAATGGGGGTTTCTAGTTGGCAGGTTGTTACCCTGTCCAAGTAGGGACCTTCTTCCTAGTCAGGGTAAGGGGAATACACTTCTAAAATAACCCCAGCTCACCCCATTGGTAGCTTGGCACAAGCAGTCAGGCTTTTCTCGGAGGCAGTGTGGACATAACCAGCAGTAATACAGTGAAAACACTACAAAAGGACACCACACCAGGTTTAAAAAAATATCCAATATTTTATCTGTGCCAACATGACCAAAAATGATAAAAAAATACACCATACAGTTCTTAGAAATATCAATAGGCAAAAAAAGACTTAAAATACAGTTCCTTGAAGTCGATAGCTTAGTCCAGGGCTATTTCGGCTTCATGAACAACAAATCCAAACAATTCTGGCTGACCACGCCATTGTAGGCCAGCTACGGGGTCGGGGAGACCCCAAAAACAGTACCTTTGGAAATGCAGAGTGTCGGGGACTCCGAAGCTCCGAAGAGCCGGCGTCGGTGGGCGTCAGTTCCGAAGGTAGGTCCAGGATTCATCGGGCTATTGAAGTCACACGCGTTGCAGATCGAATTCCATGAGGTTGAAGTCGAGGGCATTGGCAGGCGTCGGGGATGTGGTGTGAAGTGCAGCGATGCGGTGCCCTCAGGTCGCAGTGTAGGCAGTGGCTCGGTGACGGTCGTCCAGTGGCATTGGTGAGACCAGGGTTGTGGTGCAGTGCTCTTCGCTATGCTGGCAGGTCATGGTGCAAACAGCGGTGTCATCGTTGCTGAAGTGCTGTCAACGGCTGACATCCCGGAGTCGATGGCGCCGGCATCAGTAGGCCAAGGCTGTGGTGTGGGACGGGGTGGTGCATCGTGTAACTTATGACCGGTGTCCTCAAACCACGGTGCAAGCTGTGGCGTCGTGGTCGGCATGGAGCGGCATCATCAGGGATACCAGGGCGATAGTGTGAAGCGAGGCGGTGTGAAGTGCGGTGCCCACAGCTCCTGGTTCAAACAGTGGCTCGGTGGCAGCGGCGGGCGGTGGGGGCCCTGCAACCAGGGTTGCAGTGCAAAGTGCGGCGGTGCCCTCTGCGGTGCCTTCAGGACACAGAGCCGGAAGTGGCGTCGTTGATGGCGTCAGGTTGCTTTTTCTTCTGTTGCAGCACAAAACACACAGTAGCAGATGAACTTGAAGTCTTTGCTGTTCCTGAGACTTCTTGAACAGGGGGCAATCTCTACCGCAAGCCCTTGTAGAAACTCAAACAAAGAATTTGCAGAAAGTTCAGTCCAGTCCTTTCTCTGCGCAAGACAGAAGCAGCCACTGCATGCCAACCCAGCAAAGCACACAGCAAAGTGGTAGCTCCTCCTCACAGCTTCACCAGCTCTTCTTCTTGGCAGGTTCCTTGATCCAAAACAATTCAAAAGTTCTGGGGTCTGGGCCCCAATACTTATACTACATTTTCCTTTGTTCCCTTGTGGCAAAAAAGTCTCTCAGCTCAGTCCAAACCAGTTCTGGCCTCTCTGGTCCAGCTTCTTGGCAGGAGGTGGAGACAGCATTGTGCACCAGAGACAGGGCCTATTCAGATGCAAGGAAAACTCCTCCCACTACTCTAAATGCAGCCCACATCTATTCAGCCCAGCCCTGACTCATCACTGTCTACAGTGAATGCACACCCCCAGCTCCTGTCACTCCAAACCCAGACAGTCAATACACAACCCAGCAGAGGCACCTAAGATGGCTAAGCAAGAAAATGCCCACTTTCTAAAAGTGACATTTTCAAATACACAATTTCAGAACCATCTTTACTAAAAGATGTGTTATTAAATTCTGAGTTTAGAGAGCCTAAACTTCATTTCTACATCGTATCCCAATGAAAAGTTATACTTGTAAGATGTTACAAAGCAACTACCATGTTAGTCTATGGGACAGATAGCTTTGCAATAGTGAAAAACGAAATTGGCAGTATTTCACTATCAGGACATTTCACACACAACAGTAAAAAGACGGCAAACATGCCAAAAGATGCCAGGTCTAACAGCCACACTCTGACATTTTGTTGTAAATATGCCCCAAAGTTCTGTCCAAACCAGCATTAAAGATGTCACTGATAAGGAGGGCTTAAAAAGTTTATGGTGGTGAAATAGCAACCCCACTAGAAAAGTTTGAACAGTTATAAATTCCATCTATGGACATGAATGTCCACAAATCCAGATTCTTCGAAGCAGGATTTTCCATTTACAACCACAAATTGCACTGTTTGTGCAACTAGGGGCCTTATTTACGACCCGGTTTGTGGGACTCTTGCACCATGCAACATGGTGCAAGCGTTACACAAACCTTAACTCATATTTTTGAAGCTACGCAAAGCCACTTTGCATGGCTTTCAGTGGCTCCAACAATATGGAGTAATACAAAGCTGTGTTACTATGCCTTGGGTAGGCATTCTATGGGAGTTGCATGAGTGTTCCCATGCAACTCCCATGGTATTTTGACACGTTCAAAAAGATATGCCTCTCCAGGTGAGGCGTAATAAGGAGAAATATCTTTATTTCTCCTTGTTTTTTCCTCTTTCCACTTTTCTTTCTGAGCACACATAGAAAGAGGAAAAAGTCTCTCTGGATTGTTTTTGTGCAGGAAGGTGCCACTTCTAGCACCAAAACAAAACTGCCTACAACACATGCACCCTTGTATCATGGTGCAAGGGTGCCTGCATTGGCGTTAGGCTGCCAAAATGATGCCAGTGCAAGGGAAAAGGACAGGAATGCCACGCATTGGATAAATATGGCACATTCCTGCCCTTTCCCTGTGACGCAGAGCAGCACAATAAAGTGACTTGCTGCGCTGCCCTGCGTCACAAAGGTCATACATATGACCCTAAATTCAGTTTACTTGCCTTAAAAGTGTTTTGAATTGGGATGATAGTTTTGCTTTGAAAGAACAAATTATATTTGAGCTATGTACATCAATAATGCACATTTGCTTTTAAGTCGTATTGATACTAAAACAATTATGGTCATAAGTGTAAAGTTTTTTTTCTTGACAATTATAAGCATTTATAGCCAATGACTGCACATTTCTGAATAGATTTAATAATTATCAAGAACTGCAGGCCTATGTAATCACTGCAGCAGAAGAGACATCAAAAGCATCTGTAATATGAGCTGGTACAGTTCTAGGTCACCAGTGACTTTGGATCTTCTGGGTATGGAAACCTAGAATCAACTTACCCAGCGTGTGTTAGTAACACTTTTAACTGTAGTAAAATTTACTTCCTGCTCATGTTGTATAGAGCACTCATCATAGCACTATATAAGAAGAAATAAAAAAATATAAATTAGACTTTGACTTTCCAGATGATGTTATTTCTTTTGGTTCAGAGTAAAGGATAGTCTGCAATCAAAAAATGTGACAGATTTGCGAAAACCTGTCATTATCATTAGGCCTGGTAGGAGTAATGACCCTGGAAATACAAAATTATCAGTCTGTAACATTTTGAAGGAAAGGTTGAAATTTTGAGGATAATTTGGACGGTTTCTTTTAGTTGATAATGATTTCTACAGCAGTGGATAATGCTGAATGTGAACTTTCATTCCAAATGGCTGCACGTAGTAATCGCTGACAGATCGGTTCTCAAGTTGGAAGTATGCTCTTGTAAAACTTCTACTGCATTTGAAGCAAATTTCTTAATTTTAATATGATTTGAGAAACATTTAATGGGAATCTGACAAGAAGTCGACATGCACTTGGGATTATAAGTATTTATTAGCATCCACCTCCAGCCAGTATACAAACAGCTTCACAGTCCCGTCTCTCCAGCCTGTCATCAGGTAGAATCAACAGCACCAGATCACACCTGATGACCATACAGATTTAACGGGACCCTGTCATAACAGATGTAGGCCACAACACATCTCCCCCAACATAATGATAACAGCTGAGGGGTGATAAAAAAAAAGCAAAAGAGGAGGAAACAAAGAAATAGGAATAACAACATTTCTCTAATATAATGAGGAAAGGAAAAAACGAAAGATCAGAAAATGAGAAAAAGGTAAACATTGCAACAATAATGCATCACTGTTAGTATGATGTAAAATTTGTCAAGAATAAGATCATCAAATCATACATAGCAATAATTATAACTGAAACTAAATGAGAGATTATACATATATGAAACGAATCCACTGCATAATCCTTGAAATGCACCGGACGTGTCTGGGCCCTAGTACTCCTTCTGAAATACTCACTGTCTTCACACAACTTGTCAGGTACATCACTTGGAACGAGGTTGGCATCAATACACTTGGCTAACCGCGCCATGCTCCAAACATCTCCAGCATTTAAAACTACAAAAAAAGTTTTACTTTAGTTATTTTCCTGGATTTCGAAAACTTAGACTCTCCTTTGGGACACCACACAGGCTTCTTGACACAAACCAAATCACCCACATTACATTTTCTCCAACACACACAGGGGCAGATTTACAAGCCCCTTGCGCCATTTTTGCGTCACTTTTCACATGGGAAAAGTGACGCAAAAATGGCGCAAGGGGCTTGTAAATCTGCCCCCCAATGTTTAGCATCAAACTGTTTTTTGTATTTGTCTTGATTGGCTATGATTTTGTCCCGACTAAGTATCACTTTGCCAGGTAACCCAACTCTACCACCCCTCTTTGAACTGAACCATAAATGGTTCAATTTAGATCTCCCCAACCTTATTTATTTATTTATATAGCGCTACATTCAACCCATAGGGATATCACGGCGCTGAGGTAGCGGAATAGTGGTGCGTGGGGCCGGTGTTGATTTCGAATATGGCATCAGTCTTTAGGGAATAGGTGTGTTTTGAGTTTCTTCCTGAAAGTGGTGTACTCTTTGATCAGCCTAAGTTCTACTGGAAGCCCGTTCCAGTGCAGTGCCGCCAGATATGAAAAGGTGCGTCCCCCTGCCCTGGTCTTTTTAATCCTTTTAGTTTCGGCTAGCGCTTGCTGATGTGACCTTAGGCATCTGGGAGGGACGTAGAATCTGATTTTATTCTGAAGAATCTTAGGGCCAGTGTGATGGAGTGCCCTGTGAGCATGCCCTAAGAGTTTAAATCGTGCTCTTTGACGCATGGGCAACCAGTGAATTTTCCTCATGCAGTCAGTAGCTGAGCTGTATTTGCCCTTGTTGCACACCAGTTTGGCCGCAGCGTTTTGTACTACTTGCAAGCGTTTAAAGAGGTAGTCTGGCATGCCCACGAAGAGAGCATTTCCATAGTCCAGGCTGCTAAGAAGCAGGGCCTGTGTGACTGCCCTCATGCTTTCCAGGGGGATCCAGGGAAAGAGCCTTTTTAAAAGCTTCAATGTGGCAAAGCTCTTTCCACATAGTATCCGTACATGGTCCTGCATAGACAGTTTGTTGTCAATGAGAACACCCACGTTTTTTGCACACTGCTTGGGCGCTTTGGCGTCTCCAAGTGAGTGGGGCCACCATGATGCGTCCCAGATGTGATTGGCTCCACCAAGGAGCAGGATTTCGGATTTGTCTGCGTTGAGCTTTAAACAGTGGTCCGACATCCAGCTTGCCATTTCGGTGAGACAGTTATTGAGTTTGGTCCTGGTGTCCTCGTGCCCATCTCCAATGGCTATTGTTAGTTGCGTGTCATCCGCATATGAGCAAACGCCGAAGCCCCACTTCGTACCAATTTTTGCCAGGGATGAAACATAGGCATTAAATAGAGTGGGGCTAAGGGATGCTCCCTACGTAACGCCACAGCTTAATATTTTTGGACTTGATGAGAAGGCACTCAGTTGCACGGTTTGAGTTCTGCTGCTTAAGAACGAGCTGAGCTATTGTAGGGCTTTTGCGTGTATCCCTTTTCTGTGCAGATTTTCTAGCAGCAACTGGTGGGAGACCGTGTCGAACGCCGCTGACAGGTCCAATAGGATCAGGGCCACTGCCTTACCCTGGTCTAGTAATGCTCTTACGTTATCCAAGACTGCCAGGAGGGTTGCTTCTGTACTGTTAGTGGCCCTGAAGCCCGTTTGGGAGGGGTCCAGCAGGTCATTGTCTTCTAGATAATTAGACAACTGTCTGGTGACCAACTTCTCCATTACCTTGGAGAGGTACGGGAGTTGGGAAATTGGCCTACAGTTGACTGGGTTGGTCACATCTGAGCCCGCCTTCTTCAGTAAGGGGGTCACTATGGCCTGTTTCCAAATCTCCGGGAAGACTGCCGTTTCTAGAGATTTGTTAAATAGCTGTGTGATAAATGGGCTAAGGGTGGGTATAATCTGCCTGAAGATAAAATGTGGACAGGGGTCAAGGGGGGATCCCGATTTAACTTCCCCCATAACCTTGGCGACTTCCTCTTTAGTGAACGGGGCGAAGCTTCCCAGCTGGGCATGGGCGTCGGGATGGGGGTCCGTACTTTCCCAGTTGGTGGGGTCTGCTGGGGCATTGATATTGAATGACGAGTAGATTGTACTTATTTTATCCGTGAAGAAGTTACTAATCGTTTCACAGCATTCAGCTGATGGATGCAGGGTTTGGGACATGCAGGTTGGTTTGCATAATTCTCGTACAATTTTATATAGCTCCTTTACGGAGTTGCTATTTTCGTTTATTCTTTGCGCAAAATATGTCTTTTTGGCTTTCTTGATAGCATAATTATAGTTCCTGAGGTCGGTTTTGTATGATAACTTGTCAGTGTCTGATCTGGACATTCTCCAATTATGTTCCAACATTTTGCATTTCTTTTTCAGTGCCCTAAGTTCTGATGTGTACCACTTTTCAGATATAATTCTTATCGTGAGTTTAGATTTAAGTTTGGAAGCACATAGATCCAATGTGTTGGTGATCTCTGTTTCGAGATTTACTGCACCCCTGTCAGTGGGAAGGATTCCTAAGGCCTCAAGATTGTTGGTGGAGAAATGGAGCTGGAATGAGTCAGGGGTGACTAGTTTCCAAGCTCTGTATGCTCCGTGCGTGAGTATGGGAGCTCTAGTTGGTATCGCAGGTTGGGTAAATGAGAAGATGAGTAATGAGTGATCAGTCCAGGTGACGGGTTTAATCTCCTCAACCATAGTGGACTCAATATTGGTAAATAATAAGTCCAATGTGTGACCTGCATTGTGTGTGGGTCCTTTGATCCATTGTTTGAGTTGGAGGATCTGCATATCGTTATCCAGGTTTGTAGCCACCGTGTTGTTGGATTTTTCGAAGTGCACATTAAAGTCTCCGACCACCATAAAAATTTTGTATTTTAGGCAGGCGGGAAATAGCTGAGTGAGTAGCTTGGCGCTGAAATCTGCTTGGTAACCAGGGGGATTGTAAATCACGGCTCCACCCAGTAAAATGTGGTTTCCTTTAGATACTTGAAATGGAAGTAGTTCGTGCTCTCCTAGCTGGGCTACTGTGATAGGGAGACAGTTAAGGCCGTCTTTGAATAGGATGGCGAGCCCCCCTCCCTTCCGCCCTTGCCTGTCTTGTCTTAATATTTTATATTCAGGGGTTAGGGCGTTTGCAATATCGGGGCAGTTATTACCATCCAACCAGGTTTCTGTGATAAAAACTAGGGGGCCGATTCCGATTCGGGCCGGAAATCTCTCCGACCGAGCCGGACCCGGAGAGAATTCCGACCGAATCGGACTCTGGCAGTCCGACCGAACGAGTACGATGCGCACGCATGCACCCGGACTCGATTCGGTGGGACTCCCATTGAAGTCAATGGGAGCCGGTCGTACAACGCGTACGCGGGCTCCCATTGACTCAATGGGTGCGAGGCGAACAAGGGCGCCCCCTACAGCGGGTACGCGTCGAAGCGCATCGTGCCGTACAAGCACAGGTAGGGGGGACCCATGGGTCCCCCCTGTGTGCGACTCGCGCGGCTACGCGTACAGGGGGGTCCGACGCGGACCCCCAAAGTCCGGCTCCGACAGCTCTTTCGAGCCGGACGGCGCGAGTTGGTCGGACTGCTCGCGGTGCGCATCGTACTTACCCGGCCGGGGAACGTCTCCATTGCGCGGTGCGAGTTGTGTCCGTGCGAGTCGGTCGGAGCGTGTTGTAGCCGCGTTCGAGTCGGTCGGCGATTTCGCGGGCGCTTGCATCGTACTCGCTCGGCCGGACCCGCGTACGATTCGTTCAGGTAACAGGGCTCCGAATCGGATCCGGTAATGCCGAATCCGATTCGGAGCCCTACCGGCCGAGATCGGAAACGGCCCCTCGGTCGGGATTTACCTCCTTGATAGTGTCCCAGATCTCGAATGAGTGCTTAGGTACTGATCTGGCATTGAAATAAATGCATTTGAGTTTCGCCTGGTCACCCATTTCTTTGTGCGGCCGCTCGGCCCGAACTAAGCTGCACCATTTGCAGGTTATGCAGGAGAATGGCCCTTCCATATATTCTGGGGACGCTTTAATGCACGCTGTGTGCGTGATAGGGAGATGTCTGGTTAATGCCATAAGTGCGTCTCTTGAGTAATTTAGAGGGCTCTTGGGGTCTTTATTTGGAGGAGTAGGGGTCCTGGCCCCTGGTCCCGGCCAGTCGCGGACGGGCGCAGACGGGCTTGCCTTAGGCGCGCCAGCGGTGCGTCCGCTGCGCGCGCACACAGGCACATCGGTCTAAGTAGGAGGGCAAGCGGAAGAACTACTCCGCCCCCTCCCCGACCGGAAGTGCCCTGCGAGTGGTTTGGAAGCTTGTTACCACGCCCTCCACTCAAACAGCGATCAGCTGCGGGGACCGAGGCGGGAAGCAGGAACCAAACGTTGTGCAAATGTGCAAGTAAGCAATGTAGAACTTTAAAAGTTAGTTTTAAAAAATGTGCGCTAAATGATTAAAACTGAGTGCTTTCATTAAAAATATCGCCGTAGCCAAAGAAACAGCAGTCAGTGAAGTCAGGCAGCAGCCCACTCACCACAATCCTCTATCACGCACGCAGGCACATCGGTCTAAGTAGGAGGGCAAGCGGAAGAACTACTCCGCTCCCTCCCCGACCGGAAGTGCCCTGCGAGTGGTTTGGAAGCTGGTTACCACGCCCTCCACTCAAACAGCGATCAGCTGCGGGGACCGAGGCGGGAAGCAAGAACCAAACGTTGTGCAAGTAAGCAATGTAGAACTTTAAAAGTTAGTTTTAAAAAATGTGTGCTAAATGATTAAAACAGAGTGCTTTCATTAAAAATATCGCCGTAGCCAAAGAAGCAGCAGTCAGTGAAGTCAGGCAGCAGCCCACTCACCACAAACCTTCCCTTAGGCACTTGGAAAGGAGAAAGTCGACTTATGGCATTCGGTGCATTCCTGTGAGCCCATAACTTCTCCCGGAGAACAGTCTTGGGAGGCAGCCTGTTTTCCAAAGCAGTTTCACCCTTGCTCTCACAAGTTGATTTCTTTTCTCAACCAAACCATTGGCTTGCAGAGCATACAAGTCAGTGCGGAAATGGGAAATAGACAATTTACCAAGAATATTCTTCATCTCTTGGGAAATAAACTGGACCCCATTATCCGTAACTATTGTCTTTGGGACCCTTTCACATGCAAAAACGTCTTTCAAAAATTCTACAACAGTCATGGTAGTGATTGAATGCTCACAACTAGTTGTCACTCACTTGGAGGTGTAGTCCACCAGAACAATGACAAACCTCTCATTTGGTGGCCATGAATCAAAAGGTCCAACCAAATTCAACCCTAATTTACACCAAGGCTCACCCGGAATAGGAACAGGGGACAAAGGAGCTGTTCTTACTACTCTGGATTTGTCATTACCTTCTCAATGAATACAGTCTCTTACTACCTTCTCAACTTGTCTGTCAAGGCCCGGCCACCATTAGCATTCTCTTAAACTAGCCTTCGTAAGGTTCCTGCCCAAATGTCCCTCATGAGCTAAGTTAATTAATTTCTCAAACAACCCTGCAGGTGGAACAAGCCTGTCATTCCTGTACAGAACGCCTTCAACAATGCTTAATTCCTCTCTGACTTTCCAAAATGCCTTAACACCCGCAAGGCAATTACACAAGTTAGGCCAACCCGCAACAGTATAGCAAGAAACTTCTTTGCGAATAACATGTTTTTCCACCTCCAAACATCAATCTTCTTTACCAAGTGCTGATTCCTTAACCCTCAAAACAGGAAATTCATCACAAAAAGTGCAATCTTCCCCTTCAAGAGAGAAAATCAGCCAGGATATTCTTCTTCCTAGGAAAATACTCTACTTGAAAGTTCAATTCCATAAGACTTTTCACCCAACGTTTGATGCATGGAGTAGGGTTCTCATCCTTTCTACAGGCAAACATCTGTACCAGAGTTCTGTGATCACTCCTGATCACATAAGGCAAACCCCACAGGTAGTATTTGAAATGATTCATAGCCCAGGCACAGGCCAACGCCTCACGTTCCACAATGGAATAGCGTTCCTCAGCACCCTTAAGAGAGGGTGAAGCAAACGCCACAACTTTCTCTTCACCGTCAGACATTTGAGAAAGTACGGCTCCCAAACCTTTCATACTAACATCCGTCGTGAGCAGAGTCTTGCGTTTAACATCAAAATGACCTAAGGTAGGCATGCTTCCAATTTCTTTTTTCACCATCACAAAAGCTCCCTCACATTCCAAAGTACAATAGTAGTCTTAAAGGTTGAACTAGCAAAATTGGGAATACATTTTGAGTAATATTCTGTGAGGCCAAGGAATGATCTCACTTGGTCCTTGTCACAAGGTGTTTGGTACTGAAATGATAGACTCCAACAATTGTAGCTTTGGTCTAATCCCATCTTCCAAAATGGTATGGCCTAAATAGGAAACTGTGCCCAACCTGAAGCTGCATTTTTCTCTTTTAAAGATGTGGCCACTGTCCCTTAACCTGGTGAGCACTTTTCCTTAACACAACATCATGCTTACTATTGTCTTCACCACAGATTAATATGTAGTCCTGAAAAAAACAACACGGCCTTGACACTTTTGAGTACCTCCTTCATCACCCTCTGAAAACAAGCAGCAGCAGATGCCAAGCCGAATGGCATCCTGATAAATCTGAAAGTGCACAAAGGAGTCGCAAAGGAGATAGGCAGTCTAGAATCCTCATGGAACAAAACCTGATGATATGCTGCATAGAAGTCCATCACGCTGAAAATCTTAGCTCCTGACAACATGGTTAATGTCTCACCTATGTTGGGTAGAGGCTCGTGGTCCACCCAGATACATTAGTTGAGTCCTCTCGGATTCATACACGTCCAAATTTCTGCCCCATTATCCTTGTGGGAAAGAACAATGGGTGCCAACCATTCTGAGGCTACAATTTCCTCAATCACTCCTAGTTGGAATAATCTATCCAGTTCCTCTTGCAGAGGATTCAACATAAGATGTGGTACTTTTCTGATTCTACGTACAACGGGCTTGGCATTGGCTTTCAAAATTATCTTATGTTTAAAGTCTTTCGGCAACCCAAGCTGTCATCAAAGACTTCTGGAAAATCACGTACAATTTTTACATCATCACTAACCTGTGATACTAATACAACTTAATCAGGGGAATTTGGGTTCAAAATGATTCCCAGATACCTCTGATGCTGTCGACCCAGTAGGTTAAACCCACATTTCGCTATATACACCTCCCCACAGTTTCACAACTTTGTATCTTATAGTCATGACAGTATAACCAAAGAGGTCAATCTTCTGAACAACATAGCCTACAGGATTAATATCCTGTGAGAATAATTTGATGTTGTCCACCACTTTGCACTGTTTATATGATGACTAATGCTATTTATCCTTCTACGTTGTTTAATTTTCAGAATGTTACCCTGCTTGGCCGTAGAAAGGTTTATTTCATGTCCCTCCTCTCTACTGTGTTGTGTTGAATGTTTCTTATATTTTATGTATTCTTTATAAAAAAAACTTTTTATTTCAGGACATCATTTTACCTCCTTTTTTGAAGTATGGTTGTATGTAATTTAAACTTTTTTTGTAATTTATTATAATACTACTAAAAGGTATAATAATTATATTAATTTTCTTTTTCCTTTTAGGTTGCTCCATTTTTTGCTTCAAATTCATTTGATGTATAATCCAGACTTAAAAATAAAATTGCAATTTATTATAGGTCGAACACCCACAGTATGTGGACAAGCACCTACCACTGCTACTGATGTAACCTTCACTCCAGCCCAGGACAGCCTTAAGTGAGGAATCCACTCCTGCAAGTACAGATGATGAAAAGCAGGTTAGTCCATCTGGTCTGCCTGAGTAGACAGCTTCAGTGAGACTTACTCAGCCTACACCTCCCATCCCAGCTGTTAACACACCTCAGCATCTGGATACCTCCCCTTCCCAAAGGAGCACCCCACCAATGTTGTGCCTCCCAGTCCTGACTGCTCTTGATTCAACACCACCTCCAGTTCAGCCAGAACCCAGTGGGATGGGGCACAGTGGGTCAAGGGCACAGGGTATGGGGGTAAGGATTGTGGAAGGGAATCCATGGGCCAGCAAAATGAGGCCACTGGGTTCATTGTCACCCAGGCCACCATCGAGCAAGTCTTGTGACCCCTCAATCAGTCCCAAGACATGATGGGCTAGGTCCTTACAGAGCTCTAGGAGATAAAGCAGTTGCATAGGGAGCGCAATGTTGAGATGGAAAATTTCAACTTGAATTGGGCTCCCAAACTGGGGTGCTGTAGGAGTGCTTGACCCATATGTGCAAGACTTTTCCAGCAACATCTTCCCCTTTCTGCAGTTCAACAACATCTGGGCCTGCTACATCTGCCTCAGCCACAGAAAGGGAGGATCTGCCACAAGAGAAAACACCTGCACCCACCTCAGTCCCTGCAACTGTGGATCCACCAGTCCCCCTCAGGAGGGGACTTTCATCTGGACCAGCAGGAGAGGATGGCAAGACCTCCACTAGCAAGAGACGCAGAACCTAATTTCCTCCAGTGTGTGAATAGCATTCACTCTGTGGACTATTTTCTGGACACACTTAGGGGCATATTCTCAAGGACTTATCGCCGAGTTATTGGCACTTTAGCGCAGCAAAAGTGGCGAAAGAATTATCGCCCCATTCCCAAGCTGGTGCAAACTGCCCACATCGCCAGTTTACCAGCGATAGCTGCCGCAAAAAACATCGCCACGGATGAGAGAGACAACTAACGCTAATGATATGCAGAGTAGGCTTTCCCGTGCAAAAACACACGAAAACACCACTTCGCGATATTCTCAACTTCCAGCCAGATCTGCGATGCGAACCAAAACAGGCGATAAGGCGTGTTAGCAGCAGGGATTTAACACCTGCCTTTTACTGGTGTTAAGCAGGACGACTACCTGCAGTATGAAAGGGAGCCCAGTCCAGAGCCACATCTGAAGACCAACACATGTCATGGAGCCACTGATCATGCAGCTCGGAGACCCAAGAGGGCCACAACACCCACCGCCACCACCCCCAGCCCCCCCCTGACTACCACAGAGGCAACACAGAACAGGACAGTGGACCTTCCCAAAACCCACCAGCCTCAGAGACTCAACGCCAGAGGAAGTCACTGCCCACTACAGGCACAAAAGGACAACCATCCTCCGCATCCTGACCCACATTGCCCACAGGCTGATGGTATCAACACAACGGACAACCACCATCCCTCCGCAGATGAAGCTGCTGGCTGTGCTGCACCTGTTGGCCCCTGGTACCTCCCAAACAACAACTGCCAGAGTCGGAGGAGTCTCACGGCCAGCACTATCAAACGTCCTCACCCATGTCATGGATGCATGTCCACAATAGCAACGGCGGGCCCCGGTCACCGCACCACACGACAGTTCCAATTCGTAGTGTTCCTGCGCAACCAACCCCAATGCCAGCCGTTGCCAGACGCCACTGTGCCCCAGATCCAAAACTGCAGTAACTGAAATGGGTGTGCGCACGGTCATGAAGTCCAGTAGTCAACAGTAGTGTAAAAACAGTCCTTTATTGCAAATACAACAATAAACAATACGAAAAGCACAGCCAACGCCCAACGGGGAACTTCATCAGGGCAACGTGTGGATTCAAGTAACTGCTTATGCTGCGGGAACTCCCCAATACCATTCCATACTCCAGCAGTCAGTATCCAGAAACCTGTTGGACAAATGGTGACAATGGTCAAGCGTCCGTATAGTCACAAACCTAATCTGGTACATTGTATAGCACTTGGACAAACCGGAATGTTCACAGGAAAGACAAATCCTGCACAAAAAGACCGTAACAGAAGTACGTGTGGTCGTAACCTTCGTAGGATATAAAAGGAAGGTTATGGTCACACCAACTTCTGTTACGGTCTCATGATGCAGGATTACCCATACCTGTAAGCATCACGGTTTGTATCAGCTTGATACCCCTGCACCTTCCCTCCCCCCACCCAGCCACGAGGGCGCTGCCGTGACCGGTGGTGCCTACGCGATCCTGTGCACCTGCTGCACCCCAGCCCTGGTCCCCAGACCAGTCTGCCAACCAGCGATGAGTGCCCGCCCCTGCGCACCCAGGCCTCAATGCTCACCTGCCGCCACCGGCGTGTCTCCAAGAGGGCCCACCACGTGCCGGTGCAACCTCCTCAGCCGATCGCTGGATTCCGCGCCACAGGCCCCCAGCGCACCCTGCAGCACCGCGACGCGGAGTCATGTCTGTGCAGCCTGCTGCCCTCGGCGTACACTGCGGTCCAGCTGGGATCACAATTCAAATCGAATCTTGATTGGCAGGACGGCGTATCGAGGCCAACGCATCATCGCAGGCTGCACACCCGCTCAGCTCTTCAGGTGCCACCAACTCTGTGCACCTCAAGTCATCTCCACGTGGCGGTAGGCCTGTGCCGGCCTAAGTGTCTCGGATGCCACCAAACTCTGTGCACCTCACGTCATCGCCACGTGGGTGTAGGCCTGTGCCGGCCTAAGTGCCTTGGATGCCACCAACTCTGTGCACCTCAAGTCATCTCCACGTGGCGGTAGGCCCGTGCCGGCCTAAGTGCCTCGGATGCCACCAACTCTGTGCACCTCACGTCATCGCCACATGGCGGTAGGCCCGTGCCGGCCTAAGTGCCTCGGCTGCCACCAACTCTGTGCACCTCAAGTCATGGGCCATATATGATTGAGTCCCGTCGTGTGGACGCCATCATGTCACCTCCGGCAGTGGGGAATGTGATGTGGTAGGGCCCTAGGCCCTCATGCATAAATAATGATCACACGGACACACTCAGCTAAATAGTGGAAATGGCCTCGGGCACGTGCGCCCGGCCCCTTTTATTGGCAGGGTCACATATCCTGTGACTCATGTGCTGGATGGGTGTGGTGTGGGTGTGAACCAGCCCTCAGGGAGTGGCTGTGGCATGCTGACAACTAGACCTGTGATCTGAAGATCACTACAAGGAAGACCTGGGACATGTAGCGTTGTCGTCCCCCCCTGTAAGCGTGAGCGGAGTGGGCTGGCCTGGCGTATGCCAGTCCGGCGTAGGGGTGTGAACGATGACCCCGGCGCTCTGGGCGTGGTTCCGTTCTGGGCTGGACAAGAAGGTGACTAATGCATGTGTCTCTGATGTTGTGTCGGCGCCACCCGGTCTGCAATCGGTAATGTTGCACCCTGTGACTCAAGTCCCACAACATGTGCAACATCGACGTAAGGGGGAATCACTGACCCGACATTCATCCATACTTCTGTACTTGAATGTTCATAGACATGACACATCTGTGTGAATTCTATTGTTTAATGCACATTCAGTGGAGTGATGTAGCTGGAGCAGTACTGGGCCATGCAAACCCCACTTTACATTCTTGGCCCGTGGAGGGCCAGCCAGAGTCCTTCAGGGAATGACAAGTACATCGTAAGAGGAAGAGTTCAGTCCACAGTCTGATAGCTGTGTCATTGGTGAGCAAACAGAATATGGCAGTCCATGTCGAGGTCCAAGGTGAGTGTCGCAGATTGCATCGGGGGACAGTGGAAGGTGATGATGCAGAGGGCAGAACCAAGCAGAAACGGGCCAAATCGCGGAGGAGAATGCTACCGCTTCCTTACTACCAGTAAGGCAGATTCATCCGCATCTTCGTCCTCTGATGTCTCATGTGCCTCACATGTGGGTTGTGGTGTTTTCTCTGCAGCACTGTGTGGCAGTGCCACATCAGGGGCCAGAGGTGGATTGTCTGCCGCACTGTGAGGCACTGACACATCAGGGGGCGGAGATGTGGATGTCGAAGCAGCAGCAGCATTCATCTGCGCCATGCCTTGTGGCAGCAATGCCATGACGAGGATCCGCAAGGCATGGTAGATCCCAGCTACATCATGCTGGTGTGCAGCCTTGGCAGCCATTCTTTCTGCCTGCACCCGCTCCATGTTCTCCATGGTCCTCTGCATGTGTCCCAACTCCCGGATGACACCGCTGGAGCCACTCCGAGTGGACAGTTGTCCTTGTCTCTGAGTCAGGACTCCAGCGATGTCATCCATGGTTCGTCGTAGAGCATGGAGCGGACTGTGGGTGTCCGTGAAGGACTGTAAGCGGTCCCTGATGTGACTTAGACACCCACGTATGGCATCTAGTTTGGCTGCCATGAGGTCGAACACCACCCACACCTGATCAGCCATCTTCTCCTGGCACCCTAACACACGCCGTTGGAAGGCCATGTGTTGTTCGTGGGGGTCCTGGGAGACAGCCGTGGTGGTGGGTGCTTCCTGCTGTGTGGTCTGTGCAGGGGGTGGGGTTTCCTCGATGCAGCTGGGCTGCCCTGCTCCTGGAGGTGGGTTGCCGAAGCTGTCCATGAGCCGTTGGAGGGCATCGGTGTCGATGGAGGGGAGGTCCTCTTCATCATCAGTGAAGAGGTGTACCGTCTGCTCTGCAAGAGGTGTTGATTCACCCTCTGCAATGTAAAGGGGAGATGCAGTTTAACATCGTTTTCACATGTATGTTGACGCATTGTTCAGGTTTACATACAAACTGCATGGCTATGTACATTGTGACTGTTTGGGAGGAGCTGCCTATTTGATGCGGGACAGTGGACATTTCGACAACATCACGGATGTGTGTTTGTACTTGTGCATGGGTTTGTTGTGAGATTAGTGATGTGTGGGGAGGGCCCCCTCCGGGCACATAGTCGATGGGGGCCTACTTGCAGTTTCTAGGTGTGCTGCAGTGTGCCAAGGGGATCAGGGACATGCTCCAGAGTAGGTGTGGGTGTGCACTGTGCTTTGCTAAATTGTGCATGTGTGCCATTGTGCCCATCTCCCCCCGTCCCCCCTGTCCCTGGCCGTTACTCACCCTCTTGCTGTTGTGTCGGCTCCTGTCGAGCAGTGTCCGGTCCCCCAACTCCTGCCACCGTCTCCACACTGATGACTGTGGAGACCATTTCCTCCATCTCGTCCAGCTCCTCCCGTGGCGCTGGACTCGCACCTCCAGTCTGCATTGCTGCCTTCTGGTTGTTGGCGAGTTTCTGCTTGGTTTTGCGCTTTACATCATTCCAGCGCCTCTTGACCTCTTCCATTGTCCTCCTCAGCACTCCGATTGCATTCACCTTGTCCACGATGGACTGCCATGTTCCATTTTTTGTCGCCAATGACACATTGGAGGTGACAAACAGTTGTTGATGGTATTTCATCACCTCCGTTATCAGGATCCTGTTTTCCTGCGGAATGAACCGCGTCTTCCTCTTCTTCCTGTCCTTGCCCTTCCCTGACCCCGAGGTCCCGGCCTGGTCCTCCGGGGGGATTGTGGGGTTCTGCTCGTCCTCTGTTCCTGCTCCGGCTGCCACCATTGTGCTTCGTAGTTGTTTTGTTTTTGTTTGTGTTTTTTTTTTCTGCTTTTGTAGTGACTTTTCCCGCCTGGCGTGTGTGAATTGCAGGCCTGGCGCTGCTTGTCGCAGATTTTTCTATCGCGGTTGGGCCCATCGCAACTTTTTTCACATTCGGGTTTTCTTTTTTATCGCCGTCGCGGTAGTTGTATCACGGCCATTTGACGCGTTATCGGGAGACTATCGCATGTTACCGCCATGTTGTGAAAACGACGTTAACACAGAGTTATTTTCCCGCGATAGACGGCGATATGAAACGTGCGTTAGCCTTTTTTGTCGATGATTATCGCACGTTCTTGAGAATATCCCCCTTAGCTTTTTGATGCCAGTTATATTTTGTTCATTGGATTTCAAACACTTTTGGCTCTTCAATAATAGTTTCATTCACTATGACTGGCTTTTTTTGCTTGTGTTTTTATTATTCTACTTGTTTATTTTTTATTTTGTTTCATTGAATTAAATCAAAAATTGCAAATTCAAAGACTGGTGTTGTAGTTCTTTTCTCAACTTGTTACATTTTTTTGTTTTATCATACATTTTAAAAAGTTAAAATTTAAAAAGATTGTTTATTCATAAATAAATCACATGTAGGTAATGTTTTTCACATTTTTTAAAAATGACAAAAAATAACAAAAATGACAAATCAAAAAGTATTATTTTATTAAATTGGAATAAAGAATTGTTTTTCATACTTTTCAAGTACATTAGTACACATGCATAATCCAAATATTTCATGTTATATTTTCATTTACAGTTTCAGACTTTGCCACCATGGAAGCACGGGATATAATAAAAATAATTATGATTAAATAGGCAACATTCAACAGAAAACAAGTCTTATGCAATCTTAAACACTTCAATTCAATCACTGTGCAAGTTATCTTCGTACAAGATATGTTCATCCAAAATGTGTGCATGTCTTTCACAGGATCAACCCATGTTTCCTTTGTACTTCGCAACAGCAGCATATAACTGCAAATGTCACAACTTTGATACCTCCACATGGAGGTGACATGGTGAAGGAACATAAAACAGATTAAATGAAAAAGATTTTTTTACTACATTAAAAAATAGACACATTACAAATGGCTAACTTTGAGGACACATTTTCTAAAATCAATCAAAGAAAAACAATGTAAATAAGCACAGTAGTCACTGTGCCAAAACTTAGATCAACAAAAATCTTTGCCCTGGATTTTTTTACTTGCCCTTTCTAAAAAATATCTAGCACAGAATTTTATACTCATTAGAAAAATAGTTGGTTTAAAAAATGTAATCTAATAACATGTAAATATATACTTACACTCGTGAAAAGGTTGTCAATAAAATCTTGACGTAAGTCTATTCCTTTCTCTTTACCGCTATCATCTGCATTTGGCATTTCAACATCCTCACCCGGTGGCTCATCATGGTTTCCTTCCTCTGCAATGTACAGGATATCCCATCACAGGGCTATGTTATATAACATGCAGCTTGCCGTGGTGATTTTGCACCCCTTACTGGGTGAGTAGAGGAGAGCTTCAATTGTCTGATCCAGACACCAAAATCTTGCCTTTGTGAGCCCAAAAGCCTGCTCCACTGGCCTCCGTGTTCTTCCATGGGCCTCATTGAAGAGGACTTCCCCTGGCGTTGTTGCATTCCTGAGCGGTGCTAACAACCATGGTCAGTTAGGATAAGCTGAGTCTCCATTTATGAAAAAGAAAATGAGCCAAAACATGTAATACTATTTTTGATCATTAAACTTGAAATTAACTAAAAAATATATTGACAGATTGTACTTAGAAACAAGTCAGGCCCTCTCAGGTCCAAGTTGTGAAATTTGCATGTGTATGGTGCTGTTCTGTAGTACAAAGGAATCATGTGTTGATCCTGGAAAGTGCACACACACGTTTGTGATGTACAAATCTGGTAAGCACACAACTTAAACATTGATTGAATGGAAGTTTTTCGATTGCAGTAGACTTGTTCTTCGTTGTGTGGGGGCACCAAGGCAATATGTGTGCCATCAATTGCTCCAACCACATGTGGTAGGTGACCCAAAGCATACAAATCTTTCTTCACTTTGGCCAAATCCTCATTTCATGGAAACTGTATGAAGCTGTTGATGTGTCTCATCATTGAAGAAAGAAGTTCCTGTAGCACACCATTAAACGTTGGTTGTGACATTCCACCAGATACTGCAACAGTGTATTGGAATGATACTGAGGCCACAAAATGGAGTACTGCCATTATTTGCACTATTGGTGCTATTGATGTGGGAGTCCTATAGTGAGGCAGAAGATTTGGCTCAAGCTGATGACATGAATCAATAATAGTTTGCCTATTTAATCTGAATTTATTTGATTATATCCCATTCTTCAATGGTGGCAAGGTCTTGAAATGGTCTCATAACTTGAGCCCATTGTCTTCTCACTCTCCCTGGGTTGGGTTCATGTGTCTGCAGTTAATATTTAATTTTTTTTAATCAATTTTGCAAACATATTTTTGAAATAAAACACAAATTGATTTATTTATCAAAAAATGTGTTTTTTTAACTTAATTTCACACAAAATTCATGTGTGATTATTTTCTTATATTACATTTTTGACATGTCTATTAAAAAAAAGAGATGTGCAAATCATACATTTTTAATGTATTATTTACACATTCTTTTAAAAAAAAACTTAACTACAATTCCGTCAACAGAAGTATAAACAAGACCACGCAATGATCACATTTAACCACAGTAGGGCACTGTATAATACATTTTTGGCAAAACAACTACATAAAATTAACATTTTGTGTATTTAAACAAACTAGCCACCATTTTGAGTGGTGGGGCATGTTTAACATTCACAAACACACTATTTAATAATAATCTAAAATGGTGGAAGCCTGACCTCACGGTCAGGGCATTTGCACTTGGATGGAAGTCGGCAGACATTTATGGGGTAGTGGGTGTGAAACTCCATGACGGACACAGCCATAGGCTAATGTGCATGAAAGCAACGCACGAAAGATTCCGTTATTGATATCGCACATTGTGTAGATGCACGCAGTATTAAAAAAAAGCTCACTTGCCTACTAACAGTGCCACCAATTACACCTCCTTTACTGTTGTTGCTGTTTCCTACCTCTGGGAGCTACAATTCCTGGCAAAGCAGGAGGCAGGGCCTCCAAGTTATCATCAGATGAGCTGGAGATGCTGACAAATGAGGTCCTGTACCTGTACAGCAAGCAGTATGACTTACCTGAGGAAAAGGCACATGTTTTAAATGAAAATGTAATTATGGCTAACTTTTTTTAAATTTAAACACAGGCTAGAATGACCCTTTTAGTTCCTGAGTGAAGTGTAGTGATAGAATTGAAGTTTCTGTTTATTTTTATCTACATAGAAAAATTATGCTGTGCATTTATAAGCACATTTAAATTATACAACACCACAACATTAGTATGTGCTGTGTGCTTGACGCCATTTTAAATTTTAAAATGTAACATTATGTTACTTTAAAAAAGCAAATATATTTATAATCCAAATTAACATATATATGTGATCAAGGACACCGTCTTGTGTCCGAAACGCGTCAGAGACAGCACCGTTTTTATGCACTGCAAATAAAAAATCTGGCACCAGCTATTTATCGAGTCCGTGTCCCTGCGTATGCACGACTGCATTGGGGAGCTTTGTGTTGGATATATATATATATATATATTCACTGAAAAAACCACAGGTTTCAGGGACGTTATAGTTAGTTGGACATTTCACTCGTACAAAACCAGAGAAATTCGGCCGTTATAGTTAGTTGAGCTAACTATAACTCGTGCCCCACAATGCACTGCTGATGACATCACATATTACATCACTCATGACATGGTCAGTGACATCACTGATGACATCACTGATGACATCTCAAATGACATCACTGATGACATCATCCAGTGACTGTGTGGTTCTGTAAAGTTTAAATATGTTTTATATATATATTGGCCAAGGTGTATTGAAAAATGAGTGGGTGTATGAGTGTCTGAATGGATGATGTAGTAGGTGCGTGACTGACTATATAAGTGAGTGATTAAACGTGTCTTACTGAATGCATGGGTTAGTGATTAAACTGTGTGAATGTTTGTATCTGTCTGTCTGTTGGTGTTTAAGCCGCTGTATGGGTTGGTGAGTAGCTACATGAGTGGCTATATGGGTTATTGATTGGTTGTCTGAGTATCTGTATGGGTGCCTGAGAGTCTGTGTGGGTGGGTGGGGTGTGTATGACTCCCTGCATGGATGTGTGAGTGGGTGATTCACTGGCTGTATGGGTTCATGAGTGTGTGTGTTAGGGGCTGTATGGGTGAGTGAGTGTGCCTATAGCTGTGTTGGTGAGTGAATGGATGTCTCAGTGGTACATGGATGAGTAACTACATATGTGAAAGGCAGTATATGTGAGTGTTGGAGTATATAAGTGACTATATGTGAGAGTGAGTGATTGTGAGAGTGGCTGTGTGGATGAGTGTGCTTGTGTCAGTGATTGAATAAGAGAGTAAGCATGTGTTAGTATCTGTATAAATAAGTGATTTGTTGTGTTTATATCTGTGTAGGTGAGTAAATGGGAGTATGATTGATTCTTTGCATGAATGACTAGCTGTGTGAGTAACTCTATGGGTGAGTGGCGGTGTGTGAGTGTCTGTATGGGTGTATGAGTGCATATGATACTGGCTGTATTCATGAGTGACTGCATGTATGAGTGACTGTATGGATGAGGGAGTGGATGTGTGTGTAGACCTAGGAATCATTGAGTGGGTATGTAGTAACTGGTATTGGTGTGCCTATCGTTTCAAGAATGGCAGTCTGTAATTTAGAGTGGGTGTATCAAAGGTTATATTAGGCTGTGAGGAGGTGCATCAGATTATCACGTGGATGATGTCATCAGTGATGTCATTTGAGATGTCATCAGTGATGTCACTGACCATATCATGAGTGATGTAATATGTGATGTCATCAGCAGTGCATTGCGGGGGCGCGAGTTATAGTTAGCTCAACTAACTATAACGGCCGAATTTCTCTGGTTTTGTACGAGTAAAATGTCCAACTAACTATAACGTCCCTGAAACCTGTGGTTTTTTCAGTGAATTTCAAAGGTTTTTTAAATGCTAATTTCTAACTATAACGTCCCTGAAATCTATGTTTTTTTCAGTGAATTTCAAAGGTTTTTTAAATGCTAATTTCTAACTATAACGTCCCTGAAATCTATGTTTTTTTCAGTGAATTTCAAAGGTTTTTTAAATGCTAATTTCTAACTATAACGTCCCTGAAACCTATGTTTTTTTCAGTGAATTTCAAAGGTTTTTTAATTGAACATTTCTAACTATAACGCCCCTGAAACCTGTGGTTTTTTCAGTGAATTTCTAAGGTTTTTTAAATGCTAATTTCTAAGTATAATCTCCCAAAAATACTTTTTCTTAATTTTTATAAAAATAATGTAATGTTTTCTCTTTTCTAAAATATAAATTTACAATTTAAAAAAAAAAAAAATGTAAGCGTGGATTCACGTACCAATCATATAACAGTCTCGGTGGGTGCGCGAATCCAAGAATTTTGCAGCCATATTGCTTAAGTCGTGTACGATGCGCGTCTGGTATGCGAAGGGTGTGCGGTTCTCGGCCCCGCGTAACCTCACGTTCGTATTTCCGGTGGTCGCTCCGGGTACGCGAATCCATCGCAGATCTTTAAGTTTTAAAAGTATATGTATATAACTTTTATATGTATATTATACCAAGAGATTATTTAACATAATTGTAAATATCATATATTTGTAACTGGAATAAAGATATATTACTGTTAAATATATTTTTGGGGAATCGCGTCTGGTGCGCACCGGTTGCGCGCCGGTTGGGCGAATCCCATGTGACTTCAAAAGAAAGTATTTCGGGCATATTATCAAGAACGGCGTTAAAATTATCGCCGGTTTAGCGGCAGAAAACTGCTGCTAAAGCGGCGATAATGGGCTTGATAATATGCCCTGGAGAATTCCAATAGAAGCCCATGTTCACACCAGAACATGGACTTCTATTGGAACTCTCAAGGGCATATTATCAAGCCCATTATCGCCGCTTTAGCTGCAGTTTTCTGTCGCTAAACCGACGATAATTTTTAACACCGTTCTTGATAATATGCCCCTTCATTGGTTAAGAAGCTTTTGATTCTAGAACTTGAAGGACCCCACTCAATTTTTTCATTCTTTCAACTGCATCTCAGGAGACACAGCTCTTGTGTTTTGCTCTTCTTCTTTGGGTTTATTTGGTGTTTTTTTTCTTCATCAGAAAATGGCTGCTTCCAATCCAGCACAGCAGCTTCCACCTGAAGATGAAGAACAGTTGGAAGAACCGGTGAAGGTGAGATATGAAAGTATCGTTTGGGCTTTCTTCTCAATTCCACCTGGGGAGAAGAAGGTAAATGCACGAAAGGTTACGTGCACCATATGTCAGAATGTCCTGTCACGAGGATCTGACAAGAAGTATTCTTGCGGCACCTCTTCAATGCTCAAGCATTTACAAACAATGCATCCACGGCGTCTCATGAGGGAACGGCAGCGACGAGACCTACAGAAGCAGGCAAGTCAGGACGACGCTGCTGGACCAAGTACATCATCTGGTTCCTCAGCAACATCAAGACCTCACATCGTACCTGAATTTGCCAAAGTGGAGCAGCATTGTCTAAAATGCAAAAAAAAATTATGTTTTGGCGAACAATCAGTGGATGCCATCGTGGTAGCCATTAAGAACCATCATTGCAAATTTTTTTTTTTTTGCAATGACTTTGTAATTGCATAATGTTTTGTAACTTTTCACCTTTGGTTCAGTTAGTTTTTTCATTTTTAGAAAAAAAAGCACAAAAAATATAAAAGAAAAAAAGAAGAAAAAAATGGTTCTTTTTAGAACCGCATATTTGGTTAAAATAGACAAATTTGTAAGTGTTGTATGAATTGTGGCAAGTGTAATATATGGAGAAGTGTATGGGTAGCATATATGTGATTGCATGAGTGCATGTGTAGTGCCTGGGTGATTGGAGACGTGCATGTGTACTACCTGAGTGATTGCATGAGTACATGGCTAATACCTGGGTGATTGTAAGAGTGCATGGGCAGTGCCTGGGTGATTGGAGGAGAGCATGGATAGTGCTTGGGTGATTGGAGAAGTGCAAGAGTAGTGCCTGGGTGATTGGAGGAGTGGATGGGTAATACCTGGGTGATTGCATGAGTGCATGGGTAGTGCCTGGGTGATTACATGAGTGCAGGAGTAATGTCTGGGTGATTGGAGGAGTACATGGGTACTGCCAGAGTAATTGAAGGAGTGCATCAATAATGCCTGAGTGATTTTGTAAGTGCATGGATAATGCCTGGGTAATTTTGTAAGTGCATGGGTAATGCTTGGGTGACTGCATGAGTGCAGAGGTAATGTCTGGGTGATTTGAGGAGTGCATGGGTACTGCCTGAGTGATTGAAGGTGTGCATAGATAATGCCTGGGTGATTGCATAAGTGCAGGTGTAATGTTTGGGTGATTGGAGGAGTGCATGGGTACTGCCTGAGTGATTGAAGGAGTGCATGGGTAATGCCTGGGTGATTGCATGAGTGCATGGGTAGTGCCTGGGTGATTGGAGGAGTGCATGGGTACTGCCTGAGTGATGGAAGAAGTGCATGGGTAGTGCCTGGGTGATTGTATGAGTGCACAGGTAATATCTGGGTGATTGGAGGAGTGCATGGGTACTGTCTAACTGATTGAAGGAGTACATAGGTAATGTCTGGGTGATTGCATAAGTGCATGGGTAGTGCCTGGGTGATTGGAAGAGTGCATGGATACTGCCTGAGTGATTGAAGGAGTGCATGGGTAGTGCCTGGGTAACTCCATGAGTGCAGGAATAATGTCTGGGTGATTAGAGGAGTGCATGGGTACTGCCTGAGTGATTGAAAGAGTGCAGAAGTAATGCCTGGGTGATTGTATAAGTGCATGGGTAGTGCCTGGGTGATTGAAGGAGTGCATGGGTACTGCCTGAGTGATTAAAGGAGTGCAAGTGTAATGCCTGGGTGATTGCATGAGTGCAGAGGTAATGTCTGGGTGATTGGAGGAGTGCATGGGTACTGCCTGAGTGATTGCATGAGTGCATGGGTAGTGCCTGAGTTATTGGAGGAGTGCATGGGTACTGCCTGAGTAATTGAAAAAGTGCTTGGGTAGTGCCTGGGTAATTGCATAAGTACAGGGGTAATGTCTGGGTGATTGGAGGAGTGAAGGGTACTGCCTCAGTGATTGAAGGAGTGCATGGGTAATGCCTGGGTGATTGAAGAAGTGCATGGGTAATGCCTGTGTGATTGCAAGACTGCATGGGTAGTGCCTGGGTGATTGGAGGAGTACATGTGTACTGCCTGAGTAATAAAAAAAAGTGCTTGGGTAGTGCCTGGGTAATTGCATAAGTGCAGGGGTAATGTCTGGGTGATTGGAGGAGTGCATGGGTACTGCCTCAGTGATTGAAGGAGTGCATGGGTAATGCCTGGGTGATTGAAGAAGTGCATGGGTAATGCCTGGGTGATTGCAAGACTGCATGGGTAGTGCCTGGGTGATTGGAGGAGTACATGTGTACTGCCTGAGTGATTGAAGAAGTGCATGGGTAGTGCTTGCGTGATTGCATGAGTGCAGGAGTAATGTCTGGGTGATTAGAGGAGTGCATGGGCACTGCCTGAGTGATTGAAAGAGTGCAAAAGTAATGCCTGGGTGATTGCATGAGTGCATGGGTAGTGCCTGAGTGATTCCATGAGTGCATGAGTAATGTCTGGGTGATTGGAGGAGTGCATGGGTACTGCCTGAGTGATTGAAAGAGTGCATAGGTAATGCCTGGGTGATTGCATAAGTGCATGGGTAGTGCCTGGGCGATTGGAGGAGTGCATGGATACTGCCTGAGTGATTGAAGGAGTGCATGGGTAATGCCTGGGTGATTGCATGAGAGCAGGTGTAATGTCTGGGTGATTGGAGGAGTGCATGGGTACTGCCTGAGTGATTGAAGGAGTGGTTGGGTAATGCCTGGGTGATTGCATGAGTGCATGGGTAGTGCCTGGGTGATTGGAGGAGTGCATGGGTACTGCCTGAGTGATTTAAGGAGTGCATGGATAATGCCTGGGTGATTCCATGAGTGCAAGAGTATTGTCTGGATGATTGGAGGAGTGCATGGGTACAGCCTGAATGATTCAAGGAGTGCATGGGTAATGCCTGGGTGATTCCATGAGTGCAGGAGTAATATCTGGGTTATTGGAGGAGTGCATGTGTACTGCCTGAGTGATTCAAGAAGTGCATGGGTAGTGCCTGGGTGATTGCATGAGTGCACAGGTAATGTCTGGGTGATTGGAGAGTGCATGGGTACTGTCTAACTGATTGAAGGAGTGCATAGGTAATGTCTGGGTGATTGCATAAGTGCATGGGTAGTGCCTGGGTGATTGGAAGAGTGCATGGATACTGCCTGAGTGATTGAAGGAGTGCATGGGTAGTGCCTGGGTAACTCCATGAGTGCAGGAATAATGTCTGGGTGATTAGAGGAGTGCATGGGTACTGCCTGAGTGATTGAAAGAGTGCAGAAGTAATGCCTGGGTGATTGCATAAGTGCATGGGTAGTGCCTGGGTGATTGAAGGAGTGCATGGGTACTGCCTGAGTGATTAAAGGAGTGCAGGTGTAATGCCTGGGTGATTGCATGAGTGCAGGGGTAATGTCTGGGTGATTGGAGGAGTGCATGGGTACTGCCTGAGTGATTGAAGGAGTGGATGGGTAATGCTTGGGTGATTGCATGAGTGCATGGGTAGTGCCTGGGTGATTGGAGGAGTGCATGGGTACTTCCTGAGTGATTGAAAAAGTGCATGGGTAGTGCCTGGGTAATTGCATAAGTGCAGGGGTAAGGTCTGGGTGATTGGAGGAGTGCATGGGTACTGCCTCAGTGATTGAAGGAGTGCATGGGTAATGCCTGGGTGATTGAAGAAGTGCATGGGTAATGCCTGGGTGATTGCAAGACTGCATGGGTAGTGCCTGGGTGATTGGAGGAGTGCATGTGTACTGCCTGAGTGATTGAAGAAGTGCATGGGTAGTGCTTGCGTGATTGCATGAGTGCAGGAGTAATATCTGGGTGATTAGAGGAGTGCATGGGTACTGCCTGAGTGATTGCAAGAGTGCATAAGTAATGCCTGGGTGATTGCATGAGTGCATGGGTAGTGCCTGGGTGATTGAAGGAGTGCAGGTGTAATGCCTGGGTGAATCCATAAGTGCATGGGTAGTTCCTGGGTGATTGCAAGTGTGCATAAGTACTGCCTGGGTGATGGCATGAGTGCATGGGTAGTGCCTGAGTGATTCCATGAGTGCAAGAGTAATGTCTGGGTGATTGGAGGAGTGCATGGGTACTGCCTGAGTGATTGAAGGAGTGCATGGATAATGCCTGGGTGATTCCATGAGTGCAAGAGTAATGTCTGGATGATTGGAGGAGTGCATGGGCACAGCCTGAATGATTCAAAGAGTACATGGGTAATGCCTGGGTGATTCCATCAGTGCAGGTGTAATATCTGGGTTATTGGAGGAGTGCATGGGTACTGCCTCAGTGATTCAAGGAGTGCATGGGTAATGCCTGGGTGATTGCATGAGTGCATGGGTAGTGCCTGGGTGATTGGAGGAGTGCATGGGTACTGCCTGAGTGATTAAAAGAGTGCAGGTGTAATGCCTGGGTGAATCCATAAGTGCATGGGTAGTTCCTGGGTGATTGCAAGAGTGCATAAGTACTGCCTGGGTGATTGCATTAGTGCATGGGTAGTGCCTGAGTGATTCCATGAGTGCAGGAGTAATGTCTGGGTGATTGGAGGAGTGCATGGGTACTGCCTGAGTGATTGAAAGAGTGCATAGGTAATGCCTGGGTGATTGGAGGAGTGCATGGGTACTGCCTGAGTGATTGAAGAAGTGCATGGGAAGTGCCTGAGTGATTGCATGAGTGCACAGGTAATGTCTGGGTGATTGGAGGAGTGCATGGGTACTGTCTAACTGATTGAAGGAGTGCATAGGTAATGTCTGGGTGATTGCATAAGTGCATGGGTAGTGCCTGGGTGATTGGAAGAGTGCATGGATACTGCCTGAGTGATTGAAGGGGTGCATGGGTAGTGCCTGGGTAACTCCATGAGTGCAGGAATAATGTCTGGGTGATTAGAGGAGTGCATGGGTACTGCCTGAGTGATTGAGGGAGTGGTTGGGTAATGCCTGGGTGATTGCATGAGTGCATTGGTAGTGCCTGGGTGATTGGAGGAGTACATGGGTACTGCCTGAGTGATTAAAGGAGTGCATGGATAATG